>OZ020616.1:2604298-3804298 GCA_963971575.1 Liopterus haemorrhoidalis | reverse complement strand
AATAATCAACATAAGTTTTACAAAGTTGAACGTAGCAAGCTTTGAAAACAATAAAAAAATTGATGTGAAGTGTGAATTTTCACACATTTCTGGGTTTTGCAGGTATTTAGTAACTGAACGATGATTATTTGGGATGCCAAAACAAATTTTATGTCAAAATATTTTTTTATGAATTTTAATTCGAATGCCTAATACCATTATTTAAGTTTCTAAATATATGCAGTATTTTTTTTTATACAGCAAAGTTCATTAAGATTTTGAAAATTGCACCTATGGCTTCCATTGGTTGCTTACATCATAAGTCCCGCCCTTTGATTTCGTCAAACATAGAATTAAATTATAATTTCAACACTTTCCACTGGTTATTAAATTTACGCTTTTAAAAATTAAATGCAACATTTACCAAATATAACTAGAATTTTAACAAAATAATTTAAACAAAATAAAAATGCAAAAAAAAAACAAAAAATAAAATCAACAGGATTCGAACCCTAGTTTGCAAGTTAACTTATATTATTAAGCGTACGACAAATCCAACCACGCCACGAGAGCCACTGCTCCGGCATGTTACACAACGTATTAAATACTTAACATATTTTAGTTAAAAACACAAAAAATGCGTTATTTTCCGAAAACATAATCTGATCAAAAATTCCTGTTGTACTATTCCGGTTCACACAAATGTACATTACTTAGCATTTTTTCAGATTTTTAGTTTAAACCATCTGGGCTACAGGCTGTGGGACAAAATTTTTTTTGCACAATTTTGGCAAAAATCGCATCAAAATAATTTATTTTGCAAAAATAAAATTTTGATCGTTAATCCACGTACTAAGGGCTTTCATTTGATACCCTACTCAGAATTTTAAAAAAATATATTTTTTTTCGTTGAGCACATATTTGTTTATATTTTTAGAGGGATATGTTTTTTAGATATTTTAGTATTTTTCCTATGTGCGGGTCAAAGAGTTGTATAAGTATGCCAAATTTCAACTCTCTAGGTTTAGCCGTTTGGCTACAATTTTTACCGAACAGACAGACAGACGACAAAATGACGGTATAAGGGTTTTTTGGTCATACCTACAAAACCCTAAAAAGAAACAAAATATCTCTAAAATAAACTGTTATAACTAGTTATTATATGAAATAATATGAAATAACTTAGGTCGCCATTTTGAAATGGTTAACATAGAAATATGACTTTTTGGTGTCATTGTAAAGCTAATTTAATGTACTTTTAGGAAAAAATATAAAATTATCGATTCCCTATGCTAGATCAAAAGTTGACATCATTTCCGGTGAAACCGGAAGTGCCTCAGAATTCTTATAGTAACCTTTAGATGGGCATTTTTGTCTAGTTTAACTTTTGTTCTGAAGATTTTTTGTATCTTTACAAATAAAGGAGATTTTCGGGGTGCCCCGTTTCAAACAAACACCCTGTATAAGTTAAATTTTAGAATACACGATACTCTTTATGTAAATCAAAATATATGTACATCTCACAAAATTGTACGTTATTCTATAACCAGTTCACTTTTGTGAACAAACTAAGAGGAAATTTTGTTTTGAATAGTTTGCACCTTTGAAACTGTATGTCATGTTGGTATTAAAAAATGTCCCTTTTTTAAAATATCGATCCATTTGACATATTGTCATAATGAAAAATGATATATTAATTATAATGATCATAACCTTATCAACCTAAAGTCGGTTTTACAGCGTAAGGAATATTTTTAATTGACATTTAAAGTCAGTAACACACCATAAAAGTAACCAAAATAACCAGATCTAGTTTGTTCTCAAAAATGAACTGCTTATACCAGGATTATAGTTTTGTGAGATACGAATTATTTCATGGAATGATTACACAATATTCTAATATTTAACTTACATAATTTAAGAAATGAAAATATTGAGTTAGGACGATCTTCGTAGGACGGGTCGAGTTGTGAAATGACCATCCAACGGTTATCAGCTGTCCAGGACAAGGTAGAAGGCCGCCAGCCCAGTCTAGAGGTAGATGTGACTATGCAGGAGGGTTCTAAAAATTACCACTCTCCTAAATGCTTAACTGATTTTCTATAAAGACACCAGTCACCTCAGTATTTATAACATATTTTGATTAAAAGTAAAATTCCCAAATGAATTCAAGTTTAATTTCTCCGAGGCCGCCTTTATTTAAGAAATTTTGAGTGTAGCCGTCTTTCGAAAAGGTTTGGGGACGTCTGCATTAAGCTAATATTATTAAATGTATATTTACTGACCAGGGCTGGAAACCATTTATATTGTTTAAAATTTAACGGGTTTTTATATTGTGTACAGTGTTTATAACTAAACTTTTTTTTACTAATTTAAACACAAATTATCGTTTATAAAGTCCATTCACGATAAGAATGAGATGGCGTCACACTTGGTTAATTTAATTAACAACATCATAATGTACAGTCTGTTCCAAACGGTTAAGCGGAACTAGATTTTGCAATCTAGTTACTTTCATCGTTTAAATCGTGCTTTTCGGCCATTTTGTTTAAGCTTTGTAAATCATACTTACAATAAACATTTTTTGGTAATTTTTTTCATCATTTTAAAATGTCATTTTCTTTATATGTTAATTTTTTGTGTCATTCTTATTACAAATTTCCCAATTATTTATATTTTTGTCATTAAAATATATTAAAAAAATAATTGACATTGACATGTATCATTCGTTTCCATGGTTTCATTGTTGGAATTTTAAATTTTGACATTCCAACGTGAATAAATAATAACCCTAGCAAGGTCCCTTCTCGTGACAACCTAAAAGAACAAAATTCCCATTTAGTTCCGCCTAACCGTTTGAAACAGACTGTAATTTAAACCAACATGAAGGCATTACTCAATTGTTATATTTAATTACTACATACTGGTACTACTTTCCTACGTTGCCACGTTTAAATAGTGTTGTTCAGTCTTATTTCTGTTTGACATGTGAAGGAGCGAGGTTAAAATAGTCTCGGCAACTTAGGCACGATAATAAATTTAAAAAAAAAAAGTAGTTTTATATAACCTCACTTTTTTGACAAATAAAAAATTGGCAACAGATCAATTTTTTCGTCATCACATTCTTATCGTGAATGCACATTAGTTCCCGCCGAGTTGCACTTTAGTTCCCAAAGCGTACTGTAATATACTGTCGAAACTTTTAACATGGTAATGTCACTTCTTTAGTAAATGTTTTGTGGACAGAGACTCAAAGACGTGTATTACTTACTGACATATTTTATTTATAGGTCGTACATTTTCGAAACAACACATTGCGCAGAAACGAGTTTTTTACTGAGAGCTCACTGCGTCTGCGCGCACGCTAAGCAGTGGCGTGCTGTACTACTTTTTAATTTTATAGGCAGCTGTTTGTTTTTTACCTTGTTGGTGTTTCGGACAGCCACTGGTAAAATAGCTGAAGTTCGCGTCGATTTGATGAATCATTGTGTTGTTTCGAAAATAAACGGACTATAATCTGTCTCAATTTGTAATACGAAACTAGATATGGTTACTTTGGTGACTGTTGTGGTGTAAACAGACTTTGGCGTATCCGTGTGAACCAATACTATGACAATATTATAAATGTATTGTCAATATACAACATATAAAATGAACTGTTCCGTATTACAAAATGAGACAGATAATATATATATTTTTTTATGATTTTAATTTTTTCATGACAACGATGTTATATTTATGATACATGTAAATTATAGAAAAATTATGGTTAACTGATTTTTAAGAACAATCGGTTAAAGGTTACTATAATAAAAAAAAAAAAAAAAACGGTTTTGGTTACAGTTGATAAAAATAAAATATTATTTGGCGGTTTTCAAACCGGTTTCTAGGACTCGATTGATTTTAACTTATAATTAACCACTTTTTGTGGTTGACTACCACTGTAAAGAGTAGTCCGTGTGAAAGAGCTCTTGTTTTGTAATCGTCTTTTTATCCGTACTGGTTTTAACGAGATTTTATTTATATATTTTGCCATTGGACAATTTTGTTTGAAGAATTATCTGTAGTACAAAATTAGTATTTGTTTTTACTATATGTATTTTATATAAATTTTACTTATCTAGATTTTAAACAAATATTAATGAAGTGTTATTTAGTAACATTTCAGTTACTGTCTGTACAGAGCAATATAACAAATTAATCTAGTTGCTATATTGCAAAGATATGTATAAACTAAAATGTTGAAATAAGAAAACATTTTAAAAATCTATGGGGTATGTGTGACACATATTTAACACTTTTTTCTTATAATAATTAAAATATTATTTATTTAGTGAATGATTATGTTATTTTAACGTATTTGAGATAAAGTAAAACAACCGACTGTTCCCAGATCTATTTTTTTAACAGCGATATATTTACTGTTACTAAAAACCAAAAATAAACACAATCCTTTTATTGCGATATGGCGATATCTCATTTTAATTATCGATGATGTTTTTGAGTATTAATAGAAATGAAATATAATCGTTTGAATATTAACTTCGTCTTTTTTATATCTTCAAATTTTTCAGGTCAAGTTTAAAATATAGTAAAGGAGACTTTAGTTGACAGATAATAATAATAATAAATTTATTTACCCAGAAAAAAATACAACATTCATCTTACTTATATAATATAGTAAATAAACAATGAATAAATTCACCACTTAGACTAAAAAGTCTGCATGTGGCTATTGACAAAAAACATTAAAATATTTTAGAGTTGATCATGTTGTACAACACGCTACCAATCCAGTAAGTTGGTGTAGTTTTAATCTGCTCTAGTTCAGTATCTTCAAAATGTCATTTTGATTTAGTTGTTGGCAATACTTTTTAGACCAAACCTTAATATTGTAAGTGTCCTTATTATTTTTTTGCAAAAATTCTTGAAAATTATTAAATATATTTGGTACATGATATAAGAAAGAACGCTGACCAATTGTTTTAAAAGTTTTATGTGGTGCTGCTTTATCTTTGTTCCTCGTTGAGTATTTATGATCTTCTATTGTTATTACATTACTATACTTGCTTGTGTAAGCCAGGATACTCCGGATATATAATTGTGATAAATTAAAAATGTTTGTATTTCTGTATAGTAATTCAGTAGGGTAGCGTCTGCTTTTTTTGAGCATGATTTTTAGTATAGTGTTTTGCACAGTTTTGATCTGATTTAAATAGACGTCTGCAGCACCACCCCAGGCAATTAACCCGTACATTAAAGAAGACTGGACAAGAGCATAATAAAACTGATACAAAATATGTAATGGCGTAACTTCCCTCAATCTTTTAAAAATATAGAATGTTTTCCGTATATTCGTCATTAATTTCTTAGTGTGTTCGTTCCATCTCATATTTTTGTCGAACATAACACCTAAGTATTTTATTTTATCAACTTTTTTAATTTTTATTTCGCAAGCGCAGTTTTCTTCAAAACAATTACTATTATGAAGCGTTAAGAAATTAAATGTAGGCTGAGTATTATTATAAATTGAAAATGAAATAAATTCTGTTTTTTTGTAATTCAACGTTAGAAGATTGGTGACGGATAGATGACGGTTAATTAAAGCATATGGTTCAATGGGAGAGAACTATAGCAATAAAATTTCCATTTTTGAATAGAATCATATCATTTGTTCACAGACAGAACTAGAAAGAGATACAATTTGTTTCACTTGACACGCCTGCCTTCCATCTAGTGGTGGGAGGTTAATTTGACAAGACAATATATGTGTGATAACCTAAAAAAGATTATTTTTTTGTAAATTTTGTCATATTAAATGCATATATTTATTAAATAAAACTTTTAGAAAGTTTAGGGGAAATATAATATGAAAGTAATTTTTGAAAATATTTTGATAATTGTGAGTAAATAATAAACTACTGACCTATAGGGGAAAAATTTTAAGATCGTAGCGCCACGCGGATTTTTTTGAAACCATTCTAAATCAGATACCACTTGACATTTACTAGTAAATAATAGCGAAAAGTGTATCAAAAAACGACAAAAAATAAATAATTGTTTGGGATTTTCTGATTTTGTGAAGTGACATTACTTGTAAACATCTAAAATACTACATTTTGTGATCTGGTTTTAAGTTATGGCGGTTTTCCATTGTCGATTATTTTAACTATATTGGGGGAAATAATAATTCCCGTGTTGTTTACCAAGAGGTAGAAATCTACAATGCTGGGCATATAATATTGTGTGGAGTCACTGAAAAAAACAGAGAGTTCATAAAGATTTATGCATTATGCCTACAAACTAGTGCATTACAAACCCACACACAATAACAGGAATTTTCAAGATATGCGATAATAAATACAAAATTGTAAATATTTTTTGTAGTCACTATCATTAAAATGGAATGAGCAAACTTTGATATAAGGGCTCACTTTTTTTCCAATTTTTAAATTGTTTATCTAAACATCGCGTCGATTCCTAACCTCTTGCTTTCCCAATTTTGTTTCGAACCGTACGGTGTCTGATATTAGTGGAAACAAATGAAACGATATTTCCGGGTTTCTTCTTTGCAATGAATTGCACATAGGCACACAACAATATGTATTATACATTTTTCAATGATTATAATAAAACTTTAAAAACAAACTTCATACAAAACCAATACACAAAACGAAATGTTATCTGATGTACACAAGTTCATGAAACGCTCACCAGATGGTAGGGTGCTTAGCTGCAAATCCCTATAACGTTTAATAAACAACAAAATTCAATTTTAAAATTCTGAATGTAACTGAAATGCATGGTCAACTTTCACTGGTGTATTCTATGTTTACCAAGTTGAATGGAGCTGGTTGTAGTGTAAATTTAAAAGAAATTGAATTACGAATACTTTAACAAAGAGCTGACAGTCATACACTTGGGCGAACAAATGAAATATAAACAACAGAATGTTTAAATAATCTATTTTGATTTTAAAAATACCGAGTTGAAAAGTTTTTAAGAAACTATGACCAGAAATACACGTGGAACCCCTTCTACTACACCATTAGCGACCGCCCAGAGCTGAATGCCCGCTCGTGTATACAAAGGGACATACGTTGAAGTTACCATATTGTAATATAACAAAAAAAAGAAAAAAACTATGAACGTACGTTACAGTAAGAAGCAGAAATACGTTCTTGACATCTTACATAAAACTGTGTGAAATGGATATATATTTCTTTATCTGTCTCAATCGATCAATCTGTCAAGTAAATACTCCTTTACTATACCATATATTTCAGGTGTTCAAAGTAATAAAATATAGGTTTCAGATGATTTACCTATGGTCTATTTCAAAGTAGAAAAAGGTGTGTAAGAAGATAGGAGCTGTTTGTCCTTGCTTCGAATTGGTTTAGATCGTCATCCCTATTACACTATAAAAATATTGTTTTTAGTCCAAGTTGACAGATGTTCAGTGTCGTACATTGGAAATATATATTATTTATATTATTTAATTTTTCTTATATATTTTGTTATTATTTACATATTTAGACTTTTATTTATATTCTTGGCGTAGATTTTATGGAGAAAATTCTCCATGTAATTTGTTTTTACGCAGTTATATATTTTTTAGGTTATCTGACATATAAATATCTTTGGACACTTGACAGTTAACAGATCAAGAGAGAGGACTAATGTGAGTAGGCTGACCATTTTCTTGAGAAGGCAATGCGGGACGGTCCAGGGTGAGGACCTTTTTTTTTTGCTCGTCACTTGGATTTTGAGAGGTGAGAACCTTGTTTTTATTTGCTAAGGGCGCCAAAACACGGCTCTACGTACATGAGATGAAAGGAGTGCAAAAGATAACAAAAATGTATTAAACGATTTAACAATCCTGGCTAGTATAATTTAATTACTGCGATAAAAAAAGTAACAATTGAATAAAAAATATCACAAAAAAATAAATTACACTGATAACTACATATACCACGAGCTCAAAAAGAAATAACATAAGGGTTGGCTATGGAAAAATATAATAATGTCTACTGCAGGCTTTATATAACAATATAAACTTATGACAACAACAAAAGTCATGACAGTTATTTAATTCTAAAGCTTGCTGATGACATTACTTTTATTTTCTACAGCCAACCCTTATGTAATTTCTTTCAGAACTCATGGTATAATGTAAATATACACATTTTAATATCAAAATTCAAAAATTATCATTATCAAACTATAGGAAAAGTAGAGCACTGACAGTTAAATTGATGTAAAGTTAGTTAGAATTAAAAATGCGGGACATTTTGCGGGACAAATATCAAAATGCGGGACGAATGGTCACCCTAAATGTGAAGCCAAAAGACAGCCCAGCTGATTGTGCGCAAAGAAGAAGTTATTGATATAATTTTTAGACCTTCATATATACATATATTTTTAATTTTTATTTACAATAATTATTTAAATAAGAAAGTGTAGCTCTGAAGATATATTGTTTGTTTTATTGCTTTTTTTAAATTCTTTTAGCCAAATTTCTCTTTTTATATATAGTACATAATTTTTAAAATTAATATTTTTTTAACTTTTTCAAATTTCCCATTAAACTGAATTTATGTCGTATAAATAACGTAAGTGTATTATCTACCTTGTTTATTTCAATACCTTATTAACTTTTATATATCAAAAAAAAAAAAAAATCACTTGCGAACCCAGTTGCTACGCCCATGCCGTAGTTGTAACTTATTTTAAATTTCCCGCTATACTGTATTTGATCAGTGTAAATCGTACTCGGTTCGCAGCGCTATCTACTTTGAAATAGACCATAGATAGGCGTATAGGGGCAGAGAAGGTAAGTTCTCCATTTCTAGACCGCCGGTCATAGATAAGCCACGTGGTCAGCAGTAGCAACTCCTCATGAACAGTCAAGGAGCCAAGGCCCTACCATACGAAAGTCTATTGAGAACTGACACGCTCGGATACGCAGTCTGGTGGTGAAATATTGTACTACGCGACTGTAGTACTGTTTGAAATTATTACATATGTTCTGGTGTTGATTTTTTGTTAGAAGGTCCAAAGATATATTTTCATAAAATAAAAATGTACTGTGCTATAATTAACCAGTTCCCTGTTAGCATATTAACAGCTGAATACTAGACAATTCAGCCATTTTGCCATGAATTACAGCGCCGCCAACGGTAATGTCACTTCTCAATACACAATCCTGTCTTACGTAGCATTGAAAATACTTATCAATGAAATATTATTATTACAATTTCCGTATTTTTATTTGTAAAAACTTCGCAAATAATCTTTACGACAATAGTAATAAATTTTTAGCAAAATACAATTATGATTTATATATGGCGCAGTGGCGCAGCTAGAATTTTGTCTTGGGGAGGACCGAATCAAATTTTGAGGGCACGCAGGGCCGCATTCGGCTCTCAACCTCATTTTTTGTGGCCCCTGAAGCGATAATCAAAATCACTTGAGCTTATTTAGGGGAAAAATATATTTAAAAATGTAAAATATACTCTCTTTTCTGTTTATAAAAAAATGTCGAGAAACCCTTCGGGATATTTAAAGTCCGTCACTGCTTATAATTTTGTATGTAAAATAGACTGCGACCCAAATCAGTTCGACACCCCGCTGTTGGATATTGATGTTTATATCAAATAATAATTCTATGATTTGTTGATAAAAAAAATCTAATTGTTAATCCATGTATCCGAATACGCCACTGTTGTTCAGTACAACTTATATCAGTCCTTTTTGAGTGTAAAATATTATAATTTCAAAAATACCTAAGAAGATATAGGGGAAGTATTTTAAGATCGCAGCGCTATTTCGGCAAACTTGGAACCTTCAAAATAGACATTCGTTACATATAAACAACGTGAATTTTACTTATGGAAAATGTTTACTGGTGGTTTTTGTAATTTTGCTACAATATTAATACTTGTTTTTATGCAATTATATTTTTATGCAAACATTTTTTATAAAAAAAAAGCGCGACACAATGTCTATTTCTGTAGTTCCTTCAATCCCACCAGATGTCATATCGCTTAGCAATTTTTCCCTATTGATATTCACATTTATCTACAAAATAAAACCAAATACCGATTTTAAGCTGTTGTCTCCAAAACTATTCTCTTTATTATATTTCTACTATTTTTACTCTATTTCACGTTTAAGGTGTCATTTTAAAATTACTGTTTCTCAACGGGGGGCCGTGAAGGCTTCGTCGGGGGGCCGCGAAATCATACAAAATCGAAACATGAAAATATAATAAAAATGCACTCAATCTTGCAAGATATAAATTTTATCCATATTTATTAATATCTTACATTTATATTCATAAAAATATACCTTTCATAACATATATAAAATAAATATTCTATTTATTTTTATACATAATTTACTTATTTTGACAACTAATTTAAACTACAGGCTATTTCAAACGTTTAAGTTGTCACTAGCTAACTTTATAATGAGTAAATGGGCTTTTACCAAACAAAATAATCAAAAGTTTCATTCAATTGATAAAAATTACTAGATTTGAAAATATAGTTCCGCTTTAACCAAATAAACAGACTATAAGTAGACTATATCAAGGTAAAACAAACTGTATGTATCAGTTGATGGGATTCTCTGACAATGGTTCGCGTTGGAGGTACTACAAGTATTTTCAGTTGTACTTTGAAGTAGGTACGACTTGAAAATGCAATATTTTTTATTATATATTTTTTAATTGCTCTCCGAGCTACAGATAACTCAAGAGTAAGGATGCGAATGTGTTTAAATTAAAATGGAAGGCACTTTGAACACTTGTAAATAAAAATACTTTACTGTCAAGTCGTTATAGGGAATACAATCGTCATTTAAAAATATCACAGTTTTTTGTCAACCGTAAAAGATATGAAAAAAAATGTTTAAGTAAAAGTTGTTGAAAAGCTCTATCCAAAGATATCCCATATGAAATAGGTTTTGGAAATAAATTTTCTTATTTACATTTATAACATAGGTCAATGTAAAAAATGTAAATAAAGTTATTATTATAAATACGTTCCCATTTAAAAATTCGAAATTGTCCTTGATATCCTGTACTTCCGGTTTTTCCGGAAAATTTCAATACTACCATTCAATTTTGTGCATAAATTTTAGTTCAAAATTTTTCTTGCTCACACGTCCCTTTTTCGAAAAAAATCGTGTTCGCATTATCTTGATACACCATAGTATAGGGGGGCCGCAGACAATATTTATATAATTTCGGGGGGTCCCAGGCCAGAAAAGGTTGAGAAACACTGTTCTAGACGATTGCATGAGAGAAACTCGAAGGTGTATATCATATGAACTCCCCGTATACAGTATTGCATTTTACTGTATTATATTTTAATTTAATATTCAGTTGGCCCCCCGGCTTCGTGGGCCCCGGGCGGCCACCCAGTCCGCCCACCGCTTAATTCGCCTCTGTTAATATTCCGGCCCTGTTATAATGCCATAAAAATGAAAAACTTGAATAAACAAACTATAAAAACATTGATATGAAATTGTTAAAGATTATACAGTAATCGGAGTAATCAAGGACTGCAAATTATTGGTTGTAAACAATACTGCCCTGTTATGTTAAACTACAGAATAACAGGTTTGTAGGTATACTGCATAATGTCGAAAATCATTGTTACGTTCCTGCCTTTCATTGTTATAGTCCATGGCATGTCTTGGAGAAGATTACATTATAACTGTAAGAATATATTATACGTAGAAATATAAGTAAAAAATAAAAATGTATGTGAAGTGTGAATTTCACACATTTCAGGGTTTTGCAGGTATTTAGCAGTGATGGGCGTTTACACGTAAACTTTAATTGTTTAAGTTTACGTGTAAACTTATGTAAACAATTGGTAAACTTGTCAACAATGTAAACTGTCAAATAATGAGGTTAGTTTTAGTTATTTAATACGAATAATAGAGAGTTAATGAACAAGTATATTCAGTTCAAAACAATAAATTTATTAAAAAAATGGTGGGAAGAATTCTGAAGAACTAGGTTTTGTTTTAATTAAAGAAAATGAAAGAAAATATAGGGCGTTATGCAAAATTTGCAATGAATCTTTTCGTTATTAAAAAATATAGGCTGATTTTCTTAAAGGTGAAATTTAATGTATTTTGTTATTAAAAAAATTAGACTGAAACTTTAAAGAAAAACGTATTTTATTTTTCATATTCATATTTACTATTTTGTATGTAACACCTGTATAATGATGCAAATTCGATTTTTAATAATATATATATTTTTTTGTCCTAATTTTATATACTTACTTTTTCATTTAAAATCGTTTCATTAAAATTTTATTATTTATAAAAATGTATTGAAAATGAGGTTCTGTAATTCAAAACAAGTGCGCATGTCTAAATCATTGTTTACAAGAGTTTTTGTGTTTACTTTACATCAATTGTTTACGCGTCAACAATGAGGTAACTTACATCATGTAACTTACGCGCCCATCACTGGTATTTAGTAACTGAATGATGATTATATGCTGTTCACTTTTGTAAGAACAAACTAAGAGGGAATTTTGTTTTCAATAGTTTGCTCCTTTGAAGCTGTATGTCATGTTGGTATTAAAAAATGTCACTTTTTTAAAATGTCGATCCATTTGACATATGTCATAATGAAAAATTATATCTTAATTATAATGATCATAACCTTATCAACCTAAAGTCGGTTTTACAGCGTAAGGAATATTTTTAATTGACATTTAAAGTCAGTAACACACCATAAAAGTAACCGAAATAACCAGATCTAGTGTGTTCTTACAAAAGTGAATTGCTTATATTTGGGATGCCAAAACAAATTTTATGTTAAAATATTTTTTTATGAATTTTAATTCGAATGCCTAATACCATTATTTAAGTTTCTAAATATGTGCAGTATTTTTTTTACATAGCAAGGTTCATTAAGATTTTGAAAATTGCGCCTATGGCTTCTATTGGTTGCTTAAATCATTAGCCCCGCCCTCTGATTTCGTATACATTCAAACATAGAATTATATTATAATTTCAACACCTCCCACTGGTTATTAAATTTATGCTTTTAAAAATTAAATGCAATATTTACCAAAATATAACTTGAATTTTGACAAAATAATTTAAACATAAAAATGCAAAAAAAAAACAGAAAAATTAAAATTGACAGGAATCGAACTCTAGTTTGCAAATTATAAAGCGACGACACAACGCACTACGCTAGGAGCGCTTACTTATCTACTAATATTTCTCTGTTGGGAAATATTCGTAAAAATCTTAAAACCGACATGAGTAAACTCCCATTTCTAGTTAACCGATATTTACAAAAAGTTGATCAACTCGTGCCATCGATGTCAAAAGCTTAAATATGAAGTTGCATAAAATCCTTTTAGCCGATTTTGCTCTGCACGTGTACACAAACCGTCAGACAGACAGACATCATGCTAAAAATAGTCAAAACGTTATGTAGGAACCTCAATTCGTGGAGATCCATCGAAATCTAGAAATGTCAAAATCAGTATGATCATAATACATCCCTTATATATGTTGACGGTCGGTAAAAACATGTCTAGTTAGTAATTATTAACTTATATAACCTATTGAGAAGTGGCAATATGGCTGAATTGTCTAGTATTCAGCTGTCAATATGCTAACAGCGAACAGGTTAATTTAAGCACAGCACATTTTTATTTTATGTATCTATCGACATTCTAACAAAAAATCAACACTAGAAAATATGTAATAATTTCAAACAGTATTACAGTCGCGTAGTACAATATTTGACCACCAGACTGCGTATCCGAGCGTGTCAGTTCTCAATAATAACTAGTACAGACGATACCGCTTAGTTGGGCCACCGCTTAATTGGGGCAGCCGCTTATTTGGGACAAATCTCAAAGAACAGAAACCAAACCAAGGAACCAACAGTAAATTTACATGTTTAATTGGGACAACATTCCGCTTAATTGGGACAGTTAAGATCACAGTACATATTATGTTACACATATTCTCCAGAAAATGTACAAAGAATTTAATATTACAGTGTTATTTTATGCAGGAAGGAAATGAAGGGAGCCCTACATCCGCACTGAATACCTGTGCTGATTTTGTAGAAGTGAAATGTTACAAAAACAAAAGACAGACTACACTTGACGCATTTTTGCATTGAATTAAATTGTATGTACCTATTTATTATTTTATTTTGGAATTTATTATTGCTTTTTCTTAAAAGTTTATATTTTTTGGTTATATGTATTTTATAGTTTTGTCCAAGAGTTTATAAAATAAAATTATTGAAAGAAAAATATGCATAGTTTAATTTTATGTGAAATTCGCTTAATTGGGGCAGCCGCTTAATTGGTCCAAAATGCCTAAGTCCCGATGTGTCCCAATTAAGCGGAATCGACTGTACTTATAAAAATTGTAACTCCCAGATGTCTACAGTATGAAATGCTACTGATTGAATATTTTATTGTAATTTCCAATTTCAGTTATCCAATATCCATGTGCCGAAACATCAGTATATGAAGAAATCGACTCGCTTCATTCAACAAAATGTTTCAGTTTGTCTTCAATGTGTCCTCTACTCCAAGATCAAGCTTCCCTTAACTACAACCGAAGTTACTTCAGAAGTAAAACCAACCAGGAGAAAACACTAGACATATGTAGTCAACACAGACAAAAAAGAGAAGCCGAATCATTTGATCAACATTTTATTAACAAATATAAACCATTATTTAGATTAGCATTTTATATAATAGATCGAGCAAATGTATTCAACTGTCGATTTAATCACAACATATATGCTTATTGTAAAGATTTAAATATCAAATTAACTTTTGAGCAAATGTTAAAAGAACCCATGGCGCATACTGTTTCTTCTTTTATGAATGTTATAGAGCCAGTAGATTGTAATGTTAAAAATTTTCGTTACTGTAAATACAATCTACAGAATACTAAAATACCAGATGAACTAAAAAAGTATTTATCTAACAGTACTACACTTTTAAAATACATATTTTCAACAATGAATGACTTGGATAAAGCATTTTGTGATTGTTTTAAAATATGTACGGATTCCACTAAATTTTTGAACCGTATTTTGAAAATTAAAACATTTTTTAATCCTCCAGCATATACTTATATAGTGAGTTAAGCAGACTAGTGGAGGCTTTAACTTTGGTTAGCAGGTTAATTTTATATTTTTTATTTATATTCCAAAAAATTTAATTTATACTTTAAAATTGCATTAAATTAGCTAAATATATCTGCATATATTTATTTTTATTATTTATAATTCAAAGATTTTTCATATAAATGTTAGATTTTAAAAATTTAGATCTAGTAAACAATGCTCAGGTCACTATTCGTAGTGTCCTAAGACACAGTATTGCCACATGCGATTTCTAATGCATTTATCTATGCAAGTAATAAAAATGAACTGGAAAAGGCAACAGCGGCAATGTTTAGTGTGTACCAGGTCTACAAGTATGAAATGCGGATTTTTTTTAAATAAAACACATTAAACTCAAAAGAATAGTAAAAGTTTATTTATTCAAAGTATGCTCCATTAGAAGTTATACATTTTCCCCATCTTTCAGACAATTTGTGAATACCTCGCCAGTAGAACTCTTCCCCTTTCCCCGCAAACCATTCATCTAGCCATTCTTTCACATTTTCATATGAACAAAAGTGCTGCTTAGCAAGTGCGTGACCCATCGATGCGAACAAGTGGTAATCTGAAGGGGCCAAGTCTGGTGAGTAAGCGGCATGGGGTAGCACTTCCCACTTGAGTGCCTCCAATGTGTTGCAAACTGCCTTTGCCTTATGTGATGGAGCGTTTTCGTGAAGAAAGATTACCTTGTGCTGTCTTCTTTCGTATTCTGGTCGTTTTATGAGCAGCGAATGGTTCAATTCGTTCAGTTGTTGTTGGTAGCGTTGGGCATTAACTGTTTCACTAGGTTTTAACAGTTCATAATAGACCACACCCTTTTGGTCCCACCAAGTACAGAGCATTGTCTTTTTGCCAAAGCGATTCGGTCTTGCAGTTGATGTGGATGGTGAGCCTGGGTTCACCCATGATTTTTTGCGTTTGGGATTTTCAAAATAAATCGATTTTTCATCGCCAGTAATGATACGATGCAAAAAAGACTTTCTTTTGTATCGTGCAAGCAAAATTTCACAAGTGTTTTTGCGTATTTCCATCTGCCTCTCATTCAATGCATGTGGAACCCATCTGCCGACTTTCTGGATCTTACCCATCTCTCGTAGGCGATTGGAAACAGCTTGTTGACTAACGCCTAACTGCTCTGCTAGTTGTTTTTGTGATTGACTATCGTCTTCCTATAGCAATGTTTCCAATTTTGTATCTTCATATTTTTTTGGAGGTTTTCCATATTCTTTGTCTGTAAGATCAAAGTCACCACTTTTGAAACGCCGAAACCATCGTTCACACGTATCTTGCGATGGAGCATATTCACCATAAGCTTCTCAAAGCAGTCGGTATGATTCAGCAGCAGTTTTTTTCAAATGAAAACAAAACAGTAGTACTGTCCGCGAATGCTTTTATTTGGCACAAAATTTGACATTTTTAACACAGTATAACAAAACTATATGATCACTTTTCAAATTATAACCTATACGCATTTGACACTTAAAGATAACTTAACAAAACGCCATATGTGTTGAAACTTTGAACTATACACTGTTTGCGCGGCAAGTTTGAAAAAATCCGCATTTCATACTTGTAGACCTAGTAAACATTACATAATTTTCCTAAATCAGGAACAATATCAATTGAAATGTCATTTGGAAGTAAAGAGAAAGTGGATCGTAAGTCTATCATACACAAATGTATCCAAAAACTAAAAATGGGCAAAAATTCCATAAAGCAACGACCAACTTTTAAAAGAGTTTTTTACGTCTAAGAAAAGACTGAAAAAAGTACTTACCCAGTACATTTATTTTTTGTGGTCCGCGATAGAAAATTTAATATTTTACTGGTCTATGGTACATTTTCGGTTTAGAAACGCTGATCTAGAATACATTACCACTAAATTTTGTAGAAGAATGAGGTGAAGGAAAATAAATAAAGCTGTATTTAATGAAACAAAAATGCACTTGTATGTTTTATTAGATATAATATAAATATGAAACAATCATATTATTTTTTTAATATTCAAGATATAACTTTTTTCCATATATATTAATCACAGGGATATATCATTTTTCCAGGAATGTTCCAAATACATTTTCCCCATTAGTTACTGCACTTCCTGTAAACCACTGAGAGCTTTCCTGAAGAGATCCTGTTGAGTTCGAGCATGTTTTATTTCCAACTCAGCCAACTCCACTAAACTAAACAACAAACACACACAAAATTAATTAAATACATCCGAGTTATGTGTAACAAAATGCTGACCATGACGTCACATGGGAACAACACCCGTCAGCACAATATAACCATATATTAGGTGCACCGGAAAGTTTTTCGTTTTTATTATTAGTGCAGTATGCGAACTAGTCACTACTTATTCGCTGAATTAAACAAACGTCTTTTGCATTTTGATTAAACTCTGTAATCTTGAGTACCTAATTATTGTTTTTGTTTCATTTTAAACTCTTGCATTTTAAAATGGCGGAAGAATTTCCATCAAAACATTTTTTATGCTGTTTAATGTTGTATGAGTACTAGAGATGGGAATTTCGGCTCAGTTTGCGGAACCGGATCAGTGGAGGTCGTTCAGTTTGTTGAGCCGGTTCATTGATCCGGCTCAGTGATCCGGTTAAGTAAACATGTTTTCGAGACACAGGTCGGTCGTTAGTTCGTAGGTAGAACGTCGCTTAGAGCCGGTTCTTGCAATATATGAACTGTAAACATGATCCCGAGACACAGGTCGGTCAGTCGTTCGGTCGTAGGTAGAATGTCGCTTAGATCCGGCTCTTGCTTAGACCCGGTCAGTTGTCGGTCGTTCGCTTGTAGGTAGACGTCGCTTAGAGCCGGCTCTTTCTTAGACCCGGTCAGTTGTCGGTCGTTCGCTTGTAGGTAAACGTCGCTTAGAGCCGGCTCTTTCTTAGACCCGATCAGTTGTCGGTCGTTCGCTCGTAGGTAGAACGTCGCTTAACCCGGTCAGTTGTCGGTCGTTCGCTCGTAGGTAGAACATCGCTTAGCCCCGGTTCTTATTTAACATTTTTGAAACAAACAATTCACTTTATGTAGCTACTGTATTTTAAACCAGATGTGTTAAGTTTATGGCGATGTTTATTGCCCTTATAAATCTGACATCTGGGATTTGGGCAATATTTTTAATATTTTTATATACTATGGTTATAAGAAAATACAGACTAAGCCTATTAGTTTCAAATAAACTGCCCTACAAATTGATGACAATAAATAATACACTTTATGATAATACATTACACGCCGAGTTCTCGCGAAGTTCAACATGGCATCGATCCAGACCCGGATCACTCCGGTCACTGCTCACAATCGCCCGACCAATCGTATTCTTGAAACTATACAGTGAGCCGTGAGCCGGCTAATTTCAATTTGGTGAACCGTGTCACTTCGGTCAGTGTACTGAGTCGGCTCAGTGAGCCGGTTCGTTCATGAACGACCCATACCCATCTCTAATGAATACCATAAAAACTATCAACAACGATGCGGGGTGGGACCTCCACACGCGGACTGTTATCATGTTGCTAAGTTGGCGTAACTGCGAAGTAAGCGTCTCAAATTCACGGTATCGTATGTGTATTTTAAAATGTTACCTTTTACGGAGAGCGTGAATTCGACGTGTTTTAAAATCCAGTAATTCCTCTTTCGCTTGAGCTGACATTGTTTCAAATTGTTCACAAGCTTGGGATTGAGCAGTTTCAGCCTGGAAATTAAAATATACCATTGCAAATCGTAGAAAATAAACAAAGACTGTTGTAAAATCTTTCCCAATTTCAAATCGTATGATATATAATACATGTATTAACATATATACAATTAACAACTAATAACGTATTTTTTTTAGCTAATGTGGAGTATATGGGTTAAAAAACGGACCGATGAAAATATTATTTGGCCAGCTACGGCAGTAATATCACAGGCCGGCGGTTCAGAACAATTTGTGTAGACCATATACTCCAAGTTCAACCATTTTTTATTGAAAACTTTCACAAAAACTGCATCTAAATATACATACAACCAAAGAAAATAGAGTACAACACAAAATAATAAATACAACAAAAACAAAAAAACAATATTTAATATTATACTTTAAGACTGGGTTGTTGCCCGACTTTTTATTTTACATACAAGAGAAAACAACCCTGTTAACAGTGCCTGAAACGAGAAAGATAAAGAAATAGAGAAAGGTACATATTGTAAATAATAAGGTCCTTGACTTCTAGCCTTAACTACAAAAAAAAAACACACAAACTTCTAAGTTGCATTCAAAAATATGTATATACTGACCTCTTGAACTTCAGGTGCCTTGTGCAATAAGCAAGTGGATATAATTAATACCAAATAAAACACAATAAAAGGTGATTTTAAAGGAAGATATTATGTAATAGTAAATTGTGCGCCAGCTCCCTGAAGCTGTGACAACTAAAAGAAATGTTAAACTTATTTCATAATTATATTTTACAAAATCATTAAAAATGCTAGTAATTAACACCGAATGGCAATTAATTATTTTTGGAAACAAATTGAATCAATTTTAAAAGATCATAACACTAACATAATCTGTTTTACATTATACTTCTCACTGATTCACGGTAAGTTTATCGAAAATCAATTCATCGAAAATCAATTCATCGAAAATCAATTCATCGAATGATCAATTCATCGAATCGTCAATTCATCGAAAAAAAATGTTTTGTAAATATTTGAGAGGAATGCCGAGGGGATCGGAAAGCCAAAAAAGCAGTGGTCAATAAAAGTTTACAGACTAAGAAATAATTGCATAAAATTTTTTATATGGTTTAAAAAAAGGTAAATAAAGTGACATAATAAGAAAACTTATATATAATAAGAAAACTTATATAATAAAAAAAATTAATTTTTTGTTTTTAAGGTTTAATAAGACAGGTTATGGGCAATTGCACGCAAATAATTTTTTCGTGAATCCGATTATACATTATACATTGTGTGCTATTTCTTTTCCCTTTTTTTTAACCATAAAATTGCCATATCAAATACGAAAACGACGTTTTTGTGTGGCGCGATGTACGTTCGGGCGGACAATGTGTACGTTCGTACAAAAGCAACATTTTCATGTTACGCGATGTACGTTCGCACGAACAACGTGTACGTTCGTACGAACATAGGATCCGTAATCAATCATGTTCGTATCATCGAAAGTACGTTAAGCGGATGTACGTTAAGCGATCGCTAACTGTATTATAAATGTCAGAAAAAGTATTGAAACAAAATCTGACTGTAAGTAGTTTCAAAAGTAGAGTTGCAAGTCGGATAGCACTGATAATGTAGAACAGACTTAACATACAGTATTGGCCATAAAGATTGCAACTTTTAACATTTTTCAATTTTTCAAATTTGAATAATAATATTGGAAAATAAATACTCTTAGTTCTATACTTTAATCATATTTTGTCTGTTACATCAATCAATAGTCAAATAATCTGACTTACAGATTAATAATAAATTATTTCTTCATTTTTGCTTGGATAAAAATATTGCAACTACTCAAATTTTCTTGTTATATGCAGGTTTTATCCATAAATAATATGTTGTGCACAAGCAATATTCCAGTTTATATTTGTCAATCATGGGTCGTAGTAAAACTGTTTCAAGTGAAATTAGAAACTTAATAATTTCTGGTTTTAAAGACGGGCTGCTGCAAAATGTGATTTCACAAAATTTAAAAGCATAAATCTACCGTGTCGCGAATTATAAAACGATTTTGAGAAGAAGGTACGTTTAAAGTTCCAAAAATTCCAGAACAGCCACGAAAAACTACAAAACGAACTGATAAAAAAAATATTTATTTAACTGCCAATAACCCCTTTCTGTCATCGGAGAAAATTTTGGGCCTTTTGCCACAAGTGGATCGAGAAAACAGCTTAACAAGAACTATTCGCAGAAGATTAGTTAGTGAGGGTCTTTTTAGTCGCCGTCCCGCTAAAAAACCACTTCTATCCAAAAAGAATGTGAAGGCCCGATTAGAATTTGCTAAAAATCATATTGACTGGACTGTAGATCAATGGAAAAAAGTTATTTTTAGTGATGAATCTAAGTTCAATTTGTTTAAAAGTGATGGTGTTAGTTACGTTAGGAGGCCTGCTAATAAAAGATTTGTTCAAAAATACACCTTGCCAACAGTTAAACATGGCGGAGGCGGTGTGATGGTATGGGGCTGTTTCTCGGGATATGGTATGGGTCCTCTATACCACATTGAAGGAATAATGGATCGATTTAAATATATAGACATCCTTCAAAATGTTATGGAACCTTATTCTGATGAGTTCATGCCTTTAAAACATATTTTTCAGCATGATAATGACACAAAACATTCTTCGAAGTTGGTAAAAAAAATGGTTCGAGGATTCATAAATTAACGTTATGACTTGGCCGTCACAGTCACCCGATTTAAATCCAATATAAAACCTTTGGGAGATGTCAACAGAAAGATTAGAAATAAAACGCATTCAAATATTGAAGAATTGTTTAAAGCTTTGCAGGGTGCCTGGTCTAATATTGATAATGAAATGATCACGAAATTATTAGAATCAATGGCGAAAAGATGTCGGGAAGTTATAAATACTGGTGGTTACTATACAAAATATTAAAAATGATCTGTTAATAATAATTCATTTTCTTAATTAATAAAAAAAAAGATTTTTTTAAGAGTAGTTGCTATCTTTATGTCCAGGTAAAAATAATAAATACTATAAAAAAAAATAGAATTTACTATTAAAATTTAATTTTTTACTATAATATATGTAGAGGATTGTTAAAGGTAAGAATTAAATTTTTTTAATTTTAAAAATATTGAATAGAATAAAAATAAAATAGGATTATCAAAAGTGGCTATCTTTATGGCCAATACTGTATATATAAACAATTCAGAGTGGTGGTTATTCGGGTCAGGTTATTTTGTGGCGGAACATACGATGTCGCATCTATTACATAATTAAATCCTTTTGAAATCAGGTCGATTAATAAAGTAAATACTTACAGCGTGTATATCCTTATTTTTATGACGAGCACGTTCTAAAGCTCGGTTAGCCGCTTCATAAGCAGCCAGACAACGTAAACGACGAACTAACAATGCTTTAGCCGCATGACTATCTCTCTGATAATATCTTAACGTATCTGCTAATTTTAAATCTTGATCACTAGCGACCCTACCTTCCAGTTTCTGAAATTAAATAAACAAATAATTATTAACAACTACAAACTATAGCATATTTCTGATATTCGGCCCGATTCTGTAAAAAGTTACTAGGTTAGTTGCTACTGAGTAACGTTGCTACGAAATAACTTTTATAGTAACTTTCTTATCAATCGCCAAACAATTGGTATTCTCCAAGCATAAGCACAAGCAACGTTCTTATAACAAGTTATATTTAGTAACGTTGCTACAAAGAACCGTGAAGCTAGAAGCAGATTACGTTCTGCGCAGGCGAGGTATTCGTTTTTAATTGAGTTTGACAGCTATGTTGTGAGTTTCTGAGGTTAAACGAAAAATGTTTTATAAACAAAATCAGAAAAAGAATTGCAAACAGATGGAAATTCTGTTGAATTTCCTGGCAAATAACCCGGTCATGGTCGGTGATACGAGTGTTTGAAAAATAATTGACAGGAACGAGTGTTGGTGCTGTAGTGATGTGCTATGTGGTTACTGTTCTCTATTTGGTGGTGCAAGTTATAGTCCAAATTTAAATGAATTGGGTGAAATACAGTTAAAGAAGTTCGGGTAGCCATTGAACAGGCGCGCACTTAAAACATTGATCTGGGAAGGGTCCATTTCGAAAAAATATCTGTAATATAATACAAATGTATTGTTGTGTTTTTATGGAGAGGACTGGGTTTATATATTTATTTAATTTTGATTATAATTTAATTTTTAATAATAAAATTCTTATTTGCAATGGCTTAGTTTTTATTAAATAAGTATTTAATTTTTCAAAACCTTGGGGGAGGGGGTCTGAACTCGTCGACAACCCCCTTGTATGCGCGGCTTCTATTGACAGTCGTAGTTAATACATTTAAAAAATATTGTACTGTTATACTATTATAAAACAAATGTAAATAAACAAACAAAAAAAAAATAGAAATTGAAATAAAGAACTCAAAGAATTTTGTGCTATACAGAAAATAAAATAAAAATCCTATAATTATTGTCTCTATGTTGCCCTTCATTGTAAAATGCTTGAAATAATTCATTATTAAACAGAAAAAGTGCGATTTTTCACGATTTTAACAAGTTATTTTGAGTTACTAAGTGTAGCAACTGCTTTCTGTTAGTTGTTATCCATAATAACTTTTTTAGCAACTAGTTACTAATTTCATAGTAACTTTTTTCTTACAGAATACGGATTTCGTGAAAGTTGCTAAAAAAGTTACTGACCTTGTATTTAGCAACTTTTATTGTAACTTTTTTGCAGGGATGGGGAGTCGGAGTCGGAGTCGGGAGTCGGGAGTCGGGAGTCGAGGAGTCGAAGCTTTTTGGAGGAGTCGGAGTCGGAGTCGGGAGTCAGAAAAAGTTATCGACTCCCGACTCTTTGACTACATATTTATCAAGGATGAGAACAATCCGAAAGCGAAAGCAAAATACCATACTACCAGAATTTGTTAAAGAATGGGAACAGGAACGACATTTTTTCTCTGTTCATGAACGAAAATGAAATTAAAAATATTCAATTCCGGTTTCCTTCATGCTTTTCAGTTAAAAATTTAGTTAATTTTTAGTAATATCTAATTTTTCTTTTTTTGTATACTTTGTTTATTATGTTAAAACGAAACTAAACTGGATTTTTATTTTCTCAAGTTGTAACGGGCTTTGTGATTATTTTATGTTTCATGTTGGCAGCTAAAATCTATATGTCAAAAGAAAAAAGTGACATGTTATGAAAAATAAAGTACAGTCTGTTCCAAACGATTAAGCGGAACTAACTGGAATTTTCATTTTTGTAAGTTGTCATTAGCTATTTTTTTATATATTGAAGTTGGCTTTTCCTGAACAAAATGATCAAAAGCTTCAATCAAACGGTAAAAGTAACTAGTATTGAAAATCTAGTTCCGCCTAAACCAAAGGAACAGACTTTATATAAAATACAAAACAATTTTTTTTTAAAACTAATATATTTGAAAATTTGTATTAAAAATGAATCAATAGTCAAGATGAAATGAAAATGACATTTTATAAAAACAGCTCGCCCCAACCCAAAATATTTAATGTAAGTATAGTCTGTTTGCTTGATATCGAAATCTACTAACTTTTAAGGATTGAATGAAGCTTTGTATAATTTTGTTTCACAAAAGCCCACTTTGATAGTTAAAAAGTAAACTCGTGATAATTTGAGAAAATAAAAATTCCATTTAGTTCCGCTTAAACATTTGGAATAGACTTTACAATTTACCAGTGAAAGGAGTCGGGAGTCGGAGTCGGAGTCGATTTTCAAAAATACCGACTCCGGAGTCGAGAGTCGGGAGTCGATAATTTTTCTGTCGACTCCCCATCCCTGCTTTTTTGTAGTAACTTGCTTACAGAATTGGGCCGAATATACAATAATGGATAATATACATACCCTAGCTTTTTCAAATGTTTCTGAAACTTTAGTTAAAAATTTATCCAATGGACCGGGATCGATAGTAGCTAACTGGACCAATCCAGATGAAATCTTAATATATGAATCAGCTACTTCTACAATTCACAAAACACAATACGTAACATCCAAATCCATAAGACCATTATCCAATAACCAACCTTTATGTTTCTCAGTCATTCTGTCCGTTCTAGCAGTTGCTTCTTTTAGATGACTATGATATTCGTTTAATGATGTCATTTGTTGTTCAAAGAAATCATTAACATCTCGAACGGTGGCTCCTAAATAATATTGATCAGTTGTACTGCCCAACGATCTAACTAATCCTCCTAACTGTTCAAGACGACCTCTGGGTCTCGCACATAGATCTTGATCGAACTCTAAGAACACTTGAAGATGTTTATCTTCTCGAAAAACTGAATGACTGGCCAAACGGGTTAAAAAAACTTCATGCATTGCTACAGTCTTTTTAAATGTTGCAAGGTACTCACTAGAAAAAAGAAAACAGTTATTAACATAGTAGATACGCTTTTAGGATTTTGTAAGTATAATCAAAAAGATCTAATGTCACTGATATGTCTATACTGGGGCTGCTAGATGTCCGGATTTCGGCGTGAAAATTCCGATTTAGAAACTAAAATCCCGACTCTTAAGAGTAAAATCGCTTGATGTAAGTTCAACGTAATATATTGCAAAATATCTTTATAGATGTATTTTGATAGTAAGGCCATTCTCAATACATCTGGCAAAGAATAGTCGAACAATACATTAAGTTGAACTTACACAAATAATAGGGGATACGCATAAAATTTGTATTTCCTTAAAACTACATTATTTTGATATGTTAATGTTAGTTATGTCACCTAACAAAACAAAAATTACATATTAATTAATATTATAGCCAAATTTTTGAATTAAAATATTGTAAATTTGAAATAAGCCGACCACGGAGCGAAGGTTGCCGAGTAAAACGACTGAGTATGACGTCAAACGATAGGGGTTTCACATCACAGATACAGCTACAACATAATCTTTACACGTGTGTGTATTGTATTGTTCGAGAGTTTTGTATTTGTTTTTAAGCAATTTTTCACGCATTTATTAATAAAATGGCAGATAAAGATTTTGTTAGGGCTCAGAGTGATAATTTACCCAACATTGATGCATTTATGCTCATAGAATATATGAAAAATAATGAATGCTACAGTGCTGAGGAAATACGTGGTGTCAAAGTAATTTTTATTTTATATTCTATAACTTTATGTAAACAAACGCTGCAACTCTGTAAAATGTAAATATTTATGTAATTTAGATGTCAGAATTTTACTACATTGTTTACATGAAGTTACAAAACGTTAGAGGCATAATTGAAATACTGCAATATAAGTTATCTATTTTAATATAAAATTTAATTCGGTAAACATGTATAAATTGTTTTTATAGAATTAAACTTTATTTTAACTAAAATCACTCTAACTTTACATAACCTATGAAAGTTATACAAACAAATAAGTTCAGAACAGACTATGTACGCCGGTAAGCTAGTAGTGTCATACGTCAGTTAGAAGGGATATGACGTCACACGTCGTTTTCGCGCGCTACATACATTTATGATTTTTTTAAGCCTTCAAATTACAACAAAAAAAAAATAAAAACTATTTTTTATGTTTACATTTAACAAGAGGAATATAATAAAAAATAAAAAAAAAATCATGCCTATCCCCTATTGTTACTTTTATTTCACATTACTAATTTTCAACATGTTTCAAGCTGTTTTCTCCCGATGGAGATGCAACAGCTACTGCAAACTGTGTGATTTATTTTTGTTCCTGAAACTCAAAATGCTACTGAAAGGATACTGTCTGATTTAAAACGTATGTAAAATTAAACGAATAAATATATTTTACAATATTTTGTGAACCTGTTTTACTATTTTATCATATGAAGGAGAGGAAGTTTAAGCCAATTAATTTTCAACCAATGGCCCATTATTTTTCCAAATTTGTCTTTTCTAATCCAAGCTTTACGACAATTTACAACTTCCTCGATTCCAAGTTTCGTTATTAATTTAACATTGTCTGAAGTAGCTGGAATTATGTGGAACGATAATTCAGGGTTCCTGTTTTTCCTTGACTTGCACATAGGTACTAGAGATGGGATCTACTGTTCTTTTAGGATATTTCAGTTAATCCGGACATTTTTAATCCGTGATAACTACTAGAGATGGGTCGTTTTTGAACGAACCGGTTCACTGAGCCGGCTCAGTACACTGACCGAAGTGACACGGTTCACCAAATTGAAATGAGCCGGCTCACGGCTCACTGTATAGTTTCAAGTTTCAAGGATACGATTGGTCGGGCGATTGTGAGCAATGACCGGAGTGATCCGGATCTGGATCGATGTCATGTTGAACTTCGCGAGAACTCGGCTTGTAATGTATTATCATAAAGTGTATTTTGTCATCAATTTGTAGGACAGTTTATTTGAAACTAATAGGCTTAGTAAGCTGTATTTTCTTACAACCATACTATATAAAAATATTAAAAATATTGCCCATATCCCAGATGTCCGATTTATAAGGGCAATAAACATCGCCATAAACTTCTGGTTTAACACATCTGGTTTAAAATACAGTAGCTACATAAAGTGAATTATTTGTTTCAAAAATGTTAAATAAGAACCGGGGCTAAGCGACGTTCTACCTACGAGCGAACGACCGACAACTGACCGGGTTAAGCGACGTTCTACCTACGAGCGAACGACCGACAACTGACTGGCCTGTGTCTCGGGATCATGTTTACAGTTCATATATTGCAAGAACCGGCTCTAAGCAAGAGCCGACTCTAAGCGACGTTCTACCTACGACCGAACGACCGACCGACCTGTGTCTCGGGATCATGTTTACAGTTCATATATTGCAAGAACCGGCTGTAAGCAACGTTCTACCTACGACCAAACGACCGACCGACCTGTGTCTCGGGATCATGTTTACAGTTCATATATTGCAAGAACCGGCTCTAAGCGACGTTCTACCTACGAACTAACGACCGACCTGTGTCTCGGAAATATGTTTACTTAACCGGATCACTAAGCCGGATCAATGAACCGGCTCAACAAACTGAACGACCTCCACTGATCCGGTTCCGCAAACTGAGTCGAAATTCCCATCTCTAATAGGTACACAAAAATAAGATCTATCCATTTTATTGGACTTTGCAAAAACAAATCGACATAAACAAACTCAAACAGTATGACTAATGCCAACGACTTCTACTATGAAGTAAGTCATTAAAAGTTCACCATTTAGAATCTCTCTTATCTGGAAATGTCGATATTTTAAATAATCCACTACAAAAAAATTATCGCCATAACCTACAACAATAACAAAATATATTTTTTCCACGACTATATAGATATAAGTTCATTACAAGCGTGTCAGTGATTAGTAAATGCAGCGTTTTCCCCACTCTTTTTTAAAAAGTATAATGTGGAACGAACTTTAGCGAATAAAATTTAAGGTAACAAAAAAATATGTAATAATTAATAATAACTTACGCTTCAAGTTCCTGTTTCATTTTAGTGAATTCCTCTTTAGTCATCGTCCCCTCTCCTTCTCCTAATCTCTGTAACTTTTCCCTTGACGCATCAAAATTTGGCTTCGGAGGTGCCGGTGGTATCTAAAATAAAAAATAAAATATATTTAAGGTTAATTTATTAATCTAATAATAAATTAGCAAACATATTTGTCGCTTATCTAAATGGATGAGATATTTAAAATTATCTGCCATAAGTGCAAAATAGGAGCAAAATAGTGATATCAAACAACCATAACGGATAGGAACTTTAATAAACTGGGATTTTTGTACCATATAACTGGCAAATTTGTGGTTTGTTTTCACGGTACGCTAGTTGACAAAATTAAATTAAAATTACATACAATTTTTAATTAACTTGAATTATTTATTCCTATATATTCATAGAAATAATTTATGCAAATTATCTTAAAAACTGAAGTTTTAAAAAATATTTAGCATATTTTTTTAATTATAAATATTTTTTTCCAAAACCGTTCTTAATATTCTATAAATAATTCTAAATTCTAAATGATTATTTGAAGACAAGTTGATTGACCCATTCATAACAAAAATGTATTTGACTTTTAACGCTTTGACCGCCGTGTGAATCGTATATGATTCATATAAGTTTTACATTTGCTATAGGGAAAAATTGCTAAGCGATATGACATCTGGTGGGATTGAAGGAACTACAGAAATAGACATTGTGTCGCGCTTTTTTTTATAAAAAATGTTTGCATAAAAATATAATTGCATAAAAACAAGTATTAATATTGTAGCAAAATTACAAAAACCACCAGTAAACATTTTCCATAAGTAAAATTCACGTTGTTTATATGTAACGAATGTCTATTTTGAAGGTTCCAAGTTTGCCGAAATAGCGCTGCGATCTTAAAATACTTCCCCTATGCACATGAAATACTTCTTGGCAGGCCCAGATAAAGGGGGGGGGGGACTAGAAGGGTCATATGGCCCGGACAGACTTACATAGCGTCAGTTACTTTTTTGCCGTAACTCAAAATATATTCTCACGCCTTCCTCGTCTCCATAACCAAATCTTTTCCCAATTTAGATTTAATATTAACATTCCCTCCATTTTTTTTTGGGAAAAGTTAAAAAAGAAAGGTGCTAATCTTTGTTCTTTCTTGAATGACAGCCAAAGACACTAACATTTGTTTTGATTTTTCACAACTTCTGTCAACATTGTAACAAAAATTCATCACTAAAATATACGTAAAAACCACAAATAGTACTGTTGTACCTAGTACAATAATTTGGCACTAGTTGGTGTATTCGAGTATGTCACTGTTCAATAAAATGGGCTAAACGATTTTTTGTTGAAGAAGTTGAAATTATATTTTGTATGGTGCAAATGTACAAAAAAGTAAAAAATCAAAGAAAAAGTACATTTTTCATAATAAAATTGTATTCCCCAACAACACCGCAGTTGTCATTAACATCAACACAGCACTTATTTCGTTCATTTTGTTTGATTATCTTTACATTAGTTTCAAATTACTGAGATTCAAATTTATAACCCCCAACACAAAATTAACCCCGGTAAACCTAGTAGTTCATTGGATTGTATAGAAATGCTCTGAGCATTCTGATAGATCACCCAAGTGGACGCAAAATAAGGTATTATGTATGATCCAACTGACTTTACGAACAGACCGAGAGCACTTAGATTACTCGGATTAAATCTGACTGAGTAAACGTAAACGCCTAACGTAAAGTAGAGTGCACTTAAAACTAGGTAATTAGGTTAGATTTAGTTAGTAAAAGATTAAGAGAGAAGAAACTGAAACTTTACAGACTATAAATGGCTATACGTAGAGAATTTTTATCTGATTTCACTTAAAAACAAAGAAAGTTAATGCTATTATTATTCACTATGAAACTTTTTGAAACAATTGAATAACACTGCTCAGCAATTATTTTTTTACTACTTTTTAAAACATTATAAATTAATAGTATTTAATAATAAATATACTATATTAAAATACTTCAAAAAAAACACTTACAATATAACCAGCGTAAGCTGGATTTTCTTCGAATCGATCATGTAACCAAACAAATTCTTCATGTTGTCTAACAACTAAAAATTCGGTTTTTTGAAACTGTGGAAGTGTTGTTCTTGTATGAACTGTAAATTTCACTTTATCCTTTTCGCTAAGAGCATCTGAAATGTCCACTAACAAATTATTATCAGTTAGTGGTACACTCCCATCAACTGAATTCTTTTCCGCCTATTAAAACAAATGCAATTATTTATAATTACAATTAAACAATAGATAAGCAAATTATAACTTACCATAATAACTGTTTATTATAAATTTTTAATAAATCTTTGATATAGAAAAAGTAAAAGAAATTTAACAAATATATGAACACTTTCCTGATTAAACTAAAACGCAGTCTGATATGTTATTATGTATTGAAACTTTATGACTGGTTAATTTTTGACACGAAGCTAATCTTTTAACAAATACAGCTGAGAGATACATCAGCGCCATTCCGCCATTCCGTATTATATTTGAATTTTAAAAAGCGGTAATATAACGCCTATTTTAAATCACATATTGGAAATATTTCGGTATTAAATCAATAATTATTGATTATTTCCTAAGTTAAATTAGTTACAATGTTGTTTTATTATGTATAAACTTTATGTAAATAAAACAATTCACTAAAAAAACCTACAAAATAATAGGATTTTATTTGAAGGGATAAAAATAACTAAGTAGTTTTAGGAAGGTTTATTCGTTTGATAACTTTAATAGCTAAATAAATCGTGGTTAACATATAAAGAATATGCATTAACAATACCACATTTTTTAAAACTAAAAGTTAATAATCTAACACCTAATTGTTTTTAAATTTATTATTATTTAATGAATAGGGATGATAATAATGATGCTTTAAATAAGTATGATTGTACATAAGTAGGTATTATATCTTACTGTTTATTTAATATTATGGTATAGATATTTTTGTTCGCTGTTATGTTTCTGATAGGTTCAAGTACCAGGCACGTTACAAAATATTTCTTTTAGGAATCGTCGATGAAATTGTCACTAATTCTGACAATATGTTTGTTATTCGTTGTAGCTTTCGGACAATTACATAATCTGTTTGTAGCAAGCCAAACGTGTTTGTAAATCCCATTTAAATATACTACACCGTGGTTATAATCTTGTCATACAAATTTAGCGTTCGTGCTGACAAGAATATCTAACAGGTCACAAATTGAACATGCGTAGTAAAACTGTTCATGAACTGATTGTTTAACTGTTGATATATTGATAGAATCTTCATTCGCGAACGAAGCTATTTAATTATTTTATAATAATAATAAAAACAAATAATTATTACAATATAAATTACTTGATAATTGATAGAATAGGAGTTGAAACTAATCAGTACCTTAAGAAACTGATTAATAACAATTGTTATTATCGTTCTACGTTATTTTCTCGCGCAAATACCGTTTTTTGTTTTAATTTGTATATGACCAATTTCAGGATGAGGAACGACCTCTCGTATATATTTTTTTAAATTTGGTCATTTTCTGTCGTTTTTTTTAAATTAATTCAACACCGATAAACCGTAACTTGTAATGAAGATTATTTTTGAGATCTACGACTCAAAATACATATACATATAACACATTTTGAAGTAAAACAGTAAGGGGTACCCCTTACGATTTTTGATATTTTTCAAAGGTTTTGTTTCACGATTCGTATTTATTGTAAAAGTTGGGTTATTAAGGACCCAATTTTTTTATAATTAAACAATATACGAAGATTTGAAAAATTCAAACTGCAGTTCTCTTTTTTTTTTTTATTGTTTCAGACAAAAACACAATAAATTTTTTTTTGAGAGTCTCTTCGAAATGAGTCCTAAGGGTCTTTAGGACCTCAGAATTTCAAAAATTTCAATCGCAGATCTCTCTCATGTAGATTTTGAGGTACTGGTCTTTCGAAAATTAAATATTTACAAATTCTCAAAATTACACGGATCAAAAAGGTGTTAACTAAGGAGGGCCCTACTTTTTATGTAGGTAGAAAAAGGTCTGTAGATTTAAAAAATTCAAACCGCAGGTCCCTATATTTTATCGATAGGATTTTATAAACTAAAAAACAAATGAAAAATTTTACAAAAAAAAATTTTGTTTGACTGGTTTATGTCTTGAGACCTTAAGATTTCAAAAATTCAAACTGCAGGTCCCTATCTCAAGTAATTTTTGAAGTACGGTCTTTCGAAAATGAAATATTTACGAAACTACACGGATCAAAAAGGCTTTAACTCTGAAGAGCTTAAATTTTTATTTAGGTAGATAAAAGTATCTCTAATCCTTCAACAACAGAATCATGTCGCGTAAATTTGGACATAATATTAACTTTACATCCCTGTAAATAAGTCCTGATTGTGTCACAATTAAAAACATTTGCTAACGGGTACATATAGGTTTCTCTTTCCAGTCTGTAATTTAAGGAATTGGTTCTTGATTTTTAAATAATAGTAATTCACTCATTTACAAGAACGATATTAACAAAATGGGTATGTTTATAGTTCAAAACAACGTAAATAAAAGAAAAAAAATACTAGTACGTCTAATCAATTTATTATTACAGAATAATTACATTTTGCTATACCATAGTCATATTTAATCAATAGAGTCTGGTGGGGCCCAGTTCAAGTAGCACAAACCAGATACTTTAGCGGCTACAACGGTAGCAATTGAAAACACAACTCCACCGATTAAATGCATATTATATTTCTTTTGTCTAGCATCATAATCGGCTTTCCAGGATCCATTCGGAACAGGTAATTCGTCCATGGACACAGGTCTGAAGTCTCCAGTATCATGGTATGCTCTACGGGTACCTGTAACACAAGAACATTTACGATCAACCACAGCACAATCACTATAAAAATTATAACTGTATAATTATTAAAACTACACTTAACACAACTATCAAACTATTTATTAGTTAAGGAAAATGATATTAAATATAACTGTCATTACATAATAGTTAACCCAACTAGTAATTACACAATTTTTTGTTTAAATATTAAGGGTTATATGTAAGAATAAATCATTACCATTTCGTAAAACTGGACTCCTTATAAGAGGCCGAATCGAATTCATTTTCAATAATTTATATCACTTTTCCAGTGATCGACTACGGTAAGAAAATGTAGGATAAAATAAACAAAAGCGCAGTCGCAAAAGTGCATCCGGTTCAATAAGTATTTCACATGACTACCACACTCGGCGCCAATATTTAGTAATTTAAAATTGAACTATTTTTTATAAATCTTGAAAATATCAGATGTATTTAATGTAACTATTTATGATGAAAGTATTTTTCACTATTATATTTCGGATAAGTTTTCCCGGGGGACCGCCCCCCAAGAAAGAGGGAAATACCAAATTTTTAATCACTATTTCTTAGGTAAATATATGGATTTATAAAGAGATTATTTTTTTTGGCCACCACTTGTATTTTACAAGTGAGGACCTTTCTTTTATGTCATCACTTGTATTTCAAAAGCGAGAATTTTTTGTTTTGTCTTCCGCCCCCCCCCCACAAAAAATTCCTGGGTGCGCCACTGAACAATGTACTTATATAATCCGGCTCAATTTGTAATACGAAACTATGGTCTATTTCAAATTAAAAAAAAGTAGATAGCGCTGCTAACAGAGTACGATTTACACTGGATAAATACAGTATAGCGGAAAATTTTAAATAAGTTACAACTAGGGCATAGGCGTAGTAACTGGTTTAGCAAGTGACTCTTTTTTAATTTAAAATAGGTTAATAAGATATTGAAATAAACAAGGCAGATAATACACTTACGTTATTTATACGACATAAATTCACTTTAATGGGAAATTTGAAAAAGTTAAAAAAATATTAATTTTAAAAATTATGTACTAAAGAGAGATTTGGCTAAAAGAGTTTAAATAAATCAATAAAACAAACAATATATCTTCAGAGCTAAAGTTTCTTATTTAAATAATTATTGTAAATAAAAATAACCAGTTTATCGTTTATTAAAGTAAGCTACTGTGGCTATTTACGCCTATAGGTTATTCCAAATCTTAAAGCGGAACTAAATGGAATAAATTTTCTTAAGTTGTTACTAGTTAACTTTTTATTTATTGAAGTGGGTTTTTGCTGAAAAAAATTATCAAAATCAATCAATCGGTAAAAGTTACTAGATTTGGAATTCTAGTTCCACTTAAAGCAAAGAAACCGACTAAAACATAAACCATCTAAATCAGTGTTCTTCAACCTTTTTGCCCCCGCGGATCGGTGAAAATAGGACAAATGTTGGGTGGACCGGGTGAAAGCTAAGACACAAATAAAAACCAATATAGATAGTATTTTATTATTATATAGGTATATGTTATACAGTTATACCATTACAATATTTTAGTGCGACATCTGCTGCTACTTCGTTAAGCGTGTTCTACATTATACTTTATTCATCAATTTTCTAAACTTTTTTCTTTGAACTAGAAGTTGTCAAAGTTTTAATACAATTTATTTTTCAATTTTTTGGTAGAGAATGAAATTCTTACACGTGTTTCAGTTCATTTAAGGTACCAACATAAAAATATAATTCATATCTTGTCAAGTGTTTATAACCTAGCTATTAGATTTGTAAAATTACTGATTTATGTACAAAACACAATTTATATATTCACCTATTCAAACCAATGATCAACAAAACACTATTAAACACGTGGTAATACAAAATATTTACAAGCGTAATTTTAATGTTGGTACTATTGTTAAAAGTGTCTACTGCGCATGCACCGAGTTCCAAGTTGGATGTGTTTTCAAGAAAAGTTTGATCAAATCTAGTTTTGAATAAAGTTGACCTTGACTATATAAAGTATTCTACACTGTACAATTTCACTGATTTATTTCTAGTACAAGTTCTAGTCAAAGAAATAAGTATGAAAATTTGATGAGAATTGTATAATGTAGAACACGCTTTAGAAAATTTGATATACATGGCTGCAGAGTTGTTTCTAAGAGACTAAGCGCTGCGTTAATATCCATTCGATTTCTCTGTTTGGTATTTATTATTGACATGGCTAAAAAAATATTTTCGCGCAAATAGTAAGTAGTAAAAATGACTGAATAATTTGATAGTTTTAGAACTGAAATATGGATATTCTTTTTCTAGCGATTTCCAAAATTGAGACAATGATTACATTTTATGTCTGGAGCAGTTCGGCTGTGGGTTTTGCGGGGCCTCGGGAAAATATTATATGCCCCTCCTAAAAAGGAAGACATGAACATAATTTTATCAATTTATTTAATGAAATATTTATTTCTTCAATATATTCAATAATATACATACATAAATATATTTTTTATTCCTATTTCGTACAAACTTTTTTTCTGCTAATTCCTCGATAATATCAGCGCGGGGCCTCGGGAAAAATCCCGACCTCTGAGCCGGCCCTGGTCTGGAGACATCAGAAGACAACTCGATCAGCTTATCTTTTTCACGAGGATCAAGTACACATGACTTTATATCTTTCAAGAATGGATTATTAATCCAGAGGTTACCTTTACGATAGGGTGACCATTCATCCCGCATTTTGATTTGTTGTCCACAGGGCCGAATTTTGCTCTGTACTTATATTTGGGAGGCGAAGACCTTTTTTTTGCTCTTTACTTATATTTGGGAGGTGAGGAACTTTTTTTGTTCGCTCTTCAATTATATTTCGGAACTGATGACCTTTTTTTTTGCTCCGTCCCACATTGCCGTCTCCAAGAAAATGGTCACCCTACTTTACGAGGATCCTCATTTTCAGAGAAATAATTATTAAAATTTTCAGCTAATGCTCTTAAATATTGACTTATTGTTGAATATGACTTTCTGGTTGACATCAGCAGCAATAAAAAATTCTTCCAAAAATGGAAACATTTCTATATCTTCCTCTTATAAGCGACTATTCCAAAGATCTAGCTTTTTCAGAAGTATGAAAAATAGCCGCGAGACAAAAAATGTGCTATATAATCGTGGATAGAAATGTGCATCTACATCAGTGGTGCCCAACCTTTAAATAAGCGCGAGCCACTTTGGAATTTAAAAATTTTAGGCGGACTACATGTATAGTTTGCTTTAAATATTTTTATTTTAAACATATATAATAATGCACAAATAATAAAAATTTGTAATATGTTAAAGAATATCAGTAATGGGCGCGTAAGTTACATGATGTAAGTTACCTCATTGTTGACGAGTAAACAACTTATGTAAAGTAAACACAAAACTCTTGTAAACAATGTAAACAACGTAAACAATGATTTATACATGCGCACTTGGTTTGAATTACAGAACCTCATTATTAATACATTTTTATAAATAATAAAATTTTAATGAAACAATTTTAAATGAAAAAGTAAGTATATAAAATTGAGGGGGAAAATTCCATCTGGACATAAAAGTATGGAAGATAGATATCAAGAAAGATAAGATAGCCACATGATGGCCTACTACTGTTGGAGTTTTCAGAAAGACTGTTCTGGTAACTCCATGCTAGAAAGTCGTACAAAAAAACATTTTTAATTGATAAGTGATGAATATATATTTATCTACTTTGTGAAATAAATACCTTACTTTGTCTCTTTTGTGTTTGTAACTGGCAGTTGGAGCAAATAGTAACAGTAATAACGTGAAAAATGCACAAGTTAAGAAATAAGATATTTTATTGTAAAAGAGGCCAATAAGCGTATCTCAAAAACTAGATCTGATAGACCAAATCTGACGGCTATTTTGGATTCTGTGCCCGAAAATTACCTAGAGTTAGTTAAAAACTCGCAGGCACCAAAATTACTAAACATATGTTTTGTTTTGTTTAATTTCTTTGTTAATAAGGACCAGTGGCGCACCCAGGAATTTGTGTTGGGGAGGGTTCTGATAATGAAATTATTTAAATTATGAATAAGGTACACTTCTAAATTTCAAGTGATCTAAAAAAAAAGGTCCTCGCTTCGGAAATACAAAGTGATGACCTAAAACAAAAAAGATTTAGGTTTCTGAAATACAAATGACGACCTAAAAAAAAATATCCTTGCTTTGGAAATACAAAATGATGACCTAAAAAAAAAAGGTCCTCACTTCTAAAATACAAGTGACGACCTAAAAAAAAGGACTCTGTAGATAATTTTATGAATATACTTTCTCGTAATCATAATTAATATATTGTTAAAGTCAAGAAATTTCTGTATAGTGTTTCGGAAGACTGCCTCAAAGAAATCCTACAAGGAAACGGTTATTACATGTGAAATATCCTAATATGTAAGCTCTGAAAAAAAGTGCTGAGAGATAAATATTCAGAGCAGTAGAGGAGCTATATACGTTAAATAATATATATATATATATATATATATATATATATATATATATATATATATATATATATATATATATATAAAATATTTTATTGCCAGGCAATTAATGTACAAATTTAAAAAAATAAAATTACATAGTGGTTATACATATGCCTAATTGTATTTCTATGTATTCAAGTATAAATATTTTATTATTTTTTAACAATAGTGTTTAATACTATGTTGCCACACACAATTAGTTACGCCGGGAAAAAGGGCAAAACCCAGCACTTTGACGTTAAATAATAAATAGTATAGGCAATAATGTCTTTTTATCTAGTAATTTTGTAATTTAAATAAAAACAAATATTTATGTATGTTCTTATATTTATTAATACTTTCCTTTTTTGGGTCTATTTTATTATTTTCTCATTTTCTCAGTTTGTTTTGTATTATTATTGTATTTTTTTTAAATAATTTTTTAATGTGCATATCGTAGCATTATATATTTATGTCAGTGTATGTATATGTACAATTATTTTGTGAATAAACATAAACATATCGTTAGCTACGTTCTACCAAAATTTTTAAACCTTCCAATTTTGAAACTGTACATTTTAGACAATACAAAACTGAATCCATATATGTGGAACAACCACTGTTATTACTTTTTGACTAATTTAGGGCTTAATACACATTTTAAAGAAATTTTTTTAGAAACCTCTTCGAGATGTAATAGATAAAAATTTCAAAACCTTCTAATTTTAAAAATAAATCATATTAGGCAATAAAATTTAGATACACAGATGCAGTTTGAGTTCCTCTTTCATATTTTGATGGAATTACAGCTTAATATTCAAAATTTTATAATTTTTTTCAACCTATTGTATACGTCAAAATTTCAAAAGTTTCTAATTTTAAAAATATAGGGTTTTAGGCTATAAAAATAAGTTCCACAGAATCAGTAGAGTGCCCTTTCTCATGTTTAGGAGGAATTAGAGCTTGATATCAAAATTTATTAGTAATTTTTTTCAATGTATTGTATATGTCAAAAACTTTAAACGCTTTTTATTTATAAAATAAAGCATTTTAGGCCATAAAAAATAGATCCACAGAATCAGTGCAATCCCCTTTTTCATATTTTGGAGGAATTGGGCTTTAATATTCAAATCTAGCAAAAAATTTTTTTGAGCCAACATAGTTCTGCGTATAGACTGGGGTGATTTTTAAATTTGTCTTCGGAATAAAAATATCAGCATATAAAATGATAAAAAGTTGTCGAAAGGGCCTTATTTTCATCTCTGAAAGTTAAAATTAATTTCATTCAGGAATAATAAAACATTTTTATAATTTAGCCAATCTTTTGCCTTCGAAAGGTTAGGTCAATAAAAATCGATATTACTCAAAAACTAAGCATTTTAGAGAAAAGTTTTATAAAAAAATATTTCTTGTCCGCATCAATGTTATATAGAAATCATATTTTTAATGCCCTAAATACAAAAAAAAAAAAAATCGACTTTTTGGAAATTCGACAGTTATGTTGGGATCAGATATCTTGAAAACGATGCATTTTTTAGGAAAACTATACATGGAATTATTTGTAGAGTCTCCAAAATTACCCCTAAACCAGGTTTTTAAGGCCTTAATTTTCAAAAATAAAGAGAAAACCCGAAAATTGACTTTATTTTACAAATATCTCGAAAATGGAAGGTTTTATAAAAAAAAATTATTTGGAAAAAGTTTTTTAAAATCCTCAATTTACCTATATATACAATAAAAAATGGTCAAACTAAAAATTTTTCAGAACTCATTCTTAAAATCACAAATAACTTTTTCATTTATTGAAATAAAAAAGGGAAAAATTTAATTTAGGATTTTTAGATATGAAAAAATATTTTTTTGAAGTTAGATTTGCTTAATTTTACAATTTAATTATTAATAAAAAAAAATAATTTATAAAATAGTTAACGATCTAGTTGGCCGTGGTGTCAAAACTTATAAAAAGGCCTGTACTCGCGCCAATCCTTATCAGTCTTTTTTCAACGCTAACCTACGTCAGTCGGCTCCGCACTTGCTCTGAAAAAAACTTAAAAAATTCCATTAAAAAACAAAAATAATTGCATCAATTGTTTAAATAACGAGAGTGAACGTTCATTTGTTTAGTTTCGCGACGGTTTTCAATTGTTTTTTTGCTAAAAAACTTAAAAAAATATACGCGGTAGTGGGTTCAAGATGGCGGAGTCATGCGCTACAGACGCGTTCCGAACTTGATAAAATATGGTGGACAGTCACATGATTCTAAATGGATTCTGATTGGTTAGTTTGTTTTAACGAATATTCAAGTGTTAATTCGGTTTAAGTTTTTACAATTTCATTTAAAAAAATGTTCTAAACAATTAAAAATTGCTAACTTTTAATAAATGAATTTTGTATTAAATAAAGTGTTATTTTTTATTAAAATTAAATAATAGATATTCCGAAATAATTTTATAGTGTTGTGCCCTGATGTTCCGATGTCTGATGAGAAGCTTCTTAAAACACTGTAAGTACTTTTTTTAATTATTATTAAGTGATAAATGCAATTTTAGAATTAGTTTATCGTAAATGAAGTGAATACATATTTAATATGACATTGTTCAAAGAATCGTAACTATAAGTGCAACTAACCTACCATGTCAAACGAATAGAAGTGTTCGCACTGTACTAGTGTGGTGCAACAAAGGCTATTAGCCCTTAATACAGCTCATTTAATATTTTATTAGACATTTGCAAACGGTTCTAAAATTAAAATTGATTTCTGTGAAAATTTATTGCGATATATTAAAAGATGCAATCGTTAAAAAAAATTTCCAAGCGATAATAGTTATAATGTGGTGCAACGACGGCTAGTAGCGCTTAATATAATCCATTTTTGGCTGATGACAATTTTTTCTAAATTACAGAAGTATTTTCAAATTTTTTTCGCTGTCTTACAGAGGTATTCGGAATGTATATTTTTTAATTCACAATTTTGACAAATGGTGTAAAATATGTCAAAAATAAAATATCATAATCTCAAAAAAGGTTAGAGAAAACGAACTGGGGTTAGAATATTTGGATTCATCGTAGTTTATTTAGTCTAGAAAAAATTAGTGGCCTTAATCGTTTTATGTATTTTAAAATTAATATGGCGGATTTATAGAAATTTTTATCTTCGCCTGGACGTATCTCAAAAACGAAATGCGATAAAGACCTGCGGTTAAAATTTTTGAAATCTTGAGGACCTAATTTACTTGTAACCATATTTTGAAACAAATTTTTTTTTTTGAATATTTTTCATTTTTTTTTAAATTTTTTGAAAATTTTGATAAATTCTATCTAAAAAATGGTTAGGGATAGAAATCTGCGGTTTGAATTTTTAAAATTCTGCTACATTGTTTATTCTAGAAAAAAAATTGGGCTTTAATAAACCAATTATCAAGTTTTGCATGGGTAGTGATCCCAAACCCTTGAAAATGGCCGAAAATGAAAAAATCGTAAGGGGTACCCCTTACGAAAATCTCGATTTTCAAGCGAATATTTTTTGAGTCTGTTTTTATTGAAAATTGGTACATATATGTATTTTTGGGCATAGATCAGTAAAATTTGGTCCATTTTTATGTTTGGGCAAAAGTTTTGGAATTATAAGCAAAAAACTGACACAAATCGGCTCTAACTCAAAAACTAGGAAAGCATGAATTATTTAAATATTTTTTTCACAATCCTCACCCAAAAATTAGCTTAAAACTATATTTTAGCTAAAATTGAAGTCAAAATATTTTTGATCAAAATTTCAAAATTTTGGCAATATTTTTTTTTTTAATTTTGTTGGAAAATTGGTATACTAATACATTTTTAGCCATAAATCACAAATATATGGTCACTTTTTTTTTTTTAAACTATCGATTGTTTTAACGAATTCGAATTTAAACGCTAATAGCCATTGCTGCAACACATAACTTAGTACAGCGGACACTCAGTTCTTAAAAGGTTTTCAAACAGTTTGGTTCTCGACCAACTTTTTAGTGAAAAATAAAGTCTCGGTTGTCGAACATTATTTTTTACTTGATTACTGAAGTTTTGTTTTTCGAGAAATTAGGTTCCTGAACAACGTTTAAGAACAGGTTATGTTCTAGAACCGTTGGTCTACTGTATTTTCAGTTCGAGGAAGTGAAACATTTAAAAAACAACACTTCGTTAGTATATAATACTAAACAAGTAAATTTGACTAAATAATTCACTTTTATAAATATTTGCAAATACAGCAAAAGAAAATAAATAAATTGTGTTCACACTAATAGCTATTGTTGAACCACATAACTACCTCACTTAAAAATATATAAATTCTGAACACTTTTATTTGTTTGAAATAGCGGTTCAAATTCGATACCCATACTCTCTAGCGCTTATAGTAAATATCGGTTATAAACGGGTGCATAATAGGTCTGTTCGTTGAGTTCGTAGAACAGTTTCTTATCATCCGCCGCAATGCAGAACTTGTAAGAGTGCGTTAAAATTACCCTGAGCTTCCGTTTGATGATGATAAACTGTTGGAAATGGCTCTACGATCTGATCTATAGATACACAATTTAAATTTAGCTAATGTGGGGAAAATTCGGTTGGGTTTAGTTAGCAAAAGGCTAGTACAGAAACCTGAATTTCATATGTGTATCCGCCAATACAGTACGGGTACGGATATTGAATTTTTACCAGATAATTATCAAATAAACTTTGAAAAAATTCAATTTAATTTAATTAAAATTATCGCATTTATATTATTTTTATATATTTTACTGTCAAGTGAATAATAAGGGAGATATTTTAAGGATTTTAATAACCAGTTTTAACCCCGAAACACCAAGTTTTCTAAGCCGTAAATTATTTCTGAAAAATAGTTACTTTATTAGATATATTTAAAATTTTCGCGGACCTAGGACCGGCGGTTGAGAGACACTGTTTTAGAGTGCATCTGTGTTAGAAATATAAGTTTATTTTTATAAATTAAATAACATTTATCAACATAAAAACTATTTTACTGCTTTTCTTCTAATTTTTCAGCGGTATGTGATACTGGCATTTAGTAATTGTGTAACTTTTAGCTTGTAACGATTGAGAGTTAAATTGAGTTACAATTATAAGCAATAGGAGCTATTAGCGCCTAAACTACCAATTTCCTATAGTAAATAAGTTGCGTTTATAAATTTTTTAAAATAGGAAGTCAAAATATCATGTTATTATATTGAAACTTTATTAATCAATTCAAATTATGGCACAAAACAATCTAAAATTACATTTATTGATATTTGTTCATAAAATTTCACTTCTTCGAAGAAGTGAATTCTCATTCCAGTGTTTTTATACTGTTTAAAAAGGTTGTTGTGCTAGTTATTGTATAGAAACTTCATTTACAAGTTCAAATTATTGCTTGAAACAATCTGAAATTGCACTTATTCATCCTTCTTAATATTTCACTTCTTCGAAGAAGTGATTACACATTTAATCAGCTTCGTTCCATCTTCCGCTGTTTATCTATTTCTTCAAAGAACTTTGAGTGCTCTTTCCCAATACTTGAGACTTGTTACATGTGTCTTAAGTGATTTTTAATGCCTGTAACCCAAAATTCACTTTTAAAAAGTGGTATCAGAGCAACAAAATATTGAGTCAATCGATAATAATCATAAAGTACATATTTTGGTTAGGAAAATGTAATTTTTTAATTATAAATAATTATTAATATGTATAACACATTTGTTAGGCTGTAATTTATAAGAAATACAATAAAATAAGGAAAATTGTGGTATTAAAAATCAATAACCTTGAAATTACCCACTTAATGCCTAAAATCTAAGTTTTAAACAATATTATACCTCAAATTTATTGCTTAATTATATAAACACTAAATTTATGGTTTAATTAATACTTTACCACTATTTAAATAAGTAGATTTATTAAAATATATGTAATTTTTTGCTATAACATGTTTCAAGACCACACACAGCCAAACAATAATGGCGAATTGCATGAGTCACGTGACGCTCTATGTGATTTCAAAAATAAAACCAAATGCGGGAATTTTAAAAATGCTTTCTGTTACAGGTATTCGATTTTGGAGGAAATCCTGCTCTTTTTAATTCAATTTTAAGTACTGAATTAATTTAATTATAACTTCTATTATTAAAAAAAAATTGTTACAGTTTATTTCTTCTTTTTAATTTGTTTTAATGATAATTTTTCGCGTATTAACTTCAGTGCTTTGAAAAGCTCCAGAATACCACCCGTTTCAAGGGTTGGGGAGTAGCTCCCAGAGTCCCTGGGGCTACTCCAGGTAAGCCACAAGTTAAATATAAATTATTTACCTCCTAAAGGTAAAATATAAGAACTCTTCCCCAGGTGTGGGACTCTAGACTTTGGCTTGTCGAGTGACTATACATCAGCACTCCCAGCGTGGCAATGCCTCCATAACTGAACTTAGATAGACTTCCTCCCTTTACAGGAAAATATAAGAGCTCTAGCCCAGCTCTGAGTGTCTACATATAGGCTTGTCGAGTGACTATACATCAGCACTCCCAGCGTGGCAATGCCTCCATAACTGACCTTAGATAGAATTCCTCCCTTTACAGGAAAATATAAGAGCTCTAGCCCAGCTCTGAGTGTCTACATATAGGCTTGTCGAGTGACTATACATCAGCACTCCCAGCGTGGCAATGCCTCCATAACTGACCTTAGATAGAATTCCTCCCTTTACAGGAAAATATAAGAGCTCTAGCCCAGCTCTGAGTGTCTACATATAGGCTTGTCGAGTGACTATACATCAGCACTCCCAGCGTGGCAATGCCTCCATAACTGACCTTAGATAGAATTCCTCCCTTTACAGGAAAATATAAGAGCTCTAGCCCAGCTCTGAGTGTCTACATATAGGCTTGTCGAGTGACTATACATCAGCACTCCCAGCGTGGCAATGCCTCCATAACTGACCTTAGATAGACTTCCTCCCTTTACAGGAAAATATAAGAGCTCTAGCCCAGCTCTGAGTGTCTACATATAGGCTTGTCGAGTGACTATACATCAGCACTCCCAGCGTGGCAATGCCTCCATAACTGACCTTAGATAGAATTCCTCCCTTTACAGGAAAATATAAGAGCTCTAGCCCAGCTCTGAGTGTCTACATATAGGCTTGTCGAGTGACTATACATCAGCACTCCCAGCGTGGCAATGCCTCCATAACTGACCTTAGATAGACTTCCTCCCTTTACAGGAAAATATAAGAGCTCTAGCCCAGCTCTGAGTGTCTACATATAGGCTTGTCGAGTGACTATACATCAGCACTCCCAGCGTGGCAATGCCTCCATAACTGACCTTAGATAGAATTCCTCCCTTTACAGGAAAATATAAGAGCTCTAGCCCAGCTCGGAGTGTCTACATATAGGCTTGTCGAGTGACTATACATCAGCACTCCCAGCGTGGCAATGCCTCCATAACTGACCTTAGATAGAATTCCTCCCTTTACAGGAAAATATAAGAGCTCTAGCCCAGCTCTGAGTGTCTACATATAGGCTTGTCGAGTGACTATACATCAGCACTCCCAGCGTGGCAATGCCTTCATAACTGACCTTAGATAGACTTCCTCCCTTTACAGGAAAATATAAGAGCTCTAGCCCAGCTCTGAGTGTCTAGATATAGGCTTGTCGAGTGACTATACATCAGCACTCCCAGCGTGGCAATGCCTTCATAACTGACCTTAGATAGACTTCCTCCCTTTACAGGAAAATATAAGAGCTCTAGCCCAGCTCTGAGTGTCTACATATAGGCTTGTCGAGTGACTATACATCAGCACTCCCAGCGTGGCAATGCCTCCATAACTGACCTTAGATAGATTTCCCCCCTTTACAGGAAAATATAAGAGCTCTAGCCCAGCTCTGAGTGTCTACATATAGGCTTGTCGAGTGACTATACATCAGCACTCTCAGCGTGGCAATGCCTCCATAACTGACCTTAGTTAGATTTCCCCCCTTTACAGGAAATATAAGAGCTCTAGCCCAGCTCTAAGTGTCTAGATATAGGCTTGTCGAGTGACTATACATCAGCACTCCCAGCGTGGCAATGCCTCCATAACTGACCTTAGTTAGATTTCCCCCCTTTACAGGAAATATAAGAGCTCTAGCCCAGCTCTAAGTGTCTAGATATAGGCTTGTCGAGTGACTATACATCAGCACTCCCAGCGTGGCAATGCCTCCATAACTGACCTTAGTTAGATTTCCCCCCTTTACAGGAAATATAAGAGCTCTAGCCCAGCTCTAAGTGTCTAGATATAGGCTTGTCGAGTGACTATACATCAGCACTCCCAGCGTGGCAATGCCTCCATAACTGACCTTAGATAGAATTCCTCCCTTTACAGGAAAATATAAGAGCTCTAGCCCAGCTCCGAGTGTCTACATATAGGCTTGTCGAGTGACTATACATCAGCACTCCCAGCGTGGCAATGCCTTCATAACTGACCTTAGATAGACTTCCTCCCTTTACAGGAAAATATAAGAGCTCTAGCCCAGCTCTGAGTGTCTACATATAGGCTTGTCGAGTGACTATACATCAGCACTCCCAGCGTGGCAATGCCTTCATAACTGACCTTAGATAGACTTCCTCCCTTTACAGGAAAATATAAGAGCTCTAGCCCAGCTCTGAGTGTCTACATATAGGCTTGTCGAGTGACTACATCAGCACTCCTAGCGTGGCAATGCCTTCATAACTGACCTTAGATAGACTTCCTCCCTTTACAGGAAAATATAAGAGCTCTAGCCCAGCTCTGAGTGTCTAGATATAGGCTTGTCGAGTGACTATACATCAGCACTCCCAGCGTGGCAATGCCTTCATAACTGACCTTAGATAGACTTCCTCCCTTTACAGGAAAATATAAGAGCTCTAGCCCAGCTCTGAGTGTCTACATATAGGCTTGTCGAGTGACTATACATCAGCACTCCCAGCGTGGCAATGCCTTCATAACTGACCTTAGATAGACTTCCTCCCTTTACAGGAAAATATAAGAGCTCTAGCCCAGCTCTGAGTGTCTACATATAGGCTTGTCGAGTGACTATACATCAGCACTCCCAGCGTGGCAATGCCTTCATAACTGACCTTAGATAGACTTCCTCCCTTTACAGGAAAATATAAGAGCTCTAGCCCAGCTCTGAGTGTCTAGATATAGGCTTGTCGAGTGACTATACATCAGCACTCCCACCGTGGCAATGCCTCCATAATTAACTTCCCTTAGAAAACATTCCCTTCTTAGAAGGAAACTGAGATAATAAAGTTTTCTAGAAAATGCTGCTTTTGTATAACATTGTTGGAGATGATTTTGTGCATATAAGGTGGTGGTAGATATATGGTTTAGTTGTGGTGGTGGTTAGAAAATATTGGAAGTAGTTAGTTAGTAGTATGGTAGTGGTTGTGTGTGTATCAGGAATATTGGTTGATTTATGCACAATGGCTTCTCCAAATCAATGATTATACATCAGCGCACCCCCATAGATACAATTTCTCTCAGTTACCGGACAGCAGTAGATTGAAATATTAGAGCTCTCTGCCCCAGCTCTGGGCTTGTAGACACAGTACAGCTTGCCGAGTGACTATACACCAGCACTCCCAGCGTGGCAATGCTCCCACACCCGTCTCCCTTAGATAGCTCTCCACCCTTTACAGGAAACTGAGATTACAGATCTCTCTGCCCCAGCTCTGGGCTTGTAGACACAGTACAGCTTTCCGAGTGACTATACACCAGCACTCCCAGCGTGGCAATGCTCCCACACCCGTCTCCCTTAGATAGCTCTCCACCCTTTACAGGAAACTTAGATAACAGATCTCTCTGCCCCAGCTATGGGCTTTTAGACACAGTACAGCTTGCCGAGTGACTATACACCAGCACTCCCAGCGTGGCAATGCTCCCACACCCGTCTCCCTTAGATAGCTCTCCACCCTTTACAGGAAACTGAGATAACATATCTCTCTGCTCCAGCTCTGGGCTTGTAGACACAGTACAGCTTGCCGAGTGACTATACACCAGCACTCCCAGCGTGGCAATGCTCCCACACCCGTCTCCCTTAGATAGCTCTCCACCCTTTACAGGAAACTGAGATAACAGATCTCTCTGCCCCAGCTCTGGGCTTGTAGACACAGTACAGCTTGCCGAGTGACTATACACCAGCACTCCCAGCGTGGCAATGCTCCCACACCCGTCTCCCTTAGATAGCTCTCCACCCTTTACAGGAAACTGAGATAACAGATCTCTCTGCTCCAGCTCTGGGCTTGTAGACACAGTACAGCTTGCCGAGTGACTATACACCAGCACTCCCAGCGTGGCAATGCTCCCACACCCGTCTCCCTTAGATAGCTCTCCACCCTTTACAGGAAACTGAGATAACAGATCTCTCTGCCCCAGCTCTGGGCTTGTAGACACAGTACAGCTTGCCGAGTAACTATACACCAGCACTCCCAGCGTGGCAATGTTCCCACACCCGTCTCCCTTAGATAGCTCTCCACCCTTCACAGGAAACTGAGATAACAGATCTCTCTGCCCCAGCTCTGGGCTTGTAGACACAGTACAGCTTGCCGAGTGACTATACACCAGCACTCCCAGCGTGGCAATGCTCCCACACCCGTCTCCCTTAGATAGCTCTCCACCCTTCACAGGAAACTGAGATAACAGATCTCTCTGCCCCAGCTCTGGGCTTGTAGACACAGTACAGCTTGCCGAGTGACTATACACCAGCACTCCCAGCGTGGCAATGCTCCCACACCCGTCTCCCTTAGATAGCTCTCCACCCTTTACAGGAAACTGAGATTACAGATCTCTCTGCCCCAGCTCTGGGCTTGTAGACACAGTACAGCTTTCCGAGTGACTATACACCAGCACTCCCAGCGTGGCAATGCTCCCACACCCGTCTCCCTTAGATAGCTCTCCACCCTTTACAGGAAACTGAGATAACAGATCTCTCTGCCCCAGCTCTGGGCTTGTAGACACAGTACAGCTTGCCGAGTGACTATACACCAGCACTCCCAGCGTGGCAATGCTCCCACACCCGTCTCCCTTAGATAGCTCTCCACCCTTTACAGGAAACTGAGATAACAGATCTCTCTGCCCCAGCTCTGGGCTTGTAGACACAGTACAGCTTGCCGAGTGACTATACACCAGCACTCCCAGCGTGGCAATGCTCCCACACCCGTCTCCCTTAGATAGCTCTCCACCCTTTACAGGAAACTGAGATAACAGATCTCTCTGCCCCAGCTCTGGGCTTGTAGACACAGTACAGCTTGCCGAGTGACTATACACCAGCACTCCCAGCGTGGCAATGCTCCCACACCCGTCTCCCTTAGATAGCTCTCCACCCTTTACAGGAAACTGAGATAACAGATCTCTCTGCCCCAGCTCTGGGCTTGTAGACACAGTACAGCTTGCCGAGTGACTATACACCAGCACTCCCAGCGTGGCAATGCTCCCACACCCGTCTCCCTTAGATAGCTCTCCACCCTTTACAGGAAACTGAGATAACAGATCTCTCTGCCCCAGCTCTGGGCTTGTAGACACAGTACAGCTTGCCGAGTGACTATACACCAGCACTCCCAGCGTGGCAATGCTCCCACACCCGTCTCCCTTAGATAGCTCTCCACCCTTTACAGGAAACTGAGATAACAGATCTCTCTGCCCCAGCTCTGGGCTTGTAGACACAGTACAGCTTGCCGAGTGACTATACACCAGCACTCCCAGCGTGGCAATGCTCCCACACCCGTCTCCCTTAGATAGCTCTCCACCCTTTACAGGAAACTGAGATAACAGATCTCTCTGCCCCAGCTCTGGGCTTGTAGACACAGTACAGCTTGCCGAGTGACTATACACCAGCACTCCCAGCGTGGCAATGCTCCCACACCCGTCTCCCTTAGATTGCTCTCCACCCTTTACAGGAAACTGAGATAACAGATCTCTCTGCCCCAGCTCTGGGCTTGTAGACACAGTACAGCTTGCCGAGTGACTATACACCAGCACTCCCAGCGTGGCAATGCTCCCACACCCGTCTCCCTTAGATAGCTCTCCACCCTTTACAGGAAACTGAGATAACAGATCTCTCTGCCCCAGCTCTGGGCTTGTAGACACAGTACAGCTTGCCGAGTGACTATACACCAGCACTCCCACCGTGGCAATGCTCCCACACCCGTCTCCCTTAGATAGCTCTCCACCCTTTACAGGAAACTGAGATAACAGATCTCTCTGCCCCAGCTCTGGGCTTTTAGACACAGTACAGCTTGCCGAGTGACTATACACCAGCACTCCCACCGTGGCAATGCTCCCACACCCGTCTCCCTTAGATAGCTCTCCACCCTTTACAGGAAACTTAGATAACAGATCTCTCTGCCCCAGCTCTGGGCTTTTAGACACAGTACAGCTTGCCGAGTGACTATACACCAGCACTCCCAGCGTGGCAATGCTCCCACACCCGTCTCCCTTAGATAGCTCTCCACCCTTTACAGGAAACTGAGATAACAGATCTCTCTGCCCCAGCTCTGGGCTTGTAGACACAGTACAGCTTGCCGAGTGACTATACACCAGCACTCCCAGCGTGGCAATGCTCCCACACCCGTCTCCCTTAGATAGCTCTCCACCCTTTACAGGAAACTGAGATAACAGATCTCTCTGCCCCAGCTCTGGGCATGTAGACACAGTACAGCTTGCCGAGTGACTATACACCAGCACTCCCACCGTGGCAATGCTCCCACACCCGTCTCCCTTAGATAGCTCTCCACCCTTTACAGGAAACTGAGATAACAGATCTCTCTGCCCCAGCTCTGGGCTTTTAGACACAGTACAGCTTGCCGAGTGACTATACACCAGCACTCCCAGCGTGGCAAAGCTCCCACACCTGTCCCCCTTAGATATAAGACTAATCAGTATGTTGCAGCTCTGTCAGAGTTGCAGACCCGTGCAGGTCCCGGTTATAATAGGTCTGCCGCGCTGGTTCTCGGTCCACAAAGTAAGTCCGAATACAAAAGACCTAGACGTGGATTTTACAATGGTTGTTTTGTTTCAGCTGGGGGGCAGCATCAAGTGGAAGAAGAATAGTGTCCGTATTATTTATCCGAATTTAACGGCTTCCTCCCAGTGTGTCTTCTCTTTGAATGGGTCTCGTCCTGAGACCTGGTGTTAGAGTTAGCTTTAAACCTTCGCGAGTGTTTAGTGAGTGCCTGAGAAGCAGAAGAGAAAGCTGTCGGCGATGGATCCTTGTATTCCAGCCCTCGAGAACTTGGTAGGTCTACCTCTATATATAATTAATGATATAATTAAAAATAAAATTCAATATCTTTTCAAATACTATACTTTTAAGACAGTTGGACTTATTGCTGTTTTATTGTTACAGCCACCGATGGAGGAGTCCGATGTAAGTTCTCAGAAGGGCGTAGCGCCCAGAGCCGCTGGGGCTACATGGGGTAAGTCCTCAACGTAAGTTGTGAATTCCTTATTTTGCTGGGTTGACTGGATATACTGAGGCTATTTATCAAAATCACTTTCATCCATTATACTTAGGAAAGAAAAATATTTTTGGCATTTCTGCAAAATCCTGAATTGAAAAATTTAGGACTTTTTTATTTACTTTTATTACCATTCTTTTATTTATTTTGAAGTTAGAACTCATGCAAAGAAAAAATATTACTTACATTTACAATAAAACATAATTTTTGACAATAATATAAACAAGTTTTGAATACCTTAGGTTCTAAATTATTTCTTATTCCCAATTAAAATATTTATTTTTTGTTTATAATAATCTTCTCATAATTAATTAACGAAAGAGAGACTTTATTAAATTTTGCACTAATTTAATTTTAATAATTAGTTTATCCTATATTTTTTAATGTCTGTCAGACAATCTACTTTTGGATTTCCATAACCATTCCTCCAATGGATTATTGATTGCTTAAGGCTATATCCTTTGGCATAGTTAAAGCTGGAAGAACACAACTAATGCCAGTCTTAAAAATTGACTGTTAATTCTTAATTTTTAACATTTTTCTTTTTAAAATTAATTTAATATGTAATTTAATTATATTTATTTCCATGCCAAAAATATACAGTTTGTTTTTTTTTATAAAATGTTTAAAAATGAATTAGACAATTTTAATAGTTTTTAATATTTTTAAAGTAAATATTAGGATTACAATAAAAATTGAAAGTATGGAGTATATTGTTTATCCTCGGAGAAAGTTTATAAAACAAGGTATAATAATGGAGTTCTCCCCCAGGTGTGAACCTCTAGGTTAGGCTTGTCGAGTGACTATACATCAGCACTCCCAGCGTGGCAATGCCTCCATAACTGACCTTAGATAGACTTCCTCCCTTTACAGGAAAATATAAGAGCTCTAGCCCAAGCTCTGAGTGTCTAGATATAGGCTTGTCGAGTGACTATACATCAGCACTCCCAGCGTGGCAATGCCTCCATAACTGACCTTAGATAGACTTCCTCCCTTTACAGGAAAATATAAGAGCTCTAGCCCAGCTCTGAGTGTCTACATATAGGCTTGTCGAGTGACTATACATCAGCACTCCCAGCGTGGCAATGCCTTCATAACTGACTTAAGATAGACTTCCTCCCTTTACAGGAAAATATAAGAGCTCTAGCCCAGCTCTGAGTGTCTACATATAGGCTTGTCGAGTGACTATACATCAGCACTCTCAGCGTGGCAATGCCTTCATAACTGACCTTAGCTAGAATTCCTCCCTTTACAGGAAAATATAAGAGCTCTAGCCCAGCTCTGAGTGTCTACATATAGGCTTGTCGAGTGACTATACATCAGCACTCCCAGCGTGGCAATGCCTCCATAACTGACCTTAGATAGACTTCCTCCCTTTACAGGAAAATATAAGAGCTCTAGCCCAGCTCTGAGTGTCTACATATAGGCTTGTCGAGTGACTATACATCAGCACTCCCAGCGTGGCAATGCCTCCATAACTGACCTTAGATAGACTTCCTCCCTTTACAGGAAAATATAAGAGCTCTAGCCCAGCTCTTAGTGTCTAGATATAGGCTTGTCGAGTGACTATACATCAGCACTCCCAGCGTGGCAATGCCTCCATAACTGACCTTAGATAGACTTCCTCCCTTTACAGGAAAATATAGGAGCTCTAGCCCAGCTCTTAGTGTCTAGATATAGGCTTGTCGAGTGACTATACATCAGCACTCCCAGCGTGGCAATGCCTTCATAACTGACCTTAGATAGAATTCCTCCCTTTACAGGAAAATATAAGAGCTCTAGCCCAGCTCTGAGTGTCAAGATATAGGCTTGCCGAGTGAGTATACATCAGCACTCCCAGCGTGGCAATGCTTTACCTCTCCTTAGATAGAAATCCTCCATTGCAGAAATCATTAAAACTTTACCCAAAATGAGAGCAATATCTCATACGAAACTTTCTCTTAGGAAGTACTCCTAAATTAATATATAAAATAATATATTAAATATGTAGATTAATATAAATAATATTATAGATTGATAGTTTATAGAGTCACACACGCTTACTCAGGAGTGGTCGTTAGTTGACCTGGGGGGGAAGCTAGTGCTACCCCTTAGGGCATACTCCGAGTGACACATACTCACACACACACTGTAGTATCATTTCACCACGTGTCTACCTGGGGGTGGTCCTTCTTGTCCTGGGGAGGCAGCTAAAGCTACTCCTTAGGACAGACTCCTGGGAAAACACATCATCATTCACCAAAACTCCCATTATTCAATAGAAATATTGAACAATGTGAACTGCATATGTAAAACTATTTCGGTATTAGATTAATTTGTTAACTTAATTACAACATTACGCCTCTTATATCCATGTTGATTTACTGTCTGCGCCCGTCTGTTCGCGTTCACGAGTTCACTTTGTTTCTTTCATGAACTCGTGAGTGTTGCAGAGGATGCATCAGCCCATGCAAAAGCTGTCTGTGATGGATGAATCAAACTAACACCTGTGTGCTTCTAGTTTTAAGTTCAGCCTCCCGCATGGTACCTTTGTGTGGAGGTTTATTTGTACAGGTACAGCACACCTCCTCATGTGTGTCTGTGGGTGAGACCGGGGTTGATTTAGGTTGGGACGTTTATCTAGAGAGATTCTAGTCGAACTTACCAGGCAACCTGAGGACCCAGTAGAGCTGATATCTGAGAGACAGAGGTCACAGATGTCAGAGCTGCTGATACAGACAACACCAGTTACACTGCGTTATTAGGTGCCCATAGGTTTATTTTTGTCTCAGGAATATAGGAGCCGGTCAGCCCAGTCTCTTCCGAGTCTTTCCCTACCTTAACGGCCTAGCCGAGGGAGGCGAGAGATACTAGTTGACTGAAGGTGACCAAAGATGTCACGAATGAGTTTTGTTTCTTTTGGTAGAGTCTTTTTCTGGTCAGGACGATCTTACGTTTCCCCCCAAGGCATAGCCGAGGGTAAGGGATGTTTGACACCGCCTGATCACAGGGCCAACTTCCCAACGGATGGGTAGCGCCCGTAAATCCGTAGCTTCAGTAGAATCACTTATTTGGAAGCCGGTCGGTCTAGCCTCTTCCGATAGAGACACTAGCCGGCCGAGTGGGGACGTGCCCATGACAGTTATAACCTCAGAAATACTTTATACCAGCGATTTCTCAACATTTTTCAATTGACAGCACAACACAGAGTGCTGAAATTTTCATGGCACATCTGTTTTTGAAATAAGAAATATTTTAAAAATGTATTTGAGAATTGTACTTAAAAGTTCAATAATTCATATTCTTATCATTCTAATTTTCAAAATTTTTGCTGATTATTAATGCTACATTAATGTCTGGTGGAACACTAGAAGTTTTCAGTTGAAAATCGCTGCTTTATACATTTTAAAAAATCTACAAAAGTAGATTTTAATTTTTTTTTATCACCGTCTTTTTATTAAATAATAATTTTAGTTTAAAATTCCTGAGATGGGGGTAAACATTTCAGCTCCGTGCTTCGACAAAACTTGTGCAATTCGGTTTTCCCTGTTAGTGCGGGCACAGGTCGTCTTAGAAAGGGCAGGCAGACCTCTTTCCTCTAGGCTGTTCGACTGTCCTCGCGATTCCTCCGTGGAGCCCAAGCCCTTTCCATTGCACTTCGGATTGGGTGGCGATGGCTTACACAAGGACCTCCAACGGACTCTTCTATAGACGTTGTAGGGACAATCCTTGTGTGTGAACACTATATTGGGTTTAAATACAAACAGTATTAAACTCTTAGGCAGGGACTATTTCAGGTCATCCTACTAACACTCGCTGGAGGGGCAACTAGGCATGGTTGCACCTTCACGAGATTCACCAGCAGCAGAAAGAAGAACTCTTTAAAACACAACTCTCTTAACATTTTTTGGTATTACGATCACATGCTGTTTTACATGTTTTGTCGAATGGTACGTGGGCGCTAATACCCGGTAATGCACTCCGGAAGTGGGCATGGTATCCGGGTGAACGAGTACTTTACCCGCGACCGGAGCTGGATTACCACACGGCATTAAATCCTGCACACGAAGGACTTGTTTCCATTACCGGTTATTGCAAATTGCAACTTCTGGTACTGGAACTGGTCTGTGTAGGTAACTCTAAATCCTGTGCTCTGCATGGGTGCCATAGCTCTTAGTTTAGTTAACACTAGATATAAGTTCTATTGTCTGTATGTCTGTACTAATATCTGTTTTATGTTTAAGGTCGTCTGCTGTCTGCAGTTCTTAATCTAATATTTCCTTTCAGGTTTCTTCCATTACTTCAATCCTACTAATCTTACTTTGTGTGAGTTTTAGGTGCACAGACCCACAGACAAAACAACCCAAATAATGAGAGATTGAGAGAATATTAACGAGAAAGAGAGATACAGAGAAATAGAGGAGTAACGAGAATCTCTCAGAGCAAAGAAAGATATTGGTTTGAAATTGCCACAAAATGCTATGAAATTTTATTAAGAAATGTTTTTTGAATTTTTTTTCTTATTTTCCAAATTTTATTGAGGTGGTAAGGGCCTGGTGTAGGGGTGTTGGGAGCCAGGTTTTCCAAAATTCACAGCATTTTGTAAAAAGTATTACAACTGGTGACCCCTATTATTATCCACCAGGTGTGAGGTCTTCTACCTCCAGAACACTCAAGGCCGGCTGTGTGACTGTACATCAGTACTCCCAGCTTGGCATATCTTCCCCAACTGCTCTCCCTTAGACCTAAGACTTCCTAGTTCGTGTTTAAATCTGCTTCTAAGTTACAGTTCGTATTGTCCTGGTGCTAGAAGAAGTCTTAGAGGAACTGGACCGGGATAAGCTCAAGCCCTTGTTGGCTAAGAGACATCCTAGCTCAGTATACTCGTGACAAAGGAAGAGAGCACTACATCACCAGAGAGGAGCGTCTCCAGAGGGACCTGGTGCTAGAAGAAGTCTTAGAGGAACTGGGCCGGGATAAGCTCAAGCCCTTGCTGGCCAAGAGACATCCTAGCTCAGTATACTCGTGACAAAGGAAGAGAGCACTACATCACCAGAGGGGAGCGTCTCCAGAGGGACCTGGTGCTAGAAGAAGTCTTAGAGGAACTGGACCGGGATAAGCTCAAGCCCTTGTTGGCCAAGAGACACCCTAGCTCAGTATACTCGTGACAAAGGAAGAGAGCACTACATCACCAGAGGGGAGCGTCTCCAGAGGGACCTGGTGCTAGAAGAAGTCTTAGAGGAACTGGGCCGGGATAAGCTCAAGCCCTTGTTGGCCAAGAGACATCCTAGCTCAGTATACTCGTGACAAAGGAAGAGAGCACTACATCACCAGAGAGGAGCGTCTCCAAGAGGACCTGGTGCTAGAAGAAAACAGCAGACATCTCCGAAAGGACCCGTGCAGGTCCCGGTTATAATAGGCCTTCCGCGCGATTTCCAATCTAAAATAGTAAGTTAAAGATTGACCGTCCATATCAGGAGTATACTCAAACAAGTTATTTGTTACAGTTGGAAATCACTTCAGAACTCCCAGAGTAACTATGATTCCTTAAAATACTTCCCTTAGTTAGACTTCTTCCCTCTACAGAATAATGAAATATGGTGCTAGAAGAAGTCAAAACACATCTCCGAAAGGACCCGTGCAGGTCCCGGGTACAATAGGCCTGCTGCGCCGGCTCCCGGTCTACAAAGTAAGTCCGAATACAAAAGCCCCGGAGGGAGATTTGACAATGTCTTTTTTGTTACAGCTGGGGGCCAGCACCAAGTAAAAGAAGAATAGTGTCCGTATACTGTCCATATACTGGGATAATATTATAAAGGTATTGTCAATATACAACATAATAAATGAACTTTCCCTGTTAGTTACGTATTACAAAATGAGACAGATAATAAAAGAGTTTAAATAAAGCAATAAAACAAACAATATAAGGGAAAAATTTTAAGATCGTAGCGCCACGCGGATTTTTTTGAAACCATTCTAAATCAGATACCACTTGACATTTACTAGTAAATAATAGCGAAAAGTGTATCAAAAAACGACAAAAAATAAATAATTGTTTGGGATTTTCTGATTTTGTGAAGTGACATTACTTGTAAACATCTAAAATACTACATTTTGTGATCTGGTTTTAAGTTATGGCGGTTTTCCATTGTCGATTATTTTAACTATATTGGGGGAAATAATAATTCCCGTGTTGTTTACCAAGGGGTAGAAATCTACAATGCTGGGCATATAATATTGTGTGGAGTCACTGAAAAAAACAGAGAGTTCATAAAGATTTATGCATTATGCCTACAAACTTGGTCATTACAAACCCACACACAATAACAGGAATTTTCAAGATATGCGATTATAAATACAAAATTGAAAATATTTTTTGTAGTCACTATCATTAAAATGTAATGAGCAAACTTTATACAAGGGCTCACTTTTTTTCCAATTTTTAAATTGTTTATCTAAACATCGCGACGATTCCTAACCTCTTGCTTTCCCAATTTTGTTTCGAACCATACGGTGTCTGATATTAGTGGAAACAAATGAAACAATATTTCCGGGGGCTTGGGTCACCGGTCCGAAAAAAAAAAAAAGAATTTAAGTTGGGAACACTGAAATTTTGCCAACTGTAATGAGAAGTTACTAGTTACTAGAAGTTATCCCTATTACACGATAACAATGATGAAATTATTGATTTTATCATAAGTTTTGTTCCATAAAATTCCAATATAGTACTCTTATAACACATATAACATCATTATATTTCCTACAGTAGTACTACTATATTTTTAACGATTGCCTTCAAATAATAAATTTTAGTTCTACAGATTTTGCCTCTACATAGTTACCACTAGATAAAAGTGAAATGTTTTTCCACTTTTTTTTTGTAATATTGTCGTAATGCACGCAAAATAGCGCGCACTACAAATTAAAATCTGTTTTATAATTAAATACTTTAATTGAGCATATAAGTAAGAACATATTGATCCATGAAATACGTTTCTATTATTGTAAAGCGAATAATACTTAGAATTGGAGAGAAAACAAATATATAGATTATTAATATAGTTTAAGAAAAACATTAAACTGAAGGAGTTCAAAAGTGTTAGAGGCCAAGAATAAATACGCCAATAATAATTCAAAACAAATATCTCGAATATTAAAGACATTTAATTAAAAAAACGCCTTACATAATAACTGATATTTTTAAATCTGATATATCAGTAGAATATAATTTTACCTACGATAACTTGGTCTACAAGATATGCATGGAAATTTAGAACATTTAACTCTTTAACTGATTTATTTTTATACATCTTTGCAATGAATTTGTAATCAGTGATTTTTAAACTCTGGTCCGCGGGTAAAGGCCTTTAAGTGATTAAATTTGTTTTATATTGGAAATAGAAACTGTACAACTGCGGATTGGATGTACCTGAATGATATTAATTATAAAAAGGAAATTAGGAAATATGTAAATCCATTATATTTAAAATAACATACATACAGCGACTTGAAAAAGAGGATAGTGAGACAACTATAGTCTCCATATAAATTATATTTAACCAGAACTGTTAAATAATGATTATTTTTGTAATCAATTATTTGTGGAAAACCATTCCAGACCAAAACCAGAAATTTGATTGAAATTACCTAAATAAACAGAATACAAAATTCTTGATACGATTAGAAATATTCAAAAAGTAATCAAATCTTTTCAAAACTATGTTAAAATTTGGAATTTTTCATATTCTCAAAATATTTAGGTCTACGGCCAACATCGCTCTTAATTTTCGCTTCCCTTGAAATAAAACATTCATAAATAATAATCAATACACTTTATTATTCTAAAAAAACATTAACTTTTTCTTACATTAATCTTCACAAAATATATAAATCTGACGAGAAAAAAAAAAAAAAAAATAACTGTAGTTGTAGCCCTAATTATTTTAATAATTATCATACAATTTGTTGATTTTTAAAAATTGTTGATGTGGTCATTTGCCAAAAGTAGAAACTAAGTGAAATCTTTTTCTGCACCTGTTATCCTACTATTCATTTTAACAACCAGTATGAAAGTATTTCAATATTTTAAGAACTGATATGCTCGTACCGGTTGAATATTGTCACTGCATAAATTTAAGTATTTATTACAATATATATAGTTTAACACATTGGTATGCGAATTTTTGTGACGGCATGTCATGACAATGTTTATTTAATAATTTAAAATAAAAATACGCCGTTAACCTGCCAAATTAAGGTAAGCTTAGAATTGCAATAAGGCGTTTACGAAAACTCTACCGGCAGATACCGGGAACATCAACTGCGTTCGAAAACAAGTTCGGTGAACGTGTATAAGCATGTAGCTGTTTACCGACCGATAGATTTACTGGGGAAGATTTACTATACCCCACTCAATATAACCTTATTCTAGCTAAACTATTCTAACATAACTAGTATTCTGGCTAAAGCCTAGCCTAACCTAACCTTTTTAAGGATTATTTAAGCCTTCTGTATAGAGGCAGCACATAAGGTTATGTTCAGTGGGGTATAGTAAAGATTGGCCGATGTACCATATCCACCGGTAGAGTTTTAAGTAAACGCCTAGTGATTTGGCCAAGATACACTTTAGGTATGCATATTTATATATAAAAAGAATGTTGTTTGGATAGCAGGATCACCAGAACGGTCTCTTTTCACTAGTTTATTGCACTGTCATTTATTATTTAATTATTATAATTAATTTAGTTAACTACAACTTTTATTATGTCTTTCCATTTGAATCCGGTCGCAGTAGCACTACAAATATTGTAAGTCGCAGCAAGAAAACCATTTTCACTGTGCCCAGCACGTATTTTCTCGTTCTGATATCCAGGCCTTATAGTGTTACATCGGACAGTGTTTCTTTGTTCCTCATTTTTTATTACATTTGACCATCTTATATCAAGATTCATTGTAAGCAACGGTTTTGAAAAACTTCGCAAAAATAATCTGGAATACAGAAAAATATTTAAAAAGTTTCCCTCAGTAGTCAAAACCAACATTTTTTAATAATAAATAGTTTAAATGTCATTTATAACCTTATAATAGCTACTTACATTAATTATTTAAAATATGTACATATGTTTATTAAAGGTTAAACAATAAATGACATATGTATCAAAATTTACTAGTAGTTCTAAGTTTTAATAATAAGGTCTAAATTAATATTATATATGAATAAACCATATGTATTGATGTAATTTACTTTCTAATTAATGTTCTTTATTAAATTGTTTATAAAATACTTCAAAATGAATTAAATATTACATGAATAAGTTAAATTAATTTACGGATTTTAGAAATGTTATCCAATAAACACGGCTTCTACTTTTCACATATTTTTTTATTTTTTCGAAGTTGGGAACACTTCCCTTATCAGTTTTAGTACATTTGACACAGACTCATTTCCGGGTTTCTTCTTTTCAATGAATTGCACATAGGCACACAACAATATGTATTATACATTTTTCAATGATTATAATAAAACTTTAAAAACAAACTTCATACAAAACCAATACACAAATGAAATGTTATATGATGTACACAAGTTCATGAAACGCTCACCAGATGGTAGGGTGCTTAGCTGCAAATCCCTATATCTTCAGAGCTAAAGTTTCTTATTTAAATATTTATTGTAAATAAAAATTAAAAATATATGTATATACATATGAAGGTCTAAAAATTATATCAATAACTTCTTCTTTGGGCACAATCAGCTGGGCTGTCTTTTGGCCTCACATTAGTCCTCGATCTTGATCTGTTAATTGTCAAGTGTCAAAAAATATTTAGTATATGTCAGATAACCAAAAAAATATATAACTGCGTAAAAACAAATTACATGGAGAATTTTTTCCATAAGATCTACGCCAAGAATATAAATACAAATCTAAATATGTAAATAATAACAAAATATACGAAAAAATTAAAATAATATAAATAATATATATTTCCAATGTACGACACTGAACATTTGTCAACTTGGACTAAAAACAATATTTTAACAGTGTAATAGGGATAACGTTCTAAACCAATCCGACGCAAGGACAAAGAGCTTCTATCTTCTTACAGTTATATATTTTTAAGTTATCTGACATATAAATATTTTTTGACACTTGACAATTAACAGATCAATTAACAAAGATAGAGGACTAATGTGAAGCCAAAAGACAGCCCAGCTGATTGTGCCCAAAGAAGAAGTTATTAGGTGTGTTCGATTTGCACATTTGCAGTTACTGTTTACTGCCGCGTTAAGGCGTTAACAGCCGTAACAAATAATCCGCAAGAGAAACAGCTGTAACTTTTTCGCAGTAGCGTCATAAACTGGCAGTAAATTACGACAAATTAAACAGATTTGCAGTTACTGCGACCAAACGAACAAATTTTTTTAACGCGGCAGTAAACAGTAACTGCAAATGTGCAAATCGAACACACCTATTGATATAATTTTTAGACCTTCATATATACATATATTTTTAATTTTTATTTACAATAATTATTTAAATAAGAAACTTTAGCTCTGAAGATATATTGTTTGTTTTATTACTTCATTCGTATTCTTTTAGCCAAATCTCTCTTTTTATATATATATGCTGTTCATTTTTGTAAGAACAAACTAAGAGGGAATTTTGTTTTCAATAGTTTGCACCTTTGAAGCTGTAAAGTCTGTTCCAAACGGTTAGGCGGAACTAGATTTTGCAATCTAGTCACTTTCATCGTTTAAATCGTGCTTTTCGGCCATTTTGTTTAAGCTTTGTAAATCATACTTACAATAAACATTTTTTGGTTAAGGTTAATATCATTTTAAAATGTCATTTTCTTTATATTTTGATTTTTTGTGTCATTCTTAATACAAATTTCCCATTTATTTATTTTTTTCTCATTAAATATGTAAAAAAAATAATTTAATTTTGACATATGTCATTCGTTTCCATGATTTCATTGTTGGAATTTTAAATTTTGACATTCCAACGTGAAAAATTAAATAACCCAAGCAAGGTCCCTTTTCGTGACAACCTAAAAGAACGAAATTCCCATTTAGTTCCGCCTAACCAGTGATGGGCGCGTAAGTTACATGATGTAAGTTACCTCATTGTTGACGCGTAAACAATGATGTAAAGTAAACACAAAAACTCTTGTAAACAATGTAAACAACGTAAAAAATGTAAACAATGATTTACACATGCGCACTTGTTTTGAATTACAGAACCTCATTATAAATACATTTTTATAAATAATAAAATTTTAATGAAAAAGTAAGTATATAAAATTAGGACAAGCCAATATACATATTAATAAAAATCGAATTTGCATCATTATACAGGTGTTACATACAAATTAGTAAATATGAATATGAAAAAAAAACTTTTTTCTTTAAAAAATTCAGTCTAATAATTTTATTAACAAAATACATTAAATTTCACCTTAAAGAAAATCTGCCTATATTTTTTAATAACGAAAAGATTCATTGCAAATTTTTCATAACGCCCTATATTTTCTTTCATTTTCTTTAACTAAAACAAAACCTAGTTCTTCAGAACTATTCCTTCGGTTTCTTCCCACCATTTTTTTAATAAATTTATTGTTTTGAACTGAATATACTTGTTCATTAACTCACTATTATTCGTATTAAATAACTAAAACTAACCTCATTATTTGACAGTTTACAAAGTTTACATTGTTTACATTGTTGACAAGTTTACTAATTGTTTACATGAGTTTACACGTAAACGTAAACAATTAAAGTTTACGTGTAAACGCCCATCACTGCGCCTAACCCTTTGGAACAGACTGTAGCAGAAATCGAAAGGCTCGACTCGGCCTAAAAAGTCTTTTGAATAAAACTGCTATATTTGAGATTTGAGAAACCACTGTTTGACATCCATTTGTTTACATTACGTAACTAGCGCCGCTGTTTTAATTTTGTGTACTATTCTCCAACCAAACCGTCAACTGTTTTACCACCGTTGTGTTTGAAATGTTTGTTGTTTTTTAGCGATCGCGCATAACCTTGGACAAGTAAATAGAACATTTTAGTTTGTTTTTATGAAATATTTGATAGGTATTGAATAAAACAAACTTAATAATGGATTCACCATTTACGACTGACTATGCTAAAAGTAGCAGAGCAGTATGTCGTGGATGTCAAAGTAAGATATGTAAAGAGACATTGCGATTAGCTATTATGCTGCAGGTACGTTGCTTTTAGTTTTTAGAATTAGAATAGAGTTACATTATTTCTACGTAATTGTACAGATAACAAGGATTTTGAATTATATATAAAAAAACTCTTGATAGAGTTCATTCTTTAAAATTTTTTTTATCCGTATGTACTCGACAACATATTTTCAAAGGTATATTCATAGCTTAAAGATGCTTGTCTGTGTACAATTGTTATCGAAGGTAGTTCCGCAATATTGCCACCGGTTCCATGAGATAAGGTGTCATTTAATAATAGATATAGCAAGGGTTCTGCGTTCTTTGGAAAATACACAACTGAATATAATTTATTTTTCAGTCTTCAACATTTGATGGAAAAGTTCCAAATTGGTATCATTCGGTATGTTTCTTCAGTGAGCATATGCCGAAATCTATAACTGATATTTCAAATTACAATTCATTGCGCTGGGAAGACAGAAAAAATATTGAGTCAATTATAGGTACGTACTAAAAATATATATCTTTATAGTGATACAAGTAAAACGAAACGTTACGTATTTATATAATAATTAACAATGGTTATTTTTAGAAAAGGGAGAAGTTACTGTGGATGATGATACTGCTAAGAATGTTATTAAAGTAGAAGAGAGTAAAGCAACTAAGGATAAATTTTCGATTAACTACAGTAAAACAAGTCAATGCGAATGTTTTATTTGTAAAAATAAAATCAAAAAGGGTGAAGTAAGTACATTTTAATATTACAATAAAGTTTTATTTACAAGTTTATCCTTTGTTTATGGAATAAAAAAAACGTATTTATGAAAAATGTAAACAAGTAACCAGACAAGTGTTGTTGACTTTCGGATAGGTAATTGTGGCAAGTTCAATTGCTGACTAACTGTTAAACTATTAAAATGGAGTCTGAACTCTATCAAAAACACAGTTCTGTTGTTTCCAGGTACAAATAGTTCTGAAACTCACTAAGCCGTATCGTTACCATCTGCTGTGTTTTTCTCTTAATCGATCAACAATTGGATATCTGGAAGAGGGCACTGAACTAGCAGGTTATGACACACTAGAAGAAGAAGATCAAGAAATTGTCAAAACAAATATTACGTAAGTAAATTAAAACACTACTTTCCGTTCCTGGCTAAAATGTAGAACTGTCTCCTTATCTGGTGGGGGATATTTGAGAAAGGAGAGGCGTGGCCAACAACGTTACATAAAACCAGTACTTCTCAAACAAAGACAGATAATATATAAAGATTATAATTAAAAGATAATATAACTAGCTGAAGTACCCGTGCGTTCTGTGCAGGCCCAGAGACAGTGATTCACTTTAAAAGCTTATTATCTTAGGTTATTGTTGATAACTTTTTATTTTTTTTATAAACCACCTAAAACTAAATTGTATTTTAAAGTGAATTGAAACATAGAAACAGTGCAAACAGAGCAAAAGTGCAAACTCAGGGCGAAGCGAGCTACCCATCTTCTAGTTTAATGACAAAACACTATCTTAGGTTAGGTTATGTTAGTAAGGGTTTGGTTAGAAAAAGCCGAGCGAAGCGAGCTACCCATCTTCTAGTTTAATGACAAAACACTATCTTAGGTTAGGTTATGTTAGTAAGGGTTTGGTTAGAAAAAGCCGAGCGAAGCGAGTTACCCATCTTCTAGTTTAATGACAAAACTCTATCTTAGGTTAGGTTATGTTAGTAAGGGTTTGGTTAGAAAAAGCCGAGCGAAGCGAGCTACCCATCTTCTAGTTTAATGACAAAACACTATCTTAGGTTAGGTTATGTTAGTAAGGGTTTGGTTAGAAAAAGCCGAGCGAAGCGAGCTACCCATCTACTAGTTTAATGACAAAACGCAAAATTTTAGACGCACACATGCATATACGTCGTAATAAATTTATTGTTTTATTCTTTATTAGTTGGAGACTTCAGTTCATACTGTTTTTGTAATGTACATTTTGTTGTAACGTAAATGAGAAGTGATTGTTTGAGAAGCACTGGTTTTTCTATGGCCACGCCCATTATTTCTCAAATATCCCCACCACATCGCATAAGGAGACAGTTCTACATTTTTCCCCCGTTCCTTTATTGGAGCATCTTAAGAGCTTTTTTTTGATACAGCACAATAAATTTAAGAAAATAATTACTAATTAATTAAATTAAAAAAATTAAACATGTAGAAATAAAATATGAGGCTGAAAATAATAATAATAATAGTTTTGTGTCTGCGTACCAGTTCGGTGAAATGAGGGGAGATAGACAGAAGAACACATGAGTAAAAGTATGCACTCTGTGTTCTTCAAACATATTAAAAGTCTAGAGTTGTCCACCGAACTATCTTTCCACCGTTCTCGTTTCTTAAGTCTGCGGGTTTGAGATCGGAAACAGAACGTTTTGTGTTTGCGTGTCAGGATGATGTTATAAATACTTTGGCGTACAGGGCCCGCATATTCCAAACGGCGGAGTCCACACTCTGTAGGTGTGCCACCACCATCCTGAAACGATTATGCACAATCTGTCTGCTTGCCCATCTCTTGCAGCGTCGAGCTACGTGCTCGACATAATGCTGCTCTCCACGTGTACTACTACCATCGTAGACATGCCTATGATATTGACCAAATACCGTTTATACCGTGCGTCGCTTCTGACATAGAATTGGTGGTGGAAAATTCCAAGTGCTACATTTATTTGAATTACTCTTTCCCATCTCGAGGCTACTGATAGCCACTAAGCCGGACATAACCATCCTGGATATCAAGACCAAATAGTTGTTTGTGATCGAATTCTCAAATCCAGCTGAGAAGAATATCTCTCTCAAGAAGGACGAAAAGAGGTCCAAGTATATGGATCTCTTGTCCGAACTTAGAAAGCCTTATCCAGGGTATAAAGTTAAGCTTGTAGTCTTCATGGTTGGTGTTTTGGGTGGTATGAAAGCCTCCTATCGAAGGGAAATCGAGTCCATTCCCGCCTGCAGATCTTCTGCCACCTCTGATCTGTAGGATGCAGAAATCAGTGCTGCTCGGGTTGTGCGGGCACTGGATCTGGCGTAATTTCTGCGTCTGTATATCGCCGGGATTTGGGATGCAACCGTGTGTATTTAGCTCCACTAGTCTCTAGAATGACGTGACTCAAAAGGTTGCTGAAGTTTGCGATTAGTGGACGCTTATCGAGACCTGACAAACCCCAATTAATAATAAAGAAAATAGATAGCCTTCAATTTTATTAATATGGAGATAATATGTAACGCTTTGTTTTTTTTTATTTTACTAGGAACTTAAGTGATACTCTTGTTCCTAAGAAGAAACAACGTTTAAGTGATGAAGTAAGAAATCAAGAAGAAGAAACGATTAAAAATGATGTTACATTGTTGCATGAATATCGGAATCAGTTAAAGAGTCAGTTAACCAAACAACAACTTGAAAAACTGTTAAAACATAACAGACAAAAAATTCCTAAGGGTATTGAAAGTGTAAGTATTAACCATTGATATATAAATAGAGTCAGCACGCTCTATGCCTTAGCATTGTTTGTTATGAAGCCAAGACCCTGCGGAGACGAAAGGGGGATTTGCCCCGAGAAGTATAACAAGTTGCCTAATTTCCATTAATTTTGTTCAGCTATCGATAGGAAAAACGCCGGCATCATATTTTATGATTGTTTTGTTTTGTTATTTTTCCTATTTTACCTTTTCATCATCTTTCAACTTTTAATAATAATGCCTTAAATTGCATTTGCAAAGAGTTGGGAACTGTATTTCAACTACTTAGGCCCGGTCTTTCCACCTTCAGATAAAGTTCCAGGTAACTATCTGACAGATAAGGTTATTTTAAACTTCATCTGCTGAGTAAATGTCATCCCTTCTTTCTATAAAAATGTATCTATCGGATAGTTATCTAACGGATAATGAGACTGACGTATTGGATTCACTGACTGGTATTGACATTTATTTCCCATGATTCACAAAAATAAAACACAAACAACAAAATCACACGTATTTCTCCATTGAACAAAACAAAACAATGTCACTTTCGTATTGCAAATTGCCACCAGATTTCGGCGCTTAGGAAGTTTCTCCTATACAAGCTCTGATACACTATTAGGTCTACCCTTTACTTATACCTCCATGGTGTTAACCAAATCAGAATAGTGTTAATACACACATTTCGTTTACTATATTTTATGTTTGTATTACAGATATTAGATAGAGCTAGTGAAATGCTGACCTATGGCTCATTAGGTAAATGTCCAGATTGTAGAAGAGGACAGTTATATCATACGAACTCTGGATATAAATGTACTGGATTTTCGGGACCCTGGGGAAAATGTACTGCTGTTTTTCAGAATGTTATTACCAATCCAGTTATGGTACCAGAAGAATTAAAAATATTATTCCCATTTCTTATGGTATATGATTATGTTCCAAGAAGAAGAGAAGAAAATGTAGTCGAGTAAGTAGTATTTTTTTTGTTTCATTTTAGCTTTTTTCTTGCAAGTTTTATTACTTACTAGCTGGAGTACCCGCTTCGTACGGTTTTTTTGCTGTAACGTACATTATAAGAGAGATATTTCAGTTTCAAATAGACCAAAATAATCAGTTCTTTAATCTAAACCACTCTCTTGTATAAAAAGTGTTTACGGTCTTCTTATTACTTTTTCAATGGGTGATACTACAGGTCAAAACAAGGCGAAAAACCTTAAAACACCTTAGTAAAAGTTTTATAACAAAAAAGATATTAATTTTTTGTTTTTAATTTTTGGGGTTTTTCCGCCATATCTCCAAATATTTATCCAATCAAAAACCAGTGGCGAAGAGAAACATCCGCTAGACTTGCCCTCCCATAAAAAAAAAATAAATAAAAAAAAAAATTTATTATATAAGTTTTAGGTAAATCTTCAAAAATATATCAAATTATGTTCTATACAAATTTTTGTCCAAGTCTTGGTTTACTATGGTCTATTTCAAAGTAGAAAAAAGTAGATAGCGCTGCGAACCAAGTACGATTTACACTGATCAAATACAGTATAGCGGGAAATTTAAAATAAGTTACAACTAGGGCATAGGCGTAGCAACTGGGTTAGCAAGTGATTTTTTTTTTAATATAAAAAAAGGTTAATAAGATATTGAAATAAACAAGGCAGATAATACACTTACGTTATTTATGCGACATAAATTCAGTTTAATGGGAAATTTGAAAAAGTAAAAAAAATATTAATTTTAAAAATTATATTGTATGTATATATAAAAAGAGAGATTTGGCTAAAAAATATATGTATATATGAAGGTCTAAAAATTATATCAATAACTTCTTCTTTGGGCACAATCAGCTGGGCTGTCTTTTGGCCTCACATTTGTCCTCTCTCTTGATCTGTTAAATGTCAAGTGTCAAAAAATATTTATATGTCAGATAACCTAAAAAATATATAACTGCGTAAAAACAAATTACATGGAGAATTTTCTCCATAAAATTTACGCCAAGAATATAAATAAAAGTCTAAATATGTAAATAATAACAAAATATATGAGAAAAATTAAATAATATATATTTCCAATGTACGACACTGAACATCTGTCAACTTGGACTAAAAACAATATTTTTACAGTGTAATAGGGATGACGATTTAAACCAATCCGAAGCAAGGACAAACAGCTCCTATCTCCTTACACACATTTTTCTACTTTGAAATAGACCATAGTTACGAATTTTTTAAAATTTTAAAGTTGGATAACTTCCGTTTCCGGTGTCGGATTTCATAAAAAACAATAGGGTTTTTCCCAATTAATAGGAGAATTTTTTAGCACCAGAACGAACTCTCTAAGTTGAACCGTTTTTGAGTTATCGTGTATACACACACACATACGGACGGCACTTCGAAAATAGGTTTTTTGGATTCCCTCGACCATGAAACGTGGTCATCAGTTAAAATCTCGACAATTTTTTTTTCTCGACATTTTTCGCGATTATAATACTTGCCCCTTATATATTAAGGTCGGGCAAGTAAAAATGCATTTATATAAAAGATTTGTCTTCTTATTCTTAAAAATATTAGTAATATAAGTTTTTGCTGTGAAATCAATAATAAGGGAGTAATTTAAATTTTTAATATTTGGTTTTTTTTTTTTGCATAGCTCTTCAAATATTTATCCAATAAAAAAAAATGCATTTATATAAAAGATTTGTCTTCTTATTCTTAATTATATTAGTATTAATTATATTAGTTTTTGCTGTTAAGTCAATAATAAGGGAGTAATTTAAATTTTTAATTTTTGGGGTTTTTCCGCCATAACTCCAAATATTTTTCCAATCAAAAAAAATCATATAGATAAAAGATTTGTCTTCTTATTCTTAACAATATTTCTAATGTAAGTTTTTGCTGTTAAGTCAATAATAAGGGAGTATTTTAAATTTTTGGGGTTAAAAATTTTGGTTTTACTATATTGCTCATAGCAAATTACGTGAAAATGTGTCCAGCCGTTTTTGCGTGAATATTTTGTAAATGTATATTTGTTACAGGAAAAGGAAAAAGAACAATGATGGACCTTTGAATTATTTAAATTTTGTAATTCTTGGATTTCCTCCAGACACTGAATCAGAAGTGTGTACCAGAATCAAAAAATTAGGTGGGAGGGTCGTGTCAAGAGTGAAACGATCAGTATTGGCTGTTGTTACAACTAGAGAAGAACTTGAAAGGAGTGGCAGTCAAATTACGGAGGCAAAACATTGTCAAATTTATGTGGTTTCTAAAGATTTTATTACAGCCATTATAAACACTATGAGTCAAGATACAGTTTTGGAGATTATCAGGAAATATGACATGAGTGATTGGGGTGCAGAGGTAAGTAATTTAAATTAATTTATGTACAAGGTGTCTCAAAAGAAATTTTATATTTATTTAGCTTACTGCGTGAACGCAACGTATCCGAGGGGCGCGGGGGTTATGTCAATCGGTAGCCTGGCTCTTGGGAATGCTGTCGCTATGGAGCGTTTCTCGGGAGCAGACCGCGCGTTATGCGTGCGAGAGTTTTACAAAAACGGTGATTCGGCGACTGTAGCGCGTAGAAAATTCTGCAGTATTCGAGGTTTTCGCCACTTAAATGATGCGCCAAGCATTCCTCTCATTCGACATTGGGTTAAAAAGTTTAAAGAGACTGGTACAACGCTGGATAAATCAAAATCCGGGCGACCTAGGTCATCAAGAACGGTAGAAAACGTGGAGAATGTTAATCAGTCTGTTCGTGACGACCCGAACCTTTCAATTCGGAAGCGCGCAAGTGCTTTAAATGTGCATAGATCATCATTACATCGCATTATGCACAAATACCTAAAGCTGCACCCCTACAAAATTTAATTGGTGCAAGAATTAAAGCCCCAAGATGCCAGTCAGAGGCAATTTTCTCTGGCAAATTGATCTCCCGGAGAGGTGACATAAATTGGCCTCCACGCAGTCCAGATTTAACCCCTATGGACTTTTTCCTATGGGGTTATCTTAAATCTAAAGTTTACGCCAGTAAACCGACTTCACTGGCGCATTTGAAAGAAAATATCCGTCACGAAATGGCAGCCATCCCTGAGTCCACCTGCCGAGACGTCATAAGTAATTTTACTGTTCGATTAAATGAGTGCCGAGAACGCGAGGGTCTACATTTAGACGATATTATTTTTAAGAAATAAATCCCCAAAAAGTGTATTTTAATAATTAATAAACATTTTTTCTATATACGGCTTACTTTTTTTTTAATCGATCCACTAAATATAAAATTTCTTTTGAGACACCTTGTATTAGTGATGTTTCGGATCATATAAAAGCCAGGGATCCAATTCTAGAAATAATTCGTGTACGCAACTCTTCATGTTTCGTATGCGGGTCTCCTAGCGGCATTCTTGAGCGGTCGGGCACGCATTTTTCATGCTTATCTACATCCTGGCTAGTAGGCAGTAGAAACTTTTTTTTGTTCGTATTAGTTTGACGTTTCTTTAAAGAAAGGTTAGTTTTTATAACAACAACGACTTGTATACAAAAAAATAAGCTGTGGACACCACAGGACCGACCGCCATCACAAAGTACTTGTATAAAATAAATTCTAGCAGTAGTTATTATTGTAAAAGACAATAACGTATTATATTACGTTGACAATTTCATAATGTGTATTTATAATTTACGATAAGCATGGAAACGTACCTGCATAAATATATAGCAACATTTGCTAAATAATTTTTTTCCAAATATTTCTCTGTTGTGAAATATTTCCCCATAATATATATAACTCTCATTTCTAGAATCTAGTTAACCGATTTTTACCAAAAGTTGATCAAATCGTGCCATTGTTGTCAAAAGCTTAAATATGAAGTTTTATAAAAATCCTTTTAACCGAATTTGCTCTGCACGTGTACACAGACCGAGAGACATCATGCTAAAAATAGTCAAAACGTTATGTATGGACCTCAATTCGTGGAGATCCATCGAAATGTTAAAATCGGTATGACCACAATACCTCCCTTATATATGTTGGCGGTCGGTAAAAATAAAAAGAAATATTGGAGCAAAAAATAACATGTTCTCTTTAAATGAGAAAATACAAGAGCAAAATAGAGATCGGTAAAAAGTAAACGGAATATGAAAAATGTTAATAAAACGTATAAATTTGTCGTTGAATAATGGCCAATTTAACACATTTAACTAATGCAACAGAGCAAACCAAAACCATATTTTTAGCGCGAGAAGAGTATTTGAAAAAAGATAGATGTGTATAGTAGCATATTATGCAACGAGCATGGAATGATGGTCATTTCACACGAGTATGAAAGTTTTTCCCTTTAAAAACTAACAATAATTTGACAGTTGCTTTCAACATATTTTTTACGTTGCCCAGCAACGATCATGTACGTGTCATACGGAATGTAATTTCAGTTAAAATAACAATATATGCGTCAACTGATTTACTGACTGACCAAATTACCTAATTTTTGTACCAACTCTATCAAAAAATATATTTGCAAAATTCGACAACCTTAATTATATTATTTAATTTTAATCCGGTTTCCTTTACAAACTAACAATAATTTGATATATGCTTTCAACCTATTTATTGCGTTGCCTAGCAACGTCGGCCATTGTTGCTTGAACCTGTTACGTAATGAGCTCAACCTGTTACGTAATGAGCTCATTATGTAACAGGTCAGCGGTGTGTAATAAAAAGGAGTAGGGAACGTGCTCCATTTACTAATCACTGACACGCCTGTAATGAACGTATATCTATATAGTCGTGGAAAAAAGTATAATATAAAACAGCCCTAAAGTTTTTTGGTATGCCTAGTCTTCAACTGACTGGTGGAGTGCTGAATGATTAATGGAATCATAAGCGTTTCTGAAATTAAACGAAGAAATAAATTAAACAAATTTTATTATTTTATTTTCAGTTAAATATGAGAATACCTCCACAATTTCGTAAAGAAAATCAATCCAATACTACACATAATTTTGAGGGCGAAGAATCAAGGAGAAAAATTAAAGTAAAAAGAGGACTTGCTATTGAACCAGATTCTGGACTGGACAGTATTGCACATGTCTACCAACAGGATAACGAGAGATACACGGCAGTACTCAGCAGAACAGATATTGGACAAAATAAGAATACCTATTATAAGATTCAGCTTCTAGAAGCAGATAATGAAGCGAGGTTAGTCAATATTATTAGTGTGCTGGATATCCGTATTTGCGGATGATCCCGGATGATCCCCCTTAAACAGATATCATATAGATATTTGAATTAGTTTGCAATATAAGCTTGCGTTTAAAAATGCCCAAGGTGGAGTAAATTTTACTCTGACTTTTAAATTAATGTTTAGACGAACATGACATTAAGCCACATTCTCAGCTCTTAAATCAATAGCTTTTAGACTGTAGCTTGTATACTGTCTATTGTCACTAGAAGTTTGTTACATGGTAAGACGTGAAACCGTTCAGACCTCTAAATTCAATACGTTGTTCGTTGTGGATTATGGATAATTTTCTAAACTTATAGCTAGTGAGAAGTTTTAATGAGACAGACATATAAACACATTGGCTATCGCATTCTATCAGTGACACCGTAGTTATCGTATGCCTTTACATAACCTAACATAATGTCATCATTAACAAATTTTGCTCAAAATTACAAAGACGGACAGTAATTATGATCAATTTAGGTAATTAGGTTAGGTTTAGGTAGTTAAAATCTAAGACAACAGAATTATAAGAACGGTAATACATATAAAACATTTTACGAAGCCATGTAGTTGGTTTAAAAAACACAGATGTCGGACTATTCGTAATATATTAATTTCTAACTTTCTGTGAACGGTACGTACAACGTTAAAACAATGCATAGAAACATAACTTACAGCTGACAAAGAACAGTTTACAACGTGTTAATTTAAAGAGCTCTGAATGCGGCTTTACTTGCAGGTGGTTTTGAACGATCTAGTATAGTGCTTCCCAACCTTTTTGACTCATGAACCATCTCTCAACATAACATTATTTTGTTTCCAGCTACTGGGTTTATCGTAGTTGGGGAAGAATTGGTACGTCTTCTGGTTCAAACAAAGTGGATCCAATGCCTAGTTTGGAAGATGCAATAATAGAATTTCAGGTTGGTATAACTTCATGTATATCTAGTTATATTTTCAATAATTTTACGATTATAGACGCTGTATATATTTATTTTATTTTTTTTAAAATTTTTGTAGCGTGTATTCAAAGAAAAAACTGGTAATTCATGGTCTAATAGAAGAAATATGGTTAAGAAACCAGGCTTATTTACTTATATAGAAGTAGATTATGCAGCCACAAAAGAAGAGATTCAAGATTTGGAAGAGCACGTTGCTGAATCTAAATTGGAACCAGCTGTGGCCCATCTTATTGCTGTTATATTTAATGTAGCTAGCATGGAAAAGCTCATGTTGGAATATTCTGTAAGTATTTGATTTTATTTTTACAGTAGACTAAAGTAGGTTTTACACAGTTCAATTTATTATTGATCAATAATAAATAGTTCTGAATACAGAATACTTTTAATTTTAACTATAATTTAAATGGCGTTAATCTATCTATAAAAACCACTGTACGGGATCTTGGAGTTACTTTTGACTCAAAGTTACTTTTTAATAATCATATCGACACCATTACTAGCAAGGCTTACAAACTTTTAGGATTTGTTATAAGAGTTAGTAAACCTTTTCACAGCATATAATCATTAACTACACTTTATACCTCAATTGTCAGATCACAACTGGAGTATTGTTCAATAGTATGGAATCCAATGTATGCCAAAAATATAAACTTACTGGAATCTATACAGAGAAAATTCACTTTTGTAGTATGCAATAGGCTTAATATTGTAAATTCAGATTATTTAAAAACATTACAATTATTAAAATTATGTCCATTTGAACAGAGACGAGTGAATGCTGATATGATATTTCTATATAAGGTGTTCAATAACTTAATTGATTCACAAAATTTTATTCTTAATTTTAATCTATTAGCTCCCCTTAAAACAACTAGATCTAAACAACTTTTTTTAGCTATAAAAACTCTCCCTTAAACAGACTCATGTCAACTTACAATAATAATTATATTCATTTAGATATATTTAACTTGCCTTTACAAAGATTTAAACTTTATCTTCGAATGTCATAAATGAATTTAAACTTGTTCTTGTATATCGATATTAAATTATGTATTAGTCTCTTATTTTGTTGTTATACAGTATCTATGTAAATTCTTTTTGTAATCTGTGGAAGCCAGTCATTGGTTTTTACTGTTGGCTTTCATTAATGTAAAAAATAAAAAATAAATAAATAAAAATTTTGGAAAAGATATGACTGAATCGTAAATGTTATGTTTTGAAAGAAATGGATGGCGCATCGCCAATGCTAAATCTCTTTCTAACTAGTATGCAATTTGGCACTATTCTACTTTAGCAAACCCACTAGATAATGTTGCCAAATATAGTAAAATTAAAACAAGTCAATTTAAACTAAAATCAAAATAGAATTAAATTTATTTGTATAATAATGCTTAACTTTCAGTTAAATAAATCTAATTAAATTAATATTCCGGTATTTTATAATAAGAATAAATAATAATATTACATTCACAGCCGATTAAAGATTAAAAAAGGGGGAACATAATTTAGTGCACCTAAAAACTGGATGATTAGGTTAGGTTTAGTTAGTAAAAGTCTAGGACAGCAGAAGCCGAAAAGCTCAAAATAAGCTTAAAAAAGTTTGTGTAAAAAACGTTTGTGCGGTGTAGGATGTAATTCAGTAGTTATACCTTTATCTTGTTGTTGTTATATTTTGTAAAGTGTATACATTCTTTATATATATTTTTTTTTTTTCACACGAACTCCTTTAAGGTTACTTTGTGTTTTTCGGCTTCTGTTGTCCTAGATTTTTATTAACTAAACCTAACCTAATTACCTTGTTTTTAGGTGCACAGTACTTAATTTTCCCCCCATATTAGCCTAATTAAAATTGTGTATCATTGTGCATACGATTATAACATGGTGGTGCAGAGGGCCAGTTCATTGTCCACCTGAATTACATTTTTTTTAAATTTCGATACAATGCATAATAAATAACTACAACAGAAAAAAGTGAAAATAAATAATATTAAATTAAATTTAAACTACATTTATATATTAAAACTCTAATCACAGTAGAAATTAAGGGAATATTACTTATTTCTATATTTCTTATAAATAAACTCATTTAATAAATTGATTTTAAATTTAAATTATTAAAATTGATATATTACATTTTACTATTGCCAACACTGCACGTATGCGCAGTAAGGTGGGTTTGCTAAAGTAGAATAGTACCTGCAATTTCTCTTTAAGTAGTTGGTGCTGGTGGGACTATATGGAACAGTAACCGATATATTTTTTTTCTTTTTTCAGTTGGACACACAGAAAATGCCATTGGGTAAATTAAGTAAATATCAAATTAAGAAGGCATACTCAGTTCTTACCGAAGCAATTACTCTTCTGAATTATAAATCCAGTAATCGAACGTCTATAGTTCATATTTCAAATATGTTTTATAGTCTTATGCCATTCAGTTCTGCTCAACAGTCGCCACAGCTTTTGGACAATTTGAATATAATAAAGGTATTATACTGAGATGAAAATACGTAGGTCTAGTTGCATATAACAGTGTTAACTAGAGATGGGAATTTCGGCTCATTTTGCGGAACCGGATCAGTGGAGGTCGTTCAGTTTGTTGAACCGGTTCATTGATCCGGCTCAGTGATCCGGTTAAGTAAACATGTTTCCGAGACACAGGTCGGTCGTTAGTTCGTAGGTAGAACGTCGCTTAGAGCCGGTTCTTGCAATATATGAACTGTAAACATGATCCCGAGACACAGGTCGGTCAGTCGTTCGGTCATAGGTAGAACGTCGTTAGAGCCGGTTCTTGCAATATATGAACTGTAAACATGATCCCGAGACACAGGTCGGTTGGTCGTAGTTAGAACGTCGCTTAGAGCCGGCTCTTGCTTAGACCCGGTCAGTTGTCGGTTGTTCGCTCGTAGGTAGAACGTCGCTTAGAGTCGGTTCTTGCTTAGACCCGGTCAGTTGTCGGTCGTTCGCTCGTAGGTAGAACGTCGCTTAGCCCCGGCTCTTATCTAACATTTTTGAAACAAACAATTCACTTTATGTAGCTACTGTAATTTAAACCAGATGTGTTAAGTTTATGGCGATGTTTATTGCCCTTATAAATCGGACATCTGGGATTTGGGCAATATTTTTAATATTCTTATATAGTATGTTTGTAAAAAAATACAGACTAAGCCTATTAGTTTCAAATAAACTGCCCTACAAATTGATGACAAAATACACTTTATGATAATACATTACAAGCCGAGTTCTCGCGAAGTTCAACATGACATCGATCCAGATCCGGATCACTCCGGTCACTGCTCACAATCGTATCCTTAAAACTTGAAACTATATAGTGAGCCGTAAGCCGGCTCATTTCAATTTGGTGAACCGTGTCACTTCGGTCAGTGTACTGAGCCGACTCAGCGAGCCGGTTCGTTCATGAACTACCCATCTCTAGTGTTAACCATGTTGTCAGGTAATCACGCCGTTAGCTGACGATATTGTTAAACATTTGCAAATATCATGATGAAAAACAATTGATTGTGTACTTAGCAATACTTTCAGCAATGCTATAGTCGGATTGCTGATAAGTGACTGTTCGTTGCTACAAGTATCGATGTTCAATACTATATGCTTTCTCTGTCTATATCATTATAATTATTTGCATACCCATAGTAACGTATAGTGACGCAAGTTGACAACTAACCTTCAAAATTATTTGAATAAAAAACAAAGTATTAGAAAGAAACAGCATAATTCGTAGATATCTTTACTAATTAGAGCGCGAAAATAAATTTACAGCAGTACTCAAACAAACAAAATTATTAATTTTAAGGTTATAATTATAAATAAGGAAAAACTTATACTCATACGTAAATTTTGGTTTATAATTTGTTGTTTATTCCAGCAGATTTAAAATTAAAGTTTGTGAATTTAATAATTGGCCGCAAGCCATATTTTAATTAATATTTATTACCAGACACTGACAGTTAAGACAAATAGCAAAAAACATTTTTAAAATCGCTTAAAAATGGTAACTAGATTATTATATGAATGCACTACTTGATACATACATGTAACAGTCACCTATCAGCAATCCGACTATAAGGGCCGATTTCTGAAAGCTTAGTTAATTATAACCAAATAGTTAGGAAATTGTTGCTATGGTTACTTATGGGATTGTTATCAGAGCCGCAGTAAGGGGGGGCGGAGGGGGCGACGGCCCTGGGCGCACTAAAGAGAAGGGCGCTGACGGGCTTGACCAAGGGGCGCCATTGCGAAAGCGAGGACTGAGAACCTTGTTTTTGTTCGTCACTTGGATTTTGGGAGGTGAGGACCTTTTCTTTTTTTGCTCGTCACTTGGATTTTGGGAGGTGAGGACCTTTTTTTTTGCTCATCACTTGAATTTTGAGAGAAGAGAACCTTTTATTTGCCAAAGGCGTGTTTATGTTGATCCTGCACTTAAGTGGGATCAGCACGTAGAGATTCTTGCCAAAAAAATCTGCAAAACTATATTTCTTTTTCGCAATCTGGTCAATACTGTCTCAAAATAAATAATGTTAATATCATATTATGCCCTATTTCAGTCACATATTTCTTATGCTTTTCTAGCTTGGGGACATTCTGCTTCAGCTAATAGAATTTTTTCCCTTCAACGACGTGTTGTTCGGATTTTAGCAAAAATTAACTACAGAGCTGACTGTAAGAATGCATTTAAAGAATTAGAAATAATGACATTACCTTCCCTCTATATTTATCAGTGTGTTTTATATGCATATAAAAATAGAAATATATGGCCATCTGGTGACAGAATGCACTCGTATGCTACTAGGAATAAAGACCATATATATCCAAACTTTTTACGTTTAACTAAATCACGCAATGCCTCTAATTATTACAGCATAAAATTTTTCAATATTCTGCCAGAGGAATATATGGTCCCGCGTTTTCTGAATTTCAAGAAAACTGTAAAAGAATTTTTAATTAGAAACCAATTTTACTCGACTGACGAATTTTTGAATGTTAAATTTAAAATTTATTTATGTACTGCACCTTAATTTTGCTCCTTATTAACATGTATTTGTACTTTGTATTGTATTGCTTGACTGACTAAAACAATGTTTTATTTTGTATTATGGTCAATAAATTATTATTATTATTAAAACACGGCTCTGCCCCTAGCGCAAGTTTTCCTTACTGCGGCTCTGATTGTTATATTGTGACCGTAGTTGACAATTTGCTTATAGTTTACTAAGCTTTCAGAAACTGACCCTTAACGGCATGATAGTTAATTACACAGTCAGACTTAACAACGCTTTATGAAACTAGTCTTTAGACTCAGAAAAACACGTAATTTTTTTCGTTATGTTTTAGAATAAGTTAGAAATGCTTGAAAGTCTGTATGAGATGGAAACTGCGTACACTATGATACAGCGAAATGCTTCCGGTGAAGAGGGCAATCCACTTGATGCGTTATATAAACAATTGTGTACTGACTTAGTCGTTTTAAACAGATCTGATGGTGTTTACAGTATCATTGAACAATATGTGACAAATACTCATGCTGACACTCATCGCCAATATAATCTGCAAATATTAGAGGTAAGATTATATAGGGTTTCCATATTCTTGGCATTATTAGCCATCGCGAACGTAAACTCATTTTTCCTGGGAATTCCCGAAGTCATGACATCACTGGCTTCAACTTGTGTGAAATTCATTCTAATTTTGATACTAAACTCCATTCACGATAAATATGAAATGACGTCACACTTGGTTAATTTTATTACCAATGTCAAACATTTTTTGGTTATACCCTTTTCACACTAGATCTTTAAGATCGGATGTTAAAGTGAATGTATCTTTAAACGCTAATGTGAAACCGTACGGCCTTGTCTAAACACGACCGATGTTTAAGACAGAGATCTGCGTCTTAAACTTCGCCCGCATTACCAACTTAATTTCTATTATAAAAAAATACTCCTTGAATTTGTGCTGTCAACATTTTATATTATCATAAACAAGAATACTGTATTATATCGACGTTATAAGAAGTTTATACTTATTGTTATAATAAAATTATTTATTTTAATAATATGTTTAATAAAATACAGAGCTACAATAATTGAGATAAAATGTATCGACTTACATGTTAATACAGGTGTAATATATTCTTTATTGTAGTGTCTTTATTGTAGAATTAAATTAAATATCCTTATTTGTTTATAATAATTCAAAATGTGCGCCTGCGCAGACAGTTCAAAACTGGTAATTTCATGACGGTAACTTAACGACAAAATTACTGAAGCTGCTGACTGCACCGGAGATTTAAACATCAAGTGTGAAAGCATACCGATCTTAAACATCGGTGAACTTTAAGTTCACTCGTCTTAAAGATCTAGTGTGAAAAGGGTATTAAGGTTAGTATCATTTTAAAATGTCATTTTCTTTATATTTTGATTTTTTGTGTCATTCTTAATACAAATTTCCCATTTATTTATTATTTAGTCATTAAAATATCTAAAAAAAATATTTAATTTTGACATATGTCATTCCTTTCCATGGTTTCATTGTTGGAATTTTAAATTTTGACATTCCAACGTGAAAAATAAAATAACTCAAGAAAGGTGCTTTCTCGTGACAACCTAAAAGAACTAAATTCCCATTTAGTTCCGCTTAACCGTTTGGAACAGACTGTACCATCCTAAGATGATATTTTAAATATACAACATAAAAAATGAAGTTTCCCTATTAGTTTCGTATTACAAAATGAGACAGATAATATGAACAAATTGATAAAACTATATTTTTCGTATAGTTTGTACTCGACCGAAGTAAAAAAAATATATTGAATAACTTTTAAAATAAATTGTTTCTTGATTAAGGTATTTGAAGTAAATCGTCATGAAGAACCCGAGAGATACAATAAGTACAATAACTTACATAACCGTAAATTATTGTGGCATGGATCCCGAACAACAAATTATGCTGGTATATTGTCTCAAGGTTTACGTATTGCCCCAGCTGAAGCTCCTTCCGCTGGTGCCATGTTTGGCAAGGGAGTTTATTTTGCTGACATGGTTTCAAAATCTGCTAATTACTGTGGTATTTCTGCTGTTGGAACCGAAACTGAGGGACTGCTACTTCTTTGTGAAGTTGCCTTAGGAAATATGTAAGTATTTAGATGTGTTTGGTGCAAATAGCTATCATAGCTGTGCGTCAAAATTTTTAACCAATTAACTTACTATTCTCTACTAGTATATAGTCTATATTTGACACTCTATTCAGAATATAGTGTTATAGGGATTTGCAGCTAAGCACCCTACCATCTGGTGAGCGTTTCATGAACTTGTGTACTACATATAACATTTCGTTTTGTGTATTGGTATTGTATGAAGTTTGTGTTTAAAGTTTTATTATAATAATAATAATAATAATAATAATATTTATTAAATAGCACAATCATTTATAATCATTGAAAAATGTATAATACATATTGTTGTGTGCCGATGTGCAATTCATTGAAAAGAAGAAACCCGGAAATATCGTTTCATTTGTTTCCACCAATATCAGACACCGTACGGTTCGAAACAAAATTGGGAAAGCAAGAGGTTAGGAATCGACGCGATATTTATATAAACAATTTAAAAATTGGAAAAAAAGTGAGCCCTTATATTAAAGTTTGCTCATTACATTTTAATGATAGTGACTACAAAAAATATTTTCCATTTTGTATTTATTATCGCATATCTTGAAAATTCCTGTTATTGTGTGTGGGTTTGTAATGCACAAGTCTGTAGGCATAATGCATAAATCTTTATGAACTCTGTTTTTTTCAGTGACTCCACACAATATTATATGCCCAGCATTGTACATTTCTACCCCTTCGTAAACAACACGGGAATTATTATTTCCCCCAATATAATTAAAATAATCGACAATGGAAAACTGTGCCGCCATAACTTAAAACCAGATCACAAAATGTAGTATTTAACATGTTTACAAGTAATGTCACTTAAAAAAAATGTCCTCACAATACGTGTGTATTTTTACTTGATTATAAAATTTTAAAACAAAATCAGAAAATCCCAAACAATTATTTATTTTTTGTCGTTTTTTGATACACTTTTCGCTATTATTTACTAGTAAATGTCAAGTGGTATCTGATTTAGAATGGTTTCAAAAAAATCCGCGTGGCGCTACGATCTTAAAATTTTTCCCCTATAAGTTACCAATCGTAAGTTGATCCTAAAGTCAGAAAAAATGCGCAGTGGGTTAATAGGTTCCGCCCTTACTATTAGGGATTGAACGTTGGGGCAATTATATACTAAGTAATAAATACAGTGTCGTCCGACAATGATTTATTTAGTTAGTGGATGTACAGTTGTACTCGATTCAGAATGAGTACGAACGCTACTGTGTCTCCCGAATCAAAACGACGGCCTGTAGAGGGTAGGAGTGCCCACCCATCTCACAGCAAAAAGATCCTTATGTTGGACAATTTATACATGAATTTTTATTATTATTATTTTTTGTTTTGTTTTTCTCTCTATCAGATGTTTATATGCTAAATATTATTCGAATATAAAGTACTAATTTTTCTTTTAGGAGTGAAAAATATCATGCTACAAATGTAAAGAAATTGCCACGAGACATGCATAGTGTTAAAGGTGTTGGGCAAACCGAACCAGATCCGCAATGTGATGTTATTTTACCTGACGGAGTTACAGTGCCAATCGGAAGACCAGTTATGAACATAGATATGAACAGTTCGCTGTTATATAATGAGTATCCTTTTTATACCAGTTTCAATGCATTTATATGCCTATTCGTAAGGTATTTGTTTCAGGTATAGTTATTTATGCAACAAGGTGAATAATTCCTATTTTTAGGGTTTTGTAGGTATGACCAAAAAACCCTTATACCGTCATTTTGTCGTCTGTCTGTCTGTTCGGTAAAAATTGTAGCCAAACGGCTAAACCTAGAGAGTTGAAATTTGGCATGCTTATACAACTCTTTGACCCGCACATAGGAAAAATACTAAAACATCTAAAAAACATATCCCCCTAAAAATATAAACAAATATGTGCTCATCGAAAAAAAAAATATTTTTTTATAATTCTGCGTAGGGTATCAAATGAAAGCCCTTGGTACGTGGATTAACGATCAAAATTTTATTTTTGCAAAATAAATTATTTTTACGCCATTTTTTTCCAAAATTGTGCAATAAAAATTTTGTCCCACAACCTGTAGTCCAGATGGTTTAAACTAAAAATCTGAAAAAATTCTAAGTAATGTACCTTGGTGTGAACCGGAATAGTACAACAGGAATTTTTGATCAGATTATGTTTTCGGATTATGTTGTGTTTTTAACTAAAATATTTAATTCGCTATGTAACATAGTAAATGAGTAAACGTCCGTAGTCTAACGATTATCGTTCTCGCTTCCTAAGTTGCAAACTACTGTTCGCTTCCTGTCAAATTAATTTTTGTTTTTTTTTTTCATTTTTATTTTGTTTAAATTATTTTGTCAAAATTCTAGTTATATTTTGGCAAATGTTACATTTAATTTTTAAAAGCGTAAATTTAATAACCAGTGGGAAGTGTTGATATTATAATTTAATTCTATGTTTGAATGTATACGAAATCAGACAGGCGGAGCTTATGACTTAAACAACCAATGGAAGCCATAGGCGAAATTTTCAAAATCTGAATGACCCTTGCTATATATAAAAAAAAATACAGCACATATTTTCAAAACTAAATAATGGTACTAGGCATTCGAATTAAAATTCACAAAAAAATATTTTAACATAAAATTTGTTTTGGCATTCCAAATAATCATCATTCACTTACTAAATACCTGCGAAACCGTGAAATATGTGAAAATTTACACTTCATATCAATTTTTTGTTTTATATTTTTCCTATCAAATGACCTATTTTCTTATGTGTTGCATACAATACTTTTTCTATGGGCTGTTATTATTATTATTATTATTTTTATTTGTCTGTGTAACATTTTTAACAAGAATTGCTGTAGTTGGGGTTATAATTTTGTTATTAAAATTTAGTAAAAAATCAAGAAGATGGGGGGGGGGTCGTAAAAAGCATAAATGTATTTATTCCATCGTAGTTGGTTCGAAAAAACATAGATGTGACGACATTCGTTACGCATTAATTTTCATAGCTATGAATGCTGTCAATAAACGTTAAAACTGTCTATTAGATTTATCCACAACGTACAGCCAACTAATTTTAGAGCTGTAAACGCAGCTTAACGGCCGTAGAAAAAACATTGTAAACAGTTTTATGCAGATTTTTTTTTTTTATAACCCCGAAATTGATAATTATGATTTTTTCCTTAACGCTTTTTCAGATATATTGTATATGATATAGCACAGGTGAAAGTACGGTATCTTCTGAAAATGAGATTTAGATATACAAAGTAAAATAGTTATTTGAATTATTAACATATGATTTATGTTTTTGCCTCAACCGTAAGCACTATAATTTTAAAATTTTAAATTTTTATAGTTTATTATCATTAAGTATAAATAAGTTTAATTACTATTTTTATATTATAAATATAGAAAGAATAAATCATTCCAATATGACGTTATGATAGATATATTGAACATACAGAGTGGCCACAAAATAACTATTGCTGTATATGATTGCAAGTGTTTATTATACCTCCAAGGTGTAAGATGACGTCATACGGACCACGCGATTGGATGGATTTATTGCACCAATAGACCATATTAGTAATTACGTCACAAAATGGGATTCAGAGCTGCCGTCTCGCGGTTGGATTCCTTTTATTTGAATTTAGCATGTTGTTTTTTTGTTAAATTGTATTTTGGAAATATAAATTCAGTTTTAAAAGTAAGAGAATGCTTCACATCAAAACTACAAGTCAATATTTATTTATAGGGATTTGCAGCTAAGCACCCTACCATCTGGTGAGCGTTTCATGGACTTGTGTACATCAGATAACATTTCGTTTTGTGTATTGGTTTTGTATGAAGTTTGTTTTTAAAGTTTTATTATAATCATTGAAAAATGTATAATACATATTGTTGTGTGCCTATGTGCAATTCATTGAAAAGAAGAAACCCGGAAATATCGTTTCATTTGTTTTCACTAATATCAGACACCGTACGGTTCGAAACAAAATTGGGAAAGCAAGAGGTTAGGAATCGACGCGATGTTTAGATAAACAATTTAAAAATTGGAAAAAGAGTGAGCCCTTATATCAAAGTTTGCTCATTACATTTTAATGATAGTGACTACAAAAAATATTTTCAATTTTGTATTTATTATCGCATATCTTGAAAATTCCTGTTATTGTGTGTGGGTTTGTAATGCACAAGTTTGTAGGCATAAGCATAAATCTTTATGAACTCTCTGTTTTTTTCAGTGACTCCACACAATATTATATGCCCAGCATTGTAGATTTCTACCCCTTGGTAAACAACACGGGAATTATTATTTCCCCCAATATAGTTAAAATAATCGACAATGGAAAACCGTCATAACTCAAAACCAGATCACAAAATGTAGTATTTTAGATGTTTACAAGTAATGTCACTTCACAAAATCAGAAAATCCCAAACAATTATTTATTTTTTGTCGTTTTTTGATACACTTTTCGCTATTATTTACTAGTAAATGTCAAGTGGTATCTGATTTAGAATGGTTTCAAAACAATCCGCGTGGCGCTACGATCTTAAAATTTTTCCCCTATTAAAATTCTTAGTTTATACATTATAATTTAATGTCATTATTTTTGCTGAACAATATTATTTTGCAGATTAATTTTGAAAAATTTACGTTAATAATCGTTATTTTGGCAAGTAGCATATAATCCGTCTCAATTTGTAATACGAAACTAGATCTGGTTACTTTGGTGACTGTTGTGGTGTAAAAAGACTTTGGCGTATCCGTGTAAACCAATACTATGATAATATTATAAATGTATTGTCAATATACAACATAAAAAATGAACTTTCCCTGTTAGTTACGTATTACAAAATGAGACAGATAATAGCAATAAGTGTATGCCATATCTAAATGGTTTGAAGGAATAATATGTTGTTTTTATTTTATCCATTATTGTTTTTCATTTTCATATGTTAAAAAACGAAAAAAAATGTAATTTAGAATGTAGCAATTTGGAGCAATACAATATACCGTTATGCATTTTAAAACAAAATATCTATGATTACTTAGTGTTAATTAAATAAATACTAAAGATATTTCGATTTTCATATTATTTAAAAACGTAACCTATAAATATATCTTCGAATCCTTATTTATATATTTATAAAATAATTATTTTGTAATATAAAGCATCTGGACTGTATTTATTAGTATATATTCATCAAAAATACATATTTTTTGCTCCAAAATTGAAAATATTCATAAAATTAAGGTAACAAAAGTAATGTCACATGTATTTTAAACCAGTCAAAAACTTCCAAAAGACACACTAATATGGTCTATTGTATAATTTGTAAAGTAAATTTTTTGGCTACTCAGAACAATATTTAGTAAGAAAATATCATAAGCGACGTATAAAGGTCAAACTTAAAGAATAGGCTAAGCTAAGGAATCATAACAATATTATTCCGTAGTTATATAGCTGTTATTATCACGTTATAAGTGATTTATTTGCCATAAATTTTATTTTTATTGAGAATGTAATAAGATATTTTTTATTATTATAATCATTTAATAAATATTTTAGAAGTAACGAAAAACTTATTTTTTTAGTATTATAATTCTTTGAAGACCTATAGTTTGTCATTGGTTTAAGCAGAACTAGCTTTTGAAATCTAGTAACTTTTAACGATTGAATCAAACTTGTGACCATCTTATTTAACAACAGCCTCATTCATTCGTTAAAAATTGAGCTCGTGGCAACTTAAGAATTAAAAAGTTAGAGGGTTATAATTTTACGTAAAACAACGATTATATAAATTTTATTATTCTATCAACAACTGAACATTTATATATATATTATGATAATTACATTTTACTCTTCATTTGCAACCATTCCAATATTACTGGAGTGTAATACGAGATTATGACGTCAGCACCTGAAAATTTAACAATCTATACTTGCATATAATAATAGTTAATATTAAAAAAATACACTGGACAAGATGGTGAATAGATGATAAAAAGGATAAAAGAAATATATCGAGAAACGAGGTGCACAGTAGGAGAAGAAGAGTCATAAAGTTTCTAGGTGAATAAGGGGGTGAGGCAGGGTTGCCCGTAGAGCCCAACACTGTTCAACCTATACGTGGCTGATTTGGAAGAAACAATGAGGAAAGGGCAAGACGGAGGTGTGGGGATGGGAAGGTGAAAGTTATGTACACTAGGGCAGGGTTTCCCAACCGCCGCTCCGTGAGGATTTTTTTTCCGGTCCGCGAGATTTTGTTACAAAATGTTTGGAGAGGAGGACCTTTTGTTTTTTTTTTGCTCATCACTTACATTTTGGAGGCGAAGTACTTTTTTTTTTTTGCTCATCACTTATATTTTGGAGGTGAAGACTTTTTTTGCTCATCACTTATATTCTGGAGGTGAAGACCTTTTTTTTGCTCATCACTTGTAATAATTTTGCGATACACATTACTTTCTAAACTTGCCGGTCCACAAATTTTTTCTAGGTCGCCTGCCGGTCCACCATGAAAAAAGGTTGTCAAACGCTGCACTAGGGTACGCTTATGATATGACACTAATGGCGGAGAAGGAACAATAACTGAAGATGATGATGGACCGAGCGGACAAGTACTTTAAAAGAAAAAAATTAGAGGTAAACAGAGACAAAACAAAGGTGATGGTGTTCGGAAAAGGGGGAGGAAGAAGAAAGAAAGTAAGATGGGAATGGTCAGGAAGAGAAATCGAAGAAGTAAAGATTATAAAGTACCTGGGATTCGTGCTAGGGAAGAACAGAGCCTTGAAGTTGCCTAGCTTTGATAACTATATTTTTAACGTAAATGAACTTTATCAAACGTTATTTCACAATGACAATCAACGCAGAATTGATAAAAAACAAAAAAAAAACAAACCTGATCGTCTCATAGAGAGCAAAATTTCAGAGAGAAGAACCTTAAAATCAACAACTCCTTGTTTTGCAGCATGGTAAATCATAGAGTATTCTCCAGAGACTTGGTACATAAATAACGCGTATTCTGGATGAGCTTCTTTCACTTTACGAGCTACGTCTAAGTAGGCCATTCCGGGCTTGATCATTAGCATGTCTGCACCTTCTTCAACATCACGAGCCTGAAAAACGAATAAAAATAAAAATATCGGGAAATAAACTATGAATTTATTGTAAATTAAGCCACCTGCTGTACTCAAAGGGGCTAATACCCCTTCGGTTTCCGCAGGGTCTTGGCTTCATAACAAACAGTACTAAAGCCTGGAACAGAATGCACAGCGCGCTACGCCGTCAGCGCGCTACGCCGTCAGCGCGCCGTCATTTGTGACGGCGTTGCGTTAACGCCGTTGAGAATTTTCGCCTGCACACAATGCAATAATATTTAACGCCGTCAAAGTGTCACGTGACAACCTATATCTGTGTTTATACGTGCGTTTTCTTTTATTAAAAGTATAATGGATGATGAAGACTTGTGTGTGATGTTATTTATGTTGTATGCAAGTTATTTATACATACAAACACTTTACCATTCAGTAAAAACTGAGGTTAGGTGTTCTGCGTCAACGTTCAACGGCGTCAAAAGTTGGAAGTTGACGAACATTCAGTATCAACGGCGTTCGAACGCCGCTAGGACGTTACACATTCTGTGCACTTGCGTACGACAGCTTGGTTTTAACTTTCCTCTGACAGATAGCGCCGTAGAACTCGTTGCATTCTGTTCCCCACTTTAGGAATAGAGCTTGATGTGTCAATATTATACGACCTCGATGTATATTTTGATTAGTGTTCCTTATGAATCCACCAGAACTAGGCTGTATGCTTAGAATGAAGTATATTATAACATTAGAAACGAGTTCTCACTGGTTCTAGACGACGCCATAAAAGAAGTGAGACAAAATATTAAAGAATATTCTGTGGGCTACTGGAAAATGAAAAATGTAAAAGTAGCAGAACTTTACTATGTGGATGACATGGTCATAATAGCAAGGAACGAGGACGAACTACAAAACAACCTGAACCAATACAATAAAGAATTGAAGAAAATAAATATGAAAATTAGCACACAAAAAACAAAAACAATGGTAATAAGCAGGACAAAATGCAACACAAAATAAAAATAGATGACAAAATAATAGAACAGGTAGGAAAATTCAAATACCTAGGCACAGTTTTCGTGGAAGATGTAAAAATGGATGAAGAAATTATGGAAAGAGTAGGCGCAGCAGGAAGAATATTCAACAGCATCAAAGCATCGTTCTTAACTAAAAAAGAAATACTAACTAACATCAAAGTAGAGATCTTCAAAAACGTGACAGTACCAATTTTGACATACGCCTCAGAATCCTCTACAGAGACGCACAGGTCTAAAATAAGAAGCTCCGAAATGAGATTTTTAAGGAAAATCGAAGCTAAAACAAAATTGGACAATAAGAAATGAAGTATTTAGAGAAAAACTAGGCACAAAACCAGAAGAGACTATAATAGAAGAAGGACAGCTAAGATGGCTGGGACATATACACAGAATGAGTGAAGACAAAATAGTAAAAAGAGTTTATGAAGCAAGAATAGTGAAGAAAGTTAGACCAGGAAGACCGAGAAAAACCTGGCACCAAGAAACAAAAGAAGCTGCAACGAAGAGAGGCGTTAAGTGGGAGGAGATAAGAAAATACACAAAGGACAGAACACGATGGAAAGAAGTATGGAGAACACCAGAAAATAAGTCACTCGATTATAGCCTTACACCGCAAGGTAGAAAGGCTTCAGGATTAAGTAAGTAAGTAGAAACGAGAAGGCATGGCCGTAAGAGTGGGGAGCCAATAGTAATCATTCATGCATCTGTAGTTGGCAGAGAAATACGTAAAGTTAATGTTTTTCGAAATATGTATACTATAAATCTCATTTAAACCATTTAAATGTGACTTCAAGCGTATAGATACTGAAATTTCATTATTCAAGTTTTTCTTTAAAACCGTTAATACGAGCTAAATGTTAACAAACACTTATTAAATAATTGCTTGGAAAATATTGGAAAAGATAAAGTGAATCGTAAATGTTATGTTTTGAAAGAAAGGAGCTGCGCTTCACCAGGGCCAAATCTCATTCTAACTAGCATACGCGTTTTCTCTGACGAGTTGTTTGTGATGGACTTATACGGAACATTAACCTATATTTTTACTTACGGCAGCTCTCAACGCCAGACCAGCACTTCCGGGAGGTAACTGGTAACATTTACGATCGCCAAATGCTGGTTTTGATTTAGCAGCATCTCTAAACGGACCATAAAACGCAGAGGCAAATTTACATGAATAAGACAGTATAGCAGCTCGATTTTCCAGTTTATTTTGTTTCAGAATATTTTTAATTGCCCTTATCCTATTGTCCATCATGTCAGAGGGTGCAATAATATGAGCCCCTAAAATTAAAATAAGAAAAAAAAGTTAGTTTTTTGTCGCAGAACAACACTGGATATTTGTGCAAAGAAAAAAAAATGAACTCAGATGGCAAACACATGGTTTTCTAGAGTACGTTCAAGTTAACTTCATCACAGGCGAATATTACACTGCGCAGAAACCAAATTTCGTCCATTACGTTACCAACAGCTAACTTGACACATTTCAGTGGCGTCACTTACTTTGATTTGTGTTTAACTACGCGTATTGTGCGATGTTGTTTGTTTATTTCCGTTATTATTATTTATTTCTCGTATAGTTTGTTTCACTATAAGTGGAAGTGACTATCTACTTATGGTCCTAAACACAGTGGGTGGTAATTACAAATAACTCTAATCCCTTGTTTGTACCCATAAACTAGCCAGAGATGTATCAGGTATAAATTACATTACACCATGTAATGACACAATTGTAACAAGAAATAAACATAAGATATCATCAAAATAAACTTTATTTTTATTATAAATATAATTAATTTATAAAACTTATAATTAAATTTAAAACATTACAATTAGTATTTAAAACATTACAATAAAATAAATTTTAAATTAAATAATGTTTAAGATAAAAAAAAATCTTACAAGTCCAAATCATTCTCTGAATCAGTCCCTAAATTAATGATTATAGTATGTTCTATATCGTACGAAATAAACTCAAAAGGTTCCCTCACCGTCTAATAAAGGTAAACGTATTACGATACTTCATGCAGGTTCTGAAACTGGATGGATACCGAATGCACTCTTGCTTTCTGCAAAAAATATCAAAGATTCTAGACTCGACTACCATGACGATACCACGGCGGAAATGTTCGAAAACTGGTTCGAAAATAAATTACTCCCGAATATACCGGCTAACAGTTTTATTGTTATGGATAATGCAAGTTACCGTAGTCGGCAACTAAATAAAGTACCGAATAGTGCAAACAGTAAGAAGGAAATCCAAGACTTTTTATATAAAAATGATATTTACTTTGAAGAAAGTTATAAAAAAAATTGTTTAATTAAATTATTAAAAAGTTATAGTTTTTCTAAAGTATATGTTTGCGATAATATTGCTCAATGCAAAGGACACACAGTTTTACGACTACCTCCGTATTATTGTTTATTCAACCCTATTGAACAAATGTGGAGTCAGTTAAAGGCGAGAATAAAACGGAATAATGTTTCTCCCACTTTAAACGGCACTGTGATAGAACTTAGAAGTGGAAAATATCCCTGTAGATAGTTGGAAAAATTGTGTAAATCATGTTATTAAAACTGAGGACAATTATATTCAAATAGAACGTACTATAATTATTAATTTAGAGACTGATTCAGAGAATGATTTGGACTTGTAAGATTTTTTTTTATCTTAAACATTATTTAATTTAAAATTTATTTTATTGTAATGTTTTAAATACTAATTGTAATGTTTTAAATTTAATTATAAGTTCTATATATTAATTGTATTTATAATAAAAATAAAGTTTATTTTGATGATATCTTATGTTTATTTCTTGTTACAATTGTGTCATTACATGGTGTAATGTAATTTATACCTGATACATCTCTGGCTAGTTTATGGGTACAAACAAGGGATTAGAGTTATTTGTAATTACCACCCACTGTGTTTAGGACCATAAGTAGATAGTCACTTCAGCTTATCGTGAAACAAACTATACGTTTCAAGGTATACCGTATACTAAAATGAGTAAAAATGTATTTGAAATACATGATTTTGTGTGTTTGGTTTCCACAACAATTGTATAAAACCCTAATGTACGTCAATGTGATCAGCTGTTTTCTCGCGCAGAATTGATGACGTAATTTATGATACCCTGTGATGAAGTTAAGATGAACGTATTCTAAGTACCTTAGGCCGAAAGAATGTTTACACCCTAAAGGCCCTTAGTTACGCGATGGCCTAAAACTTGGTCCGGGGTGTAAATTTTCTCTTTTGGCCCTCTATACGTAAGTAACTATTACCTGCTTTAGCGTAAGCTAAGGATACTTCTGCAATACGTTTGATACTAGCTTCATTATCAATGACACCATTTTTATTTAAAATGCCACAGTGTCCATGAGATGTGTATGGGCATAAACAGACATCACAGGCGATTGTTAGATTAGGAAACCAAGAGAGCAATTTTGGAACAGCTCGAACGACTGGATTAGTCCTGCTGTCAGCATTTGTACCCATATCATCCTATTTTAAATTTAATTATGTAACAAAATATGTGGTGAAAATTATTGAATATTTGTTAAAAAAAGTTGATTCCAATTATTATTATTACAATAAAATCTTGATTTTGTTCAACAGCTTGGATTATGCATAGAAGAATTAAGATGTTAAAATTTGAAGATGGAAAAAATAAAAATTGATGTGAAGTGTGAATTTTCACACATTTCAGGGTTTTGTAGCTGTTTAATAAAGTGTAAGAAGTCAACAGAAAGGTAGATGTCTAAGACAATTTTTTTCTATAATTACATCAAAAATCAACATTTTTATTCGATATTTGAGTACTAAGAGCTTCCTTTTCATTTGTTTAAACTAAATTTAAATAATTTTTGAATATTACAGTCTATTCCAAACCATTAGGCGGAACTAACCGGAATATTCATTTTTGTAAGTTGTCATTAGATATTTTTTTATATATTGAGGTTGGATTTTCGTGAACAAAAAGATCAAAAGCTTCAATCAATCGGTAAAAGTAACTAGAATTGAAAATCTAGTTCCGCCTAAACCAAAGGAACAGACTTTACGTCATAAGAAAATATAAATTAAAAAATCCTAGGAATTTTTTTCTGCATTTACTTCGTACCTAAGTCTTTATTAAATTAATAAGATATATATGGATAAATGGCTTCTATAGCGGGTTCATATTAAATATTCGTTCTCTATAAAGATTTAAGTTCATTTTATTATTCGACCACTCTCAAATTACAGAAAATGATAAATATAAATTGATTTAGATTTCACTATATAACAAGTGATGCAGTGTCTGAGAACGCTCAACTGTGATTCTTAATTCGACTTCCGCGGCAAAATATAGTCCTTCATATTTTTTCAATTTCAAAAACATACCAGTAGGCGGAGTAGTAAAAATTTTTACCGACCGCCAACATATATAAGGGTATATTGGTATTGTGATCATACCAATTTTGACGTTTCGAGATTTCGATGGATCTCCACGAATTGAGGTTCCTACATAACGTGTTGACTATTTTTAGCATGATGTCTGTCGGTCTGTCTCTCCGTCTGTCTGTGTACACGTGCAGAGCAAATTCGGCTGAAAGGATTTTTATGAAACTTCATATTTAAGCTTCTACCATCAATGGCACGAGTTGATCAACTTTTGGTAAAAATCGGTTGACAAAAAATGGGAGTTTACTCGTGTCGATTTTAAGATTTTTGCGAATATTTCACAACAGAAAAATATCTCGAAAAAATTTATTAAACAAAAGTTGCTATAAAAACAATAACTAATAACTTTTATTTGAGACGTTTTTTAATAAAACGAAAAATTTCAAATAATTTCTGTAAAATTTTTCGAAAGTCTCAATTTTTTCATACTTATGTGCAACGTTTCCATGGTCATGATAAATAATATCTCTGTTAGAAAATATTAGGCCAAGTTATTTCTACTCTGCTGCTAGAATCTATTTTATATAAATACTTTATGATGGCGATCGGTCCTGTGGTGGCCACAGCTGATTTTTTATTATATTTTTAATATAAAAAAAGACATACACTACATTAGTAATAATTTAGCCATGAATTAAAAAAAAAATGTTGTCAAAACCACAAAAACTGCAATATTTTCCAAAACCGAAATCTGATCAAAAATTCCTCTCGTACGTTTCTGACTCAAATCAATGCATATTACTTATATTTTTTTCAGATTTTTAGTTTAACCCCCCTTGGGTAAAAAGGGACGGGATAAGAACTTTTTTGGCACATTTTTATCTAAAATCGTGTTGAAAGAAACGAATTTTAAAAAACTACTTTTCGTTTCTTAATCTACGTATTAAGAACTTTGTTTTGATACCACACAATAAATTTTCAACGACACAAAAAATTTGATATTTTTCGCAAAACTAATCTGATCAAAAATTCCTGTTGAACTAATTCGGTTCCCAATGTACATTATGGAGTTTTTTTCAGATTTTTAGATCAACCCCTCTGGAAGATACGGTGGGGAACACAATTTTTTTTTAACATATTGTTGATAAAAATCCAGAAAAAAAAATTGCTCGTCTATCCACGCATTAAGTGGTTTTATTTTAGAGATATTTTGTTTCTTTTTTTATTGTTTTCAAAGCTTGCTACGTTCAACTTATGTTGATTATTATTTTGTAAATAAATGGTCGCCATTTTGAAACATAAAAATATGACTTTTTCGTGTCATTGTAAAGCTAATTTAATGTACTTTTAGGAAAAAAATATAAAATTATAGATTCCCTATGCTAGATCAAAAGTTGACATCATTTCCGGTGAAACCGGAAGTGCCTCAGAATTCTTATAGTAACCTTAAGATGGGCCTTTTTGTCTAGTTTAACTTTTGTTCTGAAGATTTTTTGTATCTTTACAAATAAAGGAGATTTTCGGGGTGCCCCGTTTCAAACAAACACCCTGTATATTTATCTGGGATGTTTTTTTAATTCTTAGTATTTTACCTACATGTGGGTCAAAGAGTTGTATAAGCATACCAAATTTCAACTTTCTATATTAAGCCATTTGGCTACAATTTCTACCGTACAGACAGATACATGAATGATGTTATAAGGTTGTTTTTTTTTTTTTTGTGGTGATGCCTACCAAACCCTAAAAACGATCATTTAGATAAAATATGAAAAAATTTCTAATATTGAATATTAAAATTTACAAACTCATCACCTGCTTGTCATTATGAATTTTAAGATTATTTTTGTTTCTCAGTGCTATTAAATTTATTTGCTGTCATTATATACAGAATAAAGAACATAAATTATCTACACTTATATATTTGCCAAGTATCCCACTTAGAAAACATGCTATGATATAAAAAAAGATAAAAAAAACCTTGGTAGTATAGAAAAATAGCGTCTGTTAAATCAAGATTTTATTGTATAATAAAAACGGCTGTGCATCAAAAATAAATTAATACTTTTTGTAAATTTTCGGACACTCCAAACAAAAGAACTGAAGTCAAACCCATTTTAACAAGTGGTGTTAAATGCTCTTTCAGTCTGTTTATTCCAAATCTAGATACTCCCGGCATGCTTTCTATAGGTTGTACTGAATCATCAATATCTCTGAAAAATTATACAAATATAATTGGCGAAAAAAGTGGAACATAACGATTATAAAATTAAATATATAAAACGATAGATACAGTAATTTTAACTAATGTTAGGCAGTGGAGAATAAACAACTACTTAGCACTGCCACCTTTTGACAAAATTCACAACTCTCAACATATTTGCATTTTAGGCTTAATCTTTGATGTATAGTGTTAGATATATTCTGATTCTATGTGAAAAGCTCTAATTTATTATTCTAAAATAATTGATACATCACTATAACACTCCGATGTTATGCACCCACAAACTTCACAATATAAAAACCTTCGTCGGATTATTCTACCCCTCCTGTACCAAATTCGGCCCATCCGTTTGGCTTTGCATAAAGGACAAACAAACTGATTTTTATATATAATTATTCCAATCGTTTAAACGGAACTATATAGAATTTTTATTTTTAAATGTTGTAACGAGTTCACTTTTTAATGACTGAAGTGGACTTTTGCTAAACAAAATGATCAAAAGCCTCACTTAAACGTTAAAAGTTACTAATTTAAAAATCTAGTTCCGCTTAAATCAAATAAACAGACTATAGTTCGTAAGTATTGCAAGTTGTTAAACACAGATCATATCAAAATGTTAAATTTTGGTTTCAGTAGATCAACCAGAAGTGGTAGTAAACTACGGTTTCCGGTAGATAGTCTGACAGTTTGTTAGCAACAGTGTAAAAATTAATTCCACTAGAAACTACAATACCAACATAACAATACAAATCTGTGAGAATGAGAACATTTTATTTATTCTTATTGGAAAATTACATGTTAATTAACTTACACAATGAATAAAGGATACATAAGATTTTTTGCAGTGATATCTGTATTCATAGTTTGCCATTCTCGTAGCGTTGAATTAAAATATGCACTATGCAAAATATGATTGTTGCTAATCACAGATTCCATCTTAATCAAAATATGTATCTAAAATCACGTATTCGGTTTAATATTAGCCTAAAAACTCCTTAACACTAAATACAACAAGGAACTTTGACACGACAGAGCAAAAAGAACCCAATCATGCACATTTACAACTAAATTTCCCCTAGCTTCTGTAATAATTAGTGCTTTTGCAATTCATGTGTCATTTGTAAAGTTTGTTACCTATTGGAAAAAATGTGATTAAAATGTTTGTGACAGTGTACTGACATTTGATGAAATTGACTTATAGATTATTGAAGAATTTAAGTGTATTGTAAATTAATTATTTCATAATTTCCTTAACTGTTAATACAGTAAAACCATATTTTCATTAGTTATATCCATTTGTATCGTATCGCCTTATGTATATTTGAATTAATAATTTAAATATGACAATAATATTTTGTGTATAGTGTGAATAATTAATATGACAAAATTATTTTAACAATTATTTTCGTGGGGATCTTTTAAATGTTGACATATAACCTCAATTCATTTTATTTATGTTGCCTACATTAATAAATTTTAGTATTTCTCCTAAAAACATGTGACAATGGGTTTGAAGGCAGCTGTTCAGGCTCTCAAGTAAGTTCGAAATTAATTTAAATCTTTCATTTAATTATTTTTAAAATGAATTTTTAGGAAAGCGGAAGAACTGAAAGCAAGAGTTGTTCGACATAATGATTTATTAAATAATTCAGAAGCATGGAGTGATCAGCAACAATTACAAACTGTTTATCATCAAGTTCTTGTTCTTGATTTAGAATATGCTCTCGATAAAAAAGTTGAACAAGAACTATGGACTTTGGGATTTAAAAATCATATAGCTGCATTACAACATTTATCTAGAGATAAAAAGGTATGAATAATTAATTATTAACTACAGTAAGATCTTGTCAACACTACACCGCTCAACCCTTGTTACGATCTTGCAAACTACACCTTCCATCAGTATTAAAACGATTGCTTATAGTTCCCTTTTTTTTGCGTAAAGACCTCTTCCACTTATTCTATGTTTCTTTATATGGATTTTCGGTATTCTCATTCACATTTAGTTTTAGCAGGTTATGAATAATTTAATAATACTTATTTAGATTATATTTAAAATATTAGTATGATTTATTTATATAAATGATTGTCCGGTTAATTGTATTTGGCTACTGATAAAATTGTATCAGTAGCCAAAGGCCATTAACGTGAAATAAAAACTTCTCTAAACAGGCTCCAACTCCAAAAGATAAGTTGTTGTTGATCTGATGATAATTTCTCTACCCATTCATAATTTACCCCATTATGGCTGCAGTCATGCTTTTGCTTCAATATTTTTTCTCTTGTAGATTTTATAAAATTAATTGAAAAAATATTTGTTTCAGAATCCAAGACGTTCGGAGTGTCAAGCTCTTCTCTCCTGGTGTCTAGAAGCAGCTTCTGGCTTTTATTTAACATTGCTTCAAGAGTTATGTTCTACGTTCGAGTTAGACTTACCGTTTAGACGAAGAAGTGCAGTTTACGGACAGACGAAACCATGGCCGAACTCTGAGCAGTTAATTCAACCACACAAAACATCTTGCTTGTATATTTGTCAATATTGCCTTGTACATTTAGGAGATATTGCCAGATACAGATCACAACGTAAACAGGCTGAATCTTTTTATAGGTAAGAATATTTTAAGAAATAATAAATGACACTCAGTTATTGTTTCAAAAATTAATTGTACAGTTTTATAGAAGTGTAAAGAAGAAGTATCTAGAAGCTCTTTTGATATTTGCAGGATTTTTGTCTTTCAAAATTCCTTTTTTTGTGTTCAGTCTCTTGAAATACCTTTTTTTTTTGTCGCTCAGTCTCTTAATTGCCATTATTTTTTATCTACTGTTGCATGTAGACAGGGAGATATTGTAATCATACAAATTTTGACTTTTCGAGATTCGTGTTTATCTAAGCACGAATAGAAACAAGTAATAAATAACAACTTTTATTTGAAATATTTTTGATACGGTTTAATAAATTTTTATAACATTCATATTTTTGCGATATTTTGTAAGTATCAATTTTGACATATATGTATGTATAAGTTATAAGTACACACTACGTAATTGTCAACGTAATAGAACACGTTATTATCTTTTTCAATGATAATTTCTGTATTAGAAAGTTTTTTGTTTAAGTACTTTATGATGACGGTCGGTTCTGTGGTGGCTACAGTTGATTTTTTTTTTATTTGACGCGTTTCGAATACTCTGCTTTCGGGTCGAATATTCGAAACAGTTTTTTTTTGTGGAACCGGAACCGGTTCTTTTTATGGAACCAGATCCCGTTCCGGTCGTTTTTTATCAGTACTAATATAACAAATATACTTAATAAATTGATTATTATAATACAGCCATTTTTAGTTTAGTTATGGCATAAGATATTTTTTCCACAACTATATAGATATACCGGGTGAATTATTTAAGAAGCAACATACATGTTTCACATATAATGTTAATGAAGTGAGTTATTTCATTTGCAACATAGCAAATTATGAAAGCAAGCTCATATCCATGGCTACAGATATGCAGTGTCGATTAGATATAATAGTTATTTGACAAATTCCTAGACGGCTAAAAAATAGTAAATTAGAAACAATAAATGAATTTTTATTAGTTTGTTTATATTTACATACAAACAGAAATAATAATGTCTTTAGTAGCTAAGTCCAAAAAATATTTAAAAAAATAATATTTTGTCTTTTCTATGGATACGATAAGCATTTGTTTTATGGCTATGTTGCTTTTGAAATAACTCACTTCATTAACATTATATGTGAAACATGTATGTTGCTCCTTAAATAATTCACCCGGTATGTACATTGATTACAGGCGTGTCAGTGATTAGTAAATGTAGCACTTTCCCCCACTTTTTTACACACCGCTGACCTGTTACGTAGTGAGCTCGTTACGTAACAGGTTGAGACCATTACGACCGTTGCTAGGCAACATAATAAATAGGTTGAAAGCATATGTCAAATTATTGTTAGTTTATTAAGGAAACCTGACTAAAATGAAATAATATATAGGCTATTCCAAACCTTTAGGTGGAACAAATTGGAATTTTAATTTTCTTAATAAGTTGTCACGAGTTATTTTTTTCATGTTTGAAAGTGGCTTTTGCTAAACATAATGATCAAAAGCTTCATTTAACCGATATAAATTACTAGTTGGCAAAATCTAGTTCCGCTTAAACCAAAGAAACAGGCTATAGTTAAAGTTGTCGAATTTTGCAAATATACTTTTTGGTAGAGTTGGTCTTTGTCAGTCAGTTAAAGCTGACGCAAGTATTGCTGATCGGCACGCAAGTATTGTTAGTTTAACTGAATTTACATTCCGTATGACAGGTACATGACCATTGCTAGGCAACGTAATAAATAGGTTGAAAGCAATTGTCAAATTATTGTTAGGTTTTAAAGGAAACTGAATGAAAGTTAAAGAAGTAATAAAATATAATTGTGGAAACAGCATACTTATGAAACTTGCATGGAATTGTCATTTCTCACTCGTATGAATTGCGCTACTCGCCTGCGGCTCGTGGCTTAACTTTCTTACTCGTGTGAAATGACCATCATACTCGGTGCATAATATAATTAGTAATTTTAAAAATGTGCTTTTCAGACATGCAATTTTACTATCTCCGTCAAGTGGACAGCCATATAATCAACTGGCCTTACTGGAAGCTAGTAGAGGCGACAAGCTTGCCACAGTATTTCATTATGTAAGAAGTATATGCGTGAAGTATCCATTCCCTGCTGCCGCTACTAATCTGGCCAACACATTTTCAGCTTTAGTCGATACTGACGTGTAAGTGATCATAATTTTAAACAAATGTGCAAAAAAATCCTGTTAAATAATTAACACCACACATATTTTTTTTTGTATTATATAGGGTAAGTCGGGGTAATATGACACCTCGGGTAATATGCCACTTGTCTGTAATTCCTTACTAAAATAACAGATGGCGTTGCACTTCACTCAGTGATATTCCATTGATGCTAATGGCAGATTTGACAATAACTGTCAGTGAAATCTCACCAGAAATTTTAAATAAAACAGGAAAGTTTAAAAATTACTGTTAAATTAGCATTTCAAAACTACATTTAAACTCAAAATATTCATTTACGGAAATTATTTTGTAATAAATCGATTGATTTATATCATTTTCATATCATTGTGATTTTATAACCTCTGGAGTGACCGTTATATTTTAGTTGTTTTATTTACTATCGTCATTTGTATTTCTAGAAGCTATGTAGGGTAATATGCCCGTGTTTTACTGGTGTAATATGCTATGCATTTTCATTTGCTGAAAAGAATAATTTGCCAAATCCAAAAAGAATAATTTCCCAATTCTGATGTTAAATATATAATGGCTCTGTTGGCTTTAAAGCGTGTGGAATTTTTCCTTTCGCCATATCTGAAAATGCAAAAGAGGTGGTTGAACCAATATCTTCCACTAACAACAATTTATAACAGACTCAAACTCTACTGCTCATGATACTTCTGCCGAAAATTCTGCAATTGCTCAAATTCAAAAAGTTACACCCACGACATCAGAGCTCGTCAATTTTATAAACATTAACCCAATTCCGACATTGGTTAAGCCAAAACTTGCCAGTAGAACACAACATGCGCTAATTTGAACAAGTCAAGAAAACATTGAAACCCTGAAAGTGAAAAACAAAAAGAAGGAGACCCAAAGCCAAAAACAAATTACTGTAAAAAGAAAGGCACCATCTAAAAAAGGAAAACAATTAAAACCTCAAAAAAAATCTCAGACAAAAAGAAGCTTTGTCGTGTATCATCCTCAGATTCTTCGTCAAATTTAGAAAATATTTAGAAGAAGAAGAAGAAGAATTTTTAAGTTCTAAACTCTCCAATTTAAACAGTGGCATATTAGACCACTTCTGATGGCATATTGCCCGCATGGTCGGGTAATACGCCATTTTGCAAGATATTGTTTATTAATTTTTATATCTAAAAGTACAAATGTTACCAATTGTAACTAACCAAAGAATAAATGTTTACTAATTTCCTTATTAAATGCGTTTTTTTGTTTGCTATTTTCAACAATATTTTCAGAGATATCGATTTTTAAAGTTAGCTGTGGCATATTCACCCGACTTACCCTAAAGTATTCTTTTAAAATAAAGCACTGTTTGTATTTTCAGGCCTGTGGTTGAACATCATTCAAAATTAACTCAAAGTGAATTTATATCAATGTTTTTAAGAGTTCATGGCTTATTGCATTCTGCTTTAGATTTAAACCAAGCGGAAACATATATCAAAACAATAAACGCTACATTTACTGCGCTAGTAGCCACACATGTTTTTTCTTCTATCAAATTAATACAGGTAATTATAAGTTAATATACAATTTAAAATATTTAATGTTCTTTTAAATATAAACAATGAGTGGTATTGGTTTTTAGATGACTGCAATTAATTTATATGCCTTAAGACATACTACAGATTCTGTACCAGCCAATCAGCTTACTAAAGATGAATTGAAAGTGAGACATTTGATATTGGAGATGCTGGCTGGAGCCCTTAGCGCTTACCTCTTGCCGATATACACAATGAGTGATAATAATGCATTACTTGATTATTATGCATTGCCTGCAAGTAAGTCATCCCAATAACTAAGATAGTTCACTGTAGAACTATTAACCCTTTCAGCCCGAAGACCGTATATTTCCGCAGAATTTTTTTTTACCAACTGCCGAAAACCGTGTTTTTACGACTGTGAAAAAAATCACCCGGCGATCACCGTGCAATGCCAATAAACACGTTTTATATTTTTAGGCGCCCTGAGCCCGAAGGCCGTTATTAAATCCGTTAGAGAATTTTGCGGTGAACTGGCGATGACCGTGTTTTGGCATGCAACGAAGTCCATACGTAACGAACACCGTACGCTGCCGTTTAATATGTGATGCGTAATAAAACGCCAAAGACAAGTTGAATCGTGTTTGCTATTTTATAGCCCAACTTATTGTGTATTTTATAGTCATTTGAAGCCAAATTGTCAGTATTATCTAATACGTCTTATCGTGTACATCGTTGTACATCGTGTACTACGTGTTTTTTCCCGTTAATTTGACGCTAACGACGAAAACCGTACGAACACGGAATCCCTTAAAATCGCCCGGCATATGGGCATCTGCAGTAAAAAAATGGCCCGGGCTGAAAGGGTTAAATAAATAAAAAGTATTCTGTACTTTTTCTTAAATTAATAGCCTTTTTAATTAATTAACAAATAATTTTAAATGTTTCAGTAAAATTAACATTAGACTGGATTAAAACAGTGCCAAACGTTTTAAATGGTGCGATGTTCACTAAAAGATTACAACTATGGCCAAGTTTATGTAAGCTGTTGAATAACTTACAAAATAACGTAACAGATTTTAACGCAAACAAATGTAAGTTAAACATATACTAGAATGTGTTTTTTAGATTTTAGAAATTAATAAATACATATATTTTTTAGATGAGAAAGTACCTCTTCCAGAAGATCGAGACTTGCAGTGTTTTTTACCTCTTACGCAAGCCTTCAAAGATTTGGATTTTGCACCCGATAATTTAAATAGGGATTCTTCGATCTACAGTAAACTCCGTACTGTTCGACTAGTTGCACTTGGAAGCTGGTTGTGTACGCAACATGTTAATAATACTGTATTTATTACAAGCAGGTAAAAGCTTTTTTTCGAAATCTATTATGCGTAGTCTGGCATTGAGAAGAATAAAAATCTTTTCATATACAAAAGCATTGTATAAGATGTTTCATTTTGTAATATGTAACAAGATCTGATGATTTTGGTGACTTTTGTGGTGTAAACAGACTTACGTATCCATGTGAACCAATATTTATTTATATTGAGTCCTAGATCTCCTCGCTGGAGCATAGGGCCTTTACAAATTCGCGCCATCGGGGTCTGTGAAGAGCAAGCCTTTTCACCTGGCGCCAGGTAGTTCCGTGAGCATCAAGTTCTTTGTATATTGTTCTCCTCTGTGTGGATACAGGTCGGCCTCTAGGACGGTTTCCCTGAGGGTTCCACTTTAATGCTATTCTGGAGATGTCGTTTACTGCCTTCCGGAGGGTATGCCCAATCCAGTTCCACTTTCTTGCCTGAATTTCCAAGTGGATAGGTTTTTGTGCTGTCGATTCCCAAAGATGAGTATTGGGAATATGATCTGACCAAGTAATGCGAAAAATTCTGCGCAGACATCTGCTAATAAAAACTTGGAGTTTATGGTTAATTTCTTTAGTGACTTTCCAAGTTTCGCAGCCATACATCAGAACTGATTTTACATTGGTTTTAAATATGCGTACCTTAGTGTTACGAGAGATCTTATTGGATTTCCAGACTTCTTTCAACAAGCCGAAAGCTTGTTGAGCTTTAAGTATTCTGTTGTTCACGTCCCTTGTAGTTCCTCCATCTCTCATTATTGCACTACCGAGGTAGCAGAATTCTTCCACATCTTCTAAGACTTCCGTTAATGTAAAATCTGTTGACGTTATTGGTACCAATCCGCATTACTTTGGTTTTCCCTATATTTATGCATAAGCCAACTAAATTTGCCAAAGTACTTATACTTTCAAGTTTGGCTTGCATATCTTCATAATTATGTGAAAGAAGGCATATATCGTCCGCATAGCTCAAATCTTCCAAACGGTTTTGGAAGTCCCACTGTATGCCTCTGTGTTCTGTGAGGGCATTACGAAGAACCCAGTCCAGCACGGTATTAAATAGTAGAGGACATAGTAGGCAGCCTTGCTTAACTCCGCTTCTGAATGTGAACCAATACTATGATAATATTATAAATGTATGTAAATGTACAACATAAAAAATGAACTTTTCCTGTTAGTTACGTATTACAGAATGAAGCAGTGGTAAAACTACAACTTGACAAGTAGAGGTCTAATTTCTAGTTGTTTTATTTTTTTATTTTTTATTATTATTAAGTAAATTATGCTAGTTATTACTTCTATGTATTACTGTCTTTTCAGAAATCAACCAAACACAAGTAATATATATTTCGAGCCTGAAAAGAAGCAACCAGATCCCACTACTGAATTATTAGAAGAATTGAAATTCTTTAGTATGCAAGAAAATTCCAAAGCCGTTTCAAAAGACTCTGCTTCAAGTTTTAAAACTTCTCCAAAAGGTACGATTACATATGCTTCTTTATAATATGCAAAACAAAGTTGAAATTAAATAAAAGACAATAGAATAGAAGTAATAAGAATGTTAAAAACCTTAAGACCTTCGTAATTAGCTTATTTTTTACGACATTTTAATTTCGGCATTCTTAAAGGTCGAAATTTTGTACAGTATTGTAGACAAAGATATGCCTTACAATTGTGAAAAAAACTAATAAAAATATTAATATACCCAGATTTGCAGGGGTGGTTTATCTCACCATATCACAAAATATGAAAAAAAAAAACGTTCAAAATCGACTAGAAGTGGGACCACATACGTTTTTATTTGCGATGCGACAAACTAGACATTTCGTGAAATAATTGTGGCAAATATCAGGAGAAAAAAAAATGGCGAACTCAAAAATTCAACTATACAAGGTGTTTACGGTCTTCTTATTTCTTTTTTAATGGGTGATACTACAGGTCAAAACAAGGCGAAAACCTTAAAACACCTTAGTAAAAGTTTTATAATAAAAGAGATATTAATTTTTTTAGTGTTTTCCGCCATAATTCTCCAAATATTTATCCAATCATAAAAATTCATTTAGATAAAAGAATTGTCTTCTTATTCTAAACAATATTTGTAATATAAATTTTTGCTGTTAAGTCAATAATAAGGGAGTAATTTAAACTGTGTATTAGGCAATTTTCTGTTTTTAAACGTAATAGTTTTTGTATTATAAAGTTGTGGGTGCATAACATCGGAGTTTTATAGTGATGTATCAGTTAATTTAGAATAATAAATTAGAGCATTTCACGTAGAATCATAATACATCTAACACTATACATCAAAGGTTAATAATAACGCAGTTATCACAGCGTAAACAGAAGCCCGAAATGCAAATATATTGAGAGTTGTGGAATGTCAAAAGGTGGCAGTGCTAAGTAGTTATTTATTCTCCACTGCCTAACGGTAGTTAAAATTACTATACCTACCGTTTTATATATTTAACTTTATAATCGTTATGTTTTTTGGGATTCATGTAGTGAAATGCCGTAGCGTACACCTACTAGTAGTTGTATATAAAATATTGCATTAACTTGCTTATAATTTTAATTTATTTATTTATTTATTTAATTTATATGGGAAGCCAACAGTTGCCCAGTAATAATAGGCTTCCAACTAAATACATAATTATGTACACAATTCGCGACTGCAAATAACAATGAGACATCTGGTGGTGACTGGCTAAATTAAACAGAAGCGTATATTTATATAATATTTATAGCGTGTTGTGCTGCAGTTTATGTGAATTAAGAAGTATTTTAAAATATAGTGACTTAAATCAGTGCTTTTTTGCCGAAATATTGTTTGAACAGATAAATATTAAGAAAAAACTTCTGACATATACGCTTCTCGTCCGCCATCAGCTGTTGTACGCAGCGCCGCCAACGTTAGTTTCAGTCGCGAATATATAGTTAATTATGTATACAATAAGATTACACAGTAATACAACAAAAAGTGTTAATTAAATTTATACAATAGTTAAACTAATGGCTATATTACACTCGGATGAATACAACCCTCGTCCTCGTCTCGTGTTCTAAACTTCACCCTTTTGTAATATTATATGCTTGTTTTATAAAATACTATTAATATTTACAGGCACAGAAAAACGTGGAGGCATATTAAAACCACAAGGATCACTAGAAAAATCAAGAGAAGAAAGAGAACAAGCCTTACTATTATCATCATCATCAGAAAATGAAAATAGTAGTTGCAACACATCACTTAGTAATAGTTCACTATCATCCACCAGGAGTGAAACTTTAAAATCTAAACGAACACGACAGAACGTAGCAATGCAAGCTCTAGCAAAACGAGTTGAAGAAAGTAACAAACAAGTAACCTTTCAAACAGAACCACTTGTCAAAACAATCGAAAACCCTCAAAAGAAAAACGAAACAAATAATTTATTACCCGATATTTCAAAAGAACGACCAAATCCAATAAATCTTAATTTGAATTCTAATTTTCAATTACCTAATGATATGCACCCGAATCAGAGTTTTCCGAATACAAATCCAGGGCTTAATATTAATTATAATCAAAACCAAAGTTATCCTAGAGTCAATGTTGGTAATATGCCTTTTCCGATGCAATTTCCAAATAATTCTTCGAATATGTTGTATCATAATAATATACCACAAAATAATATGCAGTTTAATCGTCAACCTTTAAATATGCAAACAAGTAATCCGGCACAGACTGTGGGTTATCAGCCAACTTCTTCGAAAACTGCAATAAATGATCCGTTCAATTCATGGATATTAGATGATAAGTTACCCCTTCCACCTACAACTTGGTGGTCTAATAACCAAAAACCACCTCCACATCGTAGTTATCCTGCTTCGCAACATGATAGTTATAAACAACCTTTTCCGTATAATGTTAATTCTGGTAATTCGCATATGAATTTCGTACAAGATAATTTGAAACCGATGGATTCTTTTGTTCATTATAATTCGATGGATAATACAAGCGGGTTAAATAATATTTCTGTCTGGAATACGGGACCAAGTATGCAGTCTAATTTACAAATGTTGTTTAATCAACAAGGAACTTCTTCTATTCAACCCACGCAAACTAATTCCGCAGCTGTGGGAAATGAGGCTAATAAGATGCAAGGAGTTAGAGAAACAACTACTCAGGTATTGTTTAAATTTTTATTATTCCATATTGCATGTATTTTTATGTTTTCAAACTGAGTGCAGCGGTACGCAAGTTGAATTTTTTATATTATATTAGGGACGTCATTCGTTTCCATGGTTTCATTGTTGGAATTTAAAATTTTGACATTCCAACGTGAAAAATTAAATAACCCAAGAAGGGCCCTTCTCGTGACTACCTAATACCCTTTTCACACTAGATCTTTAAGATCGGATGTTAAAGTGAATGTATCTTTAAACGCTAATGTGAAACCGTATGGCCTTGTCTAAATACAAGCGATGTTTAAGACAGAGATCTGCGTCTTAAACTTCGTCCGCATTGCCAACTTAGTTTCTATTATAAAAAATACTCCTTGAATTTGTGCTGTCAACATTTTATATTATCATAAACAAGAATCCTGTATTATATCGACGTTATAAGAAGTTTATACTTATTGTTATAATAAAATTATTTATGTTAATACTGTGTTTAATAAAATACAGAGCTACAATAATTGAGATAAAATGTATCGACTTACATGTTAATACAGGTGTAATATATTCTTTATTGTAGTGTCTTTATTGTAGAATGAAATGAAATATCCATATTTGTTTATAATAATTCAAAATGTGCGTCTGCGCACACAGTTCAAAACTGGTAATTTCATGACGGTAACTTAAGGACAAAATTACTGTAGCTGATGACAGCACCAGAGATTTAAACATCAAGTGTGAAAGCATACCGATCTTAAACATCGGTGAACTTTAAGTTCACTCGTCTTGAAGATCTAGTGTGAAAAGGGTATGAAAGAACGAAATTCCCATTTAGTTCCCTCTAAACGTTTGGAATAGCCTGTAACTGTGGCGTTAAGTTGGTCTTACACAGTTCAATTACAGTCTGTTCCAAACGGTTAGGCGGAACTAAATGGGAATTTCGTTCTTTTAGGTTGTCACGAGAAGGGACCTTGCTTGGGTTATTTCATTTTTCATGTTGGTATGTCAAAATTTAAAATTCCAACAATGAAACCATGGAAACGAATGATAGAATGACAAATGTCAAAATTAAATTATTTTTTTTTACATATTTTAATGACAAAAAAATAAATAAATGGGAAATTTGTATTAAGAATGACACAAAAAATCAAAATATAAAGAAAATGACATTTTAAAATGATATTAACCTTAACCAAAAAATGTTTATTGTAAGTATGATTTACAAAGGTTAAACAAAACAGCCGAAAAGTACGATTGAAACGATGAAAGTAACTACCATTTAGTTCCGCCTAACCGTTTGGAACAGACTGTAGATTATTTTATGAATGCACTACTTAATACATACATGTAACAGTCACCTATCAGCAATCCGACTATATTATCATAGTATTGGTTCACACGGATACGCCAAAGTCTGTTTACACCACAACAGTCACCAAAGTAACCAGATCTAGTTTCGTATTACAAATTGAGACGGATTATATATTCTCAATTTGTAATACGTAACTATGGTCTATTTCAAAGTAGAAAAAAGTAGATAGCGCTGCGAACCGAGTACGATTTACACTGATCAAATACAGTATAGCGGGAAATTTAAAATAAGTTACAACTAGGGCATGGGCGTAGCAACTGGGTTAGCAAATGATTTTTTTTTTTTTTTTTAGTATAAAAAAGGTTAATAAGATATTGAAATAAACAAGGCAGATAATACACTTACGTTATTTATACGACATAAATTCAGTTTAATGGGAAATTTGAAAAAATAAAAAAGATATTAATTTTAAAAATTATGTACTATATATAAAAAGAAAGATTTGGCTAAAAGAGTTTAAACAAAGCAATAAAACAAACAATATATCTTCAGAGCTAAAGTTTCTTATTTAAATAATTATTGTAAATAAAAATTAAAAATATATTATCTGTCTCATTTTGTAATACTGAACTAACAGGCAAAGTTCATTTTTTATGTTGTATATTGACAATACATTTATAATATTATCATAGTATTGGTTCACACGGATACGCCAAAGTCTGTTTACACCACAACAGTTACTAAAGTAACCAGATCTAGTTTCGTATTACAAATTGAGACAGATTATATGTATATATTATCTGTCTCATTTTGTAATACGTAACTTACAGGAAAAGTTCATTTTTTATGTTGTATATTGACAATACATTTATAATATTATCATAGTATTGGTTCACACGGATACGCCAAAGTCTGTTTACACCACAACAGTCACCAAAGTAACCAGATCTAGTTTCGTATTACAAATTGAGACAGATTATATGAAGGTCTAAAAATTATATCAATAACTTCTTCGGGCACAATCAGCTGGGCTGTCTTTTGACCTCACATTAATCCACTTTCTTGATCTGTTAATTGTCAACTGTCAAAAAATTTTTATATGTCAGATAACCAAAAATATATAACTGCCTAAAAACAAATTACATGGAGAATTTTCTCCATAAAATCTACGCCAAGAATATAAATAAAAGTCTAAATATGTAAATAATAACAAAATATATGAGAAAAATTAAATAATATAAATAATATATATTTCCAATGTACGACACTGAACATCTGTCAACTTGGACTAAAAACAATATTTTTACAGTGTAATAGGGACGACGATCTAAACCAATCCGAAGCAAGGACAAACAGCTACTATATTCTTACACACATTTTTCTACTTTGAAATAGACCATAGATCTGGTTACTTTGGTGACTGTTGTGGTGTAAACAGACTTTGGTGTAAACGGACTACTTTGCCTATTAGAATAGTTTATTTGTTTCTATGGGCGCGTAAGTTACATGATGTAAGTTACCTCATTGTTGACGCGTAAACAATGATGTAAAGTAAACACAAAAACTCTTGTAAACAATGTAAACATTGTAAACAATGATTTAGACATGCGCACTTGTTTTGAATTACAGAATCTAATTTTCAATACATTTTTATAAATAATAAAATTTTAATGAAACGATTTTAAATGAAAAAGTAAGTACATAAAATTAGGACAAGCCAATATACATATTAATAAAAATCGAATTTGCATCATTATACAGGTGTTACATACAAATTAGTAAATATGAATATGAAAAATAAAAAACTTGTTTCTTTAAAAAATTCAATCTATTTTTTTAATAACAAAATACATTAAATTTTCCCTTTAAGAAAATCAGCCTATATTTTTTAATAACGAAAAGATTCATTGCAAATTTTGCATAACGCCCTATATTTTCTTTCATTTTCTTTAATTAAAACAAAACCTAGTTCTTCAGAACTATTCCTTCGGTTTCTTCCCACCATTTTTTAAATAAATTTATTGTTTTGAACTGAATATACTTGTTCATTAACCCTATATTATTCGTATTAAATAACTAAAACTAACCTCATTATTTGACAGTTTAAAAAGTTTACATTGTTTACATTGTTGACAAGGTTACCAATTGTTTACATAAGTTTACACGTAAACGTAAACAATTAAAGTTTACGTGTAAACGCCCATCACTGGATACAAGACGCGTACGAATATTATATTCGTTAAATGGATGCTATGTAGACGTACTAAACATGACGTCACAAAAACATATGACGTTTCCAGTGACGCAACTGCACTGATTCGCCGACTGCTCTATATTAGTTATCCTACAACCTCCATTTTTAAATGTCCATTTTATGATTGTTACGTCACACCTAAATGATCTATTGTACTCTTTCTAAACGCTGACTTATCTCGTCAAGGCATTACAAGGATCTTATAAGATTGAACTTCTATTTGTTATTATTATTATACTAATATATAAACTCTTGTTATAGAATTTGCGCGAATGTAACGAGAATCCAGCAAGCACAATGCCTGGATATTCCTTATTTAATTCAAACTGGGCGCCAAATTTGGTTCACTCGGCACTACAAAGTAATCACCACGATCGACCATTAATCAGACAACAGTCGTTATTCTCTGGACCTGGACCTTCACCCCTGGAAAGGTTACTTGAACAACAGAAACAAATGCGAGGAGGATTGAAAGATGACACTTAAAGAAACGATACAGATATGATTGATTCAAAACTGGAATTAGGATATTGAAATTTATTATATTCATTTGTAGTTATGTGAATGACACATTTGTTTTTTATTTATGACAACTATCAAAATGTTTAGTCGAGGTACTAACATGTACAATATAGAACAAATTAAATGTTGATTGTATAATAGATTTAAACGAGTTTTGTAAAAGTTATCAATGACTTCTTTGTAATAAATTTGAGGTAATAAAATAATATCAAAAATTTTAAGTGTTTTTTCGGTTAATATTTCGTATTAGTCCACCACAACTAGGTTTGTATGCTTAGAATGAATTATATTATAATGTTAGAAACGAGAAGGCATGGTCGTAAGAGTGGGGAGCCAATAGAAATCATTCATGCATCTGTAGTTGGCGAGAGAACAACCCGTTTTTAATACGAGGAACTTCCGAATATACCAGGTCTACAAGTATGAAATGCGGATTTTTTTTTTAAAATAAAACACATTAAACTCAAAAGAACAGTAAAAGTTTATTTATTCAAAGTATGCTCCATTAGAAGTTATACATTTTTCCCATCTTTCAGGCAATTTGTGAATACCTCGCCCGTAGAACTCTTCCCCTTTCCCCGCAAACCATTCATCTAGCCATTCTTTCACATTTTCATATGAACAAAAGTGCTGCTCGGCAAGTGCGTGACCCATCGATGCGAACAAGTGGTAATCTGAAGGGGCCAAGTCTGGTGAGTAAGCGGCATGGGGTAGCACTTCCCACTTGAGTGCCTCCAATGTGTTGCAAACTGCTTTTGCCTTATGTGATGGAGCGTTATTGTGAAGAAAGATTACCTTGTGCTGTCTTCTTTCGTATTCTGGTCGTTTTATGAGCAGCGAATGGTTCAATTCGTCAGTTGTTGTTGGTAGCGTTGGGTATTAACTGTTTCACCAGGTTTTAACAATTCATAATAGACCACACCCTTTAGGTCCCGCCAAGTACAGAGCATTGTCTTTTTGCCAAAGCGATTCGGTCTTGCAGTTGATGTGGATGGTGAGCCTGGGTTCACCCATGATTTTTTGCGTTTGGGATTTTCAAAATAAATCCATTTTTCATCGCCAGTAATGATACGATGCAAAAAAGAGTTTGTTTTGTATCGTGCAAGCAAAATTTCACAAGTGTTTTTGCGTTTTTCCATCTGCCTCTCATTCAATGCATGTGGAACCCATCTGCCGACTTTCTGGATCTTACCCATCTCTCGTTGGCGATTGGAAACAGCTTGTTGACTAACGCCTATCGTCTTCTTGTAGCAATGTTTCCAATTTTGTATCCATGATCATGAAATTAATTCGTAACTAGTAAACCAAGTTTTGGACAAAAATTTGTGTCGAACATAATTTGATGTATTTTTGAAGATTTATCTAAATATTTAAAAAAAAAATTTTAATTTAAAATATTTTTTTTTTTTTTTATGGGACAGAAGAAGTCTAGCGGAGGTTTCCCTTCGCCACTGGTTTGCTCTTCAATTGGATTTGGGAGGTGAGGACCTTTTTTTTTGCTCTTCACCAGGATTTGGGAAGTGAGGACCTTTTTTTTCTTTTTGTTCTTCACTTGGATTTGGGAGGTGAGGACCTTTTTTTTTGCTCTTCACTTGGATTTGGGAGGTGAGGACCTTTTTTTTTTGCTCTTCACTTATATTTGGGAAGTGACGACCTTTTTTTGCTCCGTCCCGCATTGCCTTCTTAAGAAAATGGTCACCCTATTTTACTACGGACTTGGTTTCTGTTTTTAGTAGGTAAGTGAATATTATTTTCACATTCGTGAGCGATAATTTTTTACCTATGATTCGTGAAATGATTCTCGTTGCCAAGCAGGGGCGGACTGGCCCTAAAATTTTTGTGTGGAAAAAATGTTACCAGACCATTAATAAAAAATCAGCTGTGGCCACCACAGGACCGACCGCCATCATAAAGTACTTGTATAAAATACATTCTAGCAGCAGAGTAGAAATAACTTGGCCTAATATTTTCTTATATTATTTATCATGACTGGAAACGTTACATGTAAGTATAAAAAATTGAGACAGGCTGGGCGGGATTATGCAATTTTCAAAATCTTAATGAACCTTGCTATATAAAAAAAAAAGAAAAAATACTGCACATATTTAGAAACCTAAATAATGGTATCAGCCATTCGAATTAAAATTAATAAAATATTTTAACATAAAATTTATTTTGGCATCCCAAATAATCATCATTCACTTACTAAAACCTGCGAAACCCTGAAATTTTTGAAAATTCACACTTCACATCAATTTTTGGTACTTTTCGACAATTTTATTTGATGGCCTATTAATAAAGTTGTGTGCAAGCCACTAAATCTTCAATTTTTTTAAGTCAAGTTTTCTTCAACTATTTAAAGTCTGAGGATTTCAAAAATTCAAACCGCAGGTCTCCATCTCTTACCGTTTTTGAGATATGATTGTTTGGAAAATAAAAGTTGGCATTTCCATATTTAAAAAAATGATAAATACATAATAATATTAAAAAAATAATAAATAAAATAATGTAAACCTATGTTTGTTAATAATAATAATAATAGTTTATTTATTTAGCTAATGCTAGTAAGATCCATATTAACAAACATAAACATTAAAATCAAATTTAATTCTTATTTTGTCAATCTAAACCATTATTTGTCCACTTAGTTCATGCAAAACGTGATTTTTGTCAAATTTAAATATCGATTTTTCGTAATTTAGTGCTTTAAAATTTTAATAACATATTTGAATTAATTGTTTGGGACCTTAAAAATAAGTAGGTCGTAAAATAAGGTTCCAAACTTGTTGCAAATTGGTTTGTAATGTTTTTTACAATAATTTCAAAACTGTGTTACTGTGATAAATCATATTTTGAATGTTATCTTCTCAAATATTTTTAATATCAGCCCTGCCTACGAAATCCTGTAAACTATGAAAATTCACAGTTTATATATTTTTTCAGATAAACATGTTTCGTCGCATAAATATTTACGTAATTCCTGCTAATGATATAAAAATAAAATTTCCTTATCAACTTATTTAAGAGGATTAATTATTTTTTTAATCCCATGCTAATTCATTTGTGGTTAACAAAACATCGAGATAACATTAAAATGTCTTTCTTATAAATTCTAAGTTATTTTTTGTACGTACATACGTACATATGTTTGTATTTTAACATTGAATATATTGGGTCTCGTGAAAGTGTAGTTATTTTTGGAAATTTGGGTATTAAATTAAAAACTATATCTCAAAAATGGTAAGAAATAGAGACCTAAGGTTTAAATCTTTAAAAAATTTAGTTTTACGATGTTTTTTCTGTAATATTTGGTCCGTAATGACCTAAAACTAATTGGTAAAATTTTGATTTTATTTTGTAAATTTCAAAAATTCATATCTCAAAAATGCTAAGAGGTAGGGACTTGAGGTTTGAATTTTATACCTTGTTTTGTCTAGAAAAAATTAATGTTTGGTCCGTAATGACCTAAAACTATTGAAAATTTTGATTTTTTTGTAATTTTAAAAATTCATATCTCAAAAAAGGTAAGATATAGAGATTTGAGGTTTGAATTTTTGGAATTCTCACACCTTGTTTTGTCTAGAAAAAATTAATGTTTGGTCCGTAATGACATAAAACTATTGAAAATTTTGATTTTTTGTAATTTTAAAAATTCATATCTCAAAAAAGGTAAGAAATGGAGACTTGAGGTTTGAATTTTTGGAATTCTCACACCTTGTTTTGTCTAGAAAAATATAATGTTTGGTCCGTAATAACCTAAAACTATTAGGGAAAATTTTGATTTTTTTTTGAAATTTTATAAAATTCATATCTCATAAAAGGTAAGAAATAGAGACTTGAGGTTTGAATTTTTGGAATTCTCACACCTTGTTTTGTCTAGAAAAAATATAATGTTTGGTCCGTAATGACTTAAAACTATTGAAAATTTTGATTTTTTTGTAATTTTAAAAATTCATATCTCAAAAAAGGTAAGAAATAGAGACTTGAGGTTTGAATTTTTGGAATTCTCACACCTTGTTTTGTCTAGAAAAATATAATGTTTGGTCCGTAATGACCTAAAACTATTAGGGAAAATTTTGATTTTTCTTTGAGATTTTATAAAATTCATATCTCATAAAAGGTAAGAAATAGAGACTTGAGGTTTGAATTTTTGGAATTCTCACACCTTGTTTTGTCTAGAAAAAATATAATGTTTGGTCCGTAATGACCTAAAACTATTAGGGAAAATTTGATTTTTTTTTGGAATTTAAAAAAATTCATATCTCATAAAAGGTAAGAAATAGAGACTTGAGGTTTGAATTTTTGGAATTCCCTCACCTTGTTTTGTCTAGAAAAAATTAATGTTTGGTCCGTAATGACCTAAAACTATTAGGGAAAATTTTGATTTTTTTTTGAAATTTTATAAAATTCATATCTCATAAAAGGTAAGAAATAGAGACTTGAGGTTTGAATTTTTGGAATTCTCACACCTTGTTTTGTCTAGAAAAAATATAATGTTTGGTCCGTAATGACCTAAAACTATTAGGGAAAATTTTGATTTTTTTTTGGAATTTAAAAAATTCATATCTCATAAAAGGTAAGAAATAGAGACTTGAGGTTTGAATTTTTGGAATTCTCACACCTTGTTTTGTCTAGAAAAAATATAATGTTTGGTCCGTAATGACCTAAAACTATTAGGGAAAATTTTGATTTTTTTTTGGAATTTAAAAAATTCATATCTCATAAAAGGTAAGAAATAGAGACTTGAGGTTTGAATTTTTGGAATTCTCACACCTTGTTTTGTCTAGAAAAATATAATGTTTGGTCCGTAATGACCTAAAACTATTGAAAATTTTGATTTTTTTGTAATTTTATAAATTCATATCTCAAAAAAGGTAAGAAATAGAGACTTGAGGTTTGAATTTTTGGAATTCTCACACCTTGTTTTGTCTAGAAAAATATAATGTTTGGTCCGTAATGACCTAAAACTATTAGGGAAAATTTTGATTTTTTTTTGAAATTTTTTAAAATTCATATCTCATAAAAGGTAAGAAATAGAGACTTGAGGTTTGAATTTTTGGAATTCTCACACCTTGTTTTGTCTAGAAAAAATATAATGTTTGGTCCGTAATGACCTAAAACTATTAGGGAAAATTTTGATTTTTTTTTGGAATTTAAAAAATTCATATCTCATAAAAGGTAAGAAATAGAGACTTGAGGTTTGAATTTTTGGAATTCTCACACCTTGTTTTGTCTAGAAAAAATTAATGTTTGGTCCGTAATGACCTAAAACTATTGAAAATTTTGATTTTTTTGTAATTTTAAAAATTCATATCTCAAAAAAGGTAAGAAATAGAGACTTGAGGTTTGAATTTTTGGAATTCTCACACCTTGTTTTGTCTAGAAAAATATAATGTTTGGTCCGTAATGACCTAAAACTATTAGGGAAAATTTTGATTTTTTTTTGAAATTTTTTAAAATTCATATCTCATAAAAGGTAAGAAATAGAGACTTGAGGTTTGAATTTTTGGAATTCTCACACCTTGTTTTGTCTAGAAAAAATTAATGTTTGGTCCGTAATGACCTAAAACTATTGAAAATTTTGATTTTTTTGTAATTTTAAAAATTCATATCTCAAAAATGGTAAGAAATAGAGACTTGAGGTTTGAATTTTTGGAATTTTCACACCTTGTTTTGTCTAGAAAAATATAATGTTTGGTCCGGAATGACCTAAAACTATTAGGGAAAATTTTGATTTTTTTTTAAAATTTTATAAAATTCATATCTCATAAAAGGTAAGAAATAGAGACTTGAGGTTTGAATTTTTGAAATTCTCGCACCTTGTTATGTCTAGAAAAAATATAATGTTTGGTCCGTAATGACCTAAAACTATTAGGGAAAATTTTGATTTTTTTTTGGAATTTAAAAAAATTCATATCTCAAAAAAGGTAAGACATAGAGATTTGAGGTTTGAATTTTTGGAATTCTCACACCTTGTTTTGTCTAGAAAAAATTAATGTTTGGTCCGTAATGACCTAAAACTATTGAAAATTTTGATTTTTTTGTAATTTTCAAAATTCATATCTCAAAAAAGGTAAGACATAGAGATTTGAGGTTTGAATTTTTGGAATTCTCACACCTTGTTTTGTCTAGAAAAAATTAATGTTTGGTCCGTAATGACCTAAAACTATTGAAAATTTTGATTTTTTTGTAATTTTATAAATTCATATCTCAAAAAAGGTAAGAAATAGAGACTTGAGGTTTGAATTTTTGGAATTTTCACACCTTGTTTTGTCTAGAAAAATATAATGTTTGGTCCGTAATGACCTAAAACTATTAGGGAAAATTTTGATTTTTTTTTGAAATTTTATAAAATTCATATCTCATAAAAGGTAAGAAATAGAGACTTGAGGTTTGAATTTTTGGAATTCTCACACCTTGTTTTGTCTACAAAAAATATAATGTTTGGTCCGTAATGACCTAAAACTATTAGGGAAAATTTTGATTTTTTTTTTGGAATTTAAAAAAATTCATATCTCATAAAAGGTAAGAAATAGAGACTTGAGGTTTGAATTTTTGGAATTCTCACACCTTGTTTTGTCTAGAAAAAATTAATGTTTGGTCCGTAATGACCTAAAACTATTAGGGAAAATTTTGATTTTAATGGAATTTAAAAAAAAATCTTATCTCAAAAAAAGTAAGAGATAGAGACTTGATGTTTAAATTTTTGGAATTCTCACACCTTGTTTTGTCTAGAAAAAATTAATGTTTGGTCCGTAATGACCTAAAACTATTGAAAAATTTACTTTACATCAATTGTTTACGCGTCAACAATGAGGTAACTTACATCATGTAACTTACGCGCCCATCACTGGTGGTGGTATATATTTTCGTGTTCGGGCCGAGTCGGGACGGGCTGTTCTAACTTCAGAATCGGGTTGGGCCCGGTAAAATAAATATAAAATAAATAATAAAGGTCTACACATATACCTATATACACCTATAAATTGAAATTTATCGTACTTAATGAAAGAGAAATAAATATATATATATATATATTACGACATAACGGTATATTATGTACATAGTTAGAAAACGGCCCAATTTGTATACGGCCCATGTGGAATTTTCCACATGGCCAGTCCGCCCCTGTTGCCAAGTCATGCTTATATGTCAGGGGCGCTCAAACAGTCGATCGCGATCAATCAATCGATCCCGAGAGTTTTTTAAGTCGATCGCGTACATATTTATAAAAAGTATTTTAAATATTTTTTTACAGTTATTGTAATTTAATAGTTATTAGTTTAGTAACGAACATTAAATGTTAAACTATCTGATAGAATAATAGATGATAATTTAAGATTTAACATTTAATAGATATTATTTGGAATGAGGTAGATCTCATTCCAGTCTTGAAAATTATATCAGATATACATCTCAAAGCCAGAGCAACAGATAACAAGTTTTGGGCTTGTTTATCTGAAGAAAAATATCCATGTTTGAAACAAATAGCCCTTCAGTTAACAGCATTATTTGGGTCAACTTATTTGTGCGAGTCTGCCTTTTCCGAAATGAAAATAATTAAATCTAAATATCGTAATCGGCTCAGTGACGAACATCTTAATTCATGATTGCGTTTGGCACTTTGTAATTATGTGCCGTTTTATGAAAAGTCTGCAGATGACATGCAATGCCATTCATCAACATCAAAACAACATTAGTTGTTGTATCTTTGCAATTAATAAATATAACCATTTATGAACTTTGTATTTTATTTTTACCTAGTCGATCGCTTGCCGCCTAATACGTTTATAGTCGATCGCCGATGGTTTAAGTCCCATTGGAGCGCCCCTGTTATATGTTGTCTATGGTCAAGTCTAAATAGCATATATATATAAACTACTTGTTTATATATATATGCTAAATAGGTACAAAGTAATTTTCTAAATACAGCCAAGGGTAGAGGAGTCAATTGACCGAACCGAAATAAAATAATGCTATAAAAAACGATCAGCGCGTGATTGAACCTTTGAAGTCTGATCACCTTTTTGATCTTACGTTTAATTAATTTATAGAAACGTTATATAAATATGAACATTCATTGTACTTAAATAGCTGTAGCAAAAAAAGATCTATAAACTACGGCTACGAATTTAACGCGTTTCGTTAGATTAAAAAATATAAATTAAAAAAGAGTAAATAATAACATTTACGTTGTTTGAGTATAAAGCTAAATTTATATGATTAACAGAGCCATGAGAGTTTAAATAATATGAATATTTTCCAAAAATAATACTATTCATTACTGTCAGGTACGTAACAAATAAAATTAAAAAATAATTTTGATCATATGTTTTTGTGAGGTTATGAATGTCGTGTTTATTTACATATATATTTTCAGATTAAAAGTGGAATAAAAATTATAATAACAGATAATCACATATTATAACATCAACCTGTGTAACGTAGAATACTTTCCCACTGACTGAATACTTGGAAAAAGGAAATAATAAGAATGTACGTGCTATTTTTAAGCTGTATATATACAGGAAAGTTAAATATAATATCTTGAGTTAAATTTAAGATTCAGATGTTTCAGGGATTTAAATTTGAAAACTAGTAACACGAAATTATAGTTAAGGTATTTACAAAATTTGTTTGTAAGCATATAAAGTGAACAGTTCAGAAGCATGAAAGAGAAGAAAAAAGAAATTACACCTGGTACGGTAATTCATGAAGAAAAACCTTTTGTGCATGTATTGAATTCAAAATTAAGAACGGAGAGATGTGATCATTGTCTAGAAAAGTAAGTACGCTAAGTATATAATAGTAGATATACCAGATGTCCGTAATTAGTACGGACAGTCTGTATTTTGAAGGTATTGTTACGACATTTTTGTTTTATTCTTTTTTTTTCAACAATGTCCATATTTTATGATTGCAAAATATGGTAACCCTAATAATAGTAACACATCGTGGCTTTAGTTTTGTACACTTCATAAGAAACAAAAGATAATGACCATATTGTATATTGTTTTGATTTATACATGAATATTTTTTGTTTTTACATAAAGCTTATATAGGATATAACAAGGTAGAGGGAATATGATTTTTCTTTGATGTTTTTATAGATAGAAAAAAATAGTTCAAATGAATTATGAAGTATTTTTAGTAGAGTCTGTGCAGGGCCATCGAAACCCGGGAAAAGGCGGATAGAAGTGCGGCAGGAAGTTTTAGAATTGCAAAGATATTGATAAAAAATAAGTTAAATATTCCTAGGAAATGATTTTATTTCTTTTAAGCGCTTCTTTCAAGTCAACGCTAAAGTCCAGAGTCCAAATTGAACGCGCCGCACTGATCTATACAACACAACAGACCAAAACAATTTTAATTGTTAGTTCAGAACGATCAGTGCGCGAAGTGTTTAGTTGTGTTCCACTGTGCGCGGGATAATGGCGGCCGAGTATGGGTACTAGTCTGTCGTCCAATCTAAACGCGCTAAAACAATTTTCTTTAATGTACGATTGTAATATTAGTTTTCTGTACGCGATTTTTAAACGTAAATAAATAATAAGGGTAGGTTCCTAAACGCCTAGATAGGGGCATAGAAGATAAGTTCTCCGTTTCTAGACCGCCGGTCATAGATATGAAAGCCACGTGGTCAGTGAGACGTTTCGACCGGTCCTATACGAATCGACATAAATCATAACATCAACATTTGAAATAATGTATTTCAAATACCTTAAATGTATTTGAAATACTAGAAGTAGTTGAGTAATTCTACTAGGAGTAGAATTAAGGAAGTATTTGATATACTTTGAAATATTTCAAGTACTAGGGAAATATTTCAAATACTAGAAAACATTGGAAATACTAGGAAATATTTGAAATATTAGGAAACATTTGAAATCTACTTATACTTGGGACATATTTGAAATAATAGGGAAATATAAGAAATATTAGGAAATTATTTGAAATATTAGGAAATATTTGAAATACTAGTAAAATATTTGAAATACTAGGGAATCATTTGATATAATAGGGAAATATTGGAAATACTTGAAAATATTTGAAATATTAGGGAATCATTTGAAATAATAAGGAAATATTGGAAATACTTGAAATATTTACCAAGGAAATATTTATAATACTGGGGAAATATTTGAAATACTAGGGAAATTATGAAATAATAGGGAAATATTTGAAATAATAGGGAAATATTTGAAGTAGTAGAGAAATATTTGAAATATTAGGGAATCATTTGAAATAATAGGGAAATATTGGAAATACTTGGAAAATTTTGAAATACTAGGGAAATATTTGAAGTAGTAGAGAAATATTTGAAATCTTAGGGAATTATTTGAAATAATAGGGAAATATTGGAAATACTAGGGAAATATGTGAAATACTTGGAAATATTTCAAGTAGTAGGGAAATATTCGAAATATATACTTGGGAATTATTTGAAATATGTACTAGAGAAATATTCGAAATAATAGGGACATATTCGAAATATTAGGAAATATTTGAAATACTAGGGAAATACAGTCTGTTCCAAACGGTTAAGTGGAACTAAATGGGAATTTAGTTCTTTTAGGTTGTCACGAGAATGTTCATTTTTCACGTTGGAATGTCAAAATTTTAAATTCCAACAATGAAACCATTGAAACGAATGACATATGTCAAAATTAAATATTTTTTTTAGATATTTTAATGACAAAAAAATAAATAAATGGGAAATTTGTATTAAGAATGACAAAAAATCAAAATATAAAGAAAATGACATTTTAAAATGATATTAACCTTAACCAAAAAATGTTTATTGTAAGTATGATTTACAAAGCTTAAACAAAACGGCCGAAAGGCACGATTTAAACGATGAAAGGAACTAGATTGCAAAATCTAGTTCCGCTTAAGCGTTTGGAACAGACTGTATATGAAATACTTGGAAATATTTCAAGTAGTAGGGAAATATTTGAAATATTAGGAAATATTTGAAATATATACTTGGGAATTATTTGAAATATGTACTAGGGAGATATTTGAAATAATAGAGACATATTTGAAATAATAGAGACATATTTGAAATAATAGAGACATATTTGAAATATTAGGAAATATTTGAAATACTAGGCAAATATTTGAAATAATAGAGAAATATTTGAAATACGAGGGACATATTTGAAATATTTAAAGTACTAAGGAAATATTTGAAATACTAGAAAATATTTCAAATACAACTACAGTACTGACATTTTCAGACAACAAATATCAAATACAAATGCCACATAGAAAGTATTTGCAAATCCAAATACTAAAAGCAATTTTTAAAAGTATTTGAGGCACAATATTTCAAATACCAAAAAGTATTATAATTGAAATACTTTTTCAAATATCCACAGCTCTTATACAAACAAACTAATTTAAATATTACCAGTATGTCTTTATTTACTTAAATTGTATTTATGTACAAAGGAAAAAATTATTAAAATGCACCGGATGCCACTATGTACATTACTGCGGACGAGTCTGTCAAAAAGAAGCCTGGACTATACATAAAAAGGAATGTCCAAATATAAAAAGAGTCGCACCCAAAGTAATACCTGATGCTGCCCGATTATTATCAAGAATCGTTATAAAGTTACAAAATGGAGGAGATCTCGTAAAGAGTTACTACACTAAAACGGGTTACAGAAAATTTCGAGATCTTATGTCACGTAAGTGTTTTATTTTAATTTATTTATTACTTATTGAATTAATACTTGTTAAGTTATATAGGATGTAAACTGCTCACGGCGTTTGGAAAGACAGTTTTATTCTGTTCGTCTTCGAGCAAAAGTAGAAATATTTAGAGTAGTAAAAAGATCTTACCTTTCCGATGTAGCTACGTAAGGTTCAGGATCATAAAAGTCAACCTTAAAGGAACAAAGGTTGAGTATTTGGACTACCACTGACACTATACTGAATATTTTATAATTGTTTTACAAAAACACCTTACTGTTTGTAAATAATTATATTATTAGTTGTTATTAACATAAATAGTACAAGGGTTACCTTTTATATTTCGGGATTTGAGATCAAAAACAATTATTTATCAACAAAAGTGGCTTTATTGTTTCAAAATATTCTCCATAATGATCAATACACTTTACGTTTGAACCAATTTTAGAAGCACTTTTTCCATTCCGATTCAGCTGCGGTGAAAAGCAAGGGCGATAGGGGCACAGGCCCAGGGCGCTAGCTCTTAGGGGCGCCAAAACAAACGCTTAAATATACAAGTTTTTCTATTTTTATTTAGATCAAAATTATTAATTTTCATTTCTATATCAATCTTATACATATTAAATATAAAATTGAGTTGAAATATTTGCACATTTATTGATTATATAATAATATCCTTACACATCTGAAAACATTTATAACTGATTTTGGTGGCACATTTAGATATACAATGGCACCTTGACTTACAAACTTAATTTGTTCCTGACCGCGGTTTGTATCTTAAAAAGTATGTATCTAGAAATCCAATTTTCTATTATATCTTAAATCAATTAATCCATTCCCAGATTAAAAAATTGATGTGAAGTGTGAATTTTCACACATTTCAGCGTTTTGCAGGTATTTAGTAAGTGAATGATGATTATTTTGGATGCGAAAACAAATTTTATATTAAAATATTTTTTCTGTTAATTTTAATTCGAACGCCTAATACCATTATTTAGGTTTCTAAATATGTGCAGTATTTTTTTTATAAGGTTCATTAAGAATTTTAAAAATTGCGCCTATGGCTTCCATTGGTTGTTATAAGTTCCGCCCCTCTGATTTCGTGTACATTGAAACAGAATTAAATTATAATTTAAATAATTTCCACTGGCTATTAAATTTACGCTTTTAAAAATTAAATGCAACATTTGCCAAAATATTACTAGAATTTTGAAAAAATAATTTAAACAATATTAAAATTAAAAAAAAAAACAAAAAATAATATAGTCTCTTCTCACAGGGTTCGATCCCTTTCGGATCGGGTTACTTGGGTGAAAAATCAGCGACAAATACCACAAGACCAGCATACATGTTCCAGTGTGGCGTGTTACAAAGCTATAACTTGTGTACATTATTAGCCAAAAATCACAAAAAATGCGTTTTTTTCCAAAAACCTAATCTGATCAAAAATTCCTGTTGAACTATTCCGGTTCACACCAATGTACATTACTTAGAATTTTTTCAGATTTTTAGTTTAAACCATCTGGGCTACAGGGTGTGGGACAAAACATTTTTTGCACAATTTTGGCAAAAAACGCTTCAAAATAATTTATTTTGCAAAAATAAAAATTTGATCGTTAATCCACGTACCAAGGGCTTTCATTTGATACCCTACTCAGAATTATAAAAAAATATTTTTTTTTTCGATGAGCACATATTTGTTTATATTTTTAGGGGGATATGTTTTTTAGATGTTTTAGTATTTTTCCTATGTGCGGGTCAAAGAGTTGTATAAGCATGCCAAATTTCAACTCTCTAGGTTTAGCCGTTTGGCTATAATTTTTACCGAACAGACAGACAGACAGACGACAAAATGACGGTATAAGGGTTTTTTGGTCATACCTACAAAACCCTAAAAATCATAAAGAAAATCAAAAAAATTAAAAAAAAAAACTATTCTTAACTAAATGAAGAAAACGCAAAGAAATTGAGAATGAGTGAGAAGGAACATTTTTTCACTATAAACATGCATTTTGTACACCATTGCATATTAATTTTTATTTATAAAATATTCTGTTTTACATGATCAGTATGAAAATCATCTTCCATTAAATTGTAAAAAAGGACAACTTTCTTGTGTCTGGTTTTGTAGCTCAAGAGTTTTCGATTTGTTGCCTGTAGTAGTAGCATATTAGTAGCCTGTTTTTAGTACTAGGGAAAATAGTTTAAAAAGGTATAATGTAAACAGGCTTTAACTCATTTGAAAAGAAAAACATCACGGTTCGTATCTAGAGGTCAAAATAGGATATGAAAATAGTTTGTATCTCGAAATGTTCGTATATTGAGAGATTTGTAAGTCAAGGTACCACTCTATTAGCAAATTTACTTAACCATAACTAGTATTCGGTTAAAATGTTAAAATATTTAAATTGCAACCATCTAAATCAAAAGAATATATTTAAAATAAGATTGCGAGCACCTAAACTCCTCTTTTCGTGCTAAAAAAGGGCGCAGTCTAGCGGGTTTGGCCTTGGCGCCAGAAGAGCTAGCGCCAGCTCTGCTCCGATTGAGGCTTTTTCCACTGCAATTGTTAAATTATGTGGGATCAAATGTTCATGCAATAGTCAATATATGCTGGTCCCACTAATGCCTAAGGGTACCTTAATCTTACGATAAGTCACATGATGATCTTGCAGCACAGCATCAATGTTTTCCGGAACAACAACCGATTTTGGATGACCTTCACGAAATTCGTCTTCAAGCGAACTACGACCACGATTAAAGTCGGCAAACCATCGATAAACAGTAGTCCTTGATGGTGCTTCATTGCCAAAAGTCGAATTAAGTTCTGGAATTTCCGCCTTGCGTCCCGAATCTTTTCGGAGGCAATATTTGTACCGAATTGTCCCGTATTATTTTTACAAAACATGAACTAAAAAAAATTTCCGAAAGGGTATTTTCCTTAATGAACAGCTTTTGGACAAGTGACAAGACTTAACTTGATGTAGACACATTAAAAGCAATATTACTGATTACAGTTAATTATGAAGAAAACTGTGCGAATTTTAATTTTAATGAAGAAATTTTGAATTCATTTAAGAAATACTGTGATTTTTAATAATATGAGTTAATTATCTGTGATTGGAAATTAAACAATTATATTTAAATAATCAACCCCCCACCCCCCACCCCCCGTCTATGAGTTCCCGTCCAGAATTTTGACCTAAAATTATTGCCATCTTAATTAAAATAAAATAAAATACATAAATTGTTATGTAATCCCGGAATATAACAATTTATTTGTATACATTTTAAAGTAGTTTTTTTTATAGGTACACATATTCTACAACTGTTTTTCTTTTCAGAATAACCATTTTGAAGTATCGTTTGTAAAAGAAGTAAACTTAAATCAGTATTTTTTTAACGTAATTGTCTTTTTTGAATTTTTTTTGCTGCACGTTTGATTTTTTATTGTTTTAAGTTGGATTCACAGATCGTAATACTTAAAGCGAGACTAACAATACACTTGAGTTGTTTGTTTTTTATATGTATCATCATTGTATCACATCATTAAGTTAATAAAAGGAACTCAGCAGTGTACATACTTTCACATATAACAATGCTTAAGTAAACTACATCTCTTAATTATCTGTATAACTACAACCGCACTGCAATGTAACCCTTTGAGTACCAATTTATATTTTTGCGTTCTTTGATTTAATCTGTCTGTATACTTTTATGTATTTTAAACATGAAACACCAATCAGTTTTCGAAATGACCATTTCTGCGGCCAGTCGTCAACAGAATTACGAAGAGTTTCTACACGAAAATTCTCCGCTGATTTCATCAGGGAGCGCTTCAAACTAGCGATATTAGGATCTTTTCTTGCAGGCCATGTCCTGAAGCACAAACTACAGGGAGAAGTCCAGAGAGTTGAGGTCAGAGCTACTAGACGGCCAATCAGCAATGGGAATGAAGTTCGGTATATTGTTTTTAAGTCATTGCTACATAGTCTTCGCTTTATGAACGGGCACTGTATCTTGCTGTAAGCTTCGCTGGTAACCAACGAAAATGAGAACAGTTTTTTAACTGTCGACTTCAAAACGGTTTCCTGGTAGATTCTGGCTGATGTTTTTAACCCTTTTTCGCCAAAATTAAGGTTAATGGCACCGACATAGCTGAACAATAACTAATGCAGGCTAATGGCCCTTTTGGAACCACGGATATTTCTCATGTGCTTCTCGTGAACGTATAGCACACACCCTGTCATTTTGGTAGTTAAAAGACTTCTCCATATTAAAAACATTTTCATCTGTTGGTGTTTCTTGTTTAAAATACATCTATATATAATGTACTAAAAGAAAATTAAAATATCTTAAAGCATCTTGTGGAAATTTTTTGAAAATTTTGTGACAGGGTTTATGGTAACTAATAAAAAATGTTATTAAAATTGCCAAATGTATAAGGTCCGGTTTACTCGTGTCATTGGCAGGATAAACTCAGCATAGGATAGTAGCCAAGCGGGTAGAAAGGATACAGAGATGGAAAATTTAATACTGTTGCCTTAGGACATGCATGTGCAATCTACGACCCGCGGGCCTGACGTTATTTCATTTTGATCGGTCCGCGATAACTTTCTAAAATTCCATTGAATCTGGCCCGTGAGTATATCTTTGTTTCCAGAGATCAAATGCGGTTGAATGGTTGATGTTGATGTGGAACAAGCGCCACATTCTCTGCAAATGGAACTACTTTAGTTACAAGAGAACTCAGATTTTAAGCCAAAAATTAAAAAAATTTCACTAATTGAGTTTTATAAGTACTGTGATGAGTCCACTAAACACCTCGGCGGCCACCGCTATATTGGCGACCTAGATACGGCGTTTGAGTATCCTCGGGAAGGGTTGTCTGCAAAAATTGCAGCTAGGCAGGGTGGATGTTGTATCCCTATTCGCCCGTCCTTCGTCTTCTGAGGGGTAGCGGTCCTCAGAGGTATGGGATTCGGTTGTTGATATTGAAATGTTGTGTTTAAAATACTGTTTAATACATATCATATTTTAGGAAAAATAAACACACACACAACTCTTATTAAAAATCTAATCCCATCAAATTCAACGCTTCACAGTTTCATCTCTCGCTCATCACTCCCTGACCCCGACTCCCTGAAATCTCGCGTTCCCGCGTCTCCCGGTGTTGATATCTCTACTTGACTCGCTATCAACTAGAGCGTGTTACTCATACCCTTTACAGTACATACTTCCTAGTTTACAAATTGCTGAAACTCACAGCTTTTGCTCAGAAGAGAATTACGAATTACTCTTTGGAAGCACTTACAAATGTGAGCAGTTATTTTATAGGATGATGTTCGTTAAATCAAAAACAGGACGCGAATAATGGATTCGCACATAGAAAACACGTTGCGTGTTGCTACATCAGTTGTTTCCCCGAACATTGACAAACTTGTGAGCAATATGGAGTTCCAACCGTCCCATTAAAATTAAATAAACATTTTGTTCTTATTTAACAATATTTATACATTATAATTTGTTTCTTCTTGTGTTTTTTATGAATATTATGAACTCATATATAATTTTTGTATAGTTTAGAAAATTTAGAATGTTTTATTTTCCTATAATAAAAACAATTTTAGTCAAGTAATTTAGAGAAGAAAAAAAAACTGATGATTCTAAATAAAAAGATCCTTAAAAAGTTCTGGCTCGCGAATGTATTTCAGAATGCTATCCGGTGCTCGGTCTTTTGGAAGTTGCACATGCCAGCCTTAATTTGCGTAACGCGCATGTGGTATGGGAATGAAAATTCCCACACCGCTACACATGCGCATTGGTGCGAATTTATTCTTAAACCCCCTACACGCGTTTAATGGCAATGATAATAGCATGCGGGATTAAGATAATTACCTGTCAATTAAAAATATCGAAATGAAACGGTTCCATATCAGTCGTAGGAAAATATAATTTATTATTATATTACTTTGTACTCATTTGCCGAAAACTCATTATTGAAATATATAGGTAATGTATATGTGAAAGTAAAAAGTTGTATACAGACTTTAGTCTCATTTAAATCATTTTGTACATTTTTATATTAAAGCTTATCATTCTCAGATTAAACTAAAACAAGTTGTTACAATAAATTGTAATAACTTTGAGTCGGAGCAGTGTTAAATTATAATGTATTGCAGATTATGGTGATTTAAAAGAAGATAAGAAAAGAATTGAACATTTTACATCACTCAGTGCCGTGCTGGAAGAATACTTACATGATATTCTAATACCAAACTCTGCAGAATTAATTGCTATGTATGGACGAGTAAGTAAATTTTTTGCTTATATATTTTTACGGAATACGGTTGGACAGCCCTATGCTACGCCGTTTCATCATTTATTATTAAAATCTAAAAAGCTTAATAGAAAATGAATTAAAATTATGTTTTGTTTTAATTTTAACTATATCTATTGTGCCTATTTTAATTTGAATCAATTTTCATTCAGCTATTTCAAACTGAAACACATTTTTGTTACGATTTCGTTTATAAAGTATTAAATGTTTAAACTCTGGCAGGCCTTTTAGTATTTAATCTCTCTATATACTATATAAGGTAACGTCTCTCTGTCTGTCCGTATGTGCGCTTTTCACTCGAAAACTGCTGATCCGACTTTAATACGTTTTTTACCGACCGCCAACATATATAAGGGAGGTATTGTTATTATACCGATTTTGACATTTAAAAATTTATTTAACAAAAGTTGCTATAAATGCAATAACTAACAACTGTTATTTGAGACATTTTTCGATAAAACGAAAAAAAATTGAAAAATTTTTGGAAATTTTCCATCTTTCTATTTTTTCATACTTATATGTAACGTTTCCATGGTCATGATAAATAATATCTCTGTTAGAAAATATTAGGCCAAGTTATTTCTACTCTGCTGCTAGAATGTATTTTATGCAAGTACTTTGTGATGGCGGTCTGTCCTGTGGTGGCCACAGCTGATTTTTTCTATCTGTAAATACATCATCTGGTCAGGTTTTCGGTTATGCTCAGGTTATCTGCTCAGTAGTTCTAAACTTATAATTAAATTTGTGCGCGCAGGTAAAATGAAATCCATGTTCTCCGTTCATATTGAACGTATTTTCTTGAAATTATTAGCGACTACATAGATTTCGTCAGTGCCAATGTTGGTACACGATTTATACGCTTCAGAATTGAAAGAATTTTTAATATCCATTCAGTAGTTATGATAAATTTTTAGTTATAAATAAATGTATAGGTACATTTTTTGCATTTTTTTTTTTAATCTTTCGTCACAAAGAGTTATGTGAAGATGGATGATAAAGCTGCATTTAGGGCTCTAAAATTAATAGACTATATTATACAGTCTGTTCCAAACGGTTAAGCGGAACTAAATGGGAATTTAGTTCTTTTAGGTTGTCACGAGAAGGGACCTTGCTGGGGTTATTTCATTTTTCACGTTATGATGTCAAAATTTAAAATTCCAACAATGAAACCATGGAAACGAATGACATATGTCAAAATTAAATATTTTTTTTAGATATTTTAATGACAAAAAATTAAATAAATGAGAAATTTGCATTAAGAATGACACAAAAAATCAAAATATAAAGAAAATGACATTTTAAAATGATATTAACCTTAACCAAAAAATGTTTATTGTAAGTATGATTTACAAAGCTTAAACAAAACGGCCGAAAGGCACGATTTAAACGATGAAAGTAACTAGATTGCAAAATCTAGTTCCGCTTAACCGTTTGGAACAGACTGTATGACTTGTGCACTATTGATTGTCACTAAGTTTGTCATATGGTAACGCAAGCGACCGTTCACAGCTTTAAATTTAATGCACTATGTCTTGTTGATTGTAAATACTTTCCAAAATTTGTAGATAGTGCGTTATTTTAATGAGAGACATATAAGCACATATTAGCTATCTTTCTTTACATAACCTAAAAAATACTGTATCACAAATTTCAACAAATTTCGGAAAACGTGAAACGAAAAATAATGTAGTTGTGGTTATAATTTTGTTATTCAAATTTAGTAAGAAGTAACGACCTCGCTGATGGAGGGTTCGTAAAACGCCACAAAATTGCATTTATTCCATTCCATTGGAGTTGGTTTTAAAAAACATAGATGTCACAACATTCGTTACGCATTATTTATTATAGCTGCAAACGCTGCTTTATACGTTAAAACTGTCTACTAATCCACAATGCACAATGCATAGTCGACTAATTTTAGAGCTGTGAACGCAACTTAAGAGAAATAGTTAAAATTTAAACAAAACATAATTACTATTAAGCTTTTTAAATTGTAATAATTGTTGAAACGGCTTGTCATACAGATCAAAGTATTCTTTATCTACACCATAGCTGTATCCCCATTAGTTTTTTTTTTTTTATTATTATGATTATGTTATAAATCTGTTATTTGTATAATTTTCAGATGTGCGTAAATAGTTTTAATATTCTGGATCCAGAAATGACAACAATTGGTACAGGAATATACCTAGGTGCTTCAATAATCGATCATTCTTGCAATCCGAATGCATTAGCTGTATTTCAAGGAAATACCATTTATATTCGGACATTGAAATCATTACCAACTCTTGATTGGAACCAGGTATGTTAACTATTTTATATATCAAAGATACTTCTTTTACATTAAAATAAGTATTACTTCATAATTTCAGGTTTTTATAACTTACGTTGATCTTCTTGATACTCCAGAAGAAAGACAAGCGAGTTTGCAACAGAGTTATTACTTTTTATGCCAGTGTTCACTGTGTTTGGACTCAAAACAATTGTCATATATGCATAGCTCAATTTGCCCTAACGTGCTGTGCGACTCCCTGGTTGATATGAACAATGTGAATGATGATACAGAACATCAATGCAAACATTGCGGAGAAGATATTAATAACGAATTTAAAACTAGGTATAAGGGTGTTGTTGAATTTACTACTTGGCAACTACATGAAATGAAGAATATCGCATGTATCCTTTTTAGGGTTTTGTAGGTATGACCACCAGAAAACCCTTATTTCTTTTTTATTTTTATTTATTTATTTGGTTGATCTACAGCCATGAGGCCAGTTACACATTAACACATAATAATAATTTAAAATATAATAATTTTAAGTGTACAGAGAAACAAAATATAATTATAGCGTCACTCATGTGTCTGTCTGTCTGTACGGTAGAAATTGTAGTGTAAACGGCTTAACATAGAAAGTTAAAATTTGGCATGGTCATACAACTCCTTGACCAATATATCTCAAGAATACTGAGAGTTCAAAAAAATACATCCCGAGATAAATATAAACATTATAAGCGGTTCACTTTTGTAAGAACACACTAGATCTGGTTATTTTGGTTACTTTTATGGTGTGTTACTGACTTTAAATGTCAATTAAAAATATTCCTTACGCTGTAAAACCGACTTTAGGTTGATAAGGTTATGATCATTATAATTAAGATATAATTTTTCATTATGACATATGTCAAATGGATCGACATTTTAAAAAAGTGACATTTTTAATACCAACATGACATACAGCTTCAAAGGTGCAAACTATTGAAAACAAAATTCCCTCTTAGTTTGTTCTTACAAAAGTGAACAGCTTATATGTACTTAATATAAGCTGTTCACTTTTGTAAGAACACACTAGATCTGGTTATTTTGGTTACTTTTATGGTGTGTTACTGACTTTAAATGTCAATTAAAAATATTCCTTACGCTGTAAAACCGACTTTAGGTTGATAAGGTTATGATCATTATAATTAAGATATCATTTTTCATTATGACATATGTCAAATGGATCGACATTTTAAAAAAGTGACATTTTTAATACCAACATGACATACAGCTTCAAAGGTGCAAACTATTGAAAACAAAATCCCCTCTTAGTTTGTTCTTACAAATGTGAACCGCTTATAAAAAAATATATAATTTTTTAAAATTTTGATTGAAACCTCATAATACGTGGATCAACAAGCAAATTTTTATTTGTGAAAAATCAATTTATTTTATGGGATTTTTGCAAAAAATATTTCAAAAAACTTTTGTCCCCCACTCTGTTTCCCAGAGGGGTTGATCTTAAAATCTAAAAACCGGAACCGGAATAGTTCAGCAAAAAATTTTGATCAGGTTTGTTTTTCAAAAAATTTCGATTTTTTTTTGTGTCGTTGATAAATAGGTGCCCGTTCAGGCATTAACTTTTCAGAATATAGAATTGTCCTGGCTAATTGCCAAAGTAGCAACGGCCATTTTTTAAAAATGTTTTCATGTCCTTTGCTACTTCGGCAATTATCCAGGATAATTCTATATTCTGGAAAGTTCATGCCTGAACGCGATTCGAACCCGAAACCTTAGCAACGTAGTGCACCTGTGTTACCACTAAGCTACGCCGGTCGGCAGCAAAAGCCATTAAAATAAAAAAAAGTTTGTGACATATAGGGTAGTTGGCGAATCAGTGCAGTTGCGTTACTGGAAAGGTCACATGTTTTTGTGACGTCATATTTAACACGTCTACATAGCATCCATTTAACGAATGTAATATTTGTACGCTGTCACTTGTAATGAAATGAAAATATAAGAATAAGAACAGAATAGAAACAAAAAACTATTCTAATAGGCTAAGTAGTCCTAAAAAAGGCTGATGTGATATATGTGATCATATGCAAGAAAATAGAAATACGTTGAATTTAACCTAAAAAGCTATGCACTACACACAATATCAAATGGAAATCTATAAGATACCTATAAGAAAATATATAACTAAACACAAAACTGCTAAATAAACAACAAACTAAATAAAAAAGGTTTTTAGAAATTACTATAATTTAGATATGTGAACACAAGTATCAAAACACATAAGAACTTATTATAAAATGTCAAATGTAAACATCGTTTTATTTAGCGATACTAATACAAATGTCCCTATATTAAATAAACACTTTTAAAATGTGTATCTTCAAAATGACTATCGAACACAAACTAAATGACTTCAAAAGGTATGCTTTAGTAAAATAAAAGAATGAAGAGCAATATTAGTCTATAATTCACATGCAAAAAAAATCGATTTAGCTATTTTTTCGCCACTAAGTTTGTCATTGAAGTTATGACGCAAAATGACCAACTGCATTGATTCAACGACTGATCTATAGTAACTTTTGTTTGTTTTCTTGGTCAGTTTCCAAGTTTGAGATCCATACTTAAACACTGATAATATTTCACCGTTTAGGAGGTTCTTAAGAGTAGTTGGCGATAGATTAGCTTTCTGTATTTTTTTAATTTAACAATATTGATTCAAAGCTTGAGTTACTCTGTGATCAAGTTCTTTCTCATTTTTATTTTTGAACGCGATAAACTGCCCATGGTTTCAAAATCATCTACATGTTCTATTGTTTCTCCAATCATTTTTTGGTTTTAGTTTTCACGATATTGATTTGCAGACCTGTTTGATTCCTTATTAAATTCGTGAGGCATCTGATTTGTCTTATCTGCATTCTCTGAAATTTTTCTTCCATTTATTATTTTTTTATCGTCTTATTAACCTTAATTAAATCAGATTTAGATGTGTGCAAAATGTGTCTACAACGGCAACAGGGTGTTTTACACCCATTGAACATACTTCATGTTAAGACTCTGGACATGACATTTGAAGCCTGCATTCAAATGGGAAATTGGGAGTATGCTGAAGATATTGGCAAGCAGTTGCTACCAGGATTCAGGTAAATTTCCAGTACATAACAAAAAAATAATAATAATAATAATAATAGTACAGTATGTCCCCATATTAATGTACCCACACAATTTCTGTATGCATTAGTGTATAAAGGTGCTTTCATATAATTATGCATTAGACATTTTATTTTTCACTTCGTTGTTATTTGTTCATAATGCCTAGGATACGAGATATTTAAAAATATGCATAACAACCGGAGCATTATGAATCCATTACGCCCTCAATATATATTAGTCTCATTTACGGCCGATACTTTATTTATATTTACCATAGTCTAAAGCAGGGGTGCTCAACCTTTTCATACCTACCGCCCACTTTAGCATCTCTATTGGTAGAAAATTTTTCATACCGCCCACCTGTTGTATAATAATAATAACTTACCAAATACTTTCGCAAAATTTAGCTGCCTAAATCTTTATAAAACAACTTACTGCATCATCTCTTATTATTAAACACATTGGATGTCACAAAATACCCTGTGTAACACAGTACCCACACTTCCCTTACCCGTAATTTTTGAGTAGAGGTTTAATGAAAATTTAGCGCCATTTAGTTTGACGTAAAGTGAACTAAACTTATGCGCGGGCGATAAAAATTGTATATTTTGAGAAATTTAACTATAAACAGTAAAGAATTTTATGAAAACTTAATGAAAATGTTTTTCAATAATGCTATGAAATTTTTTGCTATGTTTATGTTATGTTAATAATGCTATGTTTTTAAAACGTCAATAAAATTTAAAAATAAATGGAAAGTAGCCAGCATTGGACAAAACTCCTACCGCCCACCAAAAAATTCCTATCGCCCACTAGTGGGCGGTAGGGACCAAGTTGAGTACCACTGGTCTAAAGGTTTCGTATTATTTTTCATATTTCTGTTTTAGACTTAAGTGGTAACAAACTTTTTTGTGCATTTTTCTCGATATATTCGGGTAATTCTTATATTATAAGATTCATTGTGATTGTAAAATAATTCTGACAATTAAACAGGGCTTCGAACCGGAACTGAACCGAAAACCGAATAAATCGTTATTTTTGTCAGAACGAAAACCGGAGCAGAAAAATATCGGTTTATTTCGGTTCAGATAATGTTTATGGGAGTGAAAATATAGGATGGGAGGGGAATATAGGATGGTATATTATGGGAATAAAATACATTTTATTTAAGATTATTTTTTAAACTGATGAGCAGAAAAAAATCGTCTTTTTTTAACTGATAAGTAAAAAAAAAATTGCGCTTCTATTATTTCGGGGGGGGGGGGTGAAAGCCCAGAACCCCCCTGGCAGCGGCCTTAGTATGATTATTACAAAATAAGGAATAAAATGTTCTTCTAAATTATAGTAGAAAATAAATTTCTGATACAAATAAAAGCATTTAAAAATTTATCACTCGGAACTGAACTAAAAACCGAAAAAACCGTTATTTTTGCCGAAATGAAAATCGGAACCGAACTGAAATTTATTTTTTTAATTGAACCGAAACGAAAAAAATAACGGTTCGAAGCCCTGCAATTAAATGATTAAACAAAATCATGCCGACCGGCGTAGCGTAGTGGTAACACATGTGCTCTGCGTTGCGAAGGTCCCGGGTTCGAATCCCGTTTAGGTATGGAAATTTTTTCAAATAAAAATTGTCCTGGTTGATTGCCACAGCAGCAAAGGCCATTAAATATAAAAAAAAATCATTTGTTTTTGTCTATAAACTGTTTATTGTCATAGGCTACCAGATAGGTATAAATAACTGTTAATTTTTACTTTTTATTTTATGTGAAGAGAAATATAAAACCTTGTATACACCATTGGCGTTACTGGATGATTACGCCCATCAAGCGACATCCATCCCTCGGGCTACATTACGTCTATCTCCGGGCGTAATCATCTTAGTAACACCCTTGGTGTATAAATAGCTATTTTGCACGTATCATTACTTTCATGTTATCATATCTTACTTCATGCACCGTAACGTATCCATATTTTTATTTTTAATGTACAGTTTTCAGTTTGACGCATTGTTGAATTCAGACGTTTTTCTCCGGGGAAGAAATTACATGAGCCAAGGGGGTATTACATATTTATTAGGCAGGTATTATAGCAAAAAAATCTCCGGGCGTAATTTTTGGCACTTAAGGGGAGGGAGTCCTCAACGGAATGATAGTAAAATGGTTTAATTACTCAAACCTTTAATTGTTTTTGACATTGTTAAATATTATTGTATGGTCTCTATTGTTATTTTTACTGTATTTTGTTACAGGAAATATTATGGCGAAATTCATCCATTAGTCGGAATTTTGTTACTGAAAATCGGTAAAATTATGCTGTTTAAAGGTGGATTGACAGATGCACTAAAATACATCAAAGAAGCTGACAAAATACTGTCTATCACTCACGGAAAAAATCATGCTCTATATAAAGAATCATTATTACCACTTTTAAATCAGGTTTCTAAAGAAATTGATATGATAGGTAATCACGATGTGTATCTATAAAATAATTGTATTAGAACATAAATAAAGTTTTTGGAAATTGATATTATCTTCGGCTGAACTGTTGTTGTCAATATCTTCAATACTATCCAATGCGTTGATTATACTGCATTTCTTGAAAGACTTTATAATCTTCTTTTCTTTTACAGCTTCCCATGAATTATTTACCCAGGTACTTCTGCAATTTTCGTCCGTTTAATACGTTCTGTTGCTGTAGCATCGTGATTTGGCATTATCATTCGCTTGTTCCACTCTTCCCGCATAAAATTATTAAATGGTTTATTAATCGACACATCCAAGGATTGTCGTTGATTTGTAAGGCCTCCAGAAATGACAGCTAATTCTGTATTCATTTCTATTATATTTTCTTGGTTGATTCTGTTTTATGCGCTCTGAATTGATTCCACACTAACATCGCACACTTTTTAAACACCGTACTATACCTTGGGACCATAAGACGCACCCCAATTTTAAGACAATTTTTCTGCGTAAAAGCAGAAAAATACGGTAAATAAATTCTATTTATATAATATATTTATTACTCTATTCCAGTGTTGTTCAATCTTGTTTTTAATTCGTTAAGAACGTGGAAAAGTTTACACTGTAGAAAAATGGATTTCTGTCTCAACTTATTCTCTTTGTCTCTATTTATTTTAACTCAAATTAGCTCAAAGGCGTACAAACTAAGTTTACAGTGAATATATTATAATCTGTCTCAATTTGTAATACGAAACTATGGTCTATTTCAAAGTAGAAAAAAGTAGATAGCGCTGCGAACCGAGTACGATTTACACTGATCAGATACAGTATAGCGGGAAATTTAAAATAAGTTACAACTAGGGCATGGGCGTAGCAACTGGGTTAGCAAATGATTTTTTTTTTTAATATAAAAAAGGTTTATAAGATATTGAAATAAACAAGGCAGATAATACACTTACGTTATTTATACAACATAAATTCAGTTTAATGGAAAATTTGAAAAAGTTAAAAAAATATAAATTTTAAAAATTATGTACTATATACATATGTATAAAATGAGAGATTTGGCTAAAAGAGTTTAAATAACGCAATAAAACAAACAATAAATCGAGCAAAAGTTTATTATTTAAATAATTATTGTAAATAAAAATATATGTATATATGAAGGTCTAAAAATTATATCAATAACTTCTTCTTTGGGCACAATCAGCTGGGCTGTCTTTTGGCCTCACATTAGTCCTCTCTCTTGATATGTAAATTGTCAAGTGTCAAAAAATATTTATGTCAGATAACCTAAAAAATATATAACTGCGTAAAAACAAATTACATGGCGAATTTTCTTCATAAAATCTACGCCAAGAATATAAATAAAAGTCTAAATATGTAAATAATAACAAAATATATGAGAAAAATTAAATAATATAAATAATCACACTTCTTCTTACACACATTTTTCTACTTTGAAATAGACCATAAATCTGGTTACTTTGGTGACTGTTGTGGTGTAAACAGACTTTGGCGTATCCGTGTGAACCAATACTATGACAATATTATAAATGTATTATCAATGTACAACATAAAAAATGAACTTTTACTGTTAGTTCCGTATTACAAAATGAGACAGATAATACTACCTATTATTTCTAATAAGTAAAACGGAGGTACATGTTTAAATAATGTTAGAATATAAAAGCCAGCGAATAAATAGATTTGAAATTAATTTAGAATATATATATATTAAGAGAAATATTTTAAAATGAAGTCGTCTGAAAATGAATTAATGTAAGTACGCCTCTGGTACGAAACACAACAGTTGTTTTGGTGTTAACTGTCATATTCTTTGCTGTCAAGGAGCGCCATAATAATTTGTGTTGTGTTATAGTGTCGATTAAATATAAACTTGAAGTGAAGAAGAATCCTTTAATGATTCGGACTGATGGTATAACCAGGGAATAAATTGCTACACAACTGTGCATGCGTCACACCGCGTTACATCGCACATGTTTTGTTTTACATACGATGGTTCTAAACAGGCGGCATTATTAATTAGCGCGAGTTTCTTGAAACATAGTGTTTTGTCAGTAAACTAGAAGATGGGTAGCTCGCACCATTGTTTTAGAGCCACTGATAATCCTTGAATTATTTAGTGAAATTGTTATGTGCTGACATCTACAAATAAATTTTGTAACGTTGTAGCAGTCTAATCCCTGGTTTAGCCATAGTTTCAATTGTTATATTATTTTTTATACGTGACAGGTTTAGGTTGACAGGAATAGGATAAACAAAGGTAAAAAATTATCGGAATAAAAAAATAAAACCAAGTTTGTGCTATAAATGGAAAATATTTATTTAAATGTATACTTCATCCTGCTTTCAGTCCATATTAATAAAGATGAAATTTACCTATACATTTATTAAATATTTCAAATTTTTCAATATTAAATATTCTTTAGAATATAAATAAATAATTTTTCTAATTATTCTAATGAAGTATGAATTGTAAAAAAAAAATCATAATAAAATTCATTAACTATTTAAAGGGGTTACTCTGAACGAACATTATTTTAACAGAACCATTATGTTAACAAATCTGATCAATTGTTGTATTTTAACACCGATTCAACAGTTTATATTCAGAATATCCCTATAAATTAATGTAACTTATCATTTCATGTAGTAGTACGATCACAAATTTAAAATTCAACACATCAATAATAGATTTCGTACAATAATTACAGATTAGGTATTAAAAAAATTTAAATAACACTGCTACTAACATTCACCCTCGATAATAGTCTTTCTAAAACACACACACACTGAAATATGACGAATAGGCTTACTGGAATAAACCAATAACACGTTAACACTTGCACTTGTTATCGGACAGCAGTTTTACGAACAGTATATGTGTGTGCTCACTTTGAAACATTTAGTATCAGTCTTTTATAAATCCTCTCCTCACAACTCGTCTTTTAATTCCTCGTCTTCATCAGCTGGTGGTGGTGGAGCACCTCCTGCACCCTGGTACAGTTTAGCGATGATCGGTTGTACGATATCTTCTAATTCTTTCTTCTGTTTCTTATATTCTTCTGAATCGGTGTCCTGGTTGTCTTCCAACCATTTGATTTTCTCATCGATCGCTTCTTCCATCTTAGTTTTCTCATCGCTAGATACCTGAAAATTTAAAATTATTCTAATTAATTTAAATCACGGTATAACTCGCTACAAAAATAATAATGGGAAGTATGAATTTGTATACATTTCAGGGTATTTTGTATGGTACATTTTGTTGAAATAAAGAAATTTTTGGAAATGTTTTTCGTTAATTAATCTAATACCACTATTCTGAACATTTTTTTAAAATTATAATAACGCACTTATGTAACAAATCTTGTCAGATATCCCCGTTATAAAATAGTGAAAAATTTGAACTTTTACACAGTCATTACAGTTACCACATTTGGTTCAGAAAATTGCGAACAGAATTATAGCTATACTTCATTTTTTTAAAGAATGGAGTGTGGACAAGATAGGAGCTATTTCGATCTTGTTTATAATTGGGCAATAACGTGGAAAAGTTTACGCTATAGAAAAATAGATTTCTGTCTCAACTTTTGTCTCAAAACATTAATTTTGAAACGTCAAATCTGAATTTACCGCAAAATTTATTTAATTTTAAAATATAAACTTTAATTTGATACAGTGTGAAACCGGCCGCGCTAGCAGCGCCATCTAATTCGTTCTTAAAAAAAATAGAGTATAGCTCCAACCATTTAACCACAATATCTACCATAGAGATAGACAGACACATGACAATATGGTTTTTCAGTTATACATACGAAACTCTAAAAATTAGTAAACAAAAAAAAAAGGGAAAATACACACCTTTGAACCAAGTTTATCCTTATCTTGAAGTTGGTTCTTCAAAGAATAAGCATAACTTTCCAATTCATTACGAGCTTCAACACGTTCCTTCAATTTCTTATCATCATCAGCGAACTTCTCCGCATCCTTAATCATCCTGTCAATATCTTCAGGTGTCAAACGATTCTGATCATTCGTAATAACAATCTTCTCCCTATTTCCTGTACCTTTGTCTTCGGCTGACACTTGCAAAATACCGTTAGCATCAATTTCAAATGTAACTTCAATTTGTGGAATGCCTCTTGGCGCAGGTGGAATACCAGTAAGATCGAATTTACCAAGAAGATGGTTGTCTTTAGTCATCGGTCTTTCACCTTCATAAACCTGGATTGTAACGGTATGTTGATTATCAGAAGCCGTAGAGAAGATCTGCGATTTCTTTGTTGGGATAACAGTGTTACGTGGAATTAATTTAGTCATTACACCACCAACAGTTTCGATACCCATGGTAAGTGGGTTAACATCCAAAAGTACGATAGCATCAGTGTCTTGTTCACCGGAGAGTACTCCAGCTTGTACAGCAGCACCGTAAGCAACAGCTTCATCAGGATTAATACCACGGGATGGTTCCTTTCCACCGAAGAAATCTTTAACGAGTTGTTGTACTTTTGGAATTCTAGTTGAACCACCAACTAATACGATTTCATGTACGTCCTTTTTGTTCATATCTGCATCTTCAATTACTTTTTGTACTGGTTTCATTGTGGAACGGAACAAATCCTGAAAAATAAAGTATTTATTGTAATAATATATTTGCTAATTCATTTAATTGAATTATATCTAACTTTCATTTAATCTAATTATATCTAGACGGACGGACAGACAGATAGACCGACAGACATCATGCTAAAAATAGTCAAAACGTTATGTAGGGACCTCAATTCGTGGAGATCCATCAAAATCTCGAAATGTCAAAATCGTCACAATACCTCCTTTATATATGTTGGAGGTCGGTAAAAATGGATTTTGATATATTTTAATTTAAACAACTACATATTCACTGTTGTGAGGATGCGTATTTAAAATTGCAAGTTAAATTTGTTGAGTTTTCAAAATGTCCTGTGTTGATTTTAATTTCTTTTGCAATTCAGGTTACTATTCTTTTAAAAGTACTTCTATTCTATTTCAATTGGTAAAACAGTGCACTTTTGTTTTTCTCAAATCCCTAACCCTTGAAAAAATATGGTTTTTAAAAGTTCAGTAGTTCAACTTTTCATCAACAGATGGCACAAGTAAATTTTAGCATTAGTAAGTTTCATAAAATGTTTGCAAAGCGGCACAGTAAAATGCTGAAATGTTAATTTAACATATTAATGTGATTTCTTACCATGTTCAATTCTTCAAACTTGGCACGAGTTAAAGTTTCAGAGAAATCGTCTCCTTCGAAGAAAGATTCAATTTCAATCCTGACTTGGTGACTGGATGAAAGAGCACGCTTCGCCTTCTCAACTTCACGACGCAGCTTCTGAACAGCCCTGTTGTCTTTACGGATATCCTTACCCTTCTTCTTCTTGTATAGTTTGATGAAGTGATCCATAACACGCTGATCGAAATCTTCACCACCAAGATGGGTATCACCATTTGTTGCTACTACCTGTAATAAAATAAGAAAACAATTAAAACCTGAAATGCATGTATTTAAACAAATGTGTTTACCTCAAATACACCGTTGTCAATGGTCAAGAGAGATACATCAAAAGTACCGCCTCCCAAATCGAATACCAAAACATTCTTCTCTCCGTCTTTCTTATCAAGACCATAAGCAATAGCGGCAGCAGTTGGTTCATTGATAATTCTCATAACGTTCAACCCAGCGATAGTACCAGCATCTTTAGTAGCTTGACGTTGAGCATCATTGAAATAAGCAGGTACGGTAACTACAGCATGTGTAACTTTCTTGCCGAGATACGCTTCAGCAGTTTCCTTCATTTTTCCTAAAACCATAGCGGAAATTTCTTCGGGTGCAAATACTTTATCTCCTTGACTTGTTTGTACAGAAATATGTGGTTTGGAATTTTTCTCAATGACTTTGAATGGGAAGAATTTAACATCGTGTTGTACTGTGGTATCGGACCATTCACGACCGATCAAACGTTTAGCGTCGAAGACGGTGTTTTCTGGGTTTGTCGTAAGCTGATTCTTTGCAGCATCTCCGATAAGACGTTCACCGTCTGGAGTGAATGCTACGTAAGATGGGGTGATACGATTACCTTGATCGTTTGCAATAATTTCTACACGACCATTTTTGTATACACCAACACTGGAAAAGAGAAAAATAAATAAATATTATGAAGGAATTGTAATAAAGTCCAACATAATATTAGGTAAAGACGATTAAGCAAATAGCTGTCTTGTTAACGCTAAACGACAAGGTTCAATTATTGACAAGTTTCAAAAACGACTCAGGAAAAAATATATGTAATAGGATTGAATAGTCTATTTTTATCTCCGATTGATTATGAATTTTTTATCTTTGGGTAATCACAATTGACAAAAAAAAAATGACAACTAAAATCAAAAGTAATATTTATTAAAAAAAATTGATGTGAAGTGTGAATTTTCACACATTGCATCCTTAAAGGAGAAGTGGGATTTTGCTTAACAAAATTATCAAAAGCCTTACTAACAGTAAAACTTTCAAAATCTAGTTTCGCTTCAAAAAAATAGGCTATATAATCTGTTTCTTTGATATAAACGGGATTAGATTTTGAAAACTAATAACTTAACTTTTAAATGAGGCTTTTGATCATTTTGTTTGGTAAATGCTTCAATCGTTAAAAAGTGAGCTTGTGACAAATTATAAAAATAAAAATTTAATTTAGTTGCGCTTAAATATTTGGAATAGACTATACTTCTCTATAGCATAAATTTCTTCAGAAATGAAATCGTGTAAAACCTGATGCAAGAAATGAATGCGAGCTCATCAAGCATAAATAACAAATATAACCAAATGCGTTCAATACTTCTGTAACACACTGCTTCTCTGCATGGCTTTCTTTAATTTATTTAACGTAATGTTTTAATTTGAATTGTAAAAACACGACGCAAACTTATTTGATAATCTAAATGATGGATTAAATTGAAATAATGGTACCTCTATCATACACAAGTTCCTAATTTAGTAGATAAATTGAAAAAGCAAAGAAAGAAACACCTGCCATATTGGTCTTCTCTAAAATACTGTAAACTTTAAAAATTTTAAATTAAAAGTACACTTACCATGAATATGTTGTTCCTAAATCAATTCCTACGACAGTTCCTACTTCTTTATCTTTCTCTTTTTTGTCATCTTTCGCCCATATACTGACTAGCAGTAGGCAAAAAATTCCTAACACTCCCTTCGCTCTCATCTTCCTTCTGTTCACTTTTATCCTAAATAACAAAACAATTATAAGTAATCCAAGTATTTAAAAATTATTTAAACTATTTAACAAGTAGAAATTTTTTAAAATAAGTATTTGATAATGTCTACGTCAACCACATTTTGCCGATCGCTTACGTGTCTCCATGAACCGGTCAATTAGTTAAAAAAAGGATTTTTAAGTTAAAATTTAGCAAATATAGTAATAAAAATGATGTTTTATAAGCCTACAATTACTTAAATACCTGTTTCCGTAAAACCTTTACGTGTAATTCACAAATTATAAAAAATCAAAATTGAAGTGCTGCACCAATTGAACGATTATACCGTATAATTCGTAAATTTTGACATATGGATAATTTGTCTTATTATAAATGCTATAAATATTAGTTTAATTTACTTTTGTACTTACAGTTTAAAGATTTATTTTAATATTTCACTTCTTTTTGAAACATGCACCTTCTATACCGAATTGAAACTAACTGTACCAAAATTCTAGGCGCATTGCAATATAAGTAAGAATTTTGTCGTGGTAATATATGATTGGTTACTCGTATTACTAGATTACTTTTCATTGGATATTCACCTAAAACTTGGCTTACTGTGATTGGCCCACGTACGGTATAGAGGTTAACAGTTTCTTCCTTGCTTTATGTTTACGAATTTTAAACCATTCGAGAATCTTCCAGATATTTAATTAAAAATAATAATTATCAAATAATTAAAATTAAAAATAGAAAAGGTGGCTTAAATATTGATATTTTAAGATACTTTTTATATTTTTTATCACATTTTGAATATTTTAAATCATACTTTTGATTCATTTATGCAAAGACAATACAAAAAAAGATTGAATTTTATTTTCATAACGGTAAATTAGTACCTTTTTGTAATTATTAAACACTGTTTCTGTCAATAGTACTAAAATATAATTAAAATGAACTAAATAATTCATGTTTAATATTATAAAATGTGGAATAATTAATTAAAATTTTAGTTATTTAAGAAATATGCAAATTTAATGTAACAATAAATTTATACCACAGAACACATTATACTAATGATTTATACTAAATGTAATAAGTATAATTGCCTGGTTACACGATGCCAGTAACTTGTGCAAGTACTAGCACAAGTAATTGTGCCAGTACTTGCACAAAAATATATTTTACTAAAGATTTTTTTTTTCATACAAAGAATTTACATTCCAAACGTTTACGCGGAACTAAATGGAACTTTTATTTATGTAAGTCGTCCCGCGCTCACTTTTTAAAAATTGAGGTTGGATTTTGATTAATAAAATGACACTTTTTTAAATTGTCAAGAGATCACTTTTTAATGATTGAATGCGACTTTTGTTAAATAACATGGTTAAAAGCCTCATTCAATAGTTAAAAGATATTAGATTTCAATATCAACTTCCGCTTAAACCAAGGAAACAGGCTATTTATACATTTCTGATTGTTAAAAAATATGGATTTTTTTTTAATTTCATTTGTTAAAATAATATTAGGTACTATTTCAGTAATATGTATACAATATATTTACGTATTACTTGCAATATCATTGCAAAACTAAAGTTTTTCGAGATACAGAAGATCTTTATACTGAAGTTAGTTATACAGATCTTTGTAATGTCGTTATTGGAAATAATTTTTCAATTTTTAAGATTATTCAGTTAAACTATCGAGGTATAATAAATATTAGATACTTTGCTAAGGTCACCTACCTTAAAAATCACTGAAGCATTATTTCAGGTTAATAAAATAGTGCGTGTAGATATTAAAGTTACACTCTGCCTTTCTTATACAAAAAAAAAAATGTGCGTGGAAACTTTTTAACTAATAGATTTCAAAACGGACCGTTAAAATCAAAATTTTTTTTAGAAAATTTTGATAGAAACAACCTTAAAATTCAATCGTTAAATATTAATAATTTTAAAATCTAGTTCCACATAAACCAAAGAGAAACAGATTATGTCTTTAATTCATAAAATGCAAATGCAGGCAGTAAGAGACGTACCACAAACATTGTAGCAAAATTGATACAGTGGTGTCACATAATTATTTTATTTTATTTTCACGTAATAATCCATTGCTTATATTTAAAAAAGACATGATTGCTTACATTTAATAAATACATAAATACAATTTTAGCAAATGAAATATAACATACAAAAGTATTACAGGGGAAACTTCCTAAGCGTCCTGACATCTGATGGCAATTTGCGGAAGATACAAAAGTAACATTGTTTTGTTTTGTTGTTGATATTGCCAACTGACAATAACTGAAGCGCCTCTAGTGAGATTTTGAGAAACTGACAGGTGGAGGATAGTCGAGTTTATTTACTGTTGTTTTCATAGCGAGTTTTTAAAAAATGTCTTTAAAATTACAAGAAAAAATTAAATGCAACGTGAATTGTTGTGTTTATCTTTGCAATGCAAAAGTAGGTCGTGATAGAGACCTAAGTTTTCATCGTGTTCCGAAACGTGGCAAAAAAACCTTATTACCTTCAATTATAACCCTAGAGGTTACTTGGGCACTGAGAAAACGGAAAATTTCATTTAACTCGACCCTCATATTGAATAATAAATTAATTTCAATAAATATCACATGAAGATACCATTGAACCTGTCAAAAATATGTTATAATATTATATTAAATATTATAATAATTATATTTTCTAATGACGTAATGTTCGCAAATTATTTAAATTTATTTTAAACAAATAAAATAGAAGTACTTAGTTAGATCTCAAATATCGAATAAAAATGATTATCAAAAATCTGTTGCATTTGATGTGATTATAGAAAAAAATTGTCTTAGACATCCAGCATTCTGTAGACTTGTTACACCTATTAAATACCTACAAAACCCTGAAATTTGTGAAATTCACACTTCACATCAATATTTTCTTGTTACTTATATTTTCTATAAATATGTAACAACTTCCACTCCACTTTGCAAATTAGCTGAATATAGTCGGATTGATGATAGGTGACTGTTACATGTATGTATCAAGTAGTGCACTCATATAATAATCTAGTTACCATTATTCAGCGATTTTAAAAATGTTTTTTGTTTTTTGTCTTAACTGTCAGTGTCTGGTAATAAATATTGATTAAAATATGGCTTGCGGCCAATTATTAAATTCACAAACTTTAATTTTAAATCTGCTGGAATAAACAACAAATTATAATCCAAAATTTACGTATGAGTATAAATTTTTCCTTATTTATAATTATTACCCTAAAATTAATAATTTTGTTTGTTTGAGTACTGATGTAAATTTATTTTCGCGCTCTAATTAGTAAAGATATCTACGAATTATGCTGTTTCTTTCTAATGCTTTGTTTTTTATTAAAATAATTTTGAAGGTTAGTTGCGTCACTATACGTTACTATGGGTATGCAAATAATTTTAATGATATAGACAGAGAAAGCATATAGTATTGAATATCGATACTTGTAGCAACGAACAGTCACTTATCAGCAATCCGACTATAGTCGAAATTTCTAGATTATTCTTTTAAAAGTTTCAGAAATATTAAGGAGTATCTTCAGGAAACTGATTTACATAATTGATCATTCCACTGAGGTGGTGTTAGTTCATCGATTCTCCGATCAAGAAATGCTACTCTTGAACCCAAACTGTGAGTAGTGTGTTCCACTAGTGATTGTCTCCGCCATTTTAGTTGTGGTACTACTGATTCAACTCTCGATACTCTTGATTCCATATTACGTAACTTTAATCTAACCGCATCGATGTAGACAGAATTTAATGGGGAATCACATAGGATTGCTGGAACTAAATATACAAAATTAGAAAAATATATAGTTATGGCTTTTTACAGACAGATCGGCATGAGAAATAAAACAAAATAAAAAAGTCTGATAAAAAAAAAAATAGTATAGTCTGTTTATTTGATTTAAGCAAAACTATATTTTGAAAATTAGTAAGTTTTAATGATTAAATAAGGCTTTGATCATTTTATTTCACAAAAGTCCACTTCAATCGTTAAAAAATGAGTTCATACATTTGTTTGATCTCTCAATATTTGTGAAACTGTTTTTTTTGTTAAATAAAAAATTACATACCATCCTGATGTACTTTTGTTACGTCTATCATTATAGGTCTAAAAAATAAAAATTCAAATTAATTACACATTTTTACTTTATACTTGTATTCCTTTGATATTTTAGTAATTTAGATTTGTTGTATTTTTAGTGTATTTATTTTAATAAAGAAGATATTAGTTCCACCTAAATGTTTGGAATTGCCTTTGTATAATATACTAACTTTTCAATGGAGGAATCCAATATATTCATTAATGGTATAAGTACACCATCACCGTTTCTTATTTTTAGTATTTTATTGTCTGTTAGAGATATATTTATTGTGTTCATCAATTTTTTCTTTAAGTCTTCATAAGTTATATTGGAATCTACTTCCATATCTATTGTTTTATCCACATCTGAAAATAAAACCAGCGTCAAGCAACTAAAAAATTAACTAGATTATATAGAATTAGCTGATGCGCCTGTACTTTATGGTCTTTGATATGTAAAGTAAACTATAATATATTTCAAGATTTTACTGTGCCCCCCAGTAATTCTCCAAATAAATACCTAATTGAAAAAATGCATAGAAGTAAAAGTTATGGTTTCCTATTATAAATTATTTTTGTCATATAAGTTTTTGCTGTTAAATCAATAATAAGAGATTTTTCCAGATTTAAATTTTAGGGTGACCTCCGTAACTCCTAAAATATTCATCTAAATGAAAAACAACGCGGAACAAGAATTATAAACAATTTTTGTCTGTCAATGGGCATTTAGAAAAAAAAAGTTTGCATTTTGAAATTCAAACCAGATACTTGAGCAATATAAATTTATTGTGCAAAACAAATATTTAAACAATACTTAACCTATATTGGTTTTTTATTTACTTACCTTCATTATCCAACCTTCTGACTTTTAATTGTATTATTTTACTCATTTTAAATATCTAATTTTCAGTCGTTTCTTATAATTTAAAAACACATTACCAATTTTTAATAAAAGATTATAAAAACAAGTTGCACTGATCTGTCAAAATTGCTGCTGGTTGATCAGCTGCTAATGCAGTGGCGTATCAAATACATTTGTACCAGGGGTTTCTCAAATCATTTCGCATTAGGCTTAAATCTCGACATCCATCAGTAACGAGTAATAGTCAACATGCGGAAAAATTGATTAAATGGACGGACTGCTGGCTAACAAATGCACTATTAGAATGGCAGTACCAAAAGTGAACCACATGGATTCGACATACCACCAATCGCGTAGATTGCGCGCAATACACTCTATACGCTTATTTTCGTCCTCCTCAGAGCAGAAACCTGGTCAGTGTCTCCGTCTGGGACCATTGCAGGGTTCCGCACTTAACATTTTGGTCCTAAATGTTTTTTTTTTTGTGCTTGGTCTCCCGGACTAAGATGTTAACTTAGGGGGACCCAGAGAAAATTTTGCGGGGAGGACAAGTTACGCACGTATATTATTATAAGTTCACGAACCGGTCACGGATCGTAAACCGGGGGTTGATAAACACTGTTTTAATGTGTTTTACAAAGGTCAAATATAATCTCGGTACAGGTTAAATAATTAAATAAACATAATTTAAAACATTCTGTAATTTCTCTATTTAAAATAAATTCGTTCATTACATAAAATAATTAGTGATCCTATATACATATATTTAATCCCGGTTACGTAAATAAAGACTTATCACAGCATAATCTATATGAAAATTAGATATAGCACCAATTCTATTTTTATATATAATGGTTTATACAATATAAAATATTCTTTAAAATCATATGGTAAAAATATGTAGAATATACTCTCTACTAGGACTCGATTATAACTGCTGATGTTCCCGGCGAAGAACTATGGCAAGTTGGACCGTCTGTCTGTTCCCTTGGACTATCTGGTCTTATTAAAGCTGCTTTGTCTAAAAAAAAAAAACAGATTTATTAGCTGCAAATTTATTATTAGCTCCTTAGTTTAATTATAATGTGTCTTAGAAGAAGCTCATCTGTTAGGAACAGAGGAGAAAAATCACCACAATCAATCTATATACAAATACATTCGCGGAAAAATAAATAAAAAAAATCAGCTGTGGCCACCACAGGACCGACCGCCACCATAAAGTACTTATATAAAATACATTCTAGCAGCAGAGTAGAAATAACTTGGCCTAATATTTTCTAACAGAGATATTATTTATCATGACCATGGAAACGTTACATATAAGTATAAAAAAATTGAGAAAGAAAAAATTTCGAAAAATTTTACAAAAATTATTAGAAATTTTTCGTTTTATCAAAAAACGTTTTAAATAAAAGTTATTAATTATTGCTTTTATAGCAACTTTTGTTCAATAAATTTTTTCGAAATATTTTTCTGTTGTGAAATATTCACAAAAATCTTAAAATCGACACGAGTAAACTCCCATTTTTAGTCAACCGATTTTTACCAAAAGTTGATCAACTCGTTCCATTGATGGCAGAAGCTTAAATATGAAGTTTCATAAAAATCCTTTCAGCCGAATTTGCTCTGTATGTGTACACAGACAGACGAACAGACAGACGGACAGACAGACAGACAGACGGACGGACAGACAGACCGACAGATATCATGCTAAAAATAGTTAAAACGTTATGTAGGGACCTCAATTTGTGGAGATCCATCGAAATCTCGAAATGTCAAAATCGGTATGATCACAATACCTCCCTTATATATGTTGGCGGTCGGTAAAAAAAAAAAATTAAAAATGGGGCAGTATTACGATTAAACTTTAAAGGCTGTTAAATAGCATTTAACCGTTTTAATAGGAAACTAACACTTCACTCAATAAGTCTCCGATCTGACATATATATGGCAACACTGTTGACAGACCCATATGATTTCTGGATAGTACCAACCTTCAAACGATACGTGTGAAAATTTCATGACATTCTGACAATTAGTTTAGAGGTTACAGTGGTTTTAGTGACTCCAGTTTTGTAATTTTCAAAAGAATGGATAAAAAAGAATTTCGTGTGTTGATTAAACATTGTTTTTTTATGGGAAAAAATACTGTTGAAGCCAAACAGTGGATTGATAAGCGTTATAGAGACTCTGCACCAGGCAAATCAACTATTACTGATTGGTATGCTGAATTTACATTAATTAATTAATTTTAATATTTTTAATTTTATGGGCGTTGGAATGAATGTATCACTCTTGAAGGAGAGTATGTTGATGAATAAAGTTGAATTTCTAAAAAAAAATGTTTTTCTTAGTTAGACCGGAAACTTATTGAGCGACGTTTTTACAGAACAAGTCATAACAAACATTTTTTGTTACTAACTAAACAGGCTGTAACAATAAATAATGCCCTCTGGAACGAAAGCTATATGATATTGCATATTAAGTAAAGGTATTTTGTTACAAATAACTTATTGTTAAATAAAATTTAGACATTAGGTACCTATCTTATACGCTTTTCACACTAGATCTTTAAGATCGGATGTTAAAGTGAATGTATCTTTAAACGCTAATGTGAAACCGTACGGCCTCATCTAAACACAACCGATGTTTAAGACAGAGATCTACATCTTAAACTTCGGCCGCATTGCCAACTTAATTTCTATTATAAAAAAATACTCCTTGAATTTGTGCTGTCGACATTTTATATTATCATAAACAAGAATACTGTATTATATCGACGTTATAAGAAGTTTATACTTATTGTTATAATAAAATTATTTATTTTAATAATGTGTTTAATAAAATACAGAGCTACAATAATTGAGATAAAATGTATCGACTGACATGTTAATACAGGTATAATATATTCTTTATTGTAGTGCCTTTATTGTAGAATGAAATGAAATATCCTTAATTGTTTATAATAATTCAAAATGTGCGTCTGCGCAGACAGTTCAAAACTGGTAGTTTCATGACGGTAACTTAAGGACAAAATTACTGTAGCTGATGACAGCACCAGAAATTTAAACATCAAGTGTGAAAGCATACCGATCTTAAACATCGGTGAACTTTAAGTTCACTCCTCTTAAAGATCTAGTGTGAAAAGGGTATTAGGGATTTCTAAACTCCAGCAAAGGTTTTATTGTGTAATAAAATTAAAATGCGCCCCGAAAACATTGCACAAGTTTAGTAGTTACATGAAGATAGCCGCAGTATTCGAATATCAATAAAATAGGTAATTAAGGATATCTTGTGATGACTGATGACTAAGGCGCGGATATTTTATGCAAAACTGCTTATAAAGACAATGATAATATTTATATTATAATTGGTTTTGCATAAAATGTCCGCGCCTTACTGATAGTGTAAATTGTTTTTTGTTGGGTTTAAGGATTTAGGAAAAAGGATACCTTGTTTGTACTTGTTTTGAACTATTAAGACGATCGACGGTCGTCGATGTAAAAGCTTCAAGCATTTCAGGATCTGTACCAAAATAAACAATCAAGTTTAAAAAAATAATTAAATTTAAATAACAATAATATGTTCCAAAGTACAGCGAAGTGGTTGCCCAAAAACAAGTTAAAGGATTCCACACACCAAAGCGGCCGCGGTGGCGGCCACGGTAGCGGCCACGGTAGCGATACGACTAGCGATCAGGTCTCCTCACACTAACGCGGTGGGAGTGGCGGTAGCGGTAGCGATCAGTTAGTGAATCACGGTATATAGTTGTATGATAATATTGATTGCGAGAATACAATAGAATAATTAATTGTATGTAGAGGAAAAATAATAATCTACTTACAGTCTGTTTCAAACGGTTAGGCGGAACTAAATGGGAATTTCGTTCTTTTAGGTTGTCACGAAAAGGGACCTTGCTTGGGTTATTTCATTTTTCACGTTGGAATGTCAAAATTTAAAACTCCAACAATGTAACCATGGAAACGAATGACATATGTCAAACTTAAATTAATTTTCTTACATATTTTAATGACAAAAAATAAATAAATGGGATATTTGTATTAAGAATGACACAAAAAATCAAAATATAAAGAAAATGACATTTTAAAATGATATTAACCTTAACCAAAAAATGTTTGTTGCAAGTATGATTTACAAAGCTTAAATAAAAAGGCTGAAAAGCATTATTTAAACGATGAAAGTAACTAGATTGCAAAATCTAGTTCCGCCTAATCGTTTGGAACAGACTTTACTATCAATTTCCAAAACTTTTCCTATTTCGTCCCACACTTTATTTGTTTTCCTAATATTCTTGTAATCAGGATGTGCTAAGTCATACAAAATTAAATGATCCTTTACTGATCTATGATTTTTTCTGTTAAATTATCTATTTTCGACATTATTTTCTTAAATATATTCACTCTGTGGTATATAAACAATGAATATCGCGCGGCCTAACGCAACTTGTCGAGTTTGGCCGCCAGTGTTTGGTGATCGCTAGACTGAACGCTGCAGTCGGTGGCGTTCTCAGATAGCGGAACGCTTGTATGTGCGTGGTCTCATTGTATTGTATAGGTTGCGTTAGGCCGCTGCATTATCGCCACCGCGGCCGCTTTGGTGTGTGGAATCCTTAAAAGTGTAAATCTTTTTTCTATCACTGAGCGTAAAGTAGTCATTACACAATCTTAAGTGCCACTTTTAAGTTTATTTAACAGTTATAACCTAAAAAATGTACTTGATATTTTAGGAAACAGATTTGAATCAATATTTGTAGGTTAGAATACACATTTTCATTTCTTTCTGTTGATAGGACATTCTAGGTTTATAAAAACACTGTCATTTTGATCATGCGCATTCATACATTCGTGGCAGTTTAAACTGAGAAGCCATTTCTTCAGTCTTACTTCGTCACCAGACATTTTGTCAATGTATTAAAATAGACGTATATATATTTAATATATGGTACCGACAACCTGCTATCAACTTACAAACAATCAAATTTACTAACCACAAATATAAACCGCATTTTCTTTCTGTTTACAATCTTTTTCTACCGCAATTAGTATACCGTTAAAAACAATATCCAGGTATATTTATAACTTTACTTGGGTTTTATCAGTTACAGAAAATAACAACATTTGATATTTGTGAAACATAAATGCCTATAAATAAATATATTTAATACTTCTCAGTATTAAATATATGCATAAAATATTAATTATTTGTATAAATGAAGAATTACAGAAGTATTAAACATATGCATTAATATCACTCGCCCTGGAAACAGAGGAATGTGTTAGACTTCGTTCAACATAAGAAAAACACAGGATATAAAATTACGTTATCAATTCTACGCGAGAAAACAGCTGATCACATTGACGTACATAAGGGTTTTAAAAGAATTGTTGTGGAAACCAAACAAACAAAATCATGTATTTCAAATACATTTTTACTCATTTTAGTACACGGTATTCCTTGAAACGTAAGAGAAATAAATAATAATAACGGGGATAAACAAACAATATGGCGCAATACGCGTAGGCAAAAACAAATCAAAGTAAGTGACGCCACCAATGTGTTAAACTAACTGTTGATAACGTAATGGACGAAATTTGGTTTGGTACACATGAAAGCCGCTCACATCCGCCTGTGTTTTTCTTAAGTTTATCAACGTATTTTTGCTTCGGCGGCGAAATCAATCAATGTTTCCTAAATTCTGGGAATTGTGCTATAATTAAATTACGCAGAACTTATAGGCAATATTATTGGTGCCAGACAAGTCTGGCCATGTTTATGCAACTATCTAGTGCAATATTGTTCAGTCTGATTTAGGTGTTCGACTGATATAGACGCGTTTTCATAGCACTGTTTTTGTAACCATGGAAGACGCAGCAAAATCTCAAAGAGCAATAATTTTCTTTTTGTGGAAAGAAGGTGTGAAAACATCAGAAATTATTCAGCGTCTGCAAGGAGTATTTGGTGAGTCTGCAGAATCCAAAAGTACTGTTTATCGGTGGATCGATCGTTTTAAAACAGGTAGAACATCACTAGAAGACGATCCACGCAGTGGGCGCCCAAGCACGTCGGTAAATGAAAGAAACATTACTGCCGTCGAAGACCTACTGAAAGAGGACAGGCGAATGACTATTCGTCAAATTAGTGTGCGCCTAGGGATACGTACACGACAAGTTCATGACATCTTGCATGATTGATTGGACGTTAGCAAGGTTTCGCCGCGCTGGGTGCCAAGGCTGTTGGGACCAGAACAGAAACTCAATAAGTCTGATACTTGAGGATGGCTTAAAAAAAATAATTTATCGTTGGGATAAATGTATTCAGTTAAATGGAGATTATGCTGAAAAACTACATTGTAATATTTACGAAAATTAACAAAATAATAAAAATTATAGCTAAATTCTCAGAACTTTGGAAACATCCCTCGTATTTAGAAATTATACAAAATACATATATAGTCTGTTTCTTTGGTTTAAGCGGCATTAGTTTTGCAAACTAGTAATTTTTATTGATTAAATGAAACACTTTTGTAAGGACAAACCAGATCTGGTTATTTTGGTTACTTTTATAGTGTATTACTGACTTTAAATGTCATTTTAAAATATTCCGCTGTAAAACATACTTCAGATTTGTTGGTTCTGATCATTATAATTAAGATATCATCATTCATTAGGACACACCTCAAATGGAATGTCATATTAAGAAAATTACATTTTTCATATTTTTTTTAATACTAACATGACATACAATTTTAAAGGTGCATACTATTGAAATCAAAATTCCCTCTTACTTTGGTTTTATAAAAGTTACCAAAAATGACCAAAATGAACGATTCAAACGATGAAAGTAATTAGATTGCAAAATCTAGTTGCGCCTAAACGTTGGGAATAGCCTATATACTTAAAAATTGGCGTAGAGTAGAGGACGCAATACTGTTTAAAAGTGTTGCCATGGTAACCAACTGTCAATGTCATTTTTAAAAATTATCAAAAGTGAAACATGTGTTGGTATGTTTCAAATCTACAATCAAATAATCCTTCATAAATTAGTTAACATTAATTCATTAGTTATTAGTTTCTGTGACAATAATAGCAAATTCCATGACATTAAAATTATGGGTAATAAAAAGCATTACTAATACTATAACAATTTGTATAATACTTGAATTTAAAAACATTTCCATAAATTATATGACAAAGCAATATGAGTGTTCTTTTTCATAATAAATAATAAAAAAAAAATAAGCTACCAACATCTGGTAGCGCATAAGGGCAGAGAAGAATAAGAATTAAGTTCTTATTTACACCAGATTACGATCGTAAAAAAATACGGCCCACCAAAAATATTTCTTACTATATTCGGACCGCGACGAAAAAATAAGGTTACAGAATGCGACCCACGACGTAAAAAAAGGGTTGCAGACTCTTGGGCTAGACTAAAAAATACAGGATATTCCATTAAAATAATATGTTTTTTTGAAATAACTTTATTTGATGTTCAATTGGTTTTCCTATTTAGCATTCTTATTTATAGGATAAAACGCTTTATCTTTCCTAATTAAACCTTATTCGTACCTCTTATGGTGGGGTAAGTCAACACTTAGCCTTAGACTTAGCGTTGGTTTTAATTTTTTAATGGTTTTAGTGTTAGTCTTAGTTTTTGTCTTAAGTCTTTGAGTTTAACGCACGCGCATAGTGTCCTCGTTCCGTGTTGACGAACAAAGCTTGTTATAACTAATAATTGAAACCTCAAAAGTCAAAATCTTTGGTTATAGATAACGATTAAAGAAATAAACATTGTGAATAAAGATGTTCCGAAATAAAAACAATAACAAAATTGGTAATAGTTCGTAATATATAACCTGCACATTTTATGACAGTGTAAGCGCACGCGCATTTGAGCGATTTTAATCTTAGTGCTAAGTTGTATGTTAGTTTTCTTTCAAGGTCGGTTTTAAGAACATTGAGATTAAAACTAAATCAATGTGTTGTATGAATTTGCTCGTAGCGATATGATAGTTTATCTTTTAAGGTTAAAATTAAAACATAAGATTAAAACTAAGACTAAAACTAAATGTTGACTAAACCCACCATTATAATAAAGAAGTTAGCAATGCTCCAGTTCCAAAAATAACCTATATACAAGTAGCAATTTCTAGAATTGTATGATTTTTATGAAATAACAGTTTCAATTTAAAATATAGGCTACATTTCATCCTAAAATTGAAAATTACCATTTTCGGAAATTACGAAAACGGTAATTATCGTTTCCCACACACAATGATCTACCCGCCGAAAACGGGAATTCTCATATTCTGGTTATTATGATTTAAGGTTGATTAACTGTACTATATAAAAAAAAAGAAATGATTGTATTGATAATATTTCAAATCTCAAGATAATTACTAGAAAAGATAAGAGAAAATGCAGAACAAATATTAATAAATCAAATAATGAGTCAGTACATGCCCACTGATTATTTTTTATATTTTTATTTTATGTAATAGTTTTTCAGAGTTCAGCTAACTTTTATGATTAGTTAAAAAAATATATACACAGTACCATTGGAAAAATAATTATAGGACAGATGATATTTCTGAAAGGAATTTTAAAATAGGAATTCCAGTCTGTTTCTTTGGTTTAATCAGAACTAAATTTTGAAAATAATTAAACAGGACTCTTGACCATTTTGTTTGAAAAAAACTCCATTCAATTGTTAAAAAGTGAGCTCGTGACAACTAAGAAAATAATATTCCGGTTTAGTTCTGCTCAAATATTTGGAAAAGACTATACATACAATATTTCTGTACATATGACAAATTTGAGTGTGAAATCTTCTTACCTGGGTCACCGCAGTCAGTCATGCAAAATGTATCTCTTTTAACTTGACAGTTCTTTAGTTTTATCTTAATAGCTGCTTGTCCAAATACAAAATATCCTAGAGCATATCCGCACACAATTGATATAACTAAATATACATTATAAATCATAACGGATAACATAAGAATATATCCAATACATTGCTGACTAATCCACAGACTTACGTCTATTAAGAATTTTAAGAAGCTAAAAATATATTAAAAATGAGTATATTAGGATACAACTAAGAATTTAAATTACCTTTTTTTCTTTCTATTATGATAAGCTTCTTGCGTTTGCTGTGCCGATGTACTTGGTTCTTGGTCATTAGAATCACTTTCTGTATTACAAATCCTACGTAGTTGCTTTCGTTTTTCAACCAATTCAATATGCCTAATTTTAGCTTGCACCAGCCCTAACCATTCCATTCCAATACCAAGTAAAAATAATACCAAACATGTTCCTATTAACGTAGCAACAGAATCTATATCGAATCCTTGAAATAAAAAATTTTCAATATTTAAACCCAACCAAAAGCACATATGCATCCTGAAAATAATAAATATATACTGACACAGTAATAACTGATAAATATTAAAAATAAATACAATACATACTTTCACTTTCAGTAAACAACTGATATGTAATGATAAAATTCTGTTTCCCGTGAAATGAATGCACGACTCTTTTGTATAACAAGCCATATGATTACTTTAATATAAAAATATAAATATTGAAATTAATATGTCAGATTATCCATAAAATACTTGAAAACATAACATTAGTAAAATAGTTATTCGTCAGATGACTTTAGTAGTCAACGGTTAGGATTTTTTCTCTTTACGAGTAGCGTAAGCGTGGCTAATCAGGGTACAAAAAGGTAAAATTTTGTAGATATATTTCTACATTTCTGTGTGCTAAATCGTATGTTAAAATGTTTTTTATTCGTTAATAACACATATATTACGTGCAGTTTATATTTTTATTGGTGTGAAGTTTCTTAGTTTCATATTAATTTATCTTCCCCTGTGTGTGTCTACGCACCCACTCCATTTTTCCTGCCGATCGTTTTAATTATTTTAAAAACATTCATAGGAAAATGAGCAGTTCTGAGGAGGTCTCCTGGATTTCATGGTTTTGCGGTTTGAGAGGAAATGAGTTTTTTTGCGAGGTATGTAAAGAAATACGTTGTAAAATATACTCTTAAATAAACTGTCAACCACTGTTTGTTGTAGGTTGATGAAGATTACATACAGGATAAATTCAACTTGACAGGTTTAAATGAGCAAGTACCTCACTATAGACAAGCCCTGGATATGATTTTAGATTTGGAACCTGGTAAATAAGACTCTGTCTTGATTTTGACACAGACAATAAACCTAACCTTATTATTTTTAGATGATGAATTGGATGATAATCCTAATCAATCAGATCTAATTGAACAAGCAGCTGAAATGTTATATGGTTTAATTCACGCGCGCTACATTTTAACAAATCGTGGTATTGCACAGATGATTGAGAAATATCAGTCTGGTGATTTTGGTTTCTGTCCACGAGTGTACTGTGAGTCGCAACACATGTTACCGTTAGGTTTATCTGATGTACCGGGAGAAGCAATGGTTAAATCATATTGCCCAAAGTGCATGGATGTGTACACACCCAAGTCATCAAGACATCATCACACAGATGGTGCATATTTTGGCACAGGTTTTCCTCACATGTTATTTATGGTGCATCCCGAATATCGACCTAAAAGAGCTGCTAACCAATTCGTTCCAAGGTATGTTACAGATGCATTTAAAATTTTGTGTAACGTAAGTGTAAGTGAAACCGTATTGTTTTATTACAGATTATATGGTTTTAAGATCCACCCGCTTGCGTATCAAATTCAGCAGCAAGCAGCATCCACATTTAAAGCTCCACCTCTACGTACTATGACTTATAACAATGGAAAACGTTAACATTTAAATAAAGGCTAAGTTAAGCTAATAAATCAGGTTCATTCATTAACTCTAGCTACATTGAATAATTCTAAATTTTATTGAACAGTCTAATGTTGCTAGATAGCTATAAAATGATCTGAATAAATTATTTTGAAAGACAGTTGTCGGGAGCTGAGCAAATGAACTTTGTTTTATGATGAGAGTTATTTAGAAAACATTAGATCAACCGTTGAAGTACCTTAGTACGTTCCTCTACAATTACGTTTTACGTATACACATATACAGGTGTTATATAAAACCAACACACACTTATATATGTATATATAGTTAATAATTTTCTTGTTTTATCTTTTATACCCAAACCTGGTATTTTGTTGCAATGTATAGCATTTAATAAAATTAAACAAATTCAATAGACGTAAGAGTGAGTGTAATAATTTATATTGTTTAGATTATAAATTTTCAAACTGTATGTGTAGTTGATTAATGATTTCATATACTACATTATATTCAACTAAAATTGTGTTTTTATATCGTCATCTAAATTTATTGCAATCAGTCTATCTTACTTTTATCTGAATGACAGATTATAGAAAATCCTCCGTTTTCAATTTATTTCGTAGTTCGGCATGTACCTTTAGCTCCAAAATAAGTATTCGTTGAGACATTTTCAGTAGTTCATTACTTTCAGCTGTATCTGCAAAGTAATTTTAATGACCTCTGCGCTAACGATGGTAGTAATACACTGTTGCAGTTAGATACGTACCGTTAAGGGTTAAGCCTCGTTTATAATATAGATATGCTATGTACCCATAGCATCAAAAAAAAAATTTGCTTTTGAAAAATAGAAACAAATTTGTCGTTTTGTTTTGTTAAAAACAAATTAAAATATACGCTATTCCAAACTTTTAAGCCGAACAAAATAGAATTTTCTTAAGTTGTCGTTAACTAACTTTTTAATGATTGAAGTAGGCTTTTGCTAAACAAAATGATCAAAAACTTCATTATATCGTTAAAATTTATTAGATTTGAAAATCTAATTCCGCTTAAACCAAAGAATCTGACTTCTAGCTTGTTTCTTTGGTTTAGGCGCAACTAGATTTTCGATTGTAGTAATTTTTATCGATTAAGTGATGCTTTTGATCATTTTGTTTAGGAAAAGCCCACTTCAAACCACAAAAAGTGTGCCAGGACAACTTACAAAAATGAAAATTCCAGTTACATGTAAATAGACTATTCCAAACGTTTAGGCAGAACTAACTGGAATTTTAATTTTTGTAGAGTACGTTCAAGTTAACTTCATGCCAGGCAAATATTACCAGTCCGCAGAAACCAAATTTCGTCCATTACATAATCAACAATTAGCTTAACACATTTCAGTGGCGTTACTTACTTTGATTTGTGTTTGACTAGGCGTATTGTGCGATGTTGTTTGTTTATTTCCGTTATTATTATTTATTTATCGTACGTTTCAAGGTACACCGTGTACTAAAATGAGTAAAAATGTATTTGAAACTTTTTTTTTGCTCCGTCCCGCATTGCCTTCTTAAGAAAATGGTCACCCTAATGTACGTCAATGTGATCAGCTGTTTTCTCGCGCAGAATTGGTGATGTAATTTATGATACCCTGTGATGAAGTTAGGATGAACGTACTCTAAGTTGTCATGAGCTCTTCTTTTATGGTTTAAAGCAGGCTTTTGCTGTATCAAATTATTAAAAGTCTCACTTAATCGGTAAACGTTACTAAAATTGAAAAACTAGTTCCATCTAAACGTTTGGAATGGCCTTTACATAGAATATCTTACAACATCTATTACATGATTGCATCCTTTAAAAATCACTTTGTCAGACCAATTCTGTAACTCAGTTACTATGATCATTTTAACAAAATTTGTCTCTATGAACAAGGTCAGTTACTAGGTCATGAATGAAAGTCATTATACTTTTTATAATATTTTATCTTGTAGTAATGTTACTATACTAGGGTCGGCGAATCAACGCAGTTACGTCACACGACGTAACAAACAATTGCATTGTTCCAGACAATACAGTCGTTTGTTACGTCGTGTGACGTAACTGCGTTGATTCGCCGACGCTAGTATACACAGTAAATTTTTACAGAATTGATCTGTTTATTTATTTATTTATTTATTTATTGGACACTACAGACATAAATGTCCTTTATTGTGTCCATACATATATACATACAAACAGTTATACAAAAAAATTGTCACATTCTACAGAATAACTACAACATACAAACGTACATTACAAAAATAATCTTATTCATACATACAAGTTTAAACAGCAAATTCAAGAAATTCAAAAAAAACAAATTAATTCTTTGACAAAACAGGAAATTCATTGACAATACAGAAATTCATTGATAAAAAAAAAAAAAATAAGTAATAATATAAAAAAATTCATTAACAAAACAAGACATTCATTAACACGATATAAAATTCATTAACAAATTTAGTATTACACAGAATTGCGTATGTAAGAACCTACATGTTAGCTTTAGATTTATACTAAATTATTTTTTAAACTAATTAATTATCATATATCTTGAAAATAACGTGATTATTTTAGAAGAGATATATTACTGAACTAATAGTTTTTGTCAATTTTCAATTGCTCAATACCTCTTACAGTGCGTAAAAATTATTGCTGGGAACCGAAACCGGTTTTTCGGGTATCCGGTTTTCGGGTTAAACCGGGTTTGTAATTTTCGCGTTACCCGGTTCCGGATACCTGGTTCCGATTATCCGGATCCGAATGCTCGGTTCCGGATACCCGATTCCGATTATCCGGTTTGAAATACCCGGTTCCAGATACGCGATTCCGAGTTACTAGATTAGATACCCGGTTCTGGGGTCGGGAAAACACCATAGGAATTCGAATGAATAAAAATTCCCGATGTTGATGTATGCAGTAGTGGCTGGTGAGTAAAATATTTGGGGGGACACTTTTTTTCCCATATATATCTATTAAAATATAGTTATACGAGAAAAAAGTAAATAAATAATAAATACCCGAAAATATGTTCTGCAACTAGAAAAACTGACAAATCTGGCACTTTTATTAAGATTTATGGTCAATATTATTATTATCAATATATAGGTATTTTCTTGGGTTTCGGTCGATACTTAAAAGCAAATTTAGTCAAACATTTAAAAAGATTTATTTACTTGCTAACTAGTTTCGGTTCTATCTGAACCATTCTCAAAGCCTAAAAATAAGTACATGTATATTAAAATAAATTACATAAAGTAAATATAAAATTAATAATAAATAAAATATAAAATTAAACATTACACTTACTTGCAAAGTTATTATTTTTATAATAACTTTGCAAGTAAGTGTAATAATGTTTAATTTTATATTTTATTTATTATTAATTTTATATTTACTTTATGTAATTTATTTTAATATACATGTACTTATTTTTAGGCTTTGAGAATGGTTCAGATAGAACCGAAACTAGTTAGCAAGTAAATAAATCTTTTTAAATGTTTGACTAAATTTGCTTTTAATTATCGACCGAAACCCAAGAAAATACCTATATATTTATCTATAAAATACGGTCAAGAATTTTTTTATTCAAATTATTATTATCATTTTTGTAGTTATTACTTCTATTATTATTATTATTAAAATTGCAATATTATTAAGAAAATGCTTTGTAGTCAGAAACTTAACATATTTGGTTATTAATTAAGCAGATACCTACACATATTTAAATATTAGATTTAACCTTTTCGTTATGTTCTTTAAATGAACGTCTATACGCAGTATCAAGTTGAAATCGTATTTTTACCGATCCCAGCATGGCAAATTTGACCGAATAATGTATATGTTTATGAGACACATTATGTTTAAGAACTTTATCTTTGAAATGTTTAATATCTTTAACTTTTCAACTAACAAATTTTCTAATGTGCCATCTTTAATTGCAGTCCTTATTCTCTTAAAAAATTCCAAGTAGTGATGAATATTGTGTCTAAAAAATAAAAAATTAATCATATATACAGTATTAATAAAAGGAAAAAAAAAAAAAAAAAAAACGGGACTAGGTATAGTAAAGAAATTAAATAGTAGAAAACAGACTGTTTCAAAAGATAGTATCCCGAATAAATAGGATGTATGGGCAATTCCACATACGTGAGATATTTTGTAATTTTAAAATTTTGAGCTTTAAGTCACAATATGGTGCAAACTAAAAATATAAATTTTTATTTCACCGGGGAGAGTTGAAGGTATCTGCGATCGACACGTTACTTCCCGTTAGCGCTAATTTTAGCCAGGCAACTTAAAAATCTGTAGAATGTTTAAAAGGTAATTTCAAAATCAGATGATTGTAATAAAATAAATAACTTACATTTTTAAAAATACAGGGCCTAATAATTCTTGTACATTCATTAAATGTTGGACGTACGCCCTCGTATATTTCTTACAAGTCAGACATTCACAGTTCTTAACAATTGGTGAAAAATCTTCAGCATACCTAAAACAGGGCCAATTTATTAAACTATCGGCGATCGCCGCCTCGATTGCGGGTAAATACACATTCGGCCGTACTTACTGCATCATCCTGAAACTGATTTCATAATCTCTCTCTGGGTTGTCTTTTGTAATCGGATCAAAATTGAATGTGAGTGCAGCCTGTCTCTCGGTGACCACATGCAAATATGAGGTATCAAAAAGATCGACTCCAAGTTTAATAAGCTCTATTATGACAACGGGATTCCAACAACCATGTATTATACGTAGCTTTTCTTCAGGCAACACACACTAAAAAATAAACATAATACAAACAGCGGACCAGGGTTCCAACCCCCAAACAATTCTTTTTTTTTTCATTTTAAAAAAGCTTTACTTATGAACTATAAAATATACGGACCTGCGGTTTGAATTTTTGAAATCAACGGCATTTTTTCTACATAGATAAAAACTAGGGCCCATCTTAGTTAACGCTTTTTTGATCCGTGTAGTTTTGAAAATTAGCAAATATTTAATTTTCGAAAGACCGTATCTCAAAATCTACGTGAGATAGAGAGCTGCGGTTGAAATTTTAGAAATCCTTGAGGTCCTAAAGGGCAAAACTTTACATAGGCTTGCCAGATTTTTTTTACAGAAAAAGAGTATATTAAAAAAAGGTCACACTCCAAAAATACAAGTGATGAGCAAAAAAAAAAGGTCTTCACTCCCAAAATAGAAGTAATGAGCAAAAAAAAAGGTCCTCACTTCCAAAATAAAGTGATAAAAACAAGTGACCATCAAAAAAGAAGTAAATTCAGGGATTTTTTTTTATAAAAAGTAAGAGTATAGAGGATATTACTCAAAAAAGAGTATAAAGCTTGTTCTACATTATACTTTATTCATCAATTTTCTAAACTTTTTTCTTTGAACTAGAAGTTGTCAAAGTTTTAATACAATTTATTTTTCAATTTTTGGTAGAGAATGAAATTCTTACACGTATTTCAGTTCATTTAAAGTACCAACATAAAAATATAATTCATATCTTGTCAAGTGTTTATAACCTAGCTATTAGATTTGTAAAATTACTGATTTACGTACAAAACACAATTTATATATTCGCTTATTCAAACCAATGACCAACAAAACACTATTAAACACGTGGTAATACAAAATATTTACAAACGTAATTTTAATGTTGGTACTATTGTTAAAAGTGTCTACTGCGCATGCACCGAGTTCCAAGTTGGGTGTGTTTTCAAGAAAAATTTGACCAAATCTAGTTTTGAATAAAGTTGACCTTGACTACATAACATAAAGTGTTTTACACTGTACAATTTCACTGATTTATTTCTAGTCAAAGAAATAAGTATGAAAATTTGATGAGAATTGTATAATGTAGAACACGCTTTATACTCTAAAAAAGAGTACGTCTGGTGACCCTATTTTAACACCATTTTCTGTCTTTATTTAATATGCGTCTGATAAGCAAATCAAACACACGAAACAAAAAACAAGCATTTTATTTATCACATCCACACAACCAACTTGCATTTAAATATTATTTTTCACTAAACTTTCTATTATGTTCTATTTCCATTTTTGGGTAATATCCTGTTGGGAAATATTCAATTTTGGCCGATGAGGACCCATATTTTTTATTAATAATTTAGTTTCATAGTTAAGCACGTTAGTTTTAATAAAATATACTGTATTCATTTCCACATTTAAGTACTTGTCACAAATCAAAACGACCGAACTAAGCTATGGGACACCCGCCGTTATTCACTACTAATACATACTACAACTAACTTTCGCCGCTGTTATCGTTACCAGTAAATTTTTGCTACATGTGTAGATAAGAACCAGTGTTGCCAGATGGTGAAAAAGAAAAAATCGTACCAACACTTCAAAATGATCGTATTTTCAAGAAAAAAATCGTACAAACAATCGTATTTTTAAAAAAATAATCGTACAAAAATTTTGCTGTGTAATTAATTTAAGAATTATTAGGTATACATATATTTTTCTATTGCCCAATCGTAGTAGCAGAAAAGGATGAAAAATGTATAATACAGCAAAGTCCTTTTTATAAATTTTTATTAAATTAACAATATACTTAGATAATAATTAACATTTACAGATATATATATATACAGAGCCGCAGTAAGGAAAACTTGCGCAGGGGTAAGCCGTGTTTTGGCGCCCTTGGTAAATAAAAAACAAGGTCATGACCTCTCAAAATCCAAGTGATGAGCAGAAAAAGGTCCTCACCTCCCAAAATCTAAGTGATGAACAAAAAAAAGTGAAGATATAAAAAAAAGCTCCTCGCTTCGATGACAAAAAACAAAATGGTCCTCACTTGTAAAATACAAGTGATGAGCAAAAAAAAGGTCCTCACTTGTAAAATACACAGTCTTGTTCTAACAGTGACAGTGTACAGACGTGTTTTTATCATTACTCACAAACAACTTTTGACAAGTGTGTTAGTAAAAATTAAAAATTAAAATCTGTAATTTCATCATAAAATCAGTGTTCAAAAAAATAACATGCAGCAGAACAGTGTTGGGCTTAGTGACATTTCAACTATTTCAAACATGCCCTTAACAACAACCACCACAACAACCACTATCAGCACCCTCACAACTATACCCTCTCTAATAACATCTTGCTCCTATGCTGTATCTCATACGTCAGGAAATTGCAATGCAAAAATATTAGAATTGAATACTGAGCCTATGGAAAGTAATATCTCGAATTCTAGTTGGCAAACAACTCCCTACAGGCGCAAATCCAAAAGACAAAGGGAAGACAATAATAGCAATCAAACGGGAAAAAGGATAAACTTCAATGCTCATGAAGACAGTGAAGGAAACACTCTAGGTTTCACATGCAACAACAGTTTCTCTGCACTGGCAGACTCAGATCAGAATGAGGAAGCTGAGGATAATAACGCAACCACTATAGAAAAAAGGATACCAAAACCACCCCCAATTAAAATTGATAATGTTAGTAATTTTCAAGCAATGGTAACTGACATAAGCAAAATACTCGAAAAAGGTCAGTATCGTTGCGAAACCTTCGATATAAATAGTGTTAAAATTAATACTAAGACCATAGACTCATACAGAGCATTAGTTAAATTCCTGGACCAGAACAATATCTACTATTATACTCATCAACCTCGTCAAGAACGAGCCTACCGAACTGTACTTAGAAATATTCACCCTTCAGTCCCGACAAATACAATAAAAGAGGCCTTGGAGGAGCTAGGATTTCAAATAAATAATGTAACAAATATAAGAAGTAAACGGAACAACGAGCCACTACCACTCTTCTTCGTAGATCAACCACCAAATGTGAACAACAAAAACATTTACAATATAGAATTTCTCCTCCATACAAAAATAGTAGTTGAACCCCCGAACAAAAATTACGATATCCCCCAATGCATGAGATGTCAGAATTATGGACATACCAAAAGCTACTGTAAGAAACCTTATGCCTGCGTAAAATGTGGAGGCGACCACCCAACAGCCAATTGCAAAAAAGAAAGGAATACCCCTGCAAAATGTGCACTATGCACCAAACCTCACACTGCGAACTATAAAGGATGTGAAGTTTACCAACACATTAAAAGAACACGAGACAAAAGATATACTCTACATCAAGAAAACTCGCAACCAAACAATTATGCAGAAAACACGCCCCGCCATCATAATTCCCAAGTACAAAACGGCATAAGTTATGCACAAGCCACGTCAAGACATGTAATCCCTCCACAAAACGATAACCAAAATGACAACTTTTTAAAAGATTTTTTGGAAAAATTCGAAAACATGTTCAGTCAGCTTATGACACAAAACAGTTCAATACTAAAACTCCTGACAACACTGCTTAGTAAAATAAATTAATAATGGCAAATGCACTTAGAATAGCTATTTGGAATGCAAACGGCCTAGCCCAACATCGTCAGGAAGTGGAACTATTCCTAATAACGCACAAAATAGACATTCTTCTAATATCCGAAACTCACTTCACAGACAGGACCTACTTCAAAATTAATAAATACAAGACATATACCACACAACACCCAGACGAAACTGCTCATGGGGGCACAGCGATAATCATTAGTGAAAAAATTGATCACTATGAGCTAGAGAAATACGAGGAAGATTCTATCCAAGGAACACACATTAAAGTCCAAGAAGCAAATGGACCTCTTGTAATCGCAGCTGTTTACTGTCCGCCTAAACATAAATTAAAGAAAAATCATTTTGAAACTTACTTTCACAAACTCGGAAACCGATTTGTAGCCGGGGGTGACTTTAATTCTAAACATACCACATGGGGTTCCAGAATTGACACCACCAAAGGAAGAGAACTTCTCAAGGTAATTAATTCTAAGAACTATTATACAGTAAGCACAGGGGAGCCAACATACTGGCCAACAGACCCAAACAAAGTGCCTGACTTATTGGATTTCTTTGTCACAAGTGGAGTGTCCCCAAATTACTTCCAAGTCACCTCAAACTATGACCTCTCTTCTGATCATTCCCCTGTAATTGGTAGTATCAACTCTAATGTTTATAAAAAAACTAGGTGCAATATGTTAACAAATAAATGTACAAACTGGTCAATATTTCGTCAATTTCTTGAAGAAAATACCTCGCTTACTATTCCACTTAAAACAGAAGATAATATCAACTCAGCTGTGACTAAGATAGTTGAAAAAATTCAACAAGCTGCTCAACACGCAACTCCTATAACCAACAGCCAAGTTGATCCAACATTTAATCTTCCACTATTTGTTAGGAACAAAATAGCAGAAAAACGCCAGATCCGCAGACAGTGGCAATATACAAGGCATCCAGTCGATAAACAAAAATTAAATAAAATCACCAAAGAAGTAAAACAGCTATTGCACAAAATAAAAAATGATAATTTTAACGAATATCTACGTAATCTGTCCATATCACCCCATAACAATTATTCGCTGTGGAGGGCAACAAAGAAATTTAAAAAACCCACTTCACATGTACCTCCAATTCGTCAAGCTGATGGCAAATGGGCAAGGGATCCAAATGAAAAAGCTGAAACATTTGCGAAACATCTATCAGAAGTGTTCAAACCATTTCCATCCCTAATAACAGCTGACGAAGAAAATAAAATCAGCGAGTTCTTGAATTCAGATTTCCAAATGTCGCTTCCCATTACACACTTCTCGCCAGGAGAAGTTAAAGAAATAATAAATCAGCTCAAAAACAATAAAGCTCCTGGATATGATGGAATCTCAGCTATCATGCTAAAGGAATTGCCAAAAAAAACAATAGTTCTAATCACACAAATATTTAATGCAATAACAAGAATACAGTACATCCCTCCCCAATGGAAATTTGCACAAATAATCCTAGTCCACAAACCTGGAAAATTGCCACATGAAGTTACCTCGTATAGGCCCATATCCTTACTACCTATCCTGTCAAAAATCCTAGAAAAACTAATACTGAAAAGACTAAAACACACATTAGAAGAAGAAGTCATACCCAGTCATCAATTCGGTTTTCGAGAAAACCACTCGACTATAGACCAAGTCCACCGTGTTGTTGATACAATAGAAAGGAGCTTTGAAAGTAGAAAAATCTGCACTGCGGTGTTCCTTGATGTAAGCCAGGCTTTCGATAAAGTGTGGCACACTGGATTGTTATATAAAATAAAAAAGACACTACCATACCAATATTACAATCTATTCAAGTCCTACCTCGAAGACAGATACTTCAAAGTGAAACATGATGGAAAACTATCCAAGGAATACAAGATTTCTGCAGGAGTCCCACAAGGTAGTGTGCTAGGTCCCACACTTTATCAAATATTTACCGGAGATTTGCCAACCACAGAGCGCACAATAACAGCCACCTATGCAGATGACACAGCAATTCTCTCTTCTGAATGTGACCCTAAGCAAGCAGTGCTAAATCTGCAAAGAGCCCTAAATCAAATGCAGACATGGCTAAAACTATGGAGGATCAAAGTGAACACCACTAAATCATGTCACATAACATTCACAACCAGACATGTGACATGCTCGCAAGTGACATTGAATAGTCAAGCTATACCTGAAACCGACTGTGTAAAATACCTTGGTATGCACCTGGACAGACGACTGACATGGAAAAAACATTTAATGACCAAACGTCAGCAACTCGACTTAAAAGTAAGGCAAATGAACTGGCTGCTAGGTCGAAAATCCAAACTGTCACTTCAGAACAAGCTGTATGTTTACAAGGCAATTTTAAAACCTGTCTGGACATACGGCATACAGCTGTGGGGCTGTGCCAAAACATCGAATGTCAACATAATTCAACGTTTTCAAAGTAAAACTCTGAGAATGCTATGCAATGCTCCCTGGTACGTCAATAATAAATGTCTCCACAGGGACCTAAACATTCCCTGGGTCAGGGACGTTATAGCATCATATGCTACGAGACATTCCACACGCTTACAAATCCACCCAAACCACCTAGTGCCAGATCTGCTAAACCCACATCAGCCAAGAAGACTTCACAGAAGGAAGCCAACAGACTTACCAGCTGACTCATGACATGTTAAAGTGTAGTGTAGTGTAGTGCACCGAAAAAAAAAAAAAAAAAAAAACTAGCCAGGAGAATCACCACTGGGTGACTACTCCGCTCCAGACAATTATAGTCAACAAATTTACTTGTTGGCCTAAACATGGCCAGTTGTAAAATAATTTTGTAATAAAAAAAAAAAAAAAAAAACTTGTAAAATACAAGTGATGAACAAAAAAAAAGGTCCTCACTAGTAAAGTACAAGTGATGAGAGAAAAAAAAAAGGTCCTCATACTTTTAAATCCATATCTATATATTTACCTAAGATCCATATTGCTAATTAAAAAATTTGGTATTTCCATCCTTCTTGGAGGGACCCCCCCTGGGTGCGCCACTGAGTACAGTACTCTAACTAATGAGGAGTGAGCTTTATATTTTTGAATATTCGAATATGCCCGAGCATTCCCGATCTTAGCGAGATAAACCCATAGAAAAGGGTAAAAAGGGATAAACCATTCTATTTAAGAGCGCGTCGATTTGAAATCCCAGGGCTAAAATATTCAATATATCGCATTATATAATATTAATATTTAACTTACTAAAAATGTATATAAATAAATATGTTTCATCAATAAAAACATCAAAAAAATCGTACATCTGATACCAAGAAGTCGTACGTCGTACACATGCAAAAATAATCGTACAAATACGATTTAAATCGTACATCTGGCAACACTGATAAGAACATTAGATATTGCATATGGCAACGCTGCATCTTGGGACACTCCGTGGGGTGTCCTTCCGAGCATTGTTTTCTAGATTTAAATTTTAAAATCTAACATTTATATGAAAAATCTTTGAATAAGAAAAAATAAAAATATGCAGATATATCTAGCTACTTTAACGCAATTTTAAAGTATAAATGTAGTATTAAATTAAGCTTTTTTACTAATAATTTTTAGGAGGTCACTGTCCCAGCGCCTCCCTGTCTCAGCCGCCACTGGATGTAAGTAAACTGTAAACATAAATATATTAAAATTAGTACTGGGAAACGAAACCATAAAAAGTCGGACAGAAAATAGTGCGAACTTTTTAAATTCCTAGCCATAGGCGAGATAATTTTAGTGCTGGGAACCGAAACCGGTTTTTCGGGTACCCGGTTCCGGTTTTCGGGCGAAACCTGGTTTGTAATTTTCACGTTACCCAGAAGAGTTCCAGGTCCACAACTTCCACGATGACCCAATCCGGGTTGAGAGCGGTGTTAAATTTATTATGTGATTTTTTTTTATTAATATTATGCACAAAATATAATTTAGAGAAACGATATTGTTACTCCTATAGATTTATATTAATATCAAAATGAAATTTATCATATTTTTAAGTTGGGAGCTGAAAAATTACATGTTTTTATTTCTCTGGTTCATTTAGTGTTATATTGTCAACTGACAATAACTGCAGCGCCTCTAGTAAGATTTTGAAAAACTGACGGTTGTAGGATAGTCGAGTTTGTGACAAGCATGGGAATATGTTCTTAGAAGTGGAAAGACAGTTAAAGAACATTTTAGAGTGTGTTCCCGTGTGTTTCAATAAATATCACATGAAGATACCATTGAACCTGTCAAAAATATCCTACCAAAGTCAGCCATGATGTGAATGCAGTAGCGCCTCTATCGGTAGTGTCAGATGCCAATAGGTAAGTTAGGTATATGCGCATTTTCACACATTTCAGGATTTCGATTGTCAAATATCAATAATTGAGTCTATTGTCAACTGACAAGAACTGAAGCGCCTCTAGTGAGATTTTGATAAACTGACGGTTGTATGATAGTCGAGTTTGTGACAAGCATGGGAATATGTTCTTAGAAGTGGAAAGACAGTTAAAGACCATTTTAGAGTGTGTTCCCGTGTGTTTCAATAAATATCACATGAAGATACCATTGAACCTGTCAAAAATATCCTACCAAAGTCAGCCATGATGTGAATGCAGTAGCGCCTCTATCGGTAGTGTCAGATGCCAATACCACCTCCTGGTCTATTGAGAACTGACACACTCGGATACGCAGTCTGGTAGTCAAATATTGTACTACGCGACTGTAGTACTGTTTGAAATTAAAACATATTTTATAGTATTGATTTTTTGTTAGAACGTCGATATATACATTTTCATAAAATAAAAATGTACTGTGCTTAAATTAAACTGTTCCCTGTTGGAATATTGACAGCTGAATACTAGACAATTCAGCCATTTTGTCATGAATTACAGCGCCGCCAACGGTAATGTCACTTCTCAATACCTTGTTCGATATGCAGAAATATTTTATGGTAATAAAATCATGTGAATGATTGAAGTCGGTACTGTATTGATTGTTGAGTGAAATTAACGACTCAACAGCAAATAATCGACGAAATTATCACATGAACAGTATGTGATTTTCTATATCTTCATTTTGAATAAAGTATAGTTGCTGATGATTAAAATATAAAAATCATTTTATATTGAATTAATAAACAAATAACTGCTACATAATGATACTGAAACAGTGTCATTATTTAATCCTTCAAAACACAATTTAATATTTAAACAAATAATTATTTTTTCATTATTGCATAATCCTCCACGTGTTCCGTCCGATGACACAAGTAGTAGCTTGCATGTTAGCTATGAACTATAAATTAATTATAAACCTAAACTAAGAATTCAGTCATTTTTTAAATGTTCCGTAACTGCACATCGCGGTTATTCGTTACGGTAAAGTCGTGGTAAGTTGAGGTTACCGCGATATTTCCACGGTTAGTTTGGTTACAAAAAAGTAACCAAAATTTTCAGTAACCGCGTCCCGAAACCTAACAATTTTCCTGAAAAGGTTAATATCGTACAATTTCGGAACGGGAAACTTCAACCGCGGTTACTTTCGGCGAGTAATGGAACATTGTATTACACACAAGTAGAGTCCGCTACTAATTTTCTGAGGCTCTGTGTAGGTCGTCGTTGACTGTACTTTATTATCCTTTTTGTTTTGTGTGCGCATGGGGCCTTGGGCGGTTGCCCCCGTGGCCCATGAGTCATGCCGACCCTGCATTCATTTGTTGGAAATATAATACAGACAGAATAAAGTTTAACAGCTGAATTTAATTTTATAGACTTCAAAACATGATTTTTAGAAATGAAATTTTTATCTATAACTTCGTTATCTATAAGACGATGAACAATTATAATCTTAATAATGTAAAGTATAATAAATAATAAAATACAATCAATAAAGCACAAGCTATGAAAGGTTTAAAATACGAATCTATGAAGTATTTGGTTGCAAGCGAGTAGAAGGTTTTTCCCGCTACAATAATTTTAAAAACAACCAATAAACGATATTCTTTGGACTGGTACCTGTCATGTGCGAAAATCAGCTGATTGCACAAAACCTCGGAAAATCTGGGCTAGAAATACGCGAACAAACCTTGACAAGTGCCAAAAGTAAAAGTTGTTTTCATAAAATCCCTGTTCTGTAATGCCAAGTTACGAAACGCAGAAATATTATAAAATGTGATTTCAAGTACTTAGTGACAATGGAAGTAGTGAATTTATTAAACAATATAAACATTCAGCTTAGTACATTTTTTACGTCGACATGGTTTGGAAGATTATTTTTAACATTTCGTATTGAATCGTATCAGGTTTGTTATTAAGATTAATAAAACAACCTTTGTCAAGAACAAACCCTTATAATTGAATCATTTTCAAAATCTTTATTTGATATGTCATTGAAACTTATAAAATCAGACTTTGTTCTCTTTTGTGTGTGTTTACTATTACCACATGCGTGCTTAGTATTATATTTATAAAATTAATATAATAATCACTTTTTATAATGCAATGGATTTGTTTCAGACTGTATATTTGTTGATTTTAACAATATTTACAACTGTTTTTGCTGGTTCAGTATATTTTTTTCGAAAATGGCACATAAAAGGTAACAATTTAACATATATTTAATTCTTATTTTAATTAATATTGTTTTAAAACTTAGCTTTAACATCTGGGCAAGATGCTTCAAGTGGTTCTACAGGTCCTCGATTTCGGAAGAGAGACAAGGCACTGTTTTACGGCAGGAAAATGCTGAGAAAAGTCAAATCTATTTCTGGTCAGGTTCGTGGCTCAGGCCAAGGTAGAAAAAGAAAGATGGTTATGAGATTTGCAAGGAGACTTCTTCAACTGAAAAAGGATACAGCTCCGGTGCAACTTAAAGTAAGACAAATGTTTAATTTTTTACAGATGCGTAACATTTGAATTCATAAATAAAATGTTGCAAATAGGGTTACCATTCCGGAATTGTAAGAAAAAAGTATACTATCGATGAGGGAACAGGGCGGGGATTCTCAAATAAAAAAACGTCAAATTATATCACAAATTAAAGTTTGTAATTATTTACATTGTAACCGCTTTTGCAATAATTAACTATCAAGGAAATCAATAATTAGAGATTTAACAAAATTTATGATACATTAAAAAAATCAAATATGATACATTGTAAAGGTTTGACTTTGTATAAGCAACTTCCTAAGGAAATTATAGATATTGAAAGATACGAATTATTTGAGTGTAAAGTACGTGAACATCTTTTGAAAAAGTTTTTTTTGTTGATTTTTAATACATATTATATGTAGTTTATTTTTAATTTAAATGATATTTTAATTTCTATTTTTGTATTTTTGATTGGCCACTGTGCTATTAATTTAAGATATTATTATTTGCCGATAAAAAAATGGGGCAGTCTTACGATTGTATTTTAAAGGAAATTAGGAATGCACAAGCATTATTGCGGTACATTTGCCGCTTCTTGCAATCTGATCTGGAAAATTTGCGTGCTCTACAATATGTAATATACATTTTTTTGCATTTTATAATTTCCTGTTTCAAAAATAGTAAGTACATTTAGCTTTTATAAGTGAAAAACTTAAGTACACCTCTCAAAAAAGTGTACAAGTACTCTTTAAAGAGCAAGGGTGGTAACCTTAATACCAAAGAATATTATAATCAACACTTTAGGACAAGAAAACTCCTTTTTTTTTTTTGAAAACTATCAACCAATTATACTTGCAATTTTATTACTTTGTATTAGTTTAGAACTAATGAATTAATTGTTAGATATTAATTTTAAAATGTTATCTAATAGGTATTAGAACCACCTAATGAATATCTGGAAGAAGAACGTATGAGCGATGAAAGAATGCCACCGGATGCTCTGTATATGCTTCAAAGTATTCGAGTGTTTGGTCATTTTGAAAAACCAGTGTTTTTAAAATTATGCAAACATACAGAAATCTTGAATCTTCCAGCTGGATCTTTTCTATTTAAAATTGGTATGTATCTCTTAACTTTATATAAAGATGTTTGCATTTTTAATATTAAATATATTAGTCTTTAAACATATCGCTCGCATTTTGGCGTTCCACTAATACAGCAATTTGAATGCGTGACAATTTTATATGGTTGAACTTGAAAGATGTCACGGGCAGATAGTTATTTTAAAAGAATAGCTTCTTCCTGCGCAAATAATATATCCCTGAGTTAATAGCTTTATAATACCAATTTCTATTTATTTTATTAGGCAAATAGTATCTGACGGAACGTTTTAAGCAAGTGTAAATAAATTTTATTTTATAATGCAGAAATGAAATATAGTGAGTACAAAGGCAGAGTGCGGGTAGTTATAATCACCAGTAAAGCCTAAATTGTACATTATAACAGCGATTCCTAAACTGTGTGCCGCGAAAATATTCCAATATTCTTCCAATTGTTAGTTAGTCCAATGTTTTGATTTGGGGCTACGCGAACCGAAAAAGTTTGGGAACCACTGCATTATAACATAAACAGAAAATAAAAATAAATTGAAAATAGAAAAACAAACTGCAAATTACACAAATTATTTATTTTGGCAAGGATTACTGGATTTCTATATACTGTTGATACAACTTTTTAGCATTAAAATAAGTACATCAGTTAGTTTTGAACTGCATCTTAGAGGGCTGACGACCCTTAACTCGAAAACATTGACTGCGAAGAGCAGTTTTCTCTTAAGGAAATAAAATGTTCTTGTGGAACATTATTATATTGACGACACAGACGTTAGGGGGGGGGATCTACATTTTAAGCATATTTTTGTGAATTTTTTTCATATCTATGGTTAAATTTATTCATTTTCAAACTAAGTACATATATAAAGTATGTTTAGAAGAAGATACAAAAAAATTTTGAAGGCAAAGTATGGCGAAATGAGCCAGCTGTGGCAAATCTTCTTAGAAAAAAATTAGATTTTGCGGTGACCAGCATAACTCGTCACTGGATCATCTGAAATCAAAAATCCAAAAAGATTTTGTTAGTTTATGAGTTTGCCGAGGTAATGACGTTGAGTTTTTATTTTTGTAATGATTTTTCAGTTTTTAGCGTTACTTAGAAGACAAAAAAAATTAATTCCCCCTAAAAAAAACCTAAAAATTAGTATATTTGTGATTGTTAAATAAAAAAAAAAAACATGAAGAAAAAATATCTCAACGTCGTTACCTCGGCAAACTCATAAACTAACAAAATCTTTTTGGATTTTTGATTTCAGATGATCCAGTGACGAGATATGCTGGTCACCGCAAAATCTATTTTTTTCCTCGGAGTCTGAGAAGATTTGCCACAGCTGGCTCATTTCGCCATATTTTGCCTTCAATTTTTTTTTGTATCTTCTTCAAAACATACTTTATATATGTACTTAGTTTGAAAATGAATAAATTTAACCATAGATTTGAAAAAAAATCACAAAAATATGCTTAAAATGTGGTTATCAGACCCCCCCCCCCCCTTAAGTCACTTCTACTCAATTTCTCAAAATACCAATTCTTGTGCTAACTCAGTAAACGTTATTTTTCTTATCAATTAAAATACCATTGAAATTCTTTTTGTTAAGGGTTCTCGCATAAAATTTTTACTTAGTTGTGGATTGTTAAATCGGAAGAAAGATATATCATGTGAACTTCAAATAACACATTATTAAACTAAATACTATTTGCCCAATAACGTTCCGTCAGATATTATTTGTGTAATAAAATAATAAGCGTTTAAATAGAAATGTGTTACAAAGCTATTTGTCGAGGAAGAGGCAATTTTCCTTAAATAATTATATATTTGCCTGCAATATAGCATATGCCATGGGAGGCATGCACTATCCTATTTGTGTAGGCTGTCTAAATCAGGAATGAGTTCTTAGCTGAAAAAATGTAGCTCTTTTGTTTTGAATAAAAACATACAGAATGTTTTACTGTTTGTATTAATACAAATCTTACTATATAGTAATATTATTAATACAAATACATACTGTTGTAGTGAGAACCGAGTTGTTATGCTTAGCGATAAATGTCTTTGGATTAAAACAAAACTTATTAAAATATAATTTTATTTATTGTAACCACAAACAAATACAAAATAAATACGTAACTATATTATTTTCTAATTTCGAATTTTAATCTATATTATAGGTGATGCTGATGAAAATATGTACGTTGTCCAAAGTGGAAAAATTAATGTGTTTATAACAAACGCAGATGGAAGCAATTTGTCTTTAAAAGTTGTTAAAACAGGCGACTCTGTTACTTCATTATTGAGTTTTACGGATGTCCTAACCGTAAGTAATTTAACCTTTATCTTATGTAATTTAGTTCGCATAGTATTACCTCCTGACCGGAATTAATGTTGCAAGCATAGAAGACTAAACACAAGCCTCGCACACTAAACTGTACGTTCGACTAACAACGAATACTATTAGCATACAGTATACTGTACGCTTCGTAGATAAAGGTTAATAAATATTATTTATACAATTTATCAATTAATAATTATATGTGTATTTTATCAGACATACATAAATGATAACTGTTTCGGGCATTGTTCTGATAAAACAAAGCAAGAGGATTAATATGATTATTTTTTTCAGGGTCATTCTAATCCGTATAAAACAGTATCAGCTAAAGCAGTTGAAGATTCAACGGTTGTAAGATTACCGATGAGTTCGTTTCAAGAGGTATTTGAAGAGTACCCTGATATTTTTATACGAGTAATGCAAATTATTATGGTACGATTGCAAAGAGTCACCTTTACTGCTCTACATCAGTATTTGGGTTTAAGCGCTGAATTAGTTAACCAGGTAATACATTTAATATTTTCATTAATCATTATGAACTATTAAATAATTTTCCTTATTATTAATTATTAGATTCAATTAGTTTATATTTTTACTTTCATATAGAAGTAAGAAGAGTACAACAGGCATCATACACATTTGTTGTCAATTATCTTAAAGGGATTGTCTTTTTAGGGTTTTGTAGGTATGACCAAAAAACCCTTATACCGTCATTTTGTCGTCTGTCTGTCTGTCTGTCTGTCTGTCTGTCTGTCTGTCTGTCTGTCTGTCTGTCTGTTCGGTAAAAATTGTAGCCAAACGGCTAAACCTAGAGAGTTGAAATTTGGCATGCTTATACAACTCTTTGACCCGCACATAGGAAAAATACTAAAACATTTAAAAAACATATCCCCCTAAAAATATAAACAAATATGTGCTCATCGAAAAAAAAAATATTTTTTTAAAATTCTGAGTAGGGTATCAAATTAAAGCCCTTAGTACGTGGATTAACGATCAAAATTTTATTTTTGCAAAATAAATTATTTTGACGCTATTTTTGCCAAAATTGTGCAAAAAAATTTTTGTCCCACACCCTGTAGCTCAGATGGTTTAAAGTAAAAATCTGAAAAAATTCTAAGTAATGTACATTGGTGTGAACCGGAATAGTACAACAGGAATTTTTGATCAGATTATGTTTTCGGAAAATAACGCATTTTTTGTGTTTTTTGGTTGACGATGCATATAGCTTATACTTATATAACACGCTGAGTTGTTAAGCGTGTGGTGGTCTAGAGGCTATGTTGCGCGCCAACTATACAGATTTGTTATACACGACGCAGGTTCGTTCCTAGCTTGTGGAGTCAATTTTTTTTTGTTTTTTTTTTTAAATTTTTATTTTGTTTAAATTAATTTGTTAAAATTCTAGTTATATTTTAGCAAATTTTGAATTTAATTTTCAAGAGCGTAAATTTAATAACCAATTGGAATTATATTTTCATTCTATTAGTCATTTATACGAAACCAGAGGGGCGGAGCGTATGATTTAAGACAACCAATGAAAGCCATAGGCGCAATTTTCAAAATCTTAATGAACCTTGTTATATAAAAAAAATACTGCACTTATTTAGAAATCTAAATAATGATATTAGGTATTCGAATTAAAATTAACAAAAAAATATTTTAACATAAAATTTGTTTTTAAAGCTCTGAGATTAACAGACGATAAATTATTTTAAAAAGATCGTTCATTTTGCCGTGGTTACTACAAAGCAAAATTTGTCCTACACAATCAGCATGCCGCCTTCACTTATTATATACCTGCAAAACCCTGCAATGTGTGAAAATTCACACTTCACATCAATTTTTTTAAATATAGGAAACTAAAAAGAAATTATAAATAAAATTTTAGAAAACAGTAATACTTAGTTTTCCAATAATAAACATATAAATTAAATACTATGTTAACGAAAGTATTTCCATTTTTTTATAACCTTGCAATATTAAAAAATATCTTTCTATAAGCAAGTTTTTAACCTTGTAATAACTGTAAATATATAAATATAAATAAACTCATTTATGTAAGTTTTCGAAAAAAACTTAAAACAGATTAATTGACATTTTACAACATATTTTTGATCACAGATAATTCCCTTATGACAACAAAGTTTATGGATATATTCTGATTTTTTTTTTAAATAAAAGATGTGTGCGCAAATTTTAGAAACTATTGCCTTTTAACGATTTAGATTTTGAAAATATATATTGTGTAGCGTATTTTATATTTGTATTCATTGTTTATATAAAACAATGCGATATTTAACTATTTACCATATCAAGGTGAATATTATAAACACTGAAACATATGTTCATTAAAAAAAAAAAAAAAAACTAGTTGGCTTTGGAATTTTTATGAAGGTATAACTTTAGTCTGTTTTACATTATACTTTTCTACTAAGCATTACGAATTTTTTGCATAGTATTGACGTTTGAAAATGTGAAACACGATACTTCCTTGAAAGTTTCGATGGTATTCGATATCCAACACAGCTTTTCTAACTTAATTCAGTCAGATTTTGTTTGAAGTATCGATACTTTTTCTGGCGTACCAACTTAACGTTTATTTTTATGCTGTATTGTTACTTTTTCTAACATTATAAATAATTCTAATAGGGGATAGGCATGATTTTATTTAAATTATTTATTATATTCCTCTTGTTGCATATAAACATAAAAAACAGTTTTGCATTTTTTTAAATTTGAAGGCTTAAAAAAATCAAATGTATGTAGAGCGCGAGAACGACGTGTGACGTCATACCCCTTCTAAGTGACGCAGTACACTACTAGCCTACCCAGTGTACAGCGTGCAGCCTACATAGTCTGTTGTGAAATTATTTGCTTGTATAACTTTTATAGGTTATGTAAAGTTAGAGTGATTTTAATTAAAATAAAGTTTAATTCTATAAAAACAATTTATACATGTTTACCGAATTAAATTTTATATTAAAGTATATAAAATATGGAAGATCCAGGCCCCAGTACTTTGAAACATAGTCGAAAATATTGTTTAGTACCGATGTACACAAATAGTTCATATAGAAACCCAAAAAAACAATTTATATCATTACCTGATGGCGAAAAACAACAGAAAAGGCGAAATTTATGGCTGAAAGCTATGAGGCGAAATAAAACCGATATTTCAGAAAAAAGTAAACTTTATGTTGTGTGCATAAATGCATCAATGTTGGGTAAATTATCACTCTGAGCCCTAACAAAATCGGCCATTTTAATAATAAATGCGTGAAAATTGTTTAAAAACAAATACCAAACTCTCGAACAATACAATATACACACGTAAATATTATGTTGTAGCTGTATCTGTGACGTCAAACACCAGTCGTTTGACGTCATACTCAGTCGTATTTACTCGGCAACCTTCGCGCCGTGGTCGGCTTATTTCAAATTTACAATATTTTAATTAAAAAATTTGGCTGTAATATTAATTAAAATGTGATTTTTGTTTTGTTAGGTGACATAACTAACATAAACATATCAAAAAAATGTAGTTTTTTTGTAGTCTTATTTTCTATAACATTTTTACATTTTAACACAAGATTTACAAGTTGTCTTGTTTCGGAAATATTGAAATATGCACTTCTTGGGTGTTTATCGCACATTTTTTTTCAAAAATTTGACAGTTGTCATTTATAATAATAACAATAATATTTATTAAATAACACAATTGGCTACATATTTTGACAGTGTACCTATTTCTCTTTTATTCGTGCGAGTCGCGTGTATGTCTCTCTTTGTTTAACATAACGCTACGAATACCAACATAAAAAACATCGTAAAATATTATTATCAATCAGAATAGCTATCTACGGGATAACTAGAGTTGGAAATACACAAAGTAATTTATTTTAGTGAATATCAAGAGGATAATATTATCCTATTGATAGTTATTATTATAGATAACAACAAGGTGGAAATACTGGGCCTAAATTAAATTTCTTGCTAAACAATCGACAGAATCCATGGCCTGCAGTGGGTTTTTTTTTTTTTATAATGAACAGATGTAACTTCTAGAATTAGTAGAGAGACTAGAAAATGGCGGAAAGGAGAATTGACTGTACATACAATCGCCCCTCTACTAGTTCTATTTGTTAATATTTCATACGCTGTATATTTTACATGCATGTGCATATATTATAAAAATTAATGTTAAGATTGACAGGATAAATATTTAATATCATCTTTTAAAAAAGTAAGTCTTACTTCACAGGGTCGAAAAAAAGTAGGGCCTTATGCCGGTTCATCTAATAGGTCTCGAAATCGAGATTCAATAATAAGTAGAGATGAATATTACAATGATCAGTCTTACCAATATGAGGGTATGGAGGCACCAGAATCTATGTTTAATACATATCCTTATTTCATTGGAAATCCACATCACAGACGATCCAAATCATCTTTGGATATGAAATTTTCACCTACAATATCAAGTTCCAACACATCAGAAATGGTAACGGTTTTAATAATGGTGTAATTAATGTTATGTTGCATTTATACTTAACAAAACCTTGTGTTCTTCATTAAACTCAAGCATGCTTATCAATTAAATTAATAATAATAACAGTTTATTTAAGAGTTGCTGTAGCTCCGTGGTAAAGGCAAAATGCCTTGGTTCTGAACCTTTTTGTCAAAATTTTAGACCAGGGGTTCTTAAACTTATGTAGTACCAGGACCCCCTCTTGAACAACTTTTTTTTTGCGGACCTCATCCCAAGCATTTTACGTCGTTCTTGAGACTTAATTTCTGGCTCAATAATCTCATAGGTACTACGTTGTAATAAATATTGGTAAAAATGTATCGCTGGTTATTTTAATTAATGGTCTTGTGCATTTATAGAGGAACATTTTTATTAGCATATAGAATAAAAAACATATAATTAATAAAAAAAGTAGTAAAAAGAATAAAAAAAATTTCAAATTATAATACGTTAAACTCATTAAAACATTTCTTGGTCAAATATTTGTCAAAATAGATTTTATTATAATATGTTTTCTGTAAATAATTTGCAGTTGAATAAAAGTAATTAAATTTTAACTAATTATTGTTTAGTTATGTCAATAACTAGTTAGATAACAACAAATACAAAAAGTCTTGACCATGTAGGATTTTTATTAAATGAGTTATTTGAATAAAAGCGAAAAGTTAGAGGATGTAAAGTTAATGTCAAAATTGTTTCGCGGACCCCCAGGGGTCCGCAGACCACAGTTTAAGAACCGCTGTTTTAGACCGTAACTGAAATTTGACCATATAGTTGGGATCTAAGGTTAAAAATGTATAAGTATACCAATTTTCAAACAAATCTCAAATTATTTTTTTCACCTAAAATTATGAAATTTTGGTCAACAATTTTTTTACTGCGATTTTAGCCAAAATATAGTTTTAAGCTAATTTTGGGGCGAGGGTTATGAAAAAAATATTTAAATAATTCATGGTTTATTAGAGCCCAATTTTTTTTATTATAATTTCAACCGTAGCTCTTAATCGTATTTCGTTTTTGAGAAACGTCCATGCGAAAATGAAAATTTCTATAAATCACGCCATATTAAAATTTGTCATTATTTTATAATACGCAAAACGAATAAGGCTTTAATTTTTTTCTGTATATTAATTAAACTACGAAGAATCCAAAAATTCTAACCGCAGGTCGTTGTTTCTTACAGTTTTTCGAGTTACTTTCACAAATAATGTAAATTATGTCTTTAAAAAAATGTCATAATCTCAAAACGCATTAAACAATTAAAGGCTCAATTTTTTTCTAGACAAAATAAACTAGGGATAATCCAAAAATTTCAACCGCAGGTCGCTATCTCTAACCGTTTTTGAGTTATTTTTTTTTAAATTTCACATATTTCATAAATAATGTAAAATATGTCATTAAAAAATTGTCAAAACGCGGTAAACGATTAAAGCCTCAAATTATTTCTAGACTAAATAAACTATGGAGAATCCAAAAATTCTAACCGGAAGTCTCTCTCTCTAACCTTTTTTGAGTTTTTTTTTAATTCACAATTTTCACTACAAACAAATTTTTTTTTGTGGTTATTGTCTTATAATCATCTGAAACGTTTAGAACCCAAACATGAGGCCGAAAAATAGAAAAAAAAAAAACAGATATAGCCTCCAATTTTATTAATATAGATATAACGTAAACCGAAATAGTACAACAGGAATTTTTGATCTGATAATTATTTCAAACGGTATCTAATTTTTTGTTTATGCACTATTTAGCTGACAGACTAAATACCTACAAAATCCTGAAATGTGTGAATATTCACACTTCATATCAATCTTTTATGTATGGCCAATTCGCTGATAACGCTTTATAGCGTAATTAATAATGTTTTTAGCTACATCAAAAACTCCAACGATATTCGAATACTGCGGCCATCTTCATGTAACAACTAAGCTCCAGTATGTTTTATGCCAATATGTTTTATTATTATTAAATTAATTACTAATAATAAGTTATATTATTCATTGTATTATTTATTTATTTGATAATACACATGTTTGAGTTTTATGAAAACCATTTAAGTGACATTATCATAATCTTCAAGTGATTTCATTTATGAGTAAGGTGCGGAATTTGTTAGGCTAAGTGGTAATAAAGCAATAATAGCGGCCAATAATCAAACATCTTTATCGCAGTTATTCCACTTGGCCTAACATTATCCCGTCTCTACTTTTGACGTACTCGGAAGAAATCATTTGGACATTTTGATAATTATTACAGTTCCAAAATGCATGTGGTAAATTGTTAAGTACTAATACATTCGTAATGCACATAACTAACTAATTACAATGTGTAATTACATAAATTTGCCTGTGGATATGTCAATATATAATAATGGTGATGGTATACTAATAATTTATGGAGAGCATATTATGTGTGGAAAGCTTAAAAGGGTAAACTAAGTGAATCAGTAGTATGACCGACTACTGCTTGATAATTTATTTATTTTTTATCCGTCTGTAATGTAAAAGTTGTGGTCGAACGACTGATCTATACTCTATTTTTTAAAAGAGTGGGGTAGTTGGGATAGAGCGTTTTGCATGAAACCAAATAAAATAAAATTTTGCAATAAATTAATATTTCATGTATCCAAATGAAAGATTAAAAATTATAATAAGTTATAATTTAAATGCATAAAATTGCTATTATTGTTGATTTCTAAATAAATATTACGCAAAACAAATAATTAAAATGGCCCACACGATGGCACGGTATGAAAATACAAACCAACCGCATTGCGCATGCGCGTAAATTACCCATCTCAGGGTACATAATACCCTTTTCACACTAGATCTTTAAGATCGGATGTTTAAGTGAATGTATCTTTAAACGCTAATGTGAAACCGTACGGCCTCGTCTAAACACGACCGATGTTTAAGACAGAGATCTGCGTCTTAAACTTCATCCGCATTGCCAACTTAATTTCTATTATAAAAAAATACTCCTTGAACTTGTGCTGTCAACATTTTATATTATCATAAACAAGAATACTGTATTATATTGACGTTATAAGAAGTTTATACTTATTGTTATAATAAAATTATTTATTTTAATAATGTGTTTAATAAAATACAGAGCTACAATAATTGAGATAAAATGTATCGACTTACATGTTAATACAGGTGTAATATATTCTTTATTGTAGTGTCTTTATTGTAGAATGAAATGAAATATCCTTATTTGTTTATAATAATTCAAAATGTGCGTCTGCGCAGACAGTTCAAAACTGGTAATTTCATGACGGTAACTTAAGGACAAAATTACTGTAGCTGATGACAGCACCAGAGATTTAAACATCAAGTGTGAAAGCATATCGATCTTAAACATCGTTGAACTTTAAGTTCACTCGTCTTAAAGATCTAGTGTGAAAAGGGTATAAGCCTATGAACATATATTTCCAGATGATTCATTTTAAAATTTTACTTTTCTACTATACAAACTTTTCAAAATTAATTTAAAATCTATTTTTTTTATTTCCTTGTTTTATATTCAAACATTATTTAAACTATATACATCTATTCTATTTATTAGAAATTATAGGTAGCAATATATTCACTGTAACATGAGTTTCTACGCGTATGCGTAAAGAGACAAATAGAAAAAATTTGAGATAAATATATTTTTCTACAGTGTAAACTTGTCCACGGTTTTAACCAGTCAAAAAAACAAGATGGAATGGCTCCAATACGTCTCAATCTCCGTTCTTAAAAAAAAAAAATAGAGTATAGAGAGTTGAAATTTGGCATGCATATACAAATATTTGACCTTTATATAGGAAATATACTTAAACTAAAAACACAACACCTAAAAATTTTACTTTTTTAAAAATTTGAATAGGGTGAAACGAAGTTCTTGAATTATATGTGTAGTTGAAAAAAAAGGTAAAATTAAAAAAATATAATATAGGGTATTAAATGAAGTTTTTTGTACTTAGATTAACCAACGAAGAAATATTTTCAAAAAGCTGTTAATTCTGATGCTATTATAGCAGAAAATCCTGCATCCTGCATTCTGTTGATCCTGAAGTGTTAGAAAATTAGCACTATCAATTTTTTTTATTGTGTAATAGCTTAAAAATAATGAAAATAAACATTTTCATTTTTTATATTTTCGATGTTACGCTTTCGAATCTAGACGAGAAGAATGTTGAGGGCGGTAGGGAAAAACAAGGTGGAGATTAAACAAGGAGAAACGCTTATGTTTTGTGGTGGCGGTACTGTGTTCCAACGTAGAGTACGTTCAGGATAACTTCATGCCAGGGCATCATAAAATACGTCATCAATCCTGCGCGAGAAAACAGCTGATTACATAGACGTACATAAGGGTTTCTAGGTAGAAATGGAAAATAATTTCACTCAGCTTTTTGGACAAGAAGCGTTTATTTTAACAAAACACAACGTTTCGCCAACAACATTGTTGGCTTCTTCAGGTGCTATAACAATAACATCATAATAGAAAACAATATTGTGTAAATAATAACAAAATTTACCTATGTTAGTTAAACGTAGTCATAACAGACTGTACATCAATCATCTCCAAGAATAGTGAAATTGCAGAATACATGGATATTATGTGTACTTGAAGGTAACAACATAGGAAAAACAGGAGTAAAATTTAAGTTAAATTTAGAAATATAGTGATCCGAAAATTAAAAACTATTGTATGAGTTTAACAGTGCAACTGAGACAAATAAAACATATAATTGTCCAACATTAACTTATATAATAATATAATGAAAACAAGTTTTATCGCTGCGTCAATATGACAGGCCGCGACACTACCCCCCCTAACTACTTGGTACGCACAAATCGACAGAGTTGACAGTGTCCCACCCTGTACAACGTAACGCAACGATAAACCCCGCAATCATGAAATTTACAATACTATCAACTAAGTTGAAAGAACCAGAGTGATTAATTGAGGTCTGGAGCAATCATACAGTTCGACGCACCAATCTCTCAAAACAGTGGTACGTACAAAGTAATGAGATAAAGGTACCCCAAACGGTATATCAAGTCCAAACCCCAAAAAAACACTTAAGGAACCTTACATCCAATATTAAAGTACAATATGAAATTGCAAAAATAATAAATTTTAAACCGGTACAAACACCGGGAAACCCTAACAGTAACAGTTAGAAATCCAGGAAGAATAGAGTATTGGATCTTAATACATTCCGACGTACTCAATCCCCAAAAACGATGGTACGTACAAGGATCCAGACCTCAATTAATCACTCTGGTTCTTTCAACTTAGTTGATAGTATTGTAAATTTCATGATTGCGGGGTTTATCGTTGCGTTACGTTGTACAGGGTGGGACACTGTCAACTCTGTCGATTTGTGCGTACCAAGTAGTTAGGGGGGGTAGTGTCGCGGCCTGTCATATTGACGCAGCGATAAAACTTGTTTTCATTATATTATTATATAAGTTAATGTTGGACAATTATATGTTTTATTTGTCTCAGTTGCACTGTTAAACTCATACAATAGTTTTTAATTTTCGGATCACTATATTTCTAAATTTAACTTAAATTTTACTCCTGTTTTTCCTATGTTGTTACCTTCAAGTACACATAATATCCATGTATTCTGCAATTTCACTATTCTTGGAGATGATTGATGTACAGTCTGTTATGACTACGTTTAACTAACATAGGTAAATTTTGTTATTATTTACACAATATTGTTTTCTATTATGATGTTATTGTTATAGCACCTGAAGAAGCCAACAATGTTGTTGGCGAAACGTTGTGTTTTGTTAAAATAAACGCTTCTTGTCCAAAAAGCTGAGTGAAATTATTTTCCATTTCTACCTATATTCAAAATTTGGACGTTAAATTACTTTCTACTATAAGGGTTTCTGCCTTATCAATTGTTGTGGATACCAAACAAACAAAATCATGTATTTCAAATTAATTTTTGTTCTCGTTTTAGTACACGGCATACCTGAAAACGTACGAGAAATAAATAATAATATATTTTTGTGTATAAATCGAAATATACGCGTAGTCAAGAACAAATCAAAGTAAGTGACGCCATTGAAATGTATCAAACCAATTGTTGGTAACGTCATGGACGAAATTTGGTTTCTGCGCAGCCCAGTCGGTAATATGACCTGGCATGAAGTTATCCTGAACGTACTCTATAAGTGTATTGGTGCTATATTTAGTTGTTGATATTGTGCAATAGATGGATACACTGTTTTGAGTATTTTTTCACGTCATGTGTTCAACCGCTGTATATTATATAATATTGTGATAATATTAAAATAATTAATGTACATTGGTGATTTATGGCCGGTTGCTAAAGTAAGCATTTTCTCTAACTCAAGTTAAAATTCTTACGTTAGCAACCCGCCATTACTATCAGATAAAGAAGCACCCTGTTATCTAATTCAAGTATCTAATAGGGCTTTGGGATATCACTTGCTAAAACTACGAGGCTCGTTTTAAATGTCATTGCCAAGGATTTATATCTACGCTTTGGCAACATTGTTGCGTCGCTCTTATTACAGTAGGGCCCGGTCTTTCCACCTTCAGTTAAAGTCCCAGGTAACTATCTGACAGATAAGGTTATTTGTAACTTCATCTGCTGAATAAATGTCAATACCAGTCAGTGAATCCAATACGTCAGTCTCATTATCCGTTAGATAACTATCCGATAGATACATTTGTATAGAAAGAAGGGATGACATTTACTCAGCAGATGAAGTTACAAATAATCTTATCTGTCAGATAGTTACCTGGAACTTTATCTGAAGGTGGAAAGACCGGGCCTAGGTTTGGTAGGTGTGTACTACTTCGTAATAAAAATTTCAATTTGTTTCGTAGCGAGCAGTGATGGGCGCGTAGAATACATGATGTAGACTAATGTAGATTTTACGCGTAAACATGTCAAGTAGAATATGCCTTTGTTTACGTGTCGAATGTAGAATGTAAACTGTACATGCGCAGTACGTTTAAATGTAATATTTGAAATAATAGAATGGTAATAGTTTAAATAGTTTACTTTAATGTTTATGTTTATTTCAATTTTATGCAGTTCTAATTACATATATTGTTTCCAAAAATGTTATCTCACAAATCGTATGTTGTTATGGACAATATAAATTACTTGGTTTCTGTCTGTATGAACTACTAAAGTAAATTTAAAATTAAAAGTTAGTAGTTGTTTTAATCAGGAAGCTGTCAAAAATATTAAATTTGAGTTCTTTACTGCCTCTTCTGCTTAAAACTGGCGGTATTTTATTTTTTAAACGTTACATAACCTCTTTTTCATTATTCTACGCTAGATTCTACGTGTCTACACAGTCTACACTTCTCTACGCTGTCTACGGTAAATTTACACGTAGACGTAAAAAATTCAAGTTTACGCGTAGACGCCCATCTCTGGTAGCGATTAACATGAGTTACAAGTTTTTAAATATGGAAATGTTGCCCTTGACATCCGGAAATAGCGAAGTAAGATCAGTTATCAAATTTCTCACAGTAAAAAAAAAATCTAAACTAATTCATCAGCGATATTGCGCAGTGTACAGTGGTAACATGATGCTAGATTCTTTTTTTTTCGTTATTGGCTTGAGAAGTTTTCATTTGGACCGCTTTCATTGGGATTTTTTGCATATTCGCCATATTCGCCGGAATTTTTAAGGCTGTCGTAGACTCTCAGTCATTCCGAGACGACGAGGAGTTAATAAATACAACGAAGAAGTGGTTTTGAAAATTGGACGAGTCGTTCTCTCGCACCGACATAGAAAAACTCGTTACGCATTCTGACTTGTTTAAATGTACGAAGCGATTATGTTGAGAAATAACGAAATGCTTCATGAATCTCCTTTTTTAGAGATTTTTTAATTCATTTTTAGGGTTTTTAAGATCATTTTGGCAATGACATTTGAAACGTCCTTCGTATCATTTTATTTTCATAGCACAAATTACATTTTAATATTTGAATCATGGAACATCATACAATTATACATTTTTATTAGACAGACAAAGGAAATCCAAACCAAAAAACTAGGAAATGGAACCTATACACATTTAATAAACATTTAATAACGTATATAAACATTAATGTAATATGAAAAACAAATGCAACGACTATTTAGTAAAATACGAATATATATATATATATATATAAATTTTAACTTAAATATATAACCTTGTGGTGACGTCAGCTGGTTTGCTGTATCGCCTTGCAAACAATTTTTTAAATAAAACTTACTAATGCAAAAATTTACTTATTTCGTCTGTTGATGAAAAGTTGAACTACTGAAATTTTAAAAACCATATTTTCGCATTGCGTTGTTTACTTATGTTTTTGGGTCGATCTTGCTTTTGTTTCTACGTTTTTTATTTTTATAAAAATATTCCTGTTATTGAGTTTACGTTATTGTTACTGATTTATTTTTGGCAATGTGCAGATTACTTTTTTAAATATATTCATTTTATAATCATAAATTTTATTCATAAGTTTTTTTATTATAATACAAAAAATGTATTAAAATTTTGGTTCCACGAGCAATATTATGAAAATGACATTATTTCTGTACAACTTCACCTTAAATATTTTGTTCTTAACAGTTCACTAGATCAATTTTTCATGAACAGATGGCTCTACAAGTGTTTTAGTAAGTTTCACAGCTTTTAAAATACGGCAAAATTCAATAAAATATATGAACGAATTTTCCACGGCTCTTCATCAGGCGTCTCTATCTCTCCAGTCGCCTTCTGGAAGACTTCTGTTCTCCATTGTATATATGCATCGGTCTTCCAGAATCTTCCAAATACCAAAATTGCTGTTAATATTTTGTTGTTTACATATTAAAAAGTGATTATTGACATTTATTTTGATAATTTAAAGTATATACATAATTTATAAATCATAAATAAAAGACGGGGCTAAAATAGTTTTTAGTTATTTTATAATTTAATATAAAATTATGCATTTAACTTGAAATTTGGCCTCTTGTCAAAATGGTTCGAAGTCTTCCAGGTCTTCTGTGACTTTCTGATACTCAATCCCATATTCTTTTAGACAATTGCGTGTTCGGCATTCTTTATAAATGTTCAAATCAAGAAAGTCTCTTATTTTCAATTGTGTCGATTATGTTTTCTTCGAAACCTATTTAGACTAATCGCTTCATTATGATGAACTCGCGAGATTCTACAATTCCTCCTTTAGAAATCTTATTTCTTTAGCACTTATGAGTCAATCCTGTGCAACTCGTAACTTTAAAACAAAGCAACATGAATTTAATAATAATAAAAAAAAAAAATAATGCATAACTCTTGGGTGACTAATTTTGTTTGTATTTATTATGTCTTTCGTTCATTTTGGATAAATAACGGGGTTAAATCAATGGACTCATGAATTCCAGCATTTATTTGTGGTTTTGTGCATGAAAATAATTACCAAAGTGTGAAGAAAATTTATAACATTTTTTTTATAGAGTCCGGATCCACATTCATTGCAAAGAAAACGACATTCTGCCACTGTTGTTGATCAAATGGACGATAAAGCTTTGTCCCAATTAGCAACAGAAGCATTTGTCAGAGAATTAGGATTAGATAATGATTTTATGATACAGGGAAAAATACAAATTAGAGAAGTAGCTGCGGGAACATATTTAATGAAAGAAGAATCTAATAAAGTAAGTGTAATTTTATATTTTAAAATTGTTTGTTTCATGTGATATTTTTGTACAAATGTGTTTTATTTTTTTTTTAAATTTTAATATTGTCACGTGGGTGGTTTGATTGAGACACAACTCCTGGTTTCAACATAACAAATTTATTAAACAGTTATCAAATTTACAATATAATGTTTGAATTGGTCCATGGAGTTGGGGAAGTCTTCGGTCCACCCCGTGTTGGCCAGGATCGGCTTGGATCTATCTCCGAGGCGGGGGCTACCCATCCGGGAGTCGAGGAGCCTGGAGAAGTCTTCTTCCACTCACATGGTGACTGCTTGCTTGGCTTCACCCTCGTTACAAGAATCTGGCGTCAGTGTCTTGGTCGTCACCTTGTGGACTAATACGTGCAGCGGAGTTGGCTATGTTCCACTGCTTCCATATTCTGTTTCATCCAGCCTTTTTGTAACGAAAGTTAACCCAGTTCCAATATTCATTCGTGACAAATATTTCCTCATTACGAAAATGCAGTGTATGCATTTCGTAATCAGGCCACATACGTCAGACGTTGACAAATAGTTTTTAATCAGACAGCTGACCGTCACAATGTCTAGATGTCGTAATCCTGACCTAGGATTACCTATGTGACAATATTACTATACATTGTCTAATTGTTATTTGATTGTTTTAGGATATAGCACTGGTGTATGTAATATCAGGAAGTTTGATTGTGTCTCAAAGAACAACAGATGCCTCTGAAGAAGTGCATATGTATTCTGCACACCCAGGTGAAACGGTTGGAGGATTGGCTGTGTTAACAGGGGAACCAAGTTCATTTACAATACGAGCTAAGCACTTTACACGTATTGCTCTGTTATCAAAGAATACATTTTATAAGTAGGTACCAAATAATTTATTAATTTCTTGTTTAATGATTTAATATTAATGCAATTTGTAAAATAGCATGTCATTTAAAAAAAATTCATCACACTCAAATCAGTATAATATTTTTTTCGGTATTTTTTACTTCATTATTTTATAGATACCGGGTGATCAATATTGATTGACTATGAAAACTACTATTACTCAGTCGCTGAAACAACGTCATTTTACGTCATAACTTCAATGACAAACTTAGTAGCGAAAAAATAACTAAATCGATTTTTTTTTGCATGTGAATATTAGACTAATATTGCTCTTTACTCTTTTATTTTATTAAAACATACCTTTTGAAGTCATATTTAGTTTGTGTTCGATAGTCATTTTGAAGATTTACAAATTTTTAAAGTGTTTATTTAATATAGGATTTGTATTAGTATCCCTGAATAAAACGATGTTTACATTTGTCATTTAATAATACGTCTGTTGTGTTTTGATACTGACTTGTGTTCAAATATCTAACTTATAGTAATTTCTAAAAACCTTTTTTATTTAGTTTGTTGTTTATTTAGCAGTTTTGTGTTTAGTTATATATTTTCTTATTTGATTTTGTGTGTACTGCATAGTTTTTAGGTTATATTCAACTTATTTTTATTTTATTTTCTTTGATCATATTTTTGGATCACATCAGTCCTTTGTAGGACTATTTTGCCTATTAGAATAGTTTATTTGTTTCTGTATTCTGTTCTTATTCTTATATTTTCATTTTATTTTGATACAAGTGACAGCGTACAAATATTACTTTCGTTAAATAGATGAATGTAAGCGTATTACACCTGACGTCACATTTTTTGTGACGTTTTAAGTGACGCAACTGCACTGTTTCGCCGATTTCCCTATATTTTTGTTCCATTATGTATACAATTTTATTCCAGGAACTGAATTTTGTGCGAAATGTCACTTCTGCGCATGACCAAATAACATGTATTTACAATATTGTGGATCACCTATGCCAACGGTTCTTAACCTTTTTATACTGGGGACCCCCCCCCCCAAGTAGCCTAAAATATTTTCTGGACTCCCCAAGAAAATTTCTGATAAATTTTATTTACGGAATATAAATGCATTTTTTAATATAATCCATATAACAACTTACTATTAATTTCTATTTATTCTATTTTATTTTAATTTCGGGACCCCTCTGTGGGTCAGGACCCCCCGGTTAAGAACCGTTGACCTATACTACTGTTTTTGTTGGAATCGATATTCTATTTTTTAAGATTTGTTTTTTATTTTAGTATAATGAGAGATAAGCCTCAAGTAGTTTTGCAAATTGCACATATGGTTATAAAACGACTGTCTCCATTCGTTCGACAAGTTGATTTTGCGCTAGACTGGGTGTTTTTGGAATCTGGTCGTGCATTGTACAGGCAGGACGATGAAAGTGACTCTACATTTATTGTATTATCTGGACGGCTGCGTTCTGTTATAACACATACTAATGGAAAGAAAGAACTTGTCGCTGAATACGGCAAAGGAGATCTTGTTGGAATAGTGAGTATATTATTTGCTAAAATACTAAGAGTTTTGATAGATTTCACATCGACTCTTTTACACTTAAAATATTACACTTATATTTTGGTAGTATACGTAATGCACTTTTTGACCGGAGGCACTATCTGTCAGTATACTTGCCTGAACAAAAACTGAAAAAGACTTACTACACAAAAAAATCTCGTTACCAAGTAAACTCGGTTCGATTGTTACAATGTTCCATGTTTTTCTAGAGACTTCTAGATTGTTCCATGGTTTTCATGGATATGCCTTACTAGAACTTTCCAGATTATTCCACCCCATGTGGGAAATTAAAACATTTTCGTCACAATATGTTATACTATGTTTAAAGAATATAGTATATTATTATTGAGCGATTATGACGGTCATTATTCAAGAAGATGAAGTTTGAGCCCACGAGCCGCAGGCGAATGCGCAAATCATCTGAATGAATAATGGCCGTAATCGCGAATGTAATACTATACTTTTTCCACACCTATTAAGGGTGCATTCGAGTTGTACAGAGTAGAGCGAGCGCTGAGCGAACAGTTCATGGTGACGTCATGAATAGAGCACTAACGGAGCGAGCGTTCTTGTGACGTAATGTTTATAAAATCTAACCCTGCACTTTTAGGCGGCGTTTTTACTGCCAGATTAGTTCACGTCAGTCATGAATCAAAATTACAGTCTGTTCCAAACGGTTAAGCGGAACTAAATGGGAATTTAGTTCTTTTAGGTTGTCACGAGAAGGGACCTTGCTTGGGATATTTAATTTTTCACGTTGGGATGTCAAAATTTAAAATTCCAACAATGAAACCATGGAAACGAATTACATATGTCAAAATTAAATATTTTTTTAGATATTTTAATGACAAAAAAATAAATAAATGGGAAATTTGTATTAAGAATGACACAAAAAATCAAAATATAAAGAAAATGTCATTTTAAAATGATATTAACCTTAACCAAAAAATGTTTATTGTAAGTATGATTTACAAAGCTTAAACAAAACGGCCGAAAGGCACGATTTAAACGATGAAAGTAACTAGATTGCAAAATCTAGTTCCGCTTAAGCGTTTGGAACAGACTGTATATACCTCGGTTTTTCCTTGATTTTTTTCCAATGATGAAGAAATAAAATTAATTAAAAATTAAATAATAATTAATGAATTAATTTAATGAATTTTTTTCATTTTAATTTTATGCATGGTGTATTTTAATAATTTTTTTGCTGTTTACAGAACGTCACAAATACATAAAATGGCCGTACTCTGTAGCCATAGACATATAACAATATTTTTTTGTCTATTGTTATTTGTCTAAGGCTATTATTTTTATTTTATTTATATTTTAAACTTTCATTTCTTTCCCGCCGTTCCCCCACTTTTTTACGTCATACACCATATGCTCGGTCTTAAAATCTCGAACACATAGAGCGCACTCTAAATGCTCGTTCGATCGCAAAACGAATGCAATTGAGTGTACTCCGAGCGTCAAATCGAACAAGTTTGAGTGTACAGAACGTGCTCGGAACGCTCGGAGCGTCAAATCGAATGTACCCTAACACGTTGACTGCCAAAGCAGGATTCAGGATTCTTGTCTCAGAAGTCAATTTGATATAGCCATATTATATTATTCAGTCAATGTACTACAAGTAATTCCGTAGTCGGCGTCCTGGGTAAGAACGCTAACTACGAGAAAACTCGAGTAATTGGCAGTTAACGTGTTAAACTAATAAATTAGACTCAAAATTGATAATTTTAATGGAAGTGATAGCGTCATCCATGTTGCCTGCTACCACTGCAGTTTTGGCCCCTCCCATTGCCATTGTCAAATATGATTGGATCAACGAGAATGAATTATGGAAATGTAGGTCTGTGATTGGCCGTAAACAGTGAATTATGAAACCATAATTCACTGTAGTTATTTATGGGCACTATTTTTCACGAAAAAAGCTAATAATTGCATTATAATTAAATAGATGTGGAAAAAAAACTTATAAATTAATTTGTCGATAGGTTGAAATGGTAACCCAAACTAAAAGAAGTACAACAGTTATGGCTGTAAGAGATTCAGAATTGGCTAAATTACCAGAAGGACTATTCAATGCAATTAAATTACGGTTTCCAATTGTTGTAACTAGATTAATTAATATATTAGGACATCGTTTATTAGGTAAGTGTATTTGAATATTAACTATCTTTTATAAATTATGAGTTAACATTAATACATTTATAATTCTTAACATAGATGGTATGTTCAGTTTTATTTTTCTATATTTCTTAATTGAAATTGTTTTGCAGGTTCTTGGCAGAAGCCAAATATATCATCTCTTAAACTTGGTAGTACTTCAGCAGTAGATAGTCGGCCGTCACAACTTAATTTTTCAACAGTTGCTATCGTAAGCATTTCAGATGATGTTCCTCTTACAGCCTTCACTTATGAGCTCTACCATTGCCTTTGTGCCATAGGTAAGTCATTAATACCCGGTTGCATAAAACATGTCTATATCTAGTTTTACTTAAGCCGCATTCAGAGCTCTTTAAATTAACACGTTGTAGACTGTTCGTTGTCACATTGTAAGTTATGTTTTTATGCATTGTTTTAACGTTCTACCACCGTTCACAGCATAGTCCGACATTTCTGTGTATTTAAACCAACTACATGGCTTCGGTAAATGTTTTCTATGTATTATCGTTTTTATAATTCTGTTGTCTTAGATTTTTAACTAGCTATACCTAACCTAATTTAAATTAATAAGTTATAGACTGTTCGTTGTGTCGCTCTGAGTTATGCTTTAATGCATTCTTTTAACGTTCCATGTACCGTTCACATCTGTTATAAATTAGTACGTTACGAATAGCCCTCCATCTTTGAATTTTGAAACCAACTATTTAGCTTCGTAAAATATTTTATATGTATTATCGTTCTTATAATTCTGTTGTCTTAGATTTTAACTACCTAATTACCTAAATTGATCATATTTACTGTCCGTCTTTGTAATTTTGAGCAAGATTTGTTAATGATGACATTATGCTAGGTTATGTAAAGGTATACAATATGTACGGTGTCTCCGATAGACTGAGATAGTCAATGTGTTTATATGTCTGTCTCATTAAAACAACTCACAAGCTATAAGTTTAGAAAATTATCCACAATCCACTACGAAGAACGTATTAAATTTAGAGTTCTGAACTGTTTCACGTCTTACCATATGATAAACTTATTAGTGATAGTAAACAGAGTACAAGTCTATAAGCAGTCTATAAGCTATTGCTGTAAAAGCTCTGAATGCGGATTTACAACTCTTGTAAATTTAAAACTAAATATAAGTTGCGCGTTGCTCAAAACAAATTCATTATAGTTGTGACTAAATCGAGTTTTAACTCGTATTCGAGTTTTAAATCGCATTATTATTATAAAATATCGCATATGGTAGTTTTTGACAATTCAGTAGTTCAATTTTTTTATCAACAGATGGCACTACAAGTTTTGCGTTATTAAGTTTCACAACTTTTAAAATACGGCACAGGCACAATAAAATCGCTAATACCCTTTTCACACTAGATCTTTAAGATCGGATGTTAAAGTGAATGTATCTTTAAACGCTAATGTGAAACCGTACGGCCTCGTCTAAACACGACCGATGTTTAAGACAGAGATCTGCGTCTTAAACTTCGTACGCATTGCGAACTTAACTTCTATTATAAAAAAATACTCCTTGAATTTGTGCTGTCAACATTTTATATTATCATAAACAAGAATACTGTATTATATCGACGTTATAAGAAGTTTATACTTATTGTTATAATAAAATTATTTATTTTAATAATGTGTTTAATAAAATACAGAGCTACAATAATTGAGATAAAATGTATCGACTTACATGTTAATACAGGTGTAATATATTCTTTATTGTAGTGCCTTTATTGTTGAATGAAATGAAATATCCTTATTTGTTTATAATAATTCAAAATGTGCGTCTGCGCAGACAGTTCAAAACTGGTAATTTCATGACGGTAACTTAAGGACAAAATTACTTTAGCTGATGACAGCACCAGAGATTTAAACATCAAGTGTGAAAGCATACCGATCTTAAACATCGGTGAACTTTAAGTCCACTCGTCTTAAAGATCTATTGTGAAAAGGGTATTACGGCATGGCTCCATTTTATAAACCTGTATAAGCTTGTATTAACTCTAATTATTATAAAAAATATAATACGTGTTTCCTTCTTAACCTCTTTTCACCAGTTAATTGTTTGTTTATAATTTATTTGATTTTAATCCTGTTTTTAAATATAATTTTCTATTAATATAAAATTTATAATCTTATTTTATATTAATTTTGACAGATACTAAAACTAAATATAGGAATTAAAACGCCGAATTGCACTTTTTAGTTTACGAATTTTATATGTTAAGGTGCGTACTGACTTGAGCATTTGTACGCGCACGGATTATGTGTGCGCACAAATGCTCAGGTGAGTACGAGGTATAATTTGTGTGCGCGTACAGTAATCCTTCCACGAATGCTATCCATAGCTTGTCGGTCCCACCGATAAGATCAAAGAACTTGTGCGCTCAGTGTGTACGGGTTTATACAGTCATTTAATTGTGCGCGTAAATTTAAGTAAACACCAGTAAATATTCAACATGGAATGGAGTAAAAATGTATTGTATGCTGGTAAACGAATCCCCAGTTGCAAAAAACGTAGGGTTATGGCTAATCGTTCTTTCGCGGGAACAGCCCTTATAAAACTTGTCTTTCTCCCAATTTTGTGAGCAACTTTATTAACAAGTAGTTCAAAATCTGCCGCTGACATTCGAACAAAATTTTGAATTTGTCCACTAACCTCTTGCATTTGCAGTTCTGCTAGCAAACTTAAACTATTGTATATTTCCCTGCTTCTATATAGTTCTGTCATCCACCACCGTTTTTTTTTTTTTTTTTTACTAAGTCTACTATGGCCACATTCAGCAGACTCACCAGTGAGTTACCGGTTGGTAAATTTTTTTCCTGTATGCCTACGTTGATCTACCAGTGAGTTACCGTACTTACTCACCGGTCGCCATTTTATTCACCGGATTTCATTAACGATTAGTTGCTCACTGGTGGACATTTTGACAGTTATATCTGTAGTAACAAAGAATCAAGCACAAAGCAAGTAAAAAATTTTGGAATTGAGTGTTAAGTCAGTTTACTTAGATATTGAGGAGATGTATATAAAGCACATGTACTTTTAAAATTACTGTAAAAGCTTACAATCAAAATTTACTGTCATTACAATCTGTCATTGTTTAGATATTGTAGTTTTCATATACGCCGTTCGACAACGCTGTCAAAAAATGTGCATTTAGTCAAATTCACCGGTAAGTTTGTACCGGTAAGACACCGATGAGTCTGCTGAATGCGACTTATGTACGCTACACTTGTTAAGCCAACAACATTTCTTTCCGCCATCGTTGACACTACTTACTTTAAATAAATATGTTCCTGGATATAGCTGAAAACGCGGAGCGAGATTTTACGCGCACAAATTAGAAAGTTGTGTGTGCAAATTTTTTTACCCGCACGAAAATCCTTGCTCGCACGAAAATCCGTGCGCGTACAAATGCTCAAGTCAGTACGCACCTTTATATCGCGCGATATTGCAAAACTTTTTTTATATCTAGATTTAGATTAAAACTAGCTGTAAGACTTTCATGCAACCGGGTATAAAACTACTAATAGTCAGTTAAAATAACGTCTTAACCCTTCCTATTCGTATATCTACAAGTAGTTGCTAAACATATATTGTTTGCTAACTCGTATGTTTACAAATAGTCTCCATCATCCGGTGTACAACCGGTGAATGGAAGAATGCGGCGCAAGAATTATTTTATACAAGTAAGTAAGCCAACTGATATTGTTAATTATAACGCGTATATGGGAGGAGTAGACCACGCTAATTTAATCACTGCTTAACATTGTTTCTTGTGGAAATCTAAAATGGTGCCGAAAAACCATTTTATGGGGATTGGCGACATGCACAGTAAATTCGTTGATATTGTAAATAACTATGCAACACAAGGCACATGTAAAGCTGCGTACAAACAAGCGCGCCGAACTTCACTCAAGAGCCCAAAATATTAAGCTAAGGTTCCATTACTGCGTTGTGTGTTTTGTAGTATAGCAATTTTCAAAGCATTGTAACATGACTTTTGGGGCTGTAACAATAGGCATGTTTAGTTAATAATGACAAGAATGGTCTGGATAATAAAGAGGGCTATATTTGCAGGAACGTTTTCAGTCTGACTTTAATGCATCATTGTCATGGTAGTGTCAAAGGCGCAACAGGGGTGAGAGGCGTGGTGTTATATTTACAAGTTCGAATGTTCATGGTGCGGTTAGAGGCGTGATAAGTACGCGTTTTCGGTTTTGACAACATTTGTATCTAACCCAAATCTAACCTAAAAGTTTACACAAGTATTTGGAGTAAACGGTTATTCAATTTCATTAAATATGTCGTCAAATCGAAGGAGACGTCTAGCTCTTTTATATGCATATTTAGCCTTATTGCGATATGAAGAAAAGCGATGGTGGGTACCTCCCATATATACATAGAAACAGAAGGCAACAGGGAGATTATTTTAACTTGTTGCAAAAAATGAGACACAAAAAATACAGACAGTTACTTCAATTACAAGAAAAGAATTTAATACACAATCTTTTTTACTTGACATCACAGTTTAGAATGAAGATTCTGTTGACCGCTGCTTGGGGTGTATTATTAGTTTACCCACTGCATGACATTTCTGCAGACCAGATATTTGAACCCGAATCTATAATAATAAACTTTATGACTGCCGACAACATTGTAAAGGTCGCTACTTCGCTACATCAATTTACGTTTTTTTATTTTTTTTTACGGAAATTAATATAAGTGCCTCGCTAAAGATCTCACCATTCCGAAAAAATATATCTGTTTCTATGGTTTCGGCGGTGCGGCCAGCGCTAGAGTTGAAATTTCTGAACTTGCGACACCGCGCCTACGACACCATGGTACGGGTTTTTTTCAAAATAAAGCGATCCTATTGGTTGAATTTCTTGTTCCACGCTTCCAACACCAGAATGAAAATGATACATAAAGCCCCTGACTACCCGTTGCGCGCGCCTGCTACTACATAATTTTTAAGCCATAATTGTTAATTGGTTTTGCACAAATTCACACTTAGCCATTCTGTTTCTTAATTCTCGTGTAGCCCCAAAATCGGAGTTTGACCATATTTTCTCAGTTATAAGGTGTTTAAGATGTTTTTAAGATTATTATAGATATTATAGACAGCAGCACTTGCGATAACTATTGTATTAAAATTCATGATTATTACAAGAACTGAAGGGTAGATGAATACAATTGTCAAACAGCTTTGGGCGCTTCTGTGTTGTTCGGCCCGCTTAGTCTGGATGCGCTTTATACTGACACATTTTTTCGGAGTTTAGTTGACCTACTAACTAGTAATTTTTAGTTTTGTTGTTATTTATTTATTTTATTTTATTTTTTCTTTTGGGTGATTTTCGCCAAGGGTCTAAAATTCCTGAACAATCCTTCAGTTTTGACGAAGAAGAACGCTTTAATGGAAAACCCCATATACTTCGACGTCATTAACAATTACATTGTAAACAATTATATAGCAATTACCACTCAGAGGAACAACTAATAGAGAGGACATCACGCATTCATACTCATGTAAATTATCGTAACCAGAGGGTTTGACAAAGAAAGATATATCAGCACCTCAGAGGTAAATTGTATTAAGTCACAAAAGATAAACAGCTTAGAAAAGACGATTTAAGATTGTTTACTGCCTTGCGTTGATCGAATTGATACAGTTTTAAAGCAACGTTTATTGAAACTGGCTAGAGCTATTGGCATCTGACACTACCGATAGAGGCGCTACTGCATTTTACATCATGTCTGACTTTGGTAGGATATTTTTGACAGGTTCAATGGTATCTTCATGTGATATTTATTGAAACACACGGGAACACACTCTAAAATGGTCTTTAATTGTCTTTCCACTTCTAATAACATATTCCCATGCTTGTCTTCTATCCATAACTACACGTGCACCACCACGTAAGTTCACAAACACGTTTTTTTTGCCACGTTTCGGAACACGATGAAAACTTAGGTCTCTATCACGACCTACTTTTGCATTGCAAAGATAAACACAACAATTCACGTTGCATTTAATTTTTTCTTGCAATTTTAAAGACATTTTTTTAAAACCTTGCTATGAAAACAACAGTAAACAAACTCGACTATCCTACAACCGTCAGTTTCTCAAAATCTCACTAGAGGCGCTTCAGTTATTGTCAGTTGACAATAAAGTCTGTTCCAAACGGTTAGGCGGAACTAGATTTTGCAATCTAGTTACTTTCATCGTTTAAATCATGCTTTTCAGCCGTTTTGTTTAAGCTTTGTAAATCATACTTGCAACAAACATTTTTTGGTTAAGGTTAATATCATTTTAAATGTCATTTTCTTTATATTTTGATTTTTTGTGCCATTCTTAATACAAATATAATCTGTCTCAATTTGTAATACGAAACTAAATCTGGTTACTTTGGTGACTGTTGTGGTGTAAATAGACTTTTTTGAAACCATGTAAACTTGTAAATCTGGCTTTTACATTTTTAGTGAAGTTGCATTATACTGAGGTTATATTCACTCAAAAACTACATGTCATATATCAAATTGACCTATCAAATTTGTGATTGGCATGTCAAAATTGACCTGTCAAATTTGTGATTGGCATGTCAAATATTTTGAATTGTATACAAATATTTATTTCATCTTAATTCGCTTATTCATATTTTCTGTTCTGGTTGCATAAAATATATTTCAAATGCTTGTCAATTTGTGTTTTATACAATTTGTGTTAGTAAGTTGACATATACGTAATTTAATGTCAATTATGAATTGTCAAATATTTTGAATTGTATACAAATATTTATTTCATCTTAATTCGCTTATTCATATTTTCTGTTCTGGTTGCATAAAATATATTTCAAATGCTTGTCAATTTGTGTTTTATACAATTTGTGTTAGTAAGTTGACATATACGTAATTTAATGTCAATTATGAATTGTCAAATATTTTGAAAGGTGTTACCACCCTAAGGTGATATTTTAAATATACAACATAAAAAATGAAGTTTCCCTGTTAGTTTCGTATTACAAAATGAGACAGATACAGTCTGTTCCAAACGGTTAAGCGGAACTAGATTTTGCAATCTAGTTACTTTCATCGCTTAAATCGTGCTTTTCGGTCGTTTTGTTTAAGCTTTGTAAATCATACTTACAATAAACATTTTTTGGTTAAGGTTAATATCATTTTAAAATGTCATTTTCTTTATATTTTGATATTTTGTGCATTCTTAATACAAATTACCCATTTATTTATTTTTTTGTCATTAAAATTTGTAAAAAAAAAATAATTTAATTTTGACATGTCATTCGTTTCTATGGTTTCATTGTTGGAATTTTAAATTTTGACATTCCAACGTCAAAAATGAAATAACCCCAGCAAGGTCCCTTTTCGTGACAACCTAAAAGAACGAAAATCCCATTTAGTTCCGCTTAACCGTTTGGAACAGACTGTAATATCCCATTTATTTATTTTTTTGTCTTTAAAATATGTAAGAAAAATAATTTAATTTTGACATATGTGTTCGTTTCCATGGTTTCATTATTGGAATTTTAAATTTTGACATTCCAACGTAAAAAATGAAGTAACCCAAGCAAGGTCCCTTTTTGTGACAACCTAAAAGAACGAAATTCCCATTTAGTTCCGCCTAACCGTTTGAAACAGACTGTAGATCCAAATTATTTTCCACTTGACGGACTATAAAGTATTAGGTCACTTGGCACTAAAATGTCATTTCTGATAAAAATGTGACTTGATACAGTTTACCTCTAAGGTGCTGATATAAATACGTATATTTTGTCTCAAGTCTCAAACTAAAATAGATATGCGCACAAAACGTGTTTTCAGTCGGTAATTTAGGTCACCTACGGTAATAAACGCCGTTCTGTCTCAGACGAACCAATAAGATCGGTTCCTCTGAGCTCTTTGCGCATGTTGACTTTAGTTTGAGATAGATGATTTGTTGTCTTTGTTAATCTCTCATGTTACGCAAAATTCGCGTTATGCCGTCTCTATTAGTAGTTCCTCTGAGAATAACCATAGTAAGTCATCTTGTAGATCAATGATTCTTAACCTTTTCAGCTGTTGGAACCCTTTAAAATTTCAAAATGTTTTCTTTCACCCGCGGTAAATTAAAAAAGTACATTTTTTCAACATTATATACACAGTGCGACAAATAAGTTTCAAGATTAGGCGTGGGAAAAATGATATAAACAAAAAATGTAGATATTTGTACATTTTTTATTCAAAATATACTCCTCAGGTTTCAATACATTTTTTACATCGATTTAACAGTGATTCAAATGCTTGTTCTAGCTCACTTTGTGGAATTGCCTCTAGTACACGTGTTGTAGCTGTTTTGATGGTGGAAATGTCATTAAAAAAACGCTCCTTCAGCTTCAGTTTCAATTTGGGGAATAGAGAGAAGTCGCATGGGTCCAAGTCTGGCGAATACGGTGGATGATTCAACGTACAGACTTGATTTCGAGCCAAAAATTGACGAACAATTAGCGAGGTGTGAGTCGGTGCATTGTCGTCATTTTGCACAGACCTTTGTTTTACCCAAATCTTCATGAAGAATGGTTCGAATTGTTTCTCTGCTGATGTTTAAAGCCTCTTCCATTATTTTCAGTGAAGCATTGCGATCATTTGCAACAAATTCCCGTACTTTTTCGATCATTTCTGGTTTTCTCGCTGAAATTGGTCTTCCTTCACGATTATCGTCCTATAATCTCTCCCTGCCTTCCGAAAAACGTTTATACCACAGAAAAACGTTAGCTCTACTTAAACAATCATCACCGTACACTTGCTGCATCAAGCGGAATGTTTCTGACGCACTTTTACCAAGTTTAACATGAAATTTAATAACTGCTCTTTGTTCCATGTTTGAATGTCAACATCGACAAAAGACTTGTTTTGCTAGAACTGCCATAACTTTGTTATTTATCAACCAATTGAAGCGGAATTGACGTTACCGGCAAGAGGAAGTTCACAAATATCAAACGCCGGTCTATATTCATAGATACTAATACTAATTATTTAAATAAGGCTTGTGTCTCGACACTTATTTGTCATACTGTGTATGTATATGGTAATCTAGAAGTTTAAACAAAGCTCTCGCCCGCTCCCCCAGAAGGAGCTTTCACATTTGGTTAAGAACCACTGCTGTAGATTAATTTAATTCCGAATTTAGTTAGATCTTTCTTTTAGGTCCTGCTTTAAGACTGACATCTGATGTGATCCGAAAGAATCTAGGAGCGACTATTATGGATCCTAACAATGAGTACAGACTCACTTCGTGGTTAGCACAGCAGGAAGATCAACATAAAATAGCCTTGTATCAATGTGACTTGACATTTAGCCCATGGACTCAGAGATGTATAAGACAAGCAGACTGTATTTTAATTGTAGGCCTGGGAGAAAACGCACCTAGCTTAGGAAAGGTAAAATATCTAATTAGCAATAACATATATACCTAGTCTTAAATACTGTTACTTTTTGGCTAATTTAAGCGCGCCGGTTGCGCAGTAGCGAAAAAAAAATAGAAGGGGGTGTCGTTACTATTCGTGTAGCAGTCGTGCGGTACAGTAACACAAAATTGAATTTTCAGAGCATATTGGGAAGCAACGATGTATAAATGCGTTTATTTCCCAAGTGTACTCGGGTGCAAAGTAGGGTGACCATTCGTCTCGCTTTTTGCGGGACTGTCCCGCATTTTGATTGGGCGTCCCGCATTAAGACATGTCCCGCAAAAGTCCCTAACTTTTGAACCTTTTTTATTTTGCTCTTTACTTGGTTTTGGGAAGTGAGGACCTTTTTTTTGCTCTTCACTTGGAATTGGGTGGTGAGGATCTTTTTTTTGCTCTTCACTTGGAATTGGAAGGTGAGGACCTTTTTTTTGCTCTTCACTTGGATTTGGGAGGTGAGGACCTTTTTTTTGCTCTTCACTTGGAATTGGGAGGTGAAGACCTTTTTGTTTTTGCTTTGTCCCGCATTGCCTTCTTAAGAAAATGGTCACCCTAGTGCAAAGTCTAGTCAGTACAAAGTTCTCAGTGAAATTTCACAAGATGCTTAAAGATATTTTAATTTTCTTTTAGTACATAATATATAGATGCATCTTAAACAAGAAACACCAATCAGTTTTCAAAATGACCACTTCTAACCATTACACAGCTTTTAAGTCTTTGCGGCCACTCGCCAATAGAATGACGAAGGCTTTCTTGAAAATATTTTTAATATTGAGGAGTGTTTCAAACGCCAGAACGACAGGGTGTATGCTACAAGTTTACGAGAAGCTGGTGCCGACGATCCAGAAGGCCATTGAGGGGTCATTACACTGTTTCAGTTATGGTTTAACGGGTCGGAAGCTATGACAGACCATTGAGCTTCATTCTTGTAAGAAATGGGTAAAAACGTTGGTCAGAATCTACTAGCAAATCATGTTGAAGTTGATAGTTAAAAAACTGAACTCTCTCCTCGCTGATCACTATTCGAGCGTCCAGCAAAATTTAGCGTGAGCCCCTAAGGCGAAGACTACGCAGCAGTACCTTGAAAGCAATGTACCAACCGTCATTTCTCTTGCTGATTGACTGTCTAGTAACTAACCTAAACACCTTGGACTACACATTTTGGTCCGTGCTTTAGGACATAGCTTGCAAGAAGAGACGCTTGAAGCTTGCTAAATCGGTAGACTGAAGCGCTTCTTGATGAGGGTAATGGAGGATTTCTCTGCATAAACTCTTCGTAATTCTGTTGCCGAATGACCGCAGAGACTTCAGAGCTATGTAACGACCAGAGGTGGTCATTTTGAAAACTTAAATGTGTTTCTTGTTTGTGCATCTATGTATTAAGTACTAAATGTAAATTAAACTAAGTATCTTGTGGAATTTCACTGAAAACTTTCGGACAGTATTTATCGTAACTAAGTAGAGTTTCACTTTTTTTTTGTGTTAAGTCCATTCTACATTATACTTTTTTCAATACTTTTTTCAATACTATCCAACTCTGACGTCATTTCAACTTTTGATACTACAGAATATAGTGGGGGAAAAAAATAAGAGACAGTGATAAATTTTAAATCTTCCATCTCTTATTACTTTTCATTGCCAACTTAAAAATTTTTAGGTTCAGATGGCAGACAACAATTTGGTTATAGTAAACCAATTTATAAATATTGTTTAATTGTGCTAAGTTTATATTTAATTATATGATCTAAATAAACTTCTTATCAACTTAATAAACTACTAAAAGTTAAGTTGTAAACAAAAACTAAAAAGTTGGTGTTGGTAGACTGAAAAGTACAGAACTGTCATCCAAAACTACAGTCTGTTCCAAACTGTTAAGCGGAACTAGATTTTGCAATCTAGTTACTTTCATCGTTTAAATCGTGCTTTTCGGCCGTTTTGTTTAAGCTTTGTAAATCATACTTACAATAAACAGTTTTTGGTTACGGTTAATATCATTTTAAAATGTAATTTTCTTTATATTTTGATTTTTTGTGTCATTCTTAATACAAATTTCCCATTTATTTATTTTTTTGTCATTAAAATATCTAAAAAAAATATTTAATTTTGACATACAGTCTGTTCCAAACGGTTAAGCGGAACTAGATTTTGCAATTTAGTTACTTTCATCGTTTAAATCGTGCTTTTCGGCCGTTTTGTTTAAGCTTTGTAAATCATACTTACAATTTACATTTTTTGGTTAAGGATAATATCATTTTAAAATGTCATTTTCTTTATATTTTGATTTTTTGTGTCATTCTTAATACAAATTTCCCATTTATTTATTTTTTGTCATTAAAATACGTAAAAAAAATATTTAATTTTGACATATTTCATTCGTTTCCATGGTTTCATTGTTGAAATTTTAAATTTTGACTTCCCAACGTAAAAAATGAAATAACCCAAGCAAGGTACCTTCTCGTGGCAACCTAAAAGAACTAAATTCCCATTTAGTTCCGCTTAACCGTTTGGAACAGACTGTATGTCATTCGTTTCCATGGTTTCATTGTTGGAATTTTAAATTTTGACATCCCAACGTGAAAAATGAAATAACCCAAGCAAGGTCCCTTCTCGTGACAACCTAAAAGAACTAAATTCCCATTTAGTTCCGCTTAACCGTTTGGAACAGACTGTACCCCCGGTCAAATTTTTGATTGACAGTTGTGTACTTTTCAGTCGTACCAACACCAACTTTTTAGTTTTTGTTTACAACTTAACTTTTAGTAGTTTATTAAGTTGATAAGAAGTTTATTTAGATCATATAATTAAATATAAACTTAGCACAATTAAACAATATTTATAAATTGGTTTACTATAACCAAATTGTTGTCTGCCATCTGAACCTAAAAATTTTTAAGTTGGCAATGAAAAGTAATACGAGATGGAAGATTTAAAATTTATCACTTATTTTTTTCCCCCACTATATTCTGTAGTATCAAAAGTTGAAATGACGTCAGAGTTGGATAGTATTGAAATAAGTATAATGTAGAATGGACTTGATGCTGATTGCTTGTTTTAGGTTGAGAAAGAAGTAGGACGATTAGCCATGAGAACACAGAAGGAATTAGTTCTATTACATAGAGAAGGTAGCGAAAAACCCAATAATACTGTCGCATGGTTAAACATGAGGACATGGGTTTCTCATCATCATCATATTCAGTGTTCTAATAGAATGTTCACCAGGAAATCACAATATAGAATTGTAAGTTTTAGAGAAATATCTTTTTCTCTTTCGCAACTGTTAAAAAGTTTAAGGATTTACCTATTGTTCACTGTTTTGTTTTTGCAGAATGAATTATATAGTAAAGTGTTGATGTCGGAACCAAATGTACATTCAGACTTTTCCCGGTTAGCCAGATGGCTGACAGGAACTTCTGTTGGTCTAGTCTTGGGGGGCGGAGGAGCAAGAGGTGCAGCTCATGTGGGGATGATTAAAGCTATACAGGTTAGTACAGGGTTTCCCAAATGGTGGGTCGCGACCCAGTACCGGGTTGCGGTAACCGACATGCCGGGTCGCATAATAACTCGCGAAACCTGGGTTTTTTTTTTCAAGAAACACTAGAATATGATTAAATATCATTGAATCTGGACTACTCAATAATACTTGCGTAGCGGCGAGCGGACCGAGAAACATCGATTACGCTTTCGCGCCTAATTTATTGGTTCTCATTAATAATTTTTGTTTAATTTCTACAAATTTTTGCGGTTAATGCTTTGTACCGACCGCCAACATATATAAGGGAGGTATTGTGATCATACCGGTTTTGATATATCGAGATTTCGATGGATCTCCACGAATTGAGGTCCCTACATAACGTTTTAACTATTTTTAGCATGATGTCCGTTCGTCCGTCTGTCTGTACACGTGCAGAGAAAAATCGGCTAAAAGCATTTTTATGAAACTTTATATTTAAGCTTTTGACATCAATGGCACGAGTTGATCAACTTCAAGGAAGACCTAACAACTTTTATTTGAGACATTTTTTGATAAAACAAAAATATTTTTAAATATTTTTCTAAATTTTTTCCAAGTATCTATTTTTTTCATTCTTATATGTAACGTTCCATGGTCATGATAAATAATATCTCTGTTAGAAAATATTAGGCCAAGTTATTTCTACTTTGCTGCTAGAATGTAGTTATTTTATACTATATAGAAATAAAATATATAACACAAATAGATATTTTACACATATTTTTATTCGTTTTGAAATATCACAAGTCTGTTGAACATTTTTCTTTTCGCCACCTTGTGTATATCTAACAATTTAGCACAGTAATAGCGTCTTACGTGTGTACGCAGTACCGCGATATATATCTTTCTCACTCAGTAAGGGTTTCCACACATTTTACACACGAATAGCGCATCCTTTACTTAATCATCCTAGATACCAACAATTGTTTTTTTTTTTTTTTTTTTTTTATCTTGTCATATTACAGACATCATTTACACATCCTTACAATTGATACTTTTACAGACCTTATTTGAAGACAGGAATTTACGATCAAACGGATATTTTATGCATTACTTATTCGCCGATTTTGTTTCTTCAAATTTTATGTTTGAATAAAAATAATGAATATTTTATTTCAGGAAGCTGGAATTCCAATTGATATGGTTGGGGGTGTCAGTATAGGAGCCTTTATGGGTGCTCTATGGTGCAGTGAGAAAAATATTACCAGTGTTACACAGAAAGCTAGGGAATGGTCAAGAGTAAGTTGTATTATTAATACTTTATAGAAAGCGAAAGAAAAGAAACCATTTTTTTCTTGTCAATGAGCGCGTTTAGCGGACGTAACTGTTGATTTCAGCAGTTCGTTGAACCAGTCCGCTAAGTTTACGCTTACTGTAAGCAGTTATCAATTTTCCAAGCGACAATTATTTATTATTATTTTTTTGTTCTTTATAGTAACTTCAATCATAGTGAAAGTAACAAATTAATAATCAGCAGTGTTTCGCTTGTTGTTCGTTAAGAGAATTTGCAATAGATGACTGTAATTACCAAGTTAATAGATGGGCGTTGCTACTCAACAGCGTTTGCTAAACGCACCCATTGTCAATCTTTGTCAATTACTCAGACCAATAACCAAGATGGACACCATTGTTTATATTAAAATGCGTCTCCAATATTGTCTGTTTACATTTTCCTTGACTAAATCGTTGTCTTCCGAATATTTACGAAGATACACGAAGACCAGTTAATAGGGGAAACTTTTTAAGATCGCAGCGCCGTATGCGGCAATGCTGGAACACTCGAAATCCACATTAAACTGTTATTCGTGTATTTGTTTACATGGTGAAAATGAACACGAGTTGTATTTTTCCTGTTTTCCGAGCTTTTTTTTTAATTTAAAGGTAATCTACAATTTACAAGATATGTAATAATATACTATTCTAAAGAAATTTCAAGGATATTTTTAGTTTTTCATTGTATTTTTAATTCTTTTTGACTGTCTGTCAATATAATAACAACTAAAATATGGTAAATATATTATTAAATATTAATATCTCTGCCTGAAAAAGTAGAAGGGCCTTTTAATACATCAGCTGATGATTTAGGCAAATTTAGGGTGCGATAAATGCTTTTTTTCAGTCTTTTTTTGGACGTAAAAAATCACTTTCCATAAAATGCAACGGGCAAACATGCCTGCATGGGCTTGGATTTTTACCCATTTTTAGTTTTTGGGTCCATAAAAACCTACGATCCACTTTCTCTCTGCCTCCAAATGTCGTTTCAATTGATATTTTTTTCGATTTAGGTAAATTATGGAATGTTTAAGAAGGATTCTTCATTATTCACGATTTACATTGCGGTACACAACAAAATTGATTGTTTTTTTTCTTCCATGATACACAAAAATAAAACACAAACAACAAAAAACACGTATTTCTCCATTGTATAAAACAAAACAATGTGGCTTTCGTATCTTTCACAAATTGCCACCAGATGTCAGGGCGCTTAGGAAGTTTCCCCTATACTTTTTGCCGAAGTTACGTTCTTTACGTGTTTGTTATATTATTTCATCGTGCTAAAAAACAGTTTTGTGGTTTTTGGTGTGTTTTTAAATATAAATTTATTATAATGGGATACATTATATGAATAAAAGTTGTATATCGTTTTATATGTAAGTTATAAGGTAATTTTATTGAGGTTATTGTTAGTTTTCCGTTCGTAATTCTTTTGCCCCTCGTAGAGTAATGTTGAGACACATTCTGTTGTGGATTACATATGGCATGTGTTCATCTTGGCTATTGGTATGAGGTCAGTTACCAAAGTGAAGGTCCAAATTAAAATACTGGTAATATTCCACTGCTTAATAATAATTTATATATTTCATTTTAGAAAATGACGCAATGGTGGAGACAATTGTTTGACTTAACATACCCAGTGACATCTATGTTCAGTGGACGAGATTTTAATCAAACTATTAAAGCTACATTTGGAGATACTTATATTGAAGATTTATGGTTACCATATTTTACAGTTACCACTGATATTACTGATTCTAGTATGCGAATTCATTCTCATGGTAAGTTCACAACAAACTCGTATTTTTGACAAAATTTGGTAATGATTTTTCCAGTCACGTAAGAGCTTAAAGTTCGATTATAGTTGCGTTTTATCTGCTCTGTTTTATAACTTTCATTTATTTAGTTTTATTTTTAAATTTACGATTTCTTTGTTACTTCCGTTGAGTTGATGTTCTCAAGTATTGAAGATTTAGTATACCTGATCTACTTTATTAATATTAAAAACTCAAAAAATAGTATTCCTCAGCAATGAAAAATCAATTATCGCGTTGTCGCTAAAACAGTTGTAATGTTAATCGCAACTGTAATAATAATAAACCCATTAGGGCAAAGGTCTCCCCCATTAGTGATCAGTTTTTTCCTATCCTGTTTTTTTTTTTGCCCCAAGCAATTCTACAAGGTGTCTCAAAAGAAATTTTATATTTATTTAGCTTACTGCGTGAACGCAACGTATCCGAGGGGCGCGGGGGTTATGTCAATCGGTAGCCTGGCTCTTGGGAATTTAGTCGCTATGGAGCGTTTCTCGGGAGCAGACCGCGCGTTATGCGTGCGAGAGTTTTACAAAAACGGTGATTCGGCGACTGTAGCGCGTAGAAAATTCTGCAGTATTCGAGGTTTTCGCCACTTAAATGATGCGCCAAGCATTCCTCTCATTCGACATTGGGTTAAAAAGTTTGAAGAGACTGGTACAACGCTGGATAAATCAAAATCCGGGCGACCTAGGTCATCAAGAACGGTAGAAAACGTGGAGAATGTTAATCAGTCTGTTCGTGACGACCCGAACCTTTCAATTCGGAAGCGCGCAAGTGCTTTAAATGTGCATAGATCATCATTACATCGCATTATGCACAAAGACCTAAAGCTGCACCCCTACAAAATTCAATTGGTGCAAGAATTAAAGCCCCAAGATGCCAGTCAGAAGCGATTTTCAACGTTTACCAACATTTTGTTTTCGGATGAAGCTCATTTTCATCTTAATGGCCACGTAAATAAGCAGAACTGCCGCTACTGGAGTGCAACGAATCCGAAACGCAAACATCAGAAACCACTACATTCGCCTAAAGTGACCGTATGGGCTGCCATGTCGGCGCGAGGAATTAATTATCGGCCCTTACTTTTTTGAAAACGAAAGGGGGCGTGCAGCTACAGTGAATTCAGAGCGTTATGTGGAGATGTTAGACAACTTCTTGGTACCTGAACTGCACAACTTTCCGGGCTATAACCAAAGAACATGGTTCCAACAGGACGGAGCAACTTCACACACGTCCAATATGTCTCTGCCACGTGTTCGTGAAATTTTCTCAGGCAAATTGATCTCTCGGAGAGGTGACATAAATTGGCCTCCACGCAGTCCAGATTTAACCCCTATGGACTTTTTCCTATGGGGTTATCGTAAATCTAAAGTTTACGCCAATAAACCGACTTCACTGGCGCATTTGAAAGAAAATATCCGTTACGAAATGGCAGCCATCCCTGAGTCCACCTGCCGAGACGTCATAAGTAATTTTACTGTTCGATTAAATGAGTGCCGAGAACGCGAGGGTCTACATTTAGACGATATTATTTTTAAGAAATAAATCCCCAAAAAGTGTATTTTAATAATTAATAAACATTTTTTCTATATACTGCTTACTTTTTTTTTAATCGATCCACTAAATATAAAATTTCTTTTGAGACACCTTGTATTAGGAGGACCGTGAATCAATCCATTATTTTAGAGTACAATTTTTATACCAATTTTTTTATTTTTTTATTTGTAATTACAAAATATAATTTTCATCTTTATTTATTACGGCTTCCCAAAGTTGTACTAATTTTTCGATACCCGCTCTATAGAAGTTTTCTGGAATTATAATAACTCATTGGGATATTTTCTACATCGGTGTTATTTCGAAATTTGTTATCTCTGAGTGTATGGTCCATAGACCTAAATAGGATTCTCCTATTTATTCTCCAATAGGGGCTTCTAATCGGAAGACGTGAGATCGGGTGAATACGGTGGATGTGGAATAATTTCTCAGCTTAAGTCCTGGATTTTTTCGCGGGTTATTTCTGCTGAATGAGGACGTGCATTGTCATGATGAAAAATTATTTCTTTTCGGTTAAATAAATTTAGACGTTTTTCCTTTAGTTTCTGATTAACTCTCTCTAATTGTTTAAATATAGCAATTTTACATGACTGGAAATTTCAAATACACGGACATTATTTTATATAAATTCAAAACTTAATACAATAAGCAAATAAATCGTACTTTTTGATCTTTAACATTTAAAAATTTTAATCAAGATTCTTTACACTGTTAGATTTTGTGTCGTTATACACTTGCAGTTGGCAATCGTAACGCTGTATCCTATATGGCGCATATTGGCTAATAAAAAATTATACTTCTAAATTGCTTTTTAAGGCTTATTCTACACTGTCAATTGTGTTTAGTTAAATAAATTACTAAACCATCTTGCGACAAAAAAATCATGTTTTCTTACTATGAAAAAGGTTTAAAAAAAGTGTTTACACAATCAGCTCTCGATGAATAACAAATATTATAGAAAAGGTAATTTCGGGGAATCGGGGTATATTACCTACAAAATTACCCCCAACTTGAAAGTGAAATGTTTTTAATTATTTTTAATATTTTTTCTATTATGCTCCGAGCTACAGATAGCTCAAGAGGAACGGTGCGAAAGCATTTAAATCAAAATGGAAGTCACTTTGAATATTTGTAAATAAATATACTTATCTTTCAAGTCGTTGTAGATAATATAATTTTATAAAATATTTGTTATCCGTGCTGTATGAAAACGCGGAAAATCATATTTTTTTATTACAAGATCACATGACCGTTTGAGCCCTTTGGGACCCTCCGAATCGCATGCATATATTTAAAAGACTTTAAATTTGTTATAACTTTCTTTTGACAAAAGGGCAAGCAATATTAAATCAGAGAAAAGCACAAAAATTTTGTGTTTAAGTGGAAATGCAATTTTCCCTATGAACGGAAAGCGTACAAGGGTTTAGTACCATCCCTTTTTTGTTGTCACAGGGTAAATATTCTCTCCTCCAAAAGGCATGCTGTATGAAATCGGAGACCAAAAACTGTCATGAGCTCCCGGTCTATTATGATAATACATTACAAGCCGAGTTCTCGCGAAATTCGACATGACATCGATCCAGATCCGGATTACTCCGGTCACTGCTCACAATCGCCCGACCAATCGTATCCTTGAAACTTGAAACTATACAGTGAGCCGTGAGCCGGCTCATTTCAATTTGGTGAACCGTGTCACTTCGGTTAGTGTACTGAGTCGGCTCAGTGAGTCGGTTCGTTCATGAACGACCCATGTCTAGTAGATATCACCACTAACAAATATCTCGGTCTAGGTTTCCCTCTCCACGTGCCGTTTTTGTCACTGCGCGTTTTGTTAAAATCTCCGCTAACGATAACCGAGCTGTATGCCACAATAGAAAAACAAAATAAATAAATTAACTAACTTTTCGGTAATCTGGGGTAATAAAAATCCGGGTAAATAAAAATATGCAAAAAATAGTTTGTTCCCAACCTATTTCCTAGAGGGAAAATTTTACGTAAACCGCAATAATAGGCTTGAAATTTCATGTTATTTGTTCGAAATATTAAGTCCTCTGCGTCTTTTACTTAGAACAGCTTTATTATTTGAAAATATTTACTTGCGTGAATTGGAGTATGGCAAAAGATTTCTAATTCGTCCGTAAACTGATTGAGTAAATACTTTTTTTACAAATAAGAAAATGATATTTATCTTAATCACAATATTGCTTATGTAATATTGCAGTTCTGTATGCAAAATAATCGATACATATTTTTTCTTGTTTAATGGTCTCTTCTTTTGATTGCTACAGCTATTTTTGTAGTGTTATCAATCATTTTGATGTTTCATAATGGTCATGTAGTACACATATAATACAGTGTTTGCATCTTTAAAACTAAAAATACTGTAGATATCGTTGAAATAATTATCATATCATGAAATCTCTTATTAAATTTATTTTATTAGTGTCACTTTACGTTTTCAAATGTTGCTTGTGATTGGTTATTATGTTAATAATGCCTGAATAATATTACATTTTTCATTTAATACCAAATTTAATTTAATTATTGCTTATTACTTAACCTACTTATTAACACACTGAAATTAAGACAGTTTAGAGATTTCTGCTGCTTAGCTTAATACTGTATACAATCATATACATACATACCTCTTCTCTTTAAATAATTAATCGTATTTAAAATATTATTCTTATAGAGATGAATGATTTAGTTCAGTAAAGTGTGTAGAAATTGCTATCGATCCTTGGAAAATTTCGAGCTCATATTGACAAGAGCTCCGCATGGGTAACAGTGCTACATATCGTTTGTAGGATTTCATAGAAATAACTGAGAAAGTTTTAAGGATTCCACACACCAAAGCGGCCGCGGTAGCGATACGACTAGCGATCAGGTCTCCTCACACTAACGCGGTGGGAGTGGCGGTAGCGGTAGCGATCAGTTAGTGAATCACGGTATATAGTTGTATGATAATATTGATTGCGAGAATACAATAGAATAATTAATTGTGTGTAGAGGAAAAATAATAATCTACTTACAGTCTGTTTCAAACAGTTAGGCGGAACTAAATGGGAATTTCGTTCTTTTAGGTTGTCACGAAAAGGGACCTTGCTTGGGTTATTTCATTTTTCACGTTGGAATGTCAAAATTTAAAATTCCAACAATGAAACCATGGAAACGAATGACATATGTCAAACTTAAATTAATTTTCTTACATATTTTAATGACAAAAAATAAATAAATGGGATATTTGTATTAAGAATGACACAAAAAATCAAAATATAAAGAAAATGACATTTTAAAATGATATTAACCTTAACCAAAAAATGTTTGTTGCAAGTATGATTTACAAAGCTTAAACAAAACGGCTGAAAAGCATTATTTAAACGATGAAAGTAACTAGATTGCAAAATCTAGTTCCGCCTAATCGTTTGGAACAGCCTTTACTATCAATTTCCAAAACTTTTCCTATTTCGTCCCACACTTTATTTGTTTTCCTAATATTCTTGTAATCAGGATGTGCTAAGTCATACCAAATTAAATGATCCTTTACTGATCTATGATTTTTTCTGTTAAATTATCTATTTTCGACATTATTTTCTTAAATATATTCACTCTGTGGTATATAAACAATGAATATCGCGCGGTCTAACGCAACTTGTCGAGTTTGGCCGCCAGTGTTTGGTGATCGGTAGACTGAACGCTGCAGTCGGTGGCGTTCTCAGATAGCGGAACGCTTGTATGTGCGTGGTCTCATTGTATTGTATAGGTTGCGTTAGGCCGCTGCATTATCGCCACCGCGGCCGCTTTGGTGTGTGGAATCCTTTATACAGTCATAAGTCTCATATGTCTGCCTGCTTGTCTTGTCTGTCTGATTATATGAGCCGTTGATTTTGAAAGTGAGATAATTCCATTTTGTAAAAAATATGAGTTAATGTTACGTCTTATTACAAATTGAGATTAACTTAATGTTTTTAATCATTTACAATAAATATCGACTCAATATCAGTACAAATTTGTTACTGTTAGTTTATATGGTCAGCAGTATTTCAAATGCATTGATTTTGAAAGTGAGACAAGTCCACTCGAATAAATTCTCTTGAACCGAAACCCAGGATTATTATAAATTGATACAAAAATGTCGCAAGCATAATCCCTTTTTAGTACATGAAATGAAAAGTGAAGACTTTTACTCTACCAAACCTCTCGAGGAGGCAATTTTAAGAAGAAGGAAAAATACTGATGAATAGTTAACTGGTTGAATATTTCCTGGATAAGATTTTAGAGAAATGCGCCATATAAAATGTTTTATAAAACGTCAATAGAAAAAGATTCACAATTTAAAACTCTTTATTTATCAGAAAAGCACGGTAGGCCGTGTAATTTTGCAAAAATAATATTACCATCTTTATATGAAAAACTAGTGCTATTACTAAAGAAAAATATAAAGATATGATGGATTTATTACTTTATATACCACCCATTCATCATAAATACTTTAAAAATCTTAAAAGTCTAAACTAACAAAATATAATTACTTTTCAAACAAAATATAGAGACTAGCAGTTATTTATACTTTGTTTATTTATTTTGTCATATTGTTTTTGTCTTTTTATTTAGGAATGGGCCGAACTTCAGGAATGTATTGTATATGTAAAAATAAGTAAAAAATAAAACTCTTAGGGTACATTCGATTTGACGCTCCGAGCGTTCCGAGCACGTTCTGTACACTCAAACGTGTTCGATTTGACGCTCGGAGTACACTCAATTGCATTCGTTTTGCGATCGAGCGAGCATTTAGAGTGCGCTCTATGTGTTCGGGGTTTTAAGACCGAGTATATGGAGTACGACTTAAAAAAGTGGGGGAACGACGGGAAAGAAATGAAAGTTTAAAATTAAATTATAAATAAAATAAAAATAATAGCCTTAGACAAATAACAATAGACAAATAATATTTTTATTTGTCTAAAACTACATAGTATGGCCATTTTATGTATTTGTGACGTTCTGTAAACAGCAAAAAAATTATTAAAATACACTGTGCATAAAATTAAAATGGAAAAAAATTCATTAATTATTATTTAATTTTTAATTAATTTTATTTCTTTATCATTGAAAAAAAATCAAGGAAAAACCGAGGTATATAATTTTGATTCATGACTGACGTGAACTAATCTGACAGTAAAAACGCCGCCTAAAATTGTAGGGTTAGATTTTATTAACATTACGTCACAAGAACGCTCGCTCCGTTAGTGCTCTATTCATGACGTCACCATCAACTGTTCGCTCAGCGCTCGCTCTACTCTGTACAACTCGAATGTACCCTTAATGTTGTTATGCGATTGTCTTTTATTCTCAAGTTATAACGTAATTAATTTGACACTAATGAAAAACAGGATGACACTTTATTTATTAAACAAAAGACAATGGTATAAGAACGTTAGAGATTTTTTTTTACTTGTTTTTACATGTACAATACATTCCTGAAGTTCGGCCCGATGTTCGATAGAAAGTGTTTTAATTACGTTATAACTTGAAAATAAAAGACAATCGCACAACAACATTAGAGTTTTTTTTACTTATTTTTACATGTACAATACATTCCTGAAGTTCGGCCCATTCCTCCTCACTCACACTGTATTTTGGGTAGTAGATATTTTTTTAAATTATTACTTATTTGTGTACCCTTTACTTTTCATTGCATTAAGACTTAAAAACCAGTTCACACTTAATGCTCATTTACATTTAGATACAAGTATGAGGACTTCTATGAGATACAAGTCAAATTGACTTGTCGCGATACATCACCTCATACGGAGTGATTATTTAATGGCGAGACGACGTCACTGGAAGGTTTAATAATTTGCCGTTTCATACACATCGTAGCATTCGATTATGCTCGCATGCGCATAATCTTTTTTCTTCATAATCAAATTTTCTTCAAGGTTATTATAGTCATAGTATTCTGCTAGGAGGCACGTAAAATTCGTTGACGTCGTCTCGCCATTAAATAATCACTCTGTACATGAGCTCATACAATTTGTATAATTTGTCAAATCCATTGACATTTGCTCATACTTTCTGTATGAGCACACTTTTCCATATACTTGACTTGTATGAGCTGACAATCTGGTGGAAAGTTAGGTTATGTTTTAAAAGATATCTCACATTTGATTATTTTCAATAGTTCTTTTTTTTACAAGTTATATATGTCTTTGTGGAATAAGGATAAAACTCTGTTATTAATTGAGAAAATCATAGCCTGTAATATCTGGGATATAAAGTCGAAGGAGTAGAAAGATTTTAACAAAATAAAAGATATTTATGATAACATTTCTGAGGTGTTAAGTTGCATGGTTAAAGATGTATAGACAAAACTGCACAACATAAAAGTCAGTATAGTCGAGAGCTATCTAAAGTAGAAATCCTAGGTGCGTACATCAGTGATGCAAATGAGTCACCAGTTGCCAAGAACCGCAATGTAACAGCCAGTTGATCTGCAGGTGATATAGCTTCTCGAAATCTTGTATCACTTTTAGTAGTTAATGAAGCCACCAACGTGAGTTCAAAAATCAGCGACACTCATTCTCACATAATTTCTGAAGCATGAACCATCTTCTAAAGTCAGTTCATTAGGGGGGGGTATGGTCAGAGCAGCACATTTTATACCCATTTTCAAGATTTTTTTTTTAGAAAACTGTTAATAGTAACTTGATTGGGATAATACCTACAGTAAAGAACAACCTTTGAAGAGTATCCAAAAAAAATTTATTGAAAAATATCGAAAATTAAGCTCGTGACATGAATTTGAAATTTTCGTTCAGGACAAAGAGTTGATTTGCGGTGAGACACATAACTAATGACTGGATCTAAAACAAAAAACCAAAAATATTTCGTTAGTTTATGAGTTTCTTGAGGTAACGCTGTCGAGTTTTTTCAAATATCTAGATTATTTAATTTTTGGTATAAGTTTGAAGTCAAAAAAACGAAAAAAACGGATTTTTTTTTTTTTTAATTTCTGTTTTCAGTTGTAAAAAATTCCATAAAAAAAAAAACAAGAGAAAAAAAATATCTCGACAGCGTTACCTCAAGAAACTCATAAACTAACGAAATATTTTAGTTTTTTTTGTTTTAGATGATCCAGTCATTAGTTATGTGTCTCACCGCAAATCAACTCTTTGTCCTGAACGAAAATTTCAAATTCATGTCACGAGCTTAATTTTCGATATTTTTCAATAAAAAATTTTTTGGATACTCTTCAAAGGTTGTTCTTTACTGTAGGTATTATCCCAATCAAGTTACTATTAACAGTTTTCTAAAAAAAAATCTTGAAAATGGGTATAAAATGTGCTGCTCTGACCATACCCCCCCCCTTAATCAACATTGAGTAGGCCCCATGGGTTTCTCGTCGAGATAAAAACTATCGCTGCCACCATCTACGCTTTCTTTTTCGTGATTTTGACAGAAGTAATGCACATGTACTTAAATACAAAAAACTCTCCTCGTCATCACTAGACATTTTTTGCGAGTGTATGCGTGTATGCAAATGTAAACAGAGCACAAAAATGACATGATTTTAGACTTGTAACGGGTGTTTTTTTTAGAGGTATAGAACTTTAAATTGCAATAAAACAACGATGGATTATTCGATTGACATGAATTTTTTTTTATTCGAAAGATAATCTTGTGGCATTACATTAAATCATACCAACAAGACGGCGCAACATGTCACACAGCTCGTGCCACAATCGATTTATTGAAAGACACGTTTGGTGACCGCCTAATTTCACGTTTTGGACCTGTGAATTGGCCTCCAAGATCTTGTGATTTAACACCGCTGGACTACTTTCTGTGGGGCTATGTAAAGTCATTGGTCTATGCGGATAAGCCACAAACGCTTGACCATTTGGAAGACAACATTCGCCGTGTTATTGCCGATATACGGCCACAAATGTTGGAAAAAGTCATCGAAAATTGGACGTCCAGATTGGACTACATCCGAGCCAGCCATGGCGGTCATATGCCAGAAATCATATTTAAAATGTAATGCCACAAGATTATCTTTCGAATAAAAAAAAATTCATGTCAATCGAATAATCCATCGTTGTTTTATTGCAATTTAAAGTTCTATACCTCTAAAAAAAACACCCATTATATTGACATGTGTATGTTGACTTGTATGATCATACTTGTATGAGCTCATACTTTTATCTCATACAAGTCCTCACACTTGTATCTAAATGTAAATGAGCCTTTAATAATATCTTTTAACTTTTCAGTTCATTTATTATTAAGTTAATTTTTTGGTAAGTAATCAGTTTGTACTGGTTTCTGTTGATATATTCAAAGATCGGTACGGTCTTAATATCATCTATCGTTATACTGTGTGGAAACACGTTTCTGTTTATTTATAACACAAATTGTTATTGATAAAACAATTGCTTTATCATTTTGTTTTACGAAATTATTAGTTCTTACGCAAGTCCGTGATATTGAGGCTACAGAAATAGGGTATGTATATAAATAGTGATTTTAGCGACAGTCAACTGCATGATAAACTGACTGAGTTAATGCTTTAAATTTAGGCTCTGCTGTTTGTATTTCATTGTAGGCTTTGAGCAGCTAAAGCAATTTCACTGCATTAACGTAAATTTTGCTGTGTGAATTGTTCTTTCTAAGTAGGTATATTAATTAAGTTATCTGCGAACTTTTACTAGGCTTATGTAGTAAAAATTATATATTTCAAATCTGACCGTAACAATATATTTCGTAACTTTGCATAATATCTTAAATATATAAAATGGTGAAGGCTTGGACGAGAAACAAATAATTTTATCGTTAACATAGAGGTGTCGGTGTTAGTAATACTGATTTGTTTTAATCCCTTAACGCCTGAATAGACCATATTAGTGTGTCGTCACATACATGTGCTGCCATCTGAGAGCTGAGTCCTTTTGAAGTTTAAAATACATGGGACATTACTTTTGTTACCTTAATTTTATAAATATTTTCAATTTTGGAGCAAAAAATATGTATTTTTGATAAATAAATACTAATATATACAGTCCAGACACTTTATATTATAGAATAAGGATTTTATAAATATATAAATAAGGATTCGAAGATATATTTATAGGTTACGTTTTTAAATAATATGAAAATCGGAATATCTTTAGTATTTATTTAAGTAACACTAAGTAATCATTAATATTTTGTTTTAGAATGCATATTGGTGTATTGTTTTGCTCCGAATTGTAACAATTACATCTACATTATTAATTGCAATTTTTTTCGTTTTTTGACAGATGAAAATGAAAAACAATAATGGAAAATTAAAAACAACATATTATTCCTTTAAACCATTTAGATATGGCACACACACTTATTGCTATTTTACTTGCCTTAATAATGATTATTAACGTAAATTTTTCAAAATTAACCTGCAAATAATATTGTTCTGCAAAAATAATGACATATTAAATTATAATGTATAAAATAAGAATTTTAATAAATAAATATTGACTTGTAGTTTTGATGTGAAGCACTCTCTTACTTTGAAAACTTAATTTATATTTCCAAAATACAATTTAACAAAAAAACAACATGCTAAATTCAAATAAAAGGAATCCAACCGCGAGACGGCAGCACTGAATCCCATTTTGTGACGTAGTTACTAATATGGTCTATTAATTTAAAGATTTTTTTTAAACATATATTAGGTCGTCAAGGATGAAATTTGTAGAAAAAAAGGCAAAGTTGGTTGATAACTTACAAATATAAGGAATTATTTTATTCATCAAAGTATGCACCCATATTGTCTATTCACTTTTGCCATTTAAGCGGCAGGTTGTTCAGGCTGGTGGTGTAAAACTCTGGCGGACGAGAGTCAATGAATTCCTGGCCAGTTTTACAGCATTGTCGGAATTAAACTGTTTTCCTATTAAAAAGTTGTCCAAATTGCGGAACAATTGGTAGTCAGTGGGGGCTAGGTCTGGTGAGTATGGAGGATGATGAAGAAGTTCCATCTCCTACCTGTAGTTTTGCCACAGTCATTTGTGCAATGTGTGGTCTAGCGTTATCATGCAATAAGATAGGAGTCGATCTGTTAACCAATCTAGGGTGTTTTTCTTTAAGTTTTTGCATCATTTCGTCCAGTTGGTTGCAGTATATTTCTGCTGTGATCGACAAGCCAGATTTTTTTTTTTTTTTTTAGTTTTAGTTACCTGTACGAAATTTGGCGAACCAATTTGATATTGTCTACTGCGTAGTAACACTAAAGCCAAATACACTATTAATATTTCGCGCGGTCTGCGATGCCGTAGTTCCACGTAAGAACTCATACTTCATAATAGTGCGAATTTCCGACCATTACATTTCAACAAAATCAATTAAAAAAAAAGTTTTTGATATTTTTATAGCATACAATGATTTATTTAAGAGGCAAGATGTGTAACATTCCAACAAAAAAAAGCACGGTAAAATATTAAGCCAATATCAAATAATAAGCTGTTAAAGTTGGCAGTATTATTAACTACAAATTTCATGCTTGATGACCTGATACATATGTATACATATTATAATATCTTTGAAATTATTTTGCAATGGTCCAATATTAATGCGGACACCGTTATTTTGGAAGTTTGTCATTGCTGATAGTACAATACAGTGAAAGGCTAGAATAGTACAATATAATGAGTATTAGTATCAAAAAGATATAATACTTTATGAGGTATGTATATAAAATCCTTTCGGACGTTTCGGAAACTGCTCAACGATCTGTTTCTGACTTCAGCGTTCACGAGAGTGATCACATTTCAATTTACTTCGAGTTTTTATACCGGATATTGTAAGGGTGGGACCAGGTTATAGGTGTGTTGCTATTGGTTGGGTTCTTGCGGAAGATTAACGACCGGATTAAGGTTGTTTGTCCCATTATTATGTGGTAATGAGTTTTTGTTAACGGATTAGTGACCTGAGAATTAGAAAGGTTGTTTTGAATAATAGACAGTCAGAGTTGAGGAAGTTCTATGCTAGCTTGGTTAAAAGCATCTCCAGAGTTTTCGATCAAAGCAGACTCTTTCAATTTTCTTTTGAACTTAAGTTCGGTACATCGCGAATTTGCAGTGTTCGGCGTTAAGGGGTTAAGGTGAACATAAAGTTGAGTCGCCTAATCAGGGCGGTTCGTCATATTCACACAGTAATGCACACTACACTTTTTTTTATTTTTAAAATTGCAATCTATACGCAGTAAAACGAAACTACATAATATTATATGCAACAACCTTTATTTTCTAATATATTCAACAGCTTTAATACTTGATAGAGTAGGCGTAATTTTAGATGATATCACCTATGCGCAAACGAGAGCTCGCTTCTGAATATTATCCGACGTGAAAAAAATTGCTTGTGTTGCTTTAGTGTCCGAAGAAATCTCGTACAACGCATGAGTATTTGAAACATGGTTTAAGACAACTCGTCGTGGCTGACTTGTCGCGGCCGACTCGCAGTGAATCATCTCGCCGCCGGGCCAATCGCTGCGCGTTATGTGATTGCGGTGATTGTATATTCCTGATTTTGCAAACATTTGCAACTAAGTCAAAAACAGTTTTCTTTTTAATGATATTTTATTTAAAAAAACATCGGCGAGATGTAATACTGGCGGAGAGATGTACCGATGAGGAGATGGCCCGTCGGCATGTCGGTCGCTGCGAGAAAACTGCGTGTTGTTCCATTCCGTTTGAAACATTTCTATTTTATCAAGTTGACTAAAGCCTCATTCATAGTTCATGTTTTAATAGACAACGTGTAATTCATAGTGTATAATGTTAATGGATAATGTTAGTGGCTAAGCACAACACTTTAGTACCATTCATAGCTCATGTTTTAATAGATAAATCGATCTAGCTGCCATCTACACGCAATAGAAATTACTAAACAATTTATAATAAAAATATCTTGTTATTAAATATATGTATTGTTTTTTTATTAATGTACTTCTAAAAAGAACCAAAATAATATTTATTAAATTTATTATTAAATAAAATAACTATAATGTTTCTGAAGCTACTCACTCTAACCTAACTTTTTGATTTCACAAAAAAAAGTTTTGTTTCCACCCTGTTTCCCAGAAGTGTTGGTCTAAAAATCTGAAAAAAATCTCAATAATTTACATTGATGGAAACCAAAATAGTTCAAAAGGAATTTTTGTTAGATTAATTTTTTTATTGTTGAAAAAATACATATTTTATTTTAAAAGTTCATGTAGTATTTTAAAGAAAAGTTCTTAGTACATAGAATAACAAACGGTACATTATTTTCAAAATATTGTTCATTTTGACTTGATTACCGCAAAAAAAATAATGTTTCACACATATAGCTGCTTTAACTTGGGTACTAGATACCTGAAAAACACTAAAATATGTGAAAATTCACACTTCACATCAATTTTTTTATTAGATTCAACACATTTACTAATTAGTACATCATAAACTGCAGCCACAAGTCTTTTTTGAATTTCCTGTATAATATCGTCTATTTTGATATGTATCACTGTATACCTGCGAAACTCTGAAATATGTATAAATTCTCACTTCACATCTATTTTTCAATATTAGTTTCAATATTTTTACTAATAATTATGTCACAAGCTGCATCCACAAGTCTTATTCGAATTTTAAGTATAATATATTCCTTCATTTTTACAGTTGTCAGTGTTTTAATGTTAATGTTAAAAGTTTGAAGTATACAAACTTTAACATTATGCGTTAAATATTTTCTTACGCTTATCCACTAAATTGGAGCTATGAATGCTTTACGGATTTGTGTAGAACTAACATTGTTATGCGTTAACATTAACACTATGAATTACGTACTATCTATTAAAACATGAGCTGTGAATGATACTTAAGTTCAAACTAAAAATCATTCTTCGCACAGATTACGTGAGGTATCTTCTAATATGGCACCGCCTCTATCAATAATTTGACTGGCGTAAATGACAAAAATGAACTGTGTTGTTATAGGTCGCTAAATTTTTCAAACTTAACTAAAAGCAAATAAAATAATAAGACATTTTTGCAACAGCTTGTTCGATTAGGCTTTTTCCATTTTTTGTTATAGATTTAAATAAAATAATAGAACTGCAATATTTTTATTAATTTAATATTTAAGACAATATCTGATAAAAGAATAAATATCGTTTTAATATATAGACTGTAGGAGTATAATATAATATAAATATATAATTTAAACGGGAAAAAATCTACATGTACACATTTTGTAGATTAATTTGTAAGAATGATTCTAGAAAAAAGTCACTAATTGTCAGCATTTTTTAGATCTGTATTTTGGTATTTTATAATATAGTCCATTTCAAATAAGAAAGCAGTAGTTGGCGCTATGAACCGAGAACTTATTATATACTGTACGATATTTTGGGAAATTTGGATTAAAAATATATTCATTTATAAAATTCTATAAAAAAGGAATTGATTGATAAAGTATTTAAATAAATAAGACACAACACAAATTCAGTATAAATGGAAATTAGAACGAATTAAAAAATACTGATTTTTATTTTTTTTTTAAGATTTGGTTAAAAGAGTTTTAAGGGGGCGCAAAACCGTTTAATTTCTAATGCAAAACTTACAATCTGAAATAAAATTAACAATTTATACATAAAAATTTGCAGCGAATTTTTATCAACTTAATATTTTTAATTGTAAAAAAATTGAGGCAATTGTAATAAAATAAAATGCATTATAGACGCCATCTGGTAAACCATTAAGCCTGGTTTATAAGAACTCCATAACATAACACATAAGAATTGAACAATGAGTTTGACCCTTTAAAACATCTGTCTGTAATAAACAGAACAAAGAAAGTAATGTAATTTTTATGCTTATGTATCCATAACATATCTATTATAAACTAGGCTTTAGACGTCTATATGTATGCGATGCGGCAAATTGTACCTAAAGCTTCATTCTACAAATACATTTCTAGCTATTTTGTTCTATTGTGAAAACTACTTATAATTATTGTACTTGGTAGTCTATTTTTGCCGAATCTATCTGTCTGAAATCTGTCATTGAATCTGCCGCGTTTCACAATATAGGTAATGTGTGTAAAAATGTAAAGAACACGTGTACCAACTGGCATTCCAATACTATCAAGTATAATATTTTTCGACGAAGGTTCTAAACTATAAACAATCATGTCGAAAAAAATATTGCCGTATTTGAACACTTCTATTATCATCTGACACTACCTATAGAGGAGCCACTGCATTGTACATCATGGCTGACGCAGATAGGATATTTTTGACAGGTTCATGGTATCTTCATGTGATATTTATTGAAATTAATTTATTATTCAATATGAGGGTTGCGTTAAATGAAATTTTCCGTTTTCTCAGTCCCCAAGTAACCTCTAGGGTTATAATTGAAGGTAATAAGGCTTTTTTTGCCACGTTTCGGAACACGATGAAAACTTAGGTCTCTATCACGACCTACTTTTGCATTGCAAAGATAAACACAACAATTCACGTTGCATTTAATTTTTTCTTGCAATTTTAAAGACATTTTTTAAAAACTCGCTATGAAAACAACAGTAAACAAAATCAACTATCCTCCACCTGTCAGTTTCTCAAAATCTCACTAGAGGCGCTTCAGTTATTGTCAGTTGACAATACAAAACTACATAAATATATAGGGATTTGCAGCTAAGCACCCTACCATCTGGTGAGCGTTTCATGAACTTGTGTACATCAGATAACATTTCGTTTTGTGTATTGGTTTTGTATGAAGTTTGTTTTTAAAGTTTTATTATAATCATTGAAAAATGTATAATACATATTGTTGTGTGCCTATGTGCAATTCATTGAAAAGAAGAAACCCGGCAATATCGTTTCATTTGTTTCCACTAATATCAGACACCGTACGGTTCGAAACAAAATTGGGAAAGCAAGAGGTTAGGAATCGACGCGATGTTTAGATAAACAATTTAAAAATTGGAAAAAAAGTGAGCCCTTATATCAAAGTTTGCTCATTACATTTTAATGATAGTGACTACAAAAACTTATTCAATTTTGTATTTATTATCGCATATCTTGAAAATTCCTGTTATTGTGTGTGGGTTTGATATGCACAAGTTTGTAGGCATAATGCATAAATCTTTATGAACTCTCTGTTTTTTTCAGTGACTCCACACAATATTATATGCCCAGCATTGTACATTTCTACCCCTTGGTAAACAACACGGGAATTATAATTTCCCCCAATATAGTTAAAATAATCGACAATGGAAAACTGCCATAACTTAAAACCAGATCACAAAATGTAGTATTTTAGATGTTTACAAGTAATGTCACTTCACAAAATCAGAAAATCCCAAACAATTATTTATTTTTTGTCGTTTTTTGATACACTTTTCGCTATTATTTACTAATAAATGTCAAGTGGTATCTGATTTAGAATGGTTTCAAAAAAATCCGCGTGGCGCTACGATCTTAAAATTTTTCCCCTATAAGATATTTGAAACCCACAAATATATTTTAAAAAATACAGAATATTGTTTGATCGTTAAGTTATTAAGCGATAACATTATTAAACATTTTTTTCTACAATTTAAAATGATCTATTACATACAAATTTGGTACAAAATTTGATGTATAGATTGTTACTAATTTTATTTCAGATTGTTTTGTATAAGAAACTGGTAACTTCTGGGGGTTATACCTAACATTAATAACAATAACACAAATAATATATCTTCAGAGCTGAAGTTTCTAATAAATAATGTAAAAAATATGAATTTGACAAGTATAATTTTAATCTTTGTAAATTTGGCTCCGCTTTAAACCAATCAGAAGCAAGGTCAAATGAGTCGTATCTTCTTACACTGTATTCTTAATTGAGTTGAACTATAAAAATAAATATAGCGGTTTCATAAATTACAATGTAGGCTATTTGATTTATTTTTTAACAAAATGCTCCAGGTATTGTGACTATTTTTATTAACAAATTGTTATATCTAGTGCTAGTAATTGCTATGTAAATTACTAGTTACTACAGTTTTTGTATGATTTTTGTCCGTATTCATAGTCGATTTTAGACTTGAGTCTTAAATGATCAATAATGTTCAAGTAGGAGTATTTCGGCTATTAGTACGGAAGTCAAATACATTTTATATGTGATTATTTGACTAGCTATGTTATGTAGAATTTATAGTATTAGTCCCAGAAAATACAGAAGTTTCGACTTTTTTGGGTCCTCATCTCCCAAATCCAAGTGAAGAGCAAAAAAAAGGTCCTCACCTCCCAAATCCAAGTGAAGAGCAAAAAAAAAGGTCCTCATCTCCCAAAATCCAAGTGAAGAGCAAAAAAAAGGTCCTCACCTCCCAAATCCAAAATGCGGGACAATGCGGGACAAAATGTTAAAATGCGGGACGAATGGTCACCCTAATTTACCCTGATATCGCTTTTCTATGGCGGAAATGTCTTGGTGGAACCGTTTCCAATGTTCATCACTTACTGCACCCAGATCTTCTGGGAAGAAATGTAGATGAGAGTCCAGAAAGTGAATTTTCATCCTACATCCCATTTCTTAGGCATCAAGTAGTTTATTCACGATATCTTTGTAATTTTCAGCTCTCACATTTCCAAGAAAATTTGAAACAACTGTTTTAAAAGCTCGCCAAGCTCTTATTAGAGCGTCATTTAGCATACTGTCAAATACATCATCTTTCACTATTTCTCTTATTTGTGGGTCCACAAATATGCCCTCTTTAATTTTTGCCCGATTTCACCCAAGGAACAACGATAATATGTGTTGTTAACTTTATTAATACTTTGTTAATATCAGTTATCAACTCATTGGCGTGTAGAGAAAAATAGTGTTCAGTTAATAATCAATTCGTATAAGGTAATAAAAATAGAATGTACGCCTATGTATAAATGTCCTTGGAAATAAGTTTGATAACTAAATATTTCTGTCAAGTATTGCATAACGTTCAAGATTTAATGATCGCTCTGTATATGTAATACAAAGAATTGAAACTATTATTTTTCTTTGTGTGATTTTCTGCCCAAAATTATCGACCCATCTGCCAGTTCTTACAATAAACAGTTAAATATGCCTACATTTTATACCGATAACGTATACATTTTTTTCTTATGGCAATTTAAGGAACATATCTTTTTTAACTGACTATAGTCGCACTGTGTAAGTAAAAAAAAAAGCGTTGATACTTCTGTATTTTTTTGAAATTAGTATATATAAATTAAGAGTAGGGGTCTGTCGTAGGCTCTTTATGGCGTTACGTGAGGGCTTCTATGTCTCTTTCGGGATATATGCCCCCATTATGTGACCCAGTTGATGGACATCTACTCTTAGATGGAGGATATGTCAACAACCTACCAGGTAACATTAATATATTATAGTAATAGCTAAAAAGTAAGCCTATTTGTTGCTGCATTAAAGGTATGATAATGTTTTTTAGTTATGTCATAGATAATTGCCTGTACATCTAATCTTCAAATTTAAAGGTAACCAATCACAAGTACACTACTAAATTTAATTGAATGAATGTACAGTTTTACAGTGTATTTGTAATATACTTTGTACATTGTTTATTTATAAAATCAATATGAACTTAAACAGACTTGCTCCTGGACTCACGTTTAACATGAAATTACTGGCAGGTTTAACGCCTCTTCGGAGTTCAGTTGCTGTACATTCCTTATGTATTATATTTGTGTAAATCTAGCATTCTTTTCATAGTTTTATTCCAGATTTTTATCATGTTTAAAACCAGTTCTACAATCAAATATTCCCTGACTTTAATTATTGTATGCATACGCTTGTATTTTTGTTCCAAATTATGGCATATTCTTATATTGGATTTTATAGGTATGACACCCTTAACCCTTACTCATATGTATGTCTGTCTGTTGGGTAGAATTTATGGTCAAACGGCTGGACCTAGAAAGTTGAAATTTGGCATGCTTTTGTTACTCTTTGACCCACATATAAAGCTGAAATTTGTTGTTACGCAATATTAACTCTAGAATTTTCAATTGTGTTCGTCTACGTCTCAGTTTGCGCAGAAGCAACTGGAATTTTTATTCAAAAGTCGTCGCAAATGCCGTGTTTGTAGTAATTTATCACTTAAAAAATTAAAATTAAAATCGTAAATGCCGCTTTTGGGATGCACAAGTAGTAAGAAACAGAATTACTTAAGCAGGATTCGAGTAATAAATGATTTCGTGGCGTTTTCGATTGGACCACTCTGAAATTTTCTGCGAGTGAGCAAATGACGTCCTGTTCGACCTGAGGTTTACTTGCGAGCACACCAGAGCAACCCTAACCGAGTTCGTGTTTTTTTACTGTTATAGAATATTTACAAATACAGTGATTTTCTTGCGTAAACAGTGCAGGTTCCACTTAAGTTGTAAATAATTTTTATTATAATACTTTGTGCATAATTTTTATAAATTCTTCGGATTTCAATAATTTATTTGTTTATTTATATTAGCAAAGTATTATTTAATTTTAATGGGACTGGAAGTTTATTTTGTTGCCTAGGCCAGATATAAAATACTCCCTCCGTTCCAAAATAAGTGTCCGATTTTAGTTTTTTTAATGGATTATTGAAATAATGAAATTAAATGCATCAGTAGTTATTTATTTAAATTAGTCCTCGATTTGGGTTTCTTTAACGCCATTCAATCATTACAACATAAAGAGTCCCCGTCCAGTATTGATGAACAGATTGCGGCCGTGCGTAAAACATGGGATGAAATAACCGCGGAAAAACTAGACAATTGTTTCATTACACTGCAGAATTGTATGGAATTGACGATGCTTCATAGAGGAGGCAATGATTACAAGCTTCCTCACATTTAGTTTAGTTGTGAAAATATACGTTGTATATCCTTTTGCATATTTTTTTTTATGAAATTGGACACTTATTTTGGAACAAATAAAATTCCTAAATCTTTTTGTGTAAGTGTTTCAAAATATATACTTGATTTTTAATTGATATTTCTATATTCAACAAATATGTAGTTTATCCTATGTTTTTCTTTTTTATTTGTACATTTTTTAAACAATTTTATTTATTTTATAATATAAGAATATTTCCTAATAAAAGATACATACTACTTGATGGAGTTTCATGTAGATCTAATAAACAAACTAGTTTTGAAACACTGTAATGCGCCATATTGCTCGACGCTGTTCCGACTCTAGCCAGAGCAAGGAAAAGTGCTCGCAGTGCACTCTAAGAGCAGTGACCTTCTCAATCGAATACAAAATTTTAACAACTCTAAAGCGACTGCTCGGACAATCGAGTACGCTATAAAATTTAGATTAAAATATGATCGCTAGAAGTCTTAAATCCTTAAAATCTGTCCTAAAATTTAATTCAAAATATTTCCGACAATGTCGCTAGCAAAGCCTTAATAACTATTATACCAGGACAAATATGAATTACTACTGGACTATTGTACTCCGCGTTGCTCTAGCTCTTTAACCATTAGTAAGAAAGAGTGCTCCGCGCTCTCGCCGAGCAGTAACATATTTCAATCGAATATAATTTTTAATAACTCTGGACAGCACCACCAACCGAACAAGATATTTGCTCTCCGAGTGCATAGTAGAGCACCCAACTGAAAGCGCCATAATACCCTTTTCACACTAGATCTTTAAGATCGGATGTTAAAGTGAATGTATCTTTAAACGCTAATGTGAAACCGTACGGCCTCGTCTAAACACGACCGATGTTTAAGACAGAGATCTGCGTCTTAAACTTTGTCCGCATTGCCAACTTAATTTCTATTATAAAAAAATACTCCTTGAATTTGTGCTGTCAGCATTTTATAATATAAACAAGAATACTGTATTATATCGACGTTATAAGAAGTTTATACTTATAGTTATAATAAAATTATTTATTTTAATAATGTGTTTAATAAAATACAGAGCAACAATAATTGAGATAAAAATGTATCGACTTACATGTTAATACATGTGTAATATATTCTTTATTGTAGTGCCTTTATTGTAGAATGAAATGAAATATCCTTAATTGTTTATAATAATTCAAAATGTGCGTCTGCCCAGACAGTTCAAAACTGGTAATTTCATGACGGTAACTTAAGGACAAAATTACTGTAGTTGATGACAGCACCAGAGATTTAAACATCAAGTGTGAAAGCATACCGATCTTAAACATCGGTGAACTTTAAGTTCACTCGTCTTAAAGATCTAGTGTGAAAAGGGTATAAGAGACAATTTAATTTTTTTTGTATGTCAAAAATAAGAAACTGAATAAATTATATCAGTTGACTACTTTCTTTATGAAATCACATTTTCCATCAATGTTATTACAAAAATAGATACAGTCATATAGTAGAGAGACCATTATTAAAAATAAAATAAACCTATAAGGAATGTATCGAATAAGATAAATATATATATTTTTTTATTTTCATTTCCTGCATTTATTAAAATGGAAGGATAAATTTTGTTGTTGTGGTATGAGCGTGTGTTTGGTTACTATGTGGTATAGGACAAATGTGGAGATACATCAGAGCCAGCATGTCCTTCGTAGGCATATTTCCTCCCGTTTGTGATCCACTTGATGGGCATCTCTTAGTTGATGGATGTTACGTGAACAATGTGCCAGGTGACAATAGATTTAAAAGTAGTACATATCATATATATGGGGTTGCCAGTGAACTATTTCTAAACATAATATACTCAATAAGTTCTTATTATTATTTTTTTTTAAGAAATCAAAGTAATGTAGAGAACGTAGCTCCCATATTTTATATTTTTATCCCTTTACTTATCGTCCTAAATTTGACGATTTCTCTGTTTCTAATAATATTTTACTGACAACCTTGTATATAGTACAATTTGATTATATTCATTTAAGATTGCAACGTTCAAGATATTTATTATTTCAAGGTTTTTATTTTTTATTTTAAAGTTCTCTTACAAACATTAAGGGCCGGTTTCTGAAACCTTAGTTAACTCTAACCAAATAGTTAAAAAATGGTTTCTGTGGTTACTTATGGGATTGTTATATTAAAACCGTGTTTAACCAAAAGATTAAAGTCGGCTAAGTTTTGAGAAACCGGCCGTAATAGTATTTTAACCTTCAATAAGATGTTACTAAGGGCATTTTATTTTAGTAATATATTAATATTTAATAATAATAAATGAAAGAACAATAATAAAAATAGTTTAATGCAATTTGACTTCGACGATGAGAAACTAAAAATGTTGTACTTCATTTTAAATTTTTTTCTGTCAAGATTTAGCTTTTCGCCCATAAGTCTAAATAGTTTTTGTTTATAAATTTTATCTGAAGGTTAGATTTCATATCCAAAATATGTTACTCACAAAGTCAATAGCTTTTAGTGCCTGTATCTGTTTACACTAGAACAGTGTTTCTCAACTGAAAACGTACCGCAGACTAGTCAAATATTTAATTTTCTATCGCGGACCTATCATATATTTAATTTTGTACCTCGGGCCCCTAAAAATAAATGTACTATTAAACAAATTTTATATGTAAACCCTACATATATCTTAGTAATAAAGAATAATTGAAAAATTAACGAAATATCCAAAAAAATTAACAAAAGATCATTAAAAAAATAACAAAAAATCTCAAAAATAATAATGTATAAGCGGACCACCGGTTGAGAAACACTGCACAAGACTACGAATTACAGTAATGACCTACCTGTATTATCTTTATTTATTCCTTATTGTTCTCACTGGCTATTATATTAATGGACCCAAAAACTTACCGCGGACTGGTGAAATTATTATTTTAAAAATAATTAAATTTATTGTAAAAAAATCTACAAACTTACATTAAGAAATGAATATTTCTTGGTTATTCTAACATAAGAAGAAAAAAATATATATTAAATATTCTAGTTCTACTATTGTACAAATTTTCACAGCAAATGTTATCTTAAATTTAGTATGAAACTCAGCGCTGCTTTGGAACATACGAACTTAATAATATATTGGCACAAAAACCGTGATACGATTTGGAGAAACAATAAAAGTACTGTGTACCTAAAAGATGGGTACTCAGGTCAGATTAGATCAGAATAAGCTGAAAGGCTCGAAGTTAGCTTAAAAAACATTTGAACTAAATTATCTCTTATTCTAGAAAAGACCTCAACCATACAATCTTTCTGGTACACCTTTAGAAACAATATTCCTTTTTATTTTAAAATAATATTTCATAAGATAAACGGGCCATGAAATCTAGCCTTATAGATAAAGTAAACTATTTTTTAAACAAGTTTTGTAGATCTTTTAAATTTGATTAGATGTACAAGGATACTTTAACATTATCATTTATTGCAGTAAATAATTTGCAAAAGAAGGCAGACCTTAACATTCCACTTAAATCGTTTAACTCAACAGAATTATATTATTATTATTTAAATATTAACTCTTAAATAGTTATTATAATATAAAATAGTTATAAATGTGGTGGTTATTGCTAAGAAACAAATCACAGAACGTAACTCACACCTGGTGGAAGCCCATCGCGGACGGCTACCAAACCAAGATTAAGCGTCGCAGACAGCTCGGAGTGGTGGGGATTTGTAGACGGGGAATTAAGCTATACGCCAGTGTTGCCAGGTCTTGTGTTAAAGGTTTCCTCGCGACTCCCTTATTTTGCGGACAACCCGGTCTGTAACAAGAGAATACAGTAGTATTTTAATCCCGTGCGATTATTTTAGTGCACGAGACGCAACCGAGGGCGATAATTATCGCGGAGGTGTAACGTCATTGTTGCATAAAAGCATTTTCTACAAACGGTCTCTCTTTCATGTCGTTTAACCTCATTGCTGAGGGGTTGTGTCATGATTTGTTGAACATGAATTATCTTTTATGTATAATGAAACGCCAGTTCGTACAAATCTCGGCATTGCCTAGGTTTTTTCTAGGATACAATCCGTTAGTTTGCGCATCTGGTCTAACCATCTTTTAAGAGGTCTACCTCTAGGATGTTTTCCCTCCACATTGCGTTGATAAATAAGCTTATCTACGTTGTAATTTCTGGTTACATGGCCAAAGTATTTGAGGATTCATTTTTGGAAACACGGTATTAAACCAAAATATGAGAAAAATATAAAGTTCAATTTTTGACGTTTTAATAAACAACTTGTAACTTTAGTTATCAAAAATATTAATTGAATGTAAATAAGAGAGTAATCTCTTACTTTAATCCCGCCAAAATGGACATGAAAGTGAATTGTAATCCCGTTTGTAGAAAATATAGATTTTTACAGGGCTCGAAATATACTGGTGTAAACCGGAACGGTGTCCCGGTTTACGAAATTATCATTCCGGTTCGTGATATTGAAAATATTTAGATTTTTTTCGGTTTGTAAAATTTTCCATTCGTGCTCCGGATTTATGCAAAATTTTTAAAAATAACTGGGTTCTGTAGTCCGGACAAATATTAGAATGCAGTACAAGACAAATGAAGTAGTTCTTTTACATACTCTCTAATGGGTTCTCCCAATAACGCTATAAATTCTTTTCGTAGTGGCATTGCTCGCTGCAAAACGCGTTGATCTGTGAAGTCGTGATATTCTACAAATGGTTATACATTTTCGTTCCGTGTTACCGGATTTTTGTAAATCATAGGAGTCTCCGATATTTTTTCCGTTTAGTTTCTATGAATTAACAACAAAATAACATAAAATATCGCATAATGTATTGAGTTGACTGATAAATTTGACACAACCGTTGCCACGGATTATAGCAAGAAGTATTCTGTATAGTTTGAAGAAAATATTTCAGAGTTCTGCATTCTTTTGCAAGTTCACTGGTAGTCACTGATTTAATATAATGTCTAATGTTATAATATCAAATGAGTGAGGAGATATTTGTTATATATATTTTTAATACCTGTTTTGTAGCTGATGTTATGCGTAGTAATGGTGCACATCATATAATAGCGATAGATGTAGGATCTGTGGATGATACTGACCTGACGAATTACGGTGATGATCTTTCTGGTTGGTGGTTGCTATGGAAAAGGTGGTACCCTTTTACGACCACAGTCAAAGTTCCTAATCTTCCAGATATCCAGTCCAGGCTTGCCTATGTTAGTTGTGTAAGACAATTAGAAGTAAGTATCCATTATTAGGGTTTGTAGGTATAATCAAAAAACCCTTATACCGTCATTTTGTCGCCTGTCTGTTCGGTAAAAATTGTAGCCAAACGGCTAAATCTAGAGAGTTGAAATTTGGCATGCTTATACAACTCTTTGATCCGCACATAGGAAAAATATTAAAACATCTAAAAAACATCCCCCTAAAAATATAAACAAATATGTGCTCAACGAATTTTTGTTTTGTTTTAATTCTGAGTAGGGTATCAAATGAAAGCCAATTTTATTTGTGCAAAATAAATTATTTTAATGCGATTTTTGCCAAATTGTGCAAAATTTTACGCATAACCACATATTAAGCATATTTTTGTGAATTTTTTTCAAATCTATGGTTAAATTTATTCATTTTCAAACTAAGTACATATATAAAGTATGTTTTGAAGATACAAAAAAATTTCGAAGGCAAAATATGGCGAAATGAGTCAGCTGTGGCAAATCTTCTCAGACTCCGGGAAAAAAATTAGATTTTGCGGTGACCAGCATAACTCGTCACTGGATCATCTGAAATAAAAAATCCAAAAAGATTTTGTTAGTTTATGAGTTTTCCGAGGTAATGACGTTGAGTTTTTATTTTTAAAATGATTTTTCAGTTTTTAGCGTTACTTAGAAGACAAAAAAAATTAATTCCCCCTAAAAAAAACCTAAAAATGAGTATATTTGTGATTGTTAAATGAAAAAAAAAACATGAAAAAAAAATATCTCAACGTCGTTACCTCGGCAAACTCATAAACTAACAAAATCTTTTTGGATTTTTGATTTCAGATGATCCAGTGACGAGTTATGCTGGTCACCGCAAAATCTATTTTTTTTTCTCGGAGTCAGAAGATTTGCCACAGCTGGCTCATTTCGCCATATTTTGCCTTCAAATTTTTTTTGTATCTTCTTCAAAACATACTTTAGGGTAACTGCAGCGAATTTCGACTACCAAATTTATTTATTTTTTAATTTACGTACTATTCAATATTTTGGTAGGAAAGTGGTCCCAATCAATACCTCATTCAGTTATCTTTAGGTGCTAAATATTTTCACGATGAAACAAGCTGTTATTACAACTTAAGTCCGACATAAAAAAAATATGAAAACAACGTTGATTTCAAAAAAGTGATGTTAATATCGACTACCCTAAAATTTTAAGATAATCAACGTTACTTGTCTCTTTTACATTTTATTTAGGTAAAAGAATATAATAATAGAGACTTTTAGTAAGACGTGATTTTAATTGTCGTCAAATTAGGTAAGTGAAACATGCATGCATGTAATATCGACTAGTCCGTAGTAGCTTCATTCCTCTAGTCGATATTACCTGCAATCAAATCTGTTTTATTTAGCCAGTGATATTGTAACAAAATATTATGAAAATCAAATTTTACCAGCTAATATATATGTATTTGGATCAGTTCTTATCAGTTTATTCAATGCAAAATATTTTGTTCAACTTTCCTTCGATAAACAACTGCTGATTAAAATCAATAAAAAAATATTTTAACACTAAAAAAATATAAATATCTAAACTGTTCGTCTAACGACATTCACACGTGGCGTAAAATAACGTGAAGTTAGTTTTTCACATAAACATAGTGTTACGTTATACTACCGCTATATGGCAGCAATTATTTGAGAAATAATGGGATAGTCGAAATTACCTGCGTAGTCGAAATTCGCTGCAGTTACCCTATATATGTACTTAGTTTGAAAATGAATAAATTTAACCATAGATTTGAAAAAAAATCACAAAAATATGCTTAATATGTGTGTGTATCAGAAACCCCCCCCCCTTAAATAATTCACCCGGTATGTATTGTATGTTTTAATTAATGTTATTGTTTATTTTTAGGAAGTAAAAAATAGTGATTATTGTGAATATATAAGACCACCTATAGATAATTATAAAACCCTGCAGTTTGGGAGTTTTGATGAAATTAAAGATGTCGGTTACCAGCATGGGAAGGCATATTTCGATGGACAGCTTAAAGCTGGTGTTTTACCTATTTTTAAATCTCATCATCCTGTACCACATCCTGCTATCACTCAGTGTCATCTTATGTCAGGATATAATTTTACAGATCTTGCACAAATGGTTTGCAAAGTATCCAGGTATGACTTTTAATATTTATTTATTTTTTCTCCCATTTTTTAATTCGAAACAACTCATAATATTTTTACTATAAAGTAAATAATAAAATTAATTTTAAGATTTTAGTTGGCGCCCTCCCATAATTCTCCAAATATTCGTTCTATTGAATATTAGTGTAGAAAAAAAAGTGTTCTTATTTTAAACATTTTTTGTCTTATACAGTACCTATGGTCTATTTCAAAGTAGAAAAATGTGTGTAAGAAGATAGGAGCTGTTTGTCCTTGCTTCGGATTGGTTTAGATCGTCATCCCTATTACACTGTAAAAATATTGTTTTTAGTCTAAGTTGACAGATGTTCAGTGTCGTACATTGGAAATATATGTTATTTAATTTTTCTCATATATTTTGTTATTATTTACATATTTACACTTTAATTTATATTCTTGGCGTAGATTTTATGGAGAAAATTCTCCATGTAATTTGTTTTTACGCAGTTATATATTTTTTAGGTTATCTGACATATAAATATTTTTTGACACTTGATAATTAACAGATCAAGAGAGAGGACTAATGTGAGGTCAAAAGACAGCCCAATTATGATTATGACACAGCTGATTATACCCAAAGAAGAAGTTATTGATATAATTTTTAGACCTTCATATATACATATATTTTTAATTTTTATTTACAATAATTATTTAAATAAGAAACTTTAGCTCTGAAGATATATTGTTTGTTTTATTGCTTTATTTAAACTGTTTTAGCCAAATCTCTCATTTTATACATATATAGTACATAATTTATAAAATTAATATTTTTTTAACTTTTTCAATTTTTCCATTAAACTGAATTTATGTCGTATTAATAACGTAAGTGTATTATCTGCCTTGTTTATTTCAATATCTTATTAACCTTTTTTATATTAAAAAAAAAAATCATTTGCTAACCCAGTTGCTACGCCCATGCCCTAGTTGTAACTTATTTTAAATTTCCCGCTATACTGTATTTGATCAGTGTAAATCGTACTCGGTTCGCAGCGCTATCTACTTTTTTCTACTTTGAAATAGACCATAGACAAAATATTATAACCACTTACGAATTTTTTAAAATTCATTGATTTACACAAAATCAACAAAATACTAATACACCAATTTTATTTTTATTTTGTATTTTATTATTTCAAATTATTTTAGTACAATTATAAAATGTTTTTTAATATTTTGGTTGCCCCCCTTTGCTTTTATTACTGTCGCAATTCTTCGAGGCATACTCTCAATACATGCCCTAATACAATTTTCAATTTCTGGAGAGCCATGCCATACTTTTTTAATATTATCTGTTAAAACTTGTATATTAGTATTATTTAAATCATAAACAAGTCTTTTCAGGAGGTTCCAAACATTTTCGATAGGATTGATATCCGGCGAATTACCTGGCCAGGACAAAATCGGTACTTTTTGTTCTTGCAAATCAGTCTCAGAATAAAAATACAGAGTTGAAGATGTTTAAAATAGCTTATCTTTTAATAAATACACGATATTTTAAAGAAATAAATAAAGTTGCATATGATTATACGTCGGAATTTTTAATAAACAGTTGTTTTTGTAAGTGGTTATAATATTTTGTCTAGGTACTGTATGTTCTTGTTGTAAAGTAATTGAGATTTTTCAAGATTTTAGTGGCGTTGCCTTCGCAATTTTCTAATTATTGATCCAATTGAAAGAATGTATAGAAGAGAAAATATTTTTCTTATTTTAAACAATTCTTGTTCCATGGTGTTTGCTTACATACTTACTTAATCCCGAAGCCTTTCTACCTTGCGGTGTAAGGCTATAGTAGAGTTATTTATTTTCTGGTTTTGTTAGAAGAAAAGTTAAACTAGTCAAAAGGGCCCACTTAAGGACTATAATAAGAATTCTGTTTTCAACCGAAATTGTTTCAACTTTTTATCTAGCATAGGGAGTCGGTACTTTATTTTATTTATTTTTTTCTTGAAACTACATTAACTCAGCTTTACAAGGATATCAAAATATCATACTTTAATTTTCACCATTTAAAAATGGCGACCATTTATTTACAAAATAATAAATAACATAAATCGTACAAAGTTAAACATAGACAGCTTTGAAAATGATTTTGTTATATAAAAAAACCAAATAAAACCTGCAAATTTTCTTGCTTATTAGTACGAGTTTGATATTAAAGGTGATACAGTAATACCCCGTTACTCGACTGCCTCTTAGCTCGACGTTTTCGCCACTCGACGTAAATGTCGAGAGTGAGAGTCGACGGAAGCATCGCTATCCGACGCGTGATCGAGTACCGATCATTTGATACATATTTTGGTAAACAAAGCAAAATGAACGCATGGCCAGCAGTTCGCGCCTAGATATCTTGACGACAACAACTCAGATTTAGTGCAGCTATGAACTTTTTGTTTTTTGCTAAAATAAGTGATTTATATTTATAATTATGGGTCCAAAGGATAGAAATGCAAGCATAGCTAAAAGGAAAACATATACATATATGTATTTCCTTATATGTATATGTATATATGTACATATGATTCCCTTTATTTCTTATGGGGAAATTCGACTAGCCACACGACGTAATGGCTACTCGACGCTTTTTCAGAACGAATTAACGTCGAGTGGCGGGGTATTACTGTACCATCAAATCGTTTGTAATTATGGCTTACGTACGTTATTCAAATGAAGAAATGACAGATATGGTTCTAAAATTCGGGGAATGTCAAATAAATTCTGTTAAGGCCCAGCAACTCTACCAAGAAAGGTATCCTGAAGGTAAAGGTTAGAAGACTTAGAACATAGGGTAAGAACAGCCATCAGGGAAATTCAAGAGTATACCGTTCTAAATGCAATGGAAGAGTTTTTATTAGGAATGAGAAAATGTGTGGATAACAACGGCGGTCATAATGAACATTTGTAAATTTGCCTTAGTTTATTACTAACTTTAGTCATATTTTGTTTTATTGTTTTTCCTAGTTACATAATGTTATATCTTTTTATAATTTAGTTTCTACGATTTTTATGTTATTTATTATTTTGTAAATAAATGGTCGCCATTTTGAAATGGTTAAAATTCAAGTATGATATTTTGATATCCTTGTAAAGCTGATTTATTGTACTTTCAAGAAAAAAAAAATAGAGTACCGATTGCCTATGCTAGATAAAAAGTTGAAACAATTTCCGTTGAAACCGGAAGTGATGCAGAATTCTTATTATAGTCCTTAAGTGGGCCATTTTGTCTAGTTTAACTTTTCTTTTGAAGAATCTTTTGTATCTCTTAAAATAAAGTAGTTATTTGAGGTGCGGCGTTTCAAACAAACACCCTGTATTGGACACCTCGATGTAAAATTATAAAATGAAATAATTGTTTCCAAAGTATCTTTTGCTGTAGACGGTGAAAGTAGTAAATGTGATAATTTTTTTGTTTGTTTTTAGAAATTCGTACGTTGAAGATTCATCAACATCATCCGAGGAAGAATTTGAAGATGGCAATGAAGTTGGATATGCATCTGAACCTTCAGTAGGAATATTAGATGTACGTTATTAAGTATTTACGTAATTTTATGCAGTAAATATAATTTAATATTTTTTTGCAGAATGCATCTTCAGTGTTACACCATAGAAGAGCGGGGGGTTCACTATCATTGTCAGACAATGAATTAGAATTGGGACCAGAGTTCGATTTAGAGAGAGACACGCATGATAAACAGTAATTAAAAATACCTGTTTGATACTTTTTTAACTAGTCTGAATTATTAAAAATCTTGTTATTTTATTTACATTTAGTAAGTTGAATGCCATATGAATTTTATTGTACCATAATTTAAGATTTAATTTCAATAAATTTTTTATAATTTGATTTTGGTTTTATTCATAAAATCCTTAAACTTGTTCACAGCTCTTAAATCAATCGACTATACACTATAACCTGTGCATTATTAATTGTCACTAACTAGTTTGTGATATAGTAACACGAGCGACCGTACAGCTCTAAATTTAATGCATTATGCTTTGTCGATTGTACTTACTGCGTCGTTTTAATGAGTAGTTCATATAAACTGATTGTTTATATGGATGACCACGATTAAAATATTGATTGACGTGCAACGGTTGGTTACACGGATGTACAGATTTAAAATTTGGATTGACGTGCAATGGTTGGTTACATGGATGTACTAATTTAAAAATTAGATTGACGTGCCGCGGTTGGTTACATGGATGTACTAATTTAAAAATTAGATTGACGTGCCACGGTTGGTTATATGGATATACACATTTAAAAATTAGATTGACGTGCCACGGTTGGTTATATGGATGTACACATTTAAAAATTAGATTGACGTGCAACGGTTGGTTATATGGATGTACACATTTAAAAATTAGATTGACGTGCAACGGTTGGTTACATGGATGTACACATTTAAAAATTAGATTGACGTGCAACGGTTGGTTACACGGATGTACACATTTAAAAATTAGATTGACGTGCAACGGTTGGTTACATGGATGTACTAATTTAAAAATTAGATTGACGTGCCACGGTTGGTTATATGGATGTACACATTAAAAAATTAGATTGACGTGCCACGGTTGGTTATATGGATGTACACATTTAAAAATTAGATTGACGTGCCACGGTTGGTTATATGGATGTACACATTTAAAAATTAGATTGACGTGCCACGGTTGGTTACATGGATGTACACATTTAAAAATTAGATTGACGTGCCACGGTTGGTTATATGGATGTACACATTTAAAAATTAGATTGACGTGCCACGGTTGGTTACATGGATGTACACATTTAAAAATTAGATTGACGTGCCACGGTTGGTTATATGGATGTACACATTTAAAAATTAGATTGGCGTGCCACGGTTGGTTATATGGATGTACACATTTAAAAATTAGATTGACGTGCCACAGTTGGTTACATGGATGTACACATTTAAAAATTAGATTGACGTGCCACGGTTGGTTATATGGATGTACCAATTAAAAATTAGATTGACGTGCCACGGTTGGTTACATGGATGTACACATTTAAAAATTAGATTGACGTGCCACGGTTGGTTATATGGATGTACACATTTAAAAATTAGATTGACGTGCCACGGTTGGTTATATGGATGTACACATTTAAAAATTAGATTGACGTGCCACGGTTGGTTACATGGATGTACACATTAAAAAATTAGATTGACGTGCCACGGTTGGTTATATGGATGTACACATTTAAAAATTAGATTGACGTGCCACGGTTGGTTACATGGATGTACACATTAAAAAATTAGATTGACGTGCCACGGTTGGTTATATGGATGTACACATTTAAAAATTAGATTGACGTGCCACGGTTGGTTACATGGATGTACACATTTAAAAATTAGATTGACGTGCCACGGTTGGTTATATGGATGTACACATTTAAAAATTAGATTGACGTGCCACGGTTGGTTACATGGATGTACACATTTAAAAATTAGATTGACGTGCCACGGTTGGTTATATGGATGTACACATTTAAAAATTAGATTGACGTGCCACGGTTGGTTATATGGATGTACACATTTAAAAATTAGATTGACGTGCCACGGTTGGTTACATGGATGTACACATTTAAAAATTAGATTGACGTGCCACGGTTGGTTATATGGATGTACACATTTAAAAATTAGATTGACGTGCCACGGTTGGTTACATGGATGTACACATTTAAAAATTAGATTGACGTGCCACGCTTGGTTATATGGATGTACACATTTAAAAATTAGATTGACGTGCCACGGTTGGTTACATGGATGTACACATTTAAAGTGTGTACATCTATGTAACCAACCGTTACACGTCAATTCAAATTATAAATGTGTTCATCCGTGTAACCAACCGTTGCACGTCAATTAAAATTTTAATCGTTTTCATCCATGTAAACAACCAGTACACGTCAATCTAATTTTTAACTGTGTACATCCATGTAACCAACCGTTGCACGTCAATCTAATTTTTAAATGTGTACATCCATGTAACCAACCGTTGCACGTCAATCAAAATTTTAATCGTGTTCATCCATGTAAACAATCAGTACACGTCAATCTAATTTTTAACTGTGTACATCCATGTAACCAACCGTTGCACGTCAATCTAATTTTTAAATGTGTACATCCATGTAACCAACCGTTGCACGTCAATCTAATTTTTAAATGTGTACATCCATGTAACCAACCGTTGCACGTCAATCAAAATTTTAATCGTGTTCATCCATGTAAACAATCAGTACACGTCAATCTAATTTTTAACTGTGTACATCCATGTAACCAACCGTTGCACGTCAATCTAATTTTTAAATGTGTACATCCATGTAACCAACCGTTGCACGTCAATCAAAATTTTAATCGTGTTCATCCATGTAAACAATCAGTACACGTCAATCTAATTTTTAACTGTGTACATCCATGTAACCAACCTTTGCACGTCAATCTAATTTTTAAATGTGTACATCCGTGTAACCAACCATGGCACGTCAATCTAATTTTTAACTGTGTACATCCATGTAACCAACCGTTGCACGTCAATCTAATTTTTAAATGTGTACACCCGTGTAACCAATCGTTGCACGTCAATCTAATTTTTAATCGTGTTCATACATGTAAACAACCAGTGCACGTCAATCTAATTTTTAACTGTGTACATCCGTGTAACCAACCGTTCCACGTCAATCAAAATTTTAATCGTGTTTATCCATGTAAACAACCAGTGCACGTCGATCTAATTTTTAAATGTGTACATCCGTGTAACCACCTAATAATGATTGTTTTATTTTTTTTATAACAATATCTTATAGTTCCTTATAATATATAGGTAGTCGTACAGAAAATTATTATTTAAACCGTTTATTGAAATTTCCATTTATACATATAATACAAAATATTTTATTTTGAAACATCATACTTAGTAACTAAATATAATTTTAATGAAGAATATACATATATAATACTAATTTATACTAGGAAAATCATAGAACGTAGAATAATAAAAGAAGTTGATAAAATCGGAAGCCCATTTTGCCACCACGCGTGTTGTAATTCCCATAACTACTTAACTCATTCCCATAACCTGGGTTTTATTTTATATATTTTTAGCTGTAACGTGATTTAAATAAGTGAACAAAATTAAGTCTTATTTGTGTCTAGTCGCTATATATAAATTAAAAGAGCATGCACTATGTAAACATTTTATTATTTTAATTCGAGATAAATGTACAAAAAAGTAAATAGCAATCAGGGGCGCACCAAGGGGGAGCTCACGGGCTGGATGCCCCCGAAATTAAAAAATTCTTACACAAACGAACGCCTAAAATGTTGCTCAAATGTGATCTAAGCAGACAAAGCTATAACTTAAATGTGACGAACATGATAAGTTCGTAAAACAACGTAAAAGAGGGGGGAAATAGGCTTCAGTCTTTATTTGTTATTTTATTATTTTCTTTGTTGCCTTCTGTTATTATTCGGTATTCTATGAGAAAATACATCGATAAAATACATATACACATCAGGTACTTTGCATTCCTCGGGAATGATTTTTAAAAATATTCCTAATAAGGGTATAAGGGATTTTCAGCTAAGAAATAAGCTATCTGGTGGGCATTTAATGAAGCTTTCTAGAGCAGTAGCAGTTGGTTTATTTATGTCGATTTGTTTTACGAAGTTTTGTTAAATGGATAAATCAAAATATAAGCTGTTCACTTTTGTAAGGACTAAGTGTTTTTTGTAAGGACTAAGGTATAAGGGTTTTTTGGTCATACCTACAAAACCCTAAAAACTACTGCTCTAGGAAAGTTCCAAAAATAACCATCAAAGCGCTGGATCTTAAATTTATTTCCCTATACCAATTTATAATACAAAAAATAATATTTAAAAAATTGTATACAGAGTGTTTGTTTGAAACGGGGCACCCCGAAAGTCTCCTTTATTTGCAAAGATACAAAAAATCTTCAGAATAAAAATTAAACTAGACAAAAAGGCCCATCTAAAGGTTACTATAAGAATTCTGAGGCACTTCCGGTTTCACCGGAAATGATGTCAACTTTTGATCTAGCATAGAGAATCGATAATTTTATATTTTTTCCTAAAAGTACATTAAATTAGCTTTACAATGACACCAAAAAGTCATATTTTTATGTTAACCATTTCAAAATGGCGACCATTTATTTACAAAATAATAAGCAACATAAGTTTTACAAAGTTGAACGTAACAAGCTTTGAAAACAATAAAAAAAGACCAAAAAATCATATTTTTACGTAACAAAATAAACTGTTATAACTAGTTATTATATGAAATAACTTAAATTTTAATTTTTTAAGAGATATTTTGTTTCTTTTTTTATTGTTTTCAAAGCTTGCTACGTTCAACTTCGTAAAACTTATGTTGATTATTACTTTATTTATTATTTATTATTTAAAAAAAAAAAAAAATTGGTCGCCATTTTGAAATGGTTAACATAAAAATATGATTTTTTGGTGTCATTGTAAAGCTAATTTAATGTACTTTTAGGAAAAAAATATAAAATTATCGATTCCCTATGCTAGATCAAAAGTTGACATCATTTCCGGTGAAACCGGAAGTGCCTCAGAATTCTTATAGTACCCTTTAGATGGGCCTTTTTGTCTAGTTTAACTTTTGTTCTGAAGATTTTTTGTATCTTTACAAATAAAGGAGATTTTCGGGGTGCTCCGTTTCAAACAAACAGCCTGTATACAGAAATATTTCTGATAACAAATTAATATGTTTTGGATAATCATCTCAAATTTCTTATGTATTTATGCGATAGCGTTCAAAAAAGCCCTTCTTAATAATGTATTGGCACTTTAGAAACTTATTACGTCTAGATGATCCCTTTAAAACATAATTTTCTATCCCAAGTTTCTAGAACGGTCGGCCACATATACACTACCGCTCAAAAGTTTGGAAGCAGTTAATTTTTTTTCGAAAAATTTAAAATAATGTCAATATATATTGATGAAATCGATTTTTATGATATATTTTCTTCATTTTTAACAAGTCAATATACTTTTATATGTTTTTAATCGAATTTGTACGATATAACTACTTTTATTTATGTTTAAAGACAATGGACGCTCTGCAAAAGGGGTTCATTATACATTAAAAAGGCAACAAGAAACTAACAGTAATCACGACAGGAAACGTAGTGGAAGACCCAAAATTACAACAAAAGCCTAAGATCAATTTATAAAAGTAACATCAAAGCGAAATCGTCGTTTAACAGCCTCCCAAATTGCAGCGAAATTAGATGAAATTCGTCCAAGTAAAGAGTCAGTTTCTACAGTTAAAAGACGACTGTACTCTGCCGGTCTCCGAGGATGTGTAGCAGCTAAAAAGCCAAAATTAACAAAACAACATAAGAAAATCAGGTTGGTTTGGGCTAAAACTCATAGAGATTGGACACTTGAAGAATGGAAAAATGTACTCTGGACGGACGAATCCAAATTTCAAATTTTCGGTTCTAACAGAAGAGTATTTGTCCGACGATCTAAGAACGAAAGGGCTTTGCCAGAGTGTACAGTGCCAACAATTAAACATGGTGGAGGTAACGTAATGGTTTGGGGATGTTTCGGGAATAATAAGCCAGCAAAATTAGTAAAAATAGATGGCAAACTTAACAAAAAAGGATATTTACAAATTTTGCAGGATCACGCTTTGCCTTCTGGAAATGAAATTATTGGACCAAATTTCATATTTCAACAGGATAATGATCCGAAACATGCATCAAAATTGTGTATGTCCTATTTGAATGAGAAATAACAAGAAAAACTTATAGAAATTATGGTATGGCCATCCCAATCACCTGATTTGTCACCAATTGAGCTAGTTTGGGACGAGTTGGATAGAAGAGTTAAAAGTAGATCTCCAAGTAGTGCTACACAGATGTGGGAGTATCTGCATACAGAATGGTACTCATTAGATAGCGAATATTTTGCTAAATTAATAAATAGAATGCCCCAAATTTGTGCAGCTGTGATTAAAAATCAAGGTGGACAATTTGATGAATCAAAAATATAAATAAAGCTTTTGTATAATTAAGTAGGGATGGGAACGATATATCGATATATCGAAAATATCGATACTTTAGAAAAATATATCGATATTTTTATATCGATATTTGAAATGCGATATATCGCGCAAAATATCGATATTCGCACAAAATATCGGTATTCTTGTATATTTTTTACATTTAAATATATGCTGTTCACTTTTGTAGAAACAAACTATAGGCTATTCCAAACGTTTAGGCGGAACTAATTTTTGAAATTAGTAATTTTTATCAATTAATTCGGACTTTTGGTCATTTTGTTTAGGCTTTGAAAATCATGCTCACATTGCAAATTCTAGATTAAATTGATTGTCATTATAAAATGTCCTTTTCATTACATTTTAGTTTTTTGTCATTCTTAATAAAAATTTCCCATTTATTATTTTTTTTGTCTTCAAAATATGGAAAAATGTATTAAAATATTTGACATATGTCATTCGATTTCATGGTTTAACTGTTAGAATTTGAATTTTTCACATACCAAACCTGAAACATGAAATAACCCAAGCAAGGTCCCTTTTCGTGACAGCCTAAAATAACGAAATTTCCATTTAGTTCCGCCTAATCGTTTGGAATAGCCTGTAAGACGAAATTTTGATTTCAATAATTTGCACCTTTGATATTGACATGTTGGTATTAAAAAATGTCACTTTCTTAATAATGATCATAACCAATAAATCTAAAGTCAGTTTTACAGTGTAAGAAATATTTTTAATTGATATTTAAAGACCGTAATATACTATAAAAGTAACCAAAAAATCTGGTTTGTCCTGACAAAAGTGAACAGGATATATATATTTAATTAAGAGAGCTGTTAACAAGGATAATATTAGAAAGTTGGTTGGTATCTGGGTGAGTACCAACTGTAAAGTGATTGTCTGTCAATTGGCGACTTCTTTTCCCGCCAAGCCAACCAAAAAATATGTAATTTATATATATTACATGTTACGTGTTAGTTATTTCGATATATCGAAAATATCGATATTTTTACTTCGATATATATCGAATATCGATATCACACTTACGATGTATCGAATCGCGCTTATATAGATATTCAAAAATAAATTCCCATCCCTATAATTAAGACAATATTGACAGATTATAGTTGGTAAAAGTTTAATTTAATGTAATTGTTAATTATATTGTGAATAAAGGTTTGAAATTATTTTTTCTCTATGTTTTTTTAACAAAAACTCGACTGCTTCCAAACTTTTGAGCGGTAGTGTATGCTTCAGTGCTACATTATTTTGCCCTATTACATTAAAGAAAAGATTCTAGTTGAATATTTCTAAACACAGAGTGTTTTTTTGAACGCATTACATTAAAAAATAAATGTCTTGAGCGTTAACTAATTATATTTAAATAAAATTTAAGTTACATATTTTAAATTCATTATTTAATCACAGGAAAGTATTTTTCTAGTTTAAGATCACCACCTTAAAACTACTTTTGGAACAAGTGAATGCAAAAACTCATTATAGCTGCGCATTTTAGGCAGCAGTCTGACTGATCGAGCGCCGTCGTGTAACGTAGCGTCGAGTCGTGTAGCGTCATTTAAAAATTTAAAAGCTGGTCTGACTGATCAAGTACTGTCCAGTATTATCGATCATTCAGTGTCAAGTAAATTTGTTTCTCACTTGTCAAATAGTGCATATTCCAACCTAAAACTATCAAACAGTTAATTTTGTTTTTGAGGTAATATTTGGACAATAAGTTGTTTTTTATACAATATTAGTATGTCAGATAGCGACGAGGCTGAAATTCTCTACTTAATATGGAGAAATAAAATTAAAAAAAAGAAGAAAAACTTATGGGTTCGAAACATATTTTTAGATAGAGAAGTGTTAGGAGAATTTCACCATTTGAAACCTCAACTCGAAAATGATGAGTCAATGTTTTATAGCTATTATACAATGAATAAATCATCATACGAGTTACTGATACATTTAATTTAATTATTTCAATAATTCATTAAAAAAACTAAAATCAGACACTTATTTTGGAACGGAGGGAGTATTTTACTTTACAAATAAAAATATTAAATTGGAAAAACAGTAATGTTAGAGTGAACAATATTTTGAAAATCATCTGGGAATCTAAATATTTAGAACTTCCATTTAATATCCTACATGAATAATAAAAAATCCAATTTACCGCTAGTTTAGTCTTACATTTGATACCCTACATTTTTTGAGCAAATTATTGAGTGCAATCACCCAAAATTATTATTGAAAATTAATTTATGTCCGTGATTGATCATAGAGATCGTCGTTTTCTCTAACTAGATTGATTAATAAATCAATCTCGATTGTACTCCACACTTTACTAATTAGCGAGTCCATTTTACTCTATATTGTAATTTTGTTTTTCTTTTTGACGTTCCAACTGTCAAATAATATATGGTTATGAACTAATATGCTTAAATGCGCATGTGCTATTGCCTCGAGCGTCGAGTGAAATTCAAACCGGTTTGAAATACAAACAACTTGATGCTACTTGACGGCAAACGATGGTTCAGTGCGACTCATGCCCTTAGTTAACGTGTGTTTGAAATTTGCTCGACAGCAAACGATCGACAGCACTCGATCAGTCAGACTGCTGCCTAAGGTATCTATGGGTATGGTGCGGTTCTGTAATCTATAAATATTCATAAATGTACATTCATATCTTAGTGTTATCTTCACAATGTTTAATTAATTTTGTTACAAAATCGCACCATTAAATTAAAAAATATATTGGGCTCAACAATAACCATTGACCGCGCTGCGATCGCTGTAAAACAGCTGATTGAAACGAGTAATGTGAAAGTTGTCCTTATTTGTTTAAATCGGACATATTATTTTAGAACAGAGGGAGTAATAATTGGTATCAAAAATTAATATTACAAACTGTAACACTAGTTTAAACGCAATACAAACAATAGGAGATAACCACATGTAAACAATAAACAGTTACTCGTCTCATGAGTTCAGATTTTGCCCGCTTGACGTCAGTTCATATCGCTGTTGAGCCCAAAAGTAATCCCTCGTCAATCGTGATTAAAATTTTTCCGTGCAAATATGAATGTCTTTAGTAATATAATCATTTTACCCAGCGATTTTTAACAGAATTACCCAGACCCGAACAGATTGCTGTTAAAATACTATTTTGTACCTATAATTTAGTGCTATTTGGTCCCATATATTTTGAATTTAGTTCTCTGTTAGTCAGTTTTTTTCTAGTTATCAAAAAACAAAAGTTAGGCCATTCTTACGGAATCTATTTTTTATTATTATGGGGTTTGTCAGGTCTTGACAAGCGACCACTAATCGCAAACTTCAGCAACCTTTTGAGCCACCTCATACTAGAGAATAGTGGAGCTAAATACACACGGCTGCATCCCACACCCTTGCGATATGCAGTTGCGAAAGTTACGCCAGATCCAGTGCCCGCGGAGTGACCCGAGCAGCACTGCATCCTATAGATCAAAGAGTTGGCAGAAGATCTGCAGGCGGAAATGGGCTCGATTTCCCTTCGATAGGAAGCTTTCATACCACCCAAAACACCAACTATCAGGACTACAAGCTTAATTTTATACACTGGATACATCTTTCTAAGCTCGAACAAGAGATCTATATACTTGGACCTCTTTTCCTCCTCTTTGAGAAATATATTCTTCTCAGCTGGACTTGAGAATTCGATCACAAACATCTGTTCTCGATATCCAGAAGGGTTATGTCCGGCTTAGTATCTGTCAGTAACCTCGAGGTGGGGAAGGAGTAATTCCAATAAATTCGGCACTTGGAATTTTCCACCATCGATTCTATATCAGAAGGAACGTACGGTAAAACCGGTATTTGGTCAATACCATAGGAATGTCTAAGATGGTAGTAGAGCACGCGGAGAGCAGCATTATCTCGAGACACGTAGTTTGACGCTGCAAGAGATGGACAAGCAGACAGAATGTGCATAATCGTTTCAGGATGGTGGTGGCACAATCTACAGAGTGTGGACAAATCTACAAAGTTTTTATAACACCATCCTGACACGCAAACACAAAACCTTCTGTTTCCGATCTCAAACCCGCAGACTTAAGAAACGAGAACGGTGGAAAGTGAGTTCGGTGGACAACTCTAGACTTTTAATATGTTTGAAGAACACAGAGTGCATACTTTACTCATGTGTTCTTCTGTCAACATGTCTATCTCCCCTCGTTTCAACGAACTGGTAACTCTGTTGTACTCCTCTCGAGAGAGTACTCCAGCGTTTTCTTTGACGGGACTCAAGTCTGCCAGGCTAAATCTCGTTGCTGCTCTTCGCGCTGCCTAGTAAATAAACGCCTCTTTGCCACTAAATTCGTGCTTACTAACGAACTGTAAAAGTGGGTCCTGATTTCTGAGGATACTGTTAGCTGTAACCAAGAGGAGTTGATCGTCATGCATCAAATCATCCATATAAAAAAGATGGGTAATTTTGTGCTTACGCCTCGACGGGGGACCCGCCATGTAGACACTGCCGCGTCTGAGCTCGATCGATAGGGGAAGAAGTGAGATGCAAAATAGTAGCGGGCTTAGGGAATCTCCCTGGAAAATGCCACGCTTGACATGTATCCATCCTGTCGACACTGTGGTTAATCCATTTGGAACAATGAATTGTGTCTTCCAGAGGGATTATTATTATTTAAATCTAATAATTTAGTTCTAATTTCTGCAGTGTCGTATGTATTTAGTATTCTTCATAAGCACGTTTTTAACAAAATAAGGTGACTCAGCCAGAAGCGCCCAAAAAAAAAAGTCACTTAGGAACCCGACGAGCACTTAAATGACCTGTCTTGTCATAGTTACGCAATTGTTTCTTGGTTTTTTGTTTTTTAAAATGGGATCCCTAGGGAAGTTGTAATAAAATTAAGTACGTATTCCTTTTTAAACGTTTTTCCTGTTTACTCTACTATGATCACAATAACACAAACAAAAGCAATAATACGTCGCGGATTCAAACATTCGAAGAGAACCTGCGATTGACGAGAAATTACTTTTCTTCTGCTTTATATTTGGTACAACGTTAAAGTAATAAAAAAGCAGATATAACATTTAAAAAACTTAAAACTAGACTTTGAAAATATTATACATAAATAAAAATATTACCTGTTAAAGATTTTATAACATTAGGATACAAATACGTAGAACGCTGTCTAACAATGCTTGTGAACCAGCGCTTTTAAGTGCAAATAAGCGAGAATAAATATCGCTTTTAGTATATTTAGTATGCCCAAAAATCTTATCAAAATGATAATGTGTGTGTCGGGATCCATAAACAGAGTGAAAGTAGTAAACTTTTTGTCACAGCCTTTTGAAATGCATACTGGAGTCAAACAAGGAGATGTTACCTCGCCTTTGCTGTTTAACCTCGTGCCGTAGAGGAGAAACTTAACTGGGTTTTACACGGTTCAATTTATTGAGCAATAAATTGATCAATTTAATGATGTGTGTAAAGTTTCGTCAATAAATTGAACAATTTATTAATAAAAAAATTGATCAATTTATTTTGATGATACAGGCTATTCCAAACGATTAGGCGAACTAAATGGATATTTCGTTCTTTTAGGTTGTCACGAAAAGGGACTTTTCTTGGGTTATTGCATGTTCAGGTTTGGTATGTGAAAATTTAAAATTCCAACAGTGAAACCATGGAAATGACATATGTCAAAAATTTTAATAGTTTTCCATATTTTGAACACAAAAAATAAATACATGGGAAATTTTTATTAATGACAAAATAATTAAAATGCAATGAAAAAGACATTTTATAATGACAATCAATTTATAAATATATATTTTATATCAAATATTTTATATTAATATATATTTTATATTAAATATACAGGGTGTTAATGTCCGGCACAATTTTAAAGGCAGAATTGTTGGCCCATTTAGAGCTAAGAAGTCCTCAACCATTTTTGGATAAGGTATATCGCTTGATAATCGATGCAGTACCACCGTTTAGAAACCACTAATATTTTGTCTGTTACACATATGTGACTAAGATAAATAGAAACCATGGAAACAATACCGTAATTTTATTTCAACAAAATGCTATTCTTCAATTGTGTAATGGCCGACCGGCGTAGCGTAGTGGTAACACATCTGCTCTGCGTTGCGAAGGTCTCCGGTTCGAATCCCGTTCAGGCATGGAAATTTTCTCAAATATAAATTGTCCTGGCTAATTGCCAAAGCAGCAAAGGCCATAAAATTAAAAAAAAAAAAAAAAAAATTGTGTAATGTGCCATTTTTTTTTAACAAAATCGGAACAAAATTTTAGATTATGACGTACACGTACTTTGATATTCTATTATTGAACTACAATTAAAATATTTTTTTCTCTATGGCAACTACACAACTTCTGGATTAATATGAAAAATTAAAAAAAGTCAATGGTTTTCAAAATTTGGGGCATCTTTTTGTTTGTTTATTTTTGGACGAAATTCCCATTTTAGAGAAAATTGGCAAAGGAAAAATCGATTGCATTCTACATCACCGTAGTCTTTTAAATTGTGCCGGACATTTACCTAACACCCTGTATATTTACCTTATTTTTGTTGATATTATATTGACACAGTCAAAAAGAATTAAAAATACAATGAAAAATTAAAAATTTCCTTGAAATTTCTTTAGAATAGTATATTATTACATATCTTGTAAATCGTAGATTAACTTTAAGTTAAAAAAAAAGCTCGGAAAACAGGAAAATACAACTCGTGTTCATTTTCACCATGTAAACAAATACACAAGTCACTCTCGAGTGTTCCAGCTTTTGCCGTATATGGCGCTGCGATCTTAAAAAGTTTCCCCTATTACTTATTAGCAGAATAAATTTTATTATTTTGTTATGGATTTGCTTTCCAACATCTGGTCTACAGAAGTGGCAAGTTTTAGTAAAATTACACTCCCTAGCATAACATAAACAGGCGCTGGTTACCAGTAATATATGTATCCACCCTTCAGCAATAACAAGCGCTGGTAAGTAACGTTATCATGCAAGCAACAAGCGCGCTTATACCCAGACTTCTACGTATTCGTATCCTTAGCCACCTTTCTACGGTTTAATTGCAGTGGTAGAAATTAAACAGCCACGTTATTAATCAATAAAATTAATAACGTGAATGGACCATATTAGTGTGTCGTCACGTACATGTGCTGCCATCTGAGAGCTGAGTCCTTTTGAAGTTTAAAATACATGGGACATTGCTTTTGTTACCTTAATTTTATAAATATTTTCAATTTTGGAGCAAAAAATATGTATTTTTGATAAATATATACTAATATATACAGTCCAGACACTTTATATTATAGAATAATGATTTTATAAATATATAAATAAGGATTCGAAGATATATTTATAGGTTACGTTTTTAAATAATATGAAAATCGGAATATCTTTAGTATTTATTTAATTAACACTAAGTAATCATTAATATTTTGTTTTAGAATGCATATTGGTGTATTGTTTTGCTCCGAATTGTAACAATTACATCTACATTATTAATTGCAACTTTTTTCGTTTTTTGACAGATGAAAATGAAAAACAATAATGGAAAATTAAAAACAACATATTATTCCTTTAAACCATTTAGATATGGCACAAACACTTATTGCTATGTTACTTGCCATAATAGCGATTATTAACGTAAATTTTTCAAAATTAACCTGCAAAATAATATTGTTCTGCAAAAATAATGACATATTAAATTATAATGTATAAAATAAGAATTTTAATAAATAAATATTGACTTGTAGTTTTGATGTGAAGCACTCTCTTACTTTGAAAACTTAATTTATATTTCCAAAATACAATTTAACAAAAAAACAACATGCTAAATTCAAATAAAAGGAATCCAACCGCGAGACGGCAGCACTGAATCCCATTTTGTGACGTAGTTACTAATATGGTCTATTGTTCTTGATAGATTTCCAAACTAATATTGTAACAACTAAATATAAACATTTACAGTGGACAGAGATCTCAACATCGTCTTTTTTATACAAAATAATCACATTTAATAATTTTCTCAATAGTGTTTTTTTAAAAAGGCTTAGCGTATTGTGATATAAAAATGTACTAACGAAATTTGTTGTTAGTTACCAAATTAATAACAATACAGTTACAGTCTTCTTGAGAAATGTTTTCTAGAAGTCGATGGAGTGGATTGTAAATTCGGATCTCTATTATTCATATGTCGAATGAAGTCCCTGAAACAAAACACACATATCATTTCTATCTTAAGTTGCGTTCATAGATCTCAAATTAATAGCTTCTTACTGGAGTTGGTGTATTTTACCGGGATTTTAGGTCAAAAAGAAAAAACATCAAATTATTGAATGTCCAATACCGGTTTCGATAACTTTATTATCTCAGTTGATGTACGTGGACAAAAACAAAAAATTTATGTGAAGTGTGAATCTTCACACATTTCTGGGTTTTGCAGGTATTTAGTAACTGAATGATGATTATTTGGGATGCCAAAACAAATTTTATGTCAAAATATTTTTTTATGAATTTTAATTCGAATGCCTAATACCATTATTTAAGTTTCTAAATATGTACAGTATTTTATTTATACAGCAAGGTTCAGTAAGATTTTTAAAATTGCGCCTATGGCTTCCAATGGTTGCTTATATCATAAGTCCCGCCCTCTGATTTCGTCAAACATAATTAAATTATAATTTCAACACTTCCCACTGGTTATTAAATTTACGCTTTTAAAAAATAAATGCAACATTTATCAAAATATAACTAGAATTTTGACAAAATAATTTAAACAAAATAGAAATGCAAGAAAAAAAACAGAAAAAAATAAAAATAACAGGATTCGAACTCTGCAACGTTCGCACTGCAATTTACAAAGTGCGTTACGAAACCATCTGAGCTACCAGAGTTTCTTATCTGAAGTGTTACATAGCGAATTAAATATTTAACATATTTTAGTTAAAAACACAAAAAATGCGTTATTTTCCGAAAACATAATCTGATCAAAAATTCCTGTTGTACTATTCCGGTTCACACCAATGTACATTACTTAGAATTTTTTCAGATTTTTAGTTTAAACCATCTGGGCTACAGGGTGTGGGACAAAAAATTTATTGCACAATTTTGGCAAAAATCGCATCAAAATAATTTATTTTGCAAAAATAAAATTTTGATCGTTAATACACGTACTAAGGGCTTTCATTTGATACCCTACTCAGAATTTTAAAAAAATATTTTTTTTTTTGATGAGCACATTTTTGTTTATATTTTTAGGGGGATATGTTTTTTAGATGTTTTAGTATTTTTCCTATATGTGGGTCAAAGAGTTGTATAAGCATGCCAAATTTCAACTCTCTAGGTTTAGCCGTTTGGCTACAATTTTTACCGAACAGACAGACAGACAGACAGACAGACAGACAGACAGACAGACAGACAGACAGAGAGACAGACAGACGACAAAATGACGGTATAAGGGTTTTTTGGTCATACCTACAAAACCCTAAAAAATTGATGTGAAGTGTGAATTTTCACACATTTCAGGGTTTTGCAGGTATTTAATAACTGAATGATGATTATTTGGGATGCCAAAACAAATTTTATGTTCAAATATTTTTTTATGAATTTTAATTCGAATGCCTAATACCATTATTTAAGTTTCTAAATATATGCAGTATTTTTTTTTTTTTATATAGCAAAGTTCATTAAGAGAGATTGTACATGATATCGGTAAGTGTCCGGCCGGTTTCCGCCAACATATCGGAAGCTCGGACCCAACTTACAATGCAGTTTTCAAAAGGAAGGATAATTTTCGGTAAGTTTTAAGATTTTTCAATTCAGTATTGTTATTCATTCAATTACAGTAGGAGCTCGGTTATGTGAACTAATATTATTCATGGTTACAACGAACATTTTAATTTAATTTGATTTAAGAACAACTCCACGTTTCAAAATCCAGTACCGTAAAATAAATTATTATTATTTTTTTAATGTATAGTATTTTAATTAAAACGAGTATTTTAAAGATTGTATACTCAAACCAATTCTGTAACTCAGTTACTATGATAATAGTAACTAAATTTGTAACAATGAGCAAGGTCAGTTACTATCATAGTAACTTTGGGGTATTTCGTAATCCGTAAGACAAAAGTTACTACAATATTTAGTAACATGTTACTATAAAAGTTCCTATCATAGTAACTACCAAATGCTGGTGTTTATAAGTAATAACTTAGTTCTTATGAAGATAAAAATGGCAGACATTTGATTTTAAGTGTAATTTTTAGATATAATAGAATATGAAGAAGTTTAGTAAAGAAAATTATATAAATTAAATATATATAAAATATGTATGTATGAGTGTAGGTAAATGTTTATATTGCAGGAGATGAAATATATTAAAGATCAAAAAGTCTTTTCCAATTCCTCATTTTTTTAAAAATTATTTAAAAAAATTGTGTTTTAAAAAAATTAACAAAAGTTCTATTCAGTGACGCAAAAATAATTTCATGAGGGGGGAGGGTTATAAAATAAGACGTATGGAAGTAATGACAAAAGAAGGAAAATGCATCGAAGTATTAAAAAATCCAGTTTCATGGGAGAATTAAATAAATATATACTTACATTTCTGTCGGTACACTGCAATTCAATTCTTCATAATATTTATGCTTAGTTTGTAGTGAAAGTCTTAAGCCATCTTCCGTAACTTCCGCATTGTGCACGTCATACAAATCTATATTGCCCATGTTCGCCTACAAAAATAATCATACATCACTTTTCGTACAGCAGTTAGTTTGCAAAGGAGACCTTTTCTATCGGATGCATGACATAGAAAAGACCTCCTTTATGCACGTATTAAACAAAAAAAACGTCAAAGAGTAACAGCTGCCTTAAAGATTTCGGAATCAACAATTCGTAGAATTATAAAATGTAATAAATCTGAACTTCTCACTAACAAAATCAGGAGAAAACGAAGGAAATTAAAATCTTAACCAGTTTATTTTATTGATGCATTGGCACAAACGTGTGGTCATGAAGTACTAAGATTACCTCCTTATCCCTGCCAGTTTAATCCCATTGAACTAATTTGGGGTATAACAAAAAATTATTATGATAGACATATTGGTCAAAACGGATATAGTGATAACGAAGTTTTGTAAATGTGGCAAGTAGCCTGTGATCAAATTAATTGTGAAACTTGGGCAAAATCTGTTAAAAAAATCGAAAATTTAATAAATGAATGGTGGGAAAGGGAAAGGATTGTTGATGATATTAATCCAATAATAATAAATACAAGAAATGACAGCGATAGTTCAGATAACGACGATATCATGCATTACAGTGACTAATTTAACAAAAAATAAAAATAAACATTTAAATACAACTTGTAGCAATATATTATATGAATAAATATATTTTTACTTAATATTTTATTCCTTTGTACTTAGGGGAAACATAAAAATTTAATTTAAATAAACAACGAAGTATAATCCAAAATTTACGTAAATTTTTCCTTATTTATAATTATTACTTTAAAATTAATAATTTTGTTTGTGTGAGTACTGCTGTGAATTTATTTTCGTGCTCCAATTAGCAAACATATCTACGAATAATTCCGTTTCTTTCTAATGCTTTGTTTTTTATTAAAATAATTTGGAAGGTTGGTTGTCAACTTGCGTTCCTGTACGTTATTATTTGCATACCCATAGTAATGGGTATGCAAATAATTATAATGATATAGACAGAGAAAGCATATAGTATTGTATATCGATACTTGTAGCAACGAACAGTCACCTATCAGCAATCCGACTGTACCGCATATGTTATATGTTCCAAAGTCTGACGTCCCGTTAGAATACGGATGACACGTAGCCTCTCTATTTACCCCCACCACTACAAGTTACGAGACGACCATTACTTTAATAATCTTGGTTCAGCTCTACATTAGTAAGTGATTACAAATACTGTATATCTGTGTGTACACTAGTGCATAAAAGTGCCACTTTAGACACTATAATACGTGCGTAAAGTGTCCACTTTACACCCGGTGGCAAAAAAATTGTTTATTCTTACCAGTTGTAGACATGCACAAAAATATCGTGCGATTTCCGCGGAAGATTTTCCTGTAACAAGTTGACCAAATGTCACATCTGTTGTTCTGTCTTCTGGTAGAACATCCAAAATTTTATTTTCATATTGTCGTATGTCAAATTCTGGCAATTCAGTTTTTTCTTTTTCCTTTAAAAATGTTTCCCATTCTTTTACCTTTTTATCTCGTTCCCTTTTCTAAAAACAAAATTATAATTACAGGTGGGCCTTATTTTACGCCGCTTTATTTTACGCCGGTTGGAAGCGACCTTAAAATAACGCCGCTTTGAAACAGTTGAACGTCGGAGTCGGGTGTCGACGATTCAGGGGTCGAAGCGGGGATGTCTCGTGGTTTACGCAGTCGCAGTAATCGCACTACTGAGACGTATTCAGTTGTAAAATAAATTTAACTCGCTTTAGAGTGTCTGCTTTATGATATGTACATATTTAAATTTAAATAAATCTAAATCTAATATTTAATATAATCTAAATTTAATAATTTTAAATTTTTCTATATTATTTTTATTAACTTACTTTTAAAATTTAATTTAAAATTATTGAGTAATAATTATAATTTTCATTAATACCAATGGAAGATATATCTACAAAACACGATAGAAAACAACGTAGGTCAATTTCGATTGAGACAAAAATTGAAGTTATTAAAAGAATAGAGAATGGTGAAACTCGTCCGAAGATTTGTAGATGCCTAAACTTACCTCCATCAACGGTGACTACAATATTGAAAAATGCAGATAAAATTAAAAAATTAAGACATTTGTAAGACAGATCATGATTGCAAACGCAGTTCAACTATAATAAAAAATATCAAAATATCTATGGAACCTTACATAAGCCTTCTGCGTGAAAGAAAAAATAAAGAAAAATAAATTTTTAATATTCTTTCAAAGGTTTTGCTTTTATTTTTGATTATAATTTTGATTTCTGTTTTAATTTTTGTTTATTTGTATCGTATTGTTGCATTGTATTGCATGTTCTGTAATAATATTATAATTTTCTGTATATATAAGTAATAAATAAAGAAAAAACAAAAATAATTTAAAAAAAAACAATAATATTAATTCGAATAGAATGTTAATCCGTCTCTGGAATGAACATTCTTGGCTTTGATTTGCGCCGCTTTATTTTGCGCCGGTACGTAACACCGGCGTAAAACGAGGCCCACCTGTAATTTCTTTTCAAAGTTTAATATAAAAGAAGTTGCAGTCGATTTTTTTTTATAAAACCAATGATATCACAAGTAACTAACTATTACGTTTATACAATATCTATAAAAACTTAATATAAGTACCTCTAATACGGTAACATAGGGACATTGTCGATTTTTGTTGATCAACTCGTGCCATTGGTGTCAAAAGCTTAAATATGAAGTTTAATAAAAATCCTTTTAGACGAATTTACTCTGCACGTGTACACGGACCGACAGAGAGACAGACAGACCGACAGATATGTTAAAACTAGTCAAACCGTTATGTAGGGACCTCAATTCGTGGAGATCCATCGAAATCTCGAAATGTCAAAATCGGTATGATCACAATATACTAGCATCGGCGAATCAACGCAGTTACGTCACAATACGTAACAAACGACTGTATTGTCAAGAACAATGCAATTGTTTGTTACGTTGTTGCATTATATTGTTTGAAACGGGGCAACCCGAAAATCTCTTTTATTTGTAAAGATACAAAAAATCTTCAGAACAAAAGTTAAACTAGACAAAAAGGCCCATCTAAAGGTTACTATAAGAATTCTGAGACACTTCCGGTTTCACCGGAAATGATGTCAACTTTTGATCTAGCATAGAGAATCGATAATTTTATATTTTTTTCCTAAAAGTACATTAAATTAGCTTTACAATGACACTAAAAAGTCATATTTTTATGTTAACCATTTCAAAATGGCGACCATTTATTTACAAAATAATAATCAACATAAGTTTTACAAAGTTGAACGTAGCAAGCTTTGAAAACAATAAAAAAAGAAACAAAATATCTCTAAAATAAACTGTTATAACTAGTTATTATATGAAATAACTTAATACTGTTTCTTTTTTTATTGTTTTCAAAGCTTGCTACGTTCAACTTTGTAAAACTTATGTTGATTATTATTTTGTAAATAAATGGTCGCCATTTTGAAATGGTTAACATAAAAATATGACTTTTTGTTGTAATTGTAAAGCTAATTTAATGTACTTTTTGGAAAAAAATATAAAATTATCGATTCCCTATGCTAGATCAAAAGTTGACATCATTTCCGGTGAAACCGGAAGTGCCTCAGAATTCTTATAGTAACCTTTATATGGGCCTTTTTGTCTAGTTTAACTTTTGTTCTGAAGATTTTTTGTATGTTTACAAATAAAGGAGATTTTCGGGGTGCCCCGTTTCAAACAAATACAATGTATATGTTGGCGGTCGGCAAAAAGCTCGGAAAATAGGAAAATACAACTCGTGTTCCAGCTTTAGAAAAAATCCGACTACGTAATAATACTTACTTCTAACAAATTTTCACATTTCTCTTTATAAAATCTTATAGAATTAGGGTCCATATCTTTGAAGGGATTCTCTGGAGTATCCATGTCTTTTAATGGATTCTCTGGAGGTTCCATATCTTTGAATAGATTCTCTGGAGGTTCCATATCTTTGAATAGATTCTCTGGAGGTTCCATATCTTTGAATAGATTATCTAGAGGTTCCATATCTGTGAATGGATTCTCTGGAGGTTCAACAACTGATACGCCTTCATCTTCTTCATCTGAGTGATGAGACATTTCTACACCAGAATCATGATGTACAACCCTATTATGACTCTCACCATCATAATCTGAATGATATGCTGAAGCAGAAAATCTCCCAGAATCATCGCTCGTTGCTGGGGTATGCGGGAATTCAAAAGTTTGATTTAGCTCCATCAGTTCTAAGTTAGTCGTATCTATTGTGATATTTATAGTTGTATCCTTATCTATTTGAACTGTATAAGTTGGTAATTCTTCGTCGTTTCTACTTTCATTTATGTTTTCGTGATTTTCTGATGAACACGTTGGTTCTGGTTCTGTTGTATCATTATTATCAATAGGTTCTTGGATCATGTCTACATCTTCATTGCCTATTTCTTTGCCACCTGGTTCTTTAGGTTGTTCAATTAATTTATTTTTAACTGGGCGATTTTCAGAAATTATTTTATTGTATATATTTTCAGCATCTAGACACTGTAGATCACCATCTAAAATGAAAAAAAAAAAAACATATATACAGTCTGTTCCAAACGGTTAGGCGGAACTAAATGGGAATTTCGTTCTTTTAGGTTGTCACGAGAAGGGACCTTGCTTGGGTTATTTCATTTTTCACGTTGGAATGGCAAAATTTAAAATTCCAACAATGAAACCATGGAAACGAATGACATATGTCAAAATTGAATTATTCTGTTTACTTATTTTAATGACAAAAAAAAAAATGGGAAATTTGTATTAAGAATGACACAAAAAATCAAAATATAAAGAAAATGATATTTTAAACTGATATTAACCTTAACCAAAAAATGTTTATTGTAAGTATGATTTACAAAGCTTAAACAAAACGGCCGAAAAGCACAATTTAAACAATGAAATTAACTAGATTGCAAAATCTAGTTCCGCCTAACCGTTTGGAACAGACTTTATATTTGAAGTGTAAATTTGCAGACTTTCAGGATTTAGTTGGTATTTAATGTAAAATATTATAGTAAAGGAGACTTTAGTTGACAGATGACGGTTAATTATAGCATAGGGTTCAATGGGAGAGAACTATAGCAATAAAATTTCCATTTTTGAATAGAGCCATATCATTTGTTCACAGGCAAAGCTAGAAATAGAGAAAGAGATACATTTGTTTCACTTGACACGCCTGTCTTCCATCTAGTGATGGGAGCCGAATGCCCGCGTGTGTATACAAAGGGAAATACGTTGAAGTTACCATATTATAACATAACAACAAAATTGATGTGAAGTGTGAATTTTCACACATTTCCGGGTTTCGCAGGTATTTAGTAACTGAATGATGATTAATTGGGATGCCAAAACAAATTTTATGTCAAAATATTTTTTTATAAATTTTAATTCGAATGCCTAATACCATTATTTAAGTTTCTAAATATGTGCAGTATTTTTTTTTTTTTTATATATATAGCAACGTTCATTAAGATTTTGAAAATTGCGCCTATGGCTTCCATTGGTTGTTTAAGTCATAAACTCCGCCCCTCTGATTTCGTATACATTCAAACATAGAATTAAATTATAATTTCAACACTTCCTAATGGTTATTAAATTTACGCTTTTAAAAATTAAATGCAACATTTACCAAAATATAACTAGAATTTTGACAAAATAATTTAAACAAAATAAAAATGCAAAAAAAAAAACTTAAAAAGAAAAATTAAAATTGACAGGAATCGAACTCTAGTTTGCAAATTACAAAGAAACGACGAAACGCACTACGCTACGAGCGGTTACTTACCTACTGTGTTACATAGCGAATTAAATATTTAACATATTTTAGTTAAAAACACAAAAAATGCGTTATTTTCCGAAAACATAATCTGATCAAAAATTCCTGTTGTACTATTCCGGTTCACACCAATGTACATTACTTAGAATTTTTTCAGATTTTTAGTTTAAACCATCTGGGCTACAGGGTGTGAGACAATTTTTTTTTTGCACAATTTTGGCAAAAGTCGCCTCAAAATAATTTATTTTGCAAAAATAAAATTTTGATCGTTAATCCACGTACTAAGGGCTTTCATTTGATACCCTACTCAAAATTTAAAAAAAATTTTTTTTTTTTTCGATGAGCACATATTTTTTTATATTTTTAGGGGGATATGTTTTTTAGATGTTTTAGTATTTTTCCTATGTGCGGGTCAAAGAGTTGTATAAGCATGCCAAATTTCAACACTCTAGGTTTAGCCGTTTGACTACAATTTCGACCGAAAAGAGAGACAGATAGACAGACAGACGACAAAATGTCGGTATAAGGGTTTTTTGCTCATACAGTAATACCCCGCCACTCGACGTTAATTCGTTCTGAAAAAGCGTCGAGTAGCGATTACGTCGAGTGGCGAGTCGAATTTCTCCATAAGAAATAAAGGGAATCATATGTACACATATACATATACATATAAGGAAATACATATATGTATATGTTTTCCTTTTAGCTATGCTTGCATTTCTATCCTTTGGACCCATAATTATAAATATAAATCACTTATTTTAGCAAAAAACAAAAAGTTCATAACAGCACTAAATCTGCGTTGTTGTCGTCAAGATATCTAGGCGCGAACTGCTGGCCATTCGTTCATTTTGCTTTGTTTACCAAAATATGTATCACGTGATCGGTACTCGATCACGCGTCGGATAGCGATGCTCCGTCGACTCTCACTCTCGACATTTACGTCGAGTGGCGAAAACGTCGAGCTAAGAGGCAGTCGTGTAACGGGGTATTACTGTACCTACAAAACCCTAAAAATTACTAGATTTCAAAATCTAGTTCCGCCTAAACGTTTGGAATATTCTATATATTGCAAATAAAGTAGACTTACCATTCCAGGATAAGTTCGGATAACAACTGTCGTAAAATGCGTCAAATTCCTTGGATGGAACACTGATCGGGTCAGGGAGTTTTCGCTTTTTCAAATCAATTGCTGAATCCGTTTCATTGTGTAACGTTCTTTTTCGATTGCACAAAACATTCTGTTTAGATAATAACACAACACATTCCTACAAAATAAAATTAATAATTAAGGCCGCGGTCTGACTGATCGAGTGCTGTCGATCGTTTGCTGTCGAGCAAATTTCAAACACACGTTAACTAAGGGCATGAGTCGCACTGAACCATCGTTTGCTGTCAAGTAGCATCAAGTTGTTTGTATTTCAAACCGGTTTGAATTTCACACGACGCTCGAGGCAATAGCACATGCGCATTTAAGCATATACAGTTCATAACCATATATTATTTGACAGTTGGAACGTGAAAAAAAAACAAAATTACAATATAGAGTAAAATGGACTCGCTAATTAGTATTAACTGTTTGATAGAATTATTTTAGGTTGGAATATGCACTATGCGACAAGTGAGAAACAAATTTACTTGACACTGAATGATCGATAATACTCGACAGTACTTGATCAGTCAGACCAGCTTTTAAATTTTTAAATGACAGTCAGACTGCTGCCTAAGGAGTCCATTGGCAAAAGCAGTTAAATGCACTTGATATTTTTTTTATATTATTTATTATTTTGTAAATAAATGGTCGCTATTTTGAAATGATTAAAATTAAAGTATGATATTTTGATATTCTTGTAAAGCTGATTTAATGTACTTTCAAGAAAAATAAATTAAAGTACCGATTCCGTATGCTAGATAAAAAATTTAAACAATTTCCACTGAAACCGGATGTGATGCAGAATAGGGGATAGGCATGATTTTTTTTATTTATTTTTTTTATTATATTCCTCTTGTTGCATATAAACATAAAAAAGTTTTTTTTTTAATTTGAAGGCTTAAAAAATCATAAATGTATGTAGCGTGCGAAAACCACGTATGACGTCATACCCTACATAAGTGTACTGCGTACAGCCTACCCAGTCCACAGCGTACTACCTACACAGTCTGTCGTGAACTTATTTGCTTGTATAACTTTTATAGATTGTGTAAAGTTAGAGTGATTTTAATTAAAATAAAGTTTAATTCTATAAAAACAATTTATACATGGTTACCGAATTAAATTTTATATTAAAATATATAACCTATATTGCAGTATTTCAATTATGCCTCTAACGTTTTGTAACTTCATGTAAACAATGTAGTAAAATTCTGACATTACATAAATATTTACATTTTACAGAGTTGCAGCATTTATATTGTTTACATAAAGTTATAGAATACATAAATGGTTTACAAGTCTGTTTTGACACCACGTATTTCTTCAGCACTGTAGCATTCATTATTTTTCATATATTCCATGTGCATAAAAGCACCAATGTTGGGTAAATTATTACTCTGAGCCCTAACACAATCTTTATCTGCCATTTTGATAATAAATGCGTGAAAAATTGTTTAAAAACAAATATAAAACTCTCGAACAATACAATATACACACGTAAAGATTATGTTGTAGTCTGGGCCGTCTAGGGTTTGACGTCATACTCAGTCGTATTTACTCGGCAACATTCGCGCTGTGGTCGGCTTATTTCAAATTATGAATATTTTAATTACAAAATTTGGCTGTAATATTAATTAAAATGTAATTTTTGTTTTGTTAGGTGACATAACTAACATTAACATATCAAAAAAATGTAGTTATAAGGAAATATAAATTTTATGCGTATCCCCTATTCTTATTATAATCCTTAATGGCCAGTTGCTAAAGTAAGAGTTATCCCTAACTCGAGTTAAAATCATTTGTTTTTGTATGCTACAACATATAAAAACAAATGATTTTAACTCGAGTTAGAGAAAACTCTTACGTTAGCAACCCGACATAAGTGGGCTTTTTTGTCTTGTTTAAATCTTCTTTTGAAGAATTTTTTCTTTCAAATCTTTTAAAATAAAGGAGTTATTCGAAGTACGGCGTTTCAAACAAACACCCTGTATATTAAAATTGACAATATAAAAATTTAATATTAGTGTAATATCAGCAGTCCTAGTTACGAAAAAAAAGGTTCAAACAATACCACAGACTGGGTCGATAATTTTTAAAACAATACAAACCTTCAGTTTAATTTTTTTATAAAACTTCTCCTTTACTTCAATTTTTCGAGATGTCTTTTCCAATTCGGTTTTTCCAGATAATTTCTTTCCCATTCTAATTGATTTCTGTAATTTAGATTTCTCAATTTTTAAATATTCTTTAATAGCTTTACAACCTTTGCAAGAGTCATTCTCTCCACAACTTTTAGGAAATCCTTTAAAATCAAGATACTCATTACGATGTTCATCAATTTTTTTCTTGCGTAATGATCGAGAATCAATACCATATTTTTGTAGTACTTCATCAGAAAGACATTCTAATCTTAATCTAGCTTCTCGTATACAATGAACTCGTGCATCAACATTAACAGTTTCATCGACAGTATTAATAGATTCATTGACGGTATTAATAGATTCATCAACGGTATTAATAGATTCATCGACGGTATTAATAGATTCATTTACGGTATTAATAGTTTCATCGATCGTGTTTTCACTAACTGGTTCACTTTGTGTATTTGATATATCGACACTGCTTGTTGTTTCAGAATTTGATGTACTGGGTTGATTAAAACTATCATTTTGATTATCTGTTGCTTCACTGGTATTTTTGGTATTTTGTGATGTTTCTTCCGATGTATTATTTTCAGTAGCTGTATTATCGGGACATGCTTCTAATGGTGGAGTCGTATCTTCACTGTCAGAAATACTATCGTCTTCTTCTCCATCAATTTTATTTAAAATTTTTTTAATTTGTTTCTTTTCACAATTGTCCAACATGTTCCATAGGACACCTGTAAAGAATATTAAATTAATTAAACTTATATAAACAACAAGTACAATACTTTCTAAAGTCCGTTTACCATAACTATGATATGACGTCACAGTTGAAAAACTCAACTTGTTGCCAATAGGGGAAACTTTTTAAGATCGCAGCGCCGTATGCGGCAAAGCTGGAACACTCGAAAGCCACATTAAACTGTTATTCGTGTATTTGTTTACATGGTGAAAATGAACACGAGTTGTATTTTTCCTGTTTTCCGAGCTTTTTTTTAATTTAAAGGTAATCTACGATTTACAAGATATATAATAATATACTATTCTAAAGAAATTTCAAGGATATTTTTAGTTTTTCATTATATTTTTAATTCGTTTTGACTGTCTGTCAATATAATAACAACTAAAATATGGTAAATATATTAGTAAAAATTAGTATCTCTGCCTGAAAAAGTAGAAGGGCCTTTTAATATATCAACTGATGATTTAGGCAAATTTTGGGTGCGTTAAATGCTTTTTTTCAGTCATTTTTTGGACGTAAAAAATCACTTTTCATAAAATGCAACGGGCAAACAAGCATGCATGGGCTTGGATTTTTGCCCATTTTTAGTTTTTAAGTCCATAAAAACCTACGATCCACTTTTCTCTCTGCCTCCAAACGTCGTTTCAATTGATATTTTTTTCGATTTAGGTAAATTATGGAATGTTTAAGAAGGATTCTTCATTATTCACGATTTACATTGCGGCACACAACAAAATTGATTGTTTTTTTTTCCATGATACACAAAAATAAAACACAAACAACAAAAAAACACGTATTTTTCCATTGAACAAAACAATGTGGCTTTCGTATCTTTCACAAATTGCCACCAGATGTCAGGGCGCTTAGGAAGTTTCCCCTATTCGTAAACTGGCAAAAAAAGTTAGGTTATATCGAACAACATATTTTGTGTCTCTTTCTATCTCTTAGAAATTGAAGTGAACTCGAAACAATAATGGGTGTGGCCTTAACAACGATTGAACATGCCATTGATGTCAAAAGCTTAAATATGCAGTTTCATAAAAATCCTTTTAACCGAATTTGCTCTGCACGTGTACATAGACAGACGGTCGGACGGACGGACAGACAGACAGATGGACGGACAGACAGACATCATGCTAAAAATAGTCAAAACATTATGTAGAGACCTCAATTCGTGGAGATCTATCGAAATATCGAAATGTCAAAATCGGTATGATCACAATACCTCCCTTATACCCTTTTCACACTAGATCTTTAAGACGAGTGAACTTAAAGTTCACCGATATTTAAGATCGGTATGCTTTCACACTTGATGTTTAAATCTCTGGTGCTGTCATCAGCTACAGTAATTTTGTCCTTAAGTTACCGTCATGAAATTACCAGTTTTGAACTGTCTGCGCACACGCACATTTTGAATTATTATAAACAATTAAGGATATTTCATTTCATTGAACAATAAAGGCACTACAATAAAGAATATATTACACCTGTATTAACATGTAAGTCGATACATTTTATCTCAATTATTGTAGTTCTGTATTTTATTAAACACATTATTAAAATAAATAATTTTATTATAACAATAAGTATAAACTTCTTATAACGTCGATATAATACAGTATTCTTGTTTATGATAATATAAAATGTTGACAGCACAAAGTCAAGGAGTATTTTTTTATAATAGAAATTAAGTTGGTAATGCGGACGATGTTTAAGACGTCTCTGTCTTAAACATCGCTTGTGTTTAACCAAAGCCATACGGTTTCACATTAGCGTTTAAAGATACATTCACTTTAACATCCGATCTTAAAGATCTAGTGTGAAAAGGGTATTATATATGTTGGCGGTCGGTAAAAAGTACAAAAGACGGTTTAAAATTACCAATTTCCTGTAATTCTTTCTCTGAATATGGATTTTCTTTTGGTTGCTGTTCAGCTGAACTTTCTTCTCCAAGCGTGGGGTCTTGTGCTGATGTACCAGGTTCATTTGTTTCTTCTTTCTTATCATTTTTCTTTCTTTTATTTTTTTGTTTAGGGTTTTCTTCGGGTTTATCAGTACTTTGAGCAGGATTTACTACTTCCAAATTGGCAGTTGAAGTGCTTGGAACTGGCTCGTTTGTATTTTCTTCTGGAGGTTTACTGAAATTTACAAATAATTATAAGCATGTGGAAATTAGATGTATGCAATGGTGTAAATATTTTTTCATTCGGATAAATATTTGGAGAGTTACGGATGGAAGATATTTAAATTAATGGCATGATATTAAGAGCTGTTAGACTTAAATTAATGAAAGAAAAATTATTTTCAAATATTTGTTGAAAAATATTATTTGAAAATATTTGTTGTTGGTCTGATAACCACATTTTAAGCATATTTTTGTGAATTTTTTTTCAAATCTATGGTTAAATTTATTCATTTTCAAACTAAGTACATATATAAAGTATGTTTTGAAGAAGATACAAAAAAATTTTGAAGGCAAAATATGGCGAAATGAGCCAGCTGTGGCAAATCTTCTCAGACTCCGGGAAAAAAAATAGATTTTGCGGTGACCAGCATAACTCGTCACTGGATCATCTGAAATCAAAAATCCAAAAAGATTTTGTTAGTTTATGAGTTTGCCAAGGTAATGACGTTGAGTTTTTATTTTTAAAATGATATTTCAGTTTTTAGCGTTACTTAGAAGACAAAAAAAATGAATTCCCCCAAAAAAAACCTAAAAATAATGAAATTGTGATTATTAAATAAAAAAAACCCATGAAAAAAATATATCTCAACGTCGTTACCTCGGCAAACTCATAAACTAACAAAATCCTTTTGGATTTTGGGAATTTCGGCTCAGTTTGCGGAACCGAATCAGTGGAGGTCGTTCAGTTTGTTGAGCCGGTTCATTGATCAGGCTCAGTGATCCGGTTAAGTAAACATGTTTCCGAGACACAGGTCGGTCGTTAGTTCGTAGGTAGAACGTCGCTTAGAGCCGGTTCTTGCAATATATGAACTGTAAACATGATCCCGAGACACAGGTCGGTCGGTCGTACGTAGAACGTCGCTTAGAGCCGGCTCTTGCTTAGAACCGGTTCTTGCAATATATGAACTGTACACATGATCCCGAGACACAGTTCGGTCGGTCGTAGGTAGAACGTCGCTTAGAGCCGGCTCTTGCTTAGAACCGGTTCTTGCAATGTATGAACTGTAAACATGATCCCGAGACACAGGTCAGTCAGTTGTCGGTCGTTCGCTCGTAGGTAGAACGTCGCTTAGCCCCGGCTCTTATCTAACATTTTTGAAACAAACAATTCACTTTATGTAGCTACTGTATTTTAAACCAGATGTGTTAAGTTTATGGCGATGTTTATTGCCCTTATAAATCGGACATCTGGGATTTGGGCAATATTTTTAATATTTTTATATAGTATGGTTGTAAGAAAATACAGACTAAGCCTATTAGTTTCAAATAAACTGCTCTACATATTGATGACAAAATACACTTTATGATAATACATTACAAGCCGAGTTCTCGCGAAGTTCAACATGACATCGATCCAGATCCGGATCACTCCGGTCACGGCTCACAATCGCCCGACCAATCGTATCCTTGAAACTTGAAACTATACAGTAAGCCGGCTCATTTCAATTTGGTGAACCGTGTCACTTCGGTCAGTGTACTGAGCCGGTTCATTCATGAACGACCCATCTCTAGTCATAATCGCTCATATAATAATATACTATTACACAAATTATTTGACATTAAGCAGGAATTGAAATCACGTCAGTGCACTTACTTAGCGGACAAATAGTTTGCTGCAACAATTTAACGTTTGCAGCTACAGGCTTGCCATCTTAATCTTCAAATCAATTTTTACACTATAAATATTTTTTAAATATCAAATTAATTTCTGTTTAGTTTTCCAAATATAAAATTACATCATGAATAACAAACGTGTTTATTCTTGCTATCACTGTTTACTTTAATTTTTATGAACACCTATTATTTTATCAAGACATTTATGTGTTAGATAACTAGAATTATTTACAAAACATATTAATCGCGTTCGTACCAAAAAATATTTCTTATACTTAGTCATACCATATTTGTTTCTGATGTTGTTAAATTAACTACGTTTTAAATTACACTAGCTGCCCAGCCAGGCTTCGCTCAGGGATAATTCAATATTATATACTTTATTTTAGAACTTACAACATACCTTCTCGTAATTAGGTTACCGGACAGAAGACAATACTATAAACACGTGAAAGGCCAGGATTGAACTACTTAACAGATTCTTTTAATTATGAAGTGTATAAATCGGGTACCAACTTTGATGAAACCTACATTGTCGCTGATAATTTCAAGAAAATATGTTAATTAAGAATGCAGAACATGAATATTGTTTTACCCGCGCTCACAAATTTCATTATAACTTTGGAACTACTGAAACGATTTTAATAAAACACAGCCTAAAATCTGACCAGAAGATGTAGGTACAGATAGAAAAAATCGGATCAGTATTTCTCGAGTAATATTTTAAATATAAACCGAAAAAAAAAGATAGAAATATCATTGGTCGACTTATCAGTAACTTACCGGTGAATTTTACTGAATGTACATGTTTTGACAGCGCTGTCGAACGGTATATATGAAAACTACATTATCTAAACAATAACCGATGATAATGACAGAAATAAACAGATAAACAGTGTCTTTTGGAAAGAATTGTTTCAAAGTTTATAAAAAATGGAAAATGTTTTTTGATGAAGACGGAATTGATTTAAATTTAGTACTGAATTTACCAGAACCACTAACGCATCCAAATATATCTGTATTAAAACAAAATGAAGTTGCAAGAAAAGAAAATTATTTTGAAGTAATTGTGGTACAACATAATATTTGTTAAAACCAGGGCTTCGAACCGGAACTGAACCGAAAAAAAAACCTTATTTTTGTCGGAACAAAAATCGGAAATAAACTGAAAAAAATATCGGTTTATTTCGGTTCAGATAATGTTTATGTGAGTGAATATAAAATACATTTTATTTAAGATTATTTTTTAAACTGATGAGCAGAAAAAAATCGTAATTCGTAATTTTTTTAACTGATAAGTAAAAAAAAATTGCGATTCTATTAATTCCTGGGGGGAGCCCAGAACCCCCCCTGGCAGCTACCTTGGTATGATTATCATAAAATAAGGAATTAAGTGTTCTTCTAAATTATAGTAGAAAATAAATTTCTAATACAAATAAAAGCATTTAAAAATTTATCACTCAGAACTGAACCGAAAAAAACCGTTAGTTTTGCCGGAACGAAAACCGGAACCGAACTGATATATATGTTTTTAATTGAACCGTAATGAAAAAAATAACGGTTCGAAGCCCTGGTTAAAACAATTATTAAATAGATTTGTACGTAAGCCTTTAGAGTAATTTTAATATTAACTTGTTCTTTAAACGCGTCTCCTCAGTAACTAAGCAAATTGACTTAACAATCTTTTCCTTCTCACCACACCTTTCATATAGAGTATAGCTAGTACCCGATACTGAATGCTACCCAAATTTGATATATATATATTCTACGAGTGACCTACATTCAAATTCAACTTTTATATAAAACCGTATAACTAGAGAAATTTTATTAATTTCACACAATATAATACCAATTAAGAGTAAAACATTTACACTACTATGTATATATTCTTTTTAATATTAATTATTACTAGTAAATTCATATCAACGTACCTTGAAACGTCACACAACATAAGATGTAATTTTATAAATTGTTTTAATAACAGATCAACTTTTTTATCATAAAGGGTAGCCCAATTTTGGACAAACAAAGCTGCTTCTGCAAAATTATAAGTTGATAAACCATTAGGTAAAATTTCTTCGGTTTCACTTTGTTGATTTACAAATGAATCGATAGCCTGTAAACAAATAACCTCATAAATACACTGTTATAAAAACTTAAACAAATTATACTAACCCCACTAAGTTCATCATCCATAACAGGTTTGCTTTTCCATTTTTGAATATGTTTTAACAATTTCTGACTGACAGGACAACAAGAATCCATAATGTTGCTTAACAAGCGTGTTATTCAAGTTGTTTGTGTTAATATAGAATATAATACTTTATTATCATACGGTGCAATACTTATTGGCTATAAACAAACGTGACACGTTCAATTGTTTAAAACAACGTTAAACAACTGAAAATATTACAAAACGAATCCATTTTGTTTTGATTGTTTCTAAAACGCTTGTAATACACCCGCGCGTCCTTTCGCTGCCATCTACACGTACTCTGTTTATGTTTGAATACAGCAGCGACATCTAATTTTCAAAAAATATATTACATAACCAATCCTTTAAAGAGGCTGTGAACTGCGCAGAAATATCTCACAAAATAGTCGATACTGTCCCTATTTAAGTGACTTATTTAATACGTTTAAGATAACTGGGCATTTAATGTAGTTGATTTTAAGTGTAACTCGAATTTATTGTATTAAATATTTGAAAGTGAGTGAGTGATTTATTGTCAACTATTATTATACGACAAAATGGGGTTGTCCGGCTGCTATGGATGTATTAAGTATCTTATGGTACTTATCAACATTATATTTTGGGTAAGTTTTCTGTATTAAAAATACATACATTGACCTTCTACTGTACATAATTTCATACAGCAGTTAATATAGATTGTAAAACTTATTCCACTTTTTAATAGCATGCTAATGTGAAAAACAAATACAGTAAACAGTGGCGTAGGTGTGATATTTTTACTCTGACCTACACGCTGAAACTATTTTATATTGCTTCAGTGTGACTTTCAGGAAGTGACGATAAGAAGGTGACAAATAAAAATGACAAAAAGAGTTTATTTAATCCCTGCATACAAAAAATTTGTTTCTTGTGTGTTTCTTTATTCGTCCTCGTTTTTTATATAAATAATGTAAAAGACAAGATGGACAGATAGACAAATAAATAGATAAACAAGGAATAGAGTTATAATAAACAAATATTAGTCATTTAAATAAAACTTCTTGCGGAGTGGCTCCAGATTTAGTAAATATAGGTCATCCAAAAAACCAAAACAATGATGTAATGGACGAAATTGTTTATATTATGCTCAATAGTGTCCATTTAAAAGTTTTTTTTTGGCTTGGCATGTGCGTTTGTCACAATTTATATCCGTTTTATACAAAAGCTAATTAATATTTCATAATATTTGATAGAAAATTACTGTGACAACAGTTAAAATACTTTTTGGGTTTCATAAATATAGTAAAGGAGACTTTAGTTGACAGATGACGGTTAATTAAAGCATAGGGTTCAATGGGAGAGAACTATAGCAATAAAATTTCCATTTTTGAATAGAGCCATATCATTTGTTCACAGACAAAGCTAGAAATAGAAAAAGAGTTACAATTTGTTTCACTCATAGAGAAGGAAAGACTATTAGCGACCACCCAGAGATGAATGCGCGTGCGTGTATACAAAGGGACATACGTTGAAGTTGCCATATTATAATATAACAAAAAAAGACAAAAATTATGAACGTACGTTACAGTAAGAAGCAGAAATACGTTCTTGACATCTTACATAAAACTGTGTGAAATGGATATATATTTCTTTATCGGTTCTCAATCGATCAATCTGTCAAGTCAATTCTCCTTTACTATATAACTCAGGAACCTTTAAACCAGTGTTTCTCAACCGTCGGTCCGCGAAATTTTTTTGCTGGTCCGCGAGATTTTTTTCCCTATGCAACTATTTGCCTAATAAGTTATAAAGCGTGTTCTACATTATACAATTCTCATCAAATTTTCATACTTATTTCTTTGACTAGAACTTGTACTAGAAATAAATCAGTGAAATTGTACAGTGTAGAACACGGTATCTAGTCAAGGTCAACTTTATTCAAAACTAGATTTGATCCAACTATTCTTGAAAACACATCCAACTTGCAACTCGGTGCATGCGCAGTAGACAGTTTTAACAATAGTACCAACATTAAAATTACGCTTGTAAATATTTTGTATTACCACGTGTTTAATAGTGTTTTGTTGATCATTGGTTTGAATAAGCGAATATATAAATTGTGTTTTGTACGTAAATCAGTAATTTTACAAATCTAATAGCTAGGTTATAAACATTTGACAAGATATGAATTATATTTTTATGTTGGTACTTTAAATGAACTGAAACACGTGTAAGAATTTCATTCTCTACCAAAAAATTGAAAAATAAATTGTATTAAAACTTTGACAACTTCTAGTTCAAAGAAAAAAGTTTAGAAAATTGATGAATAAAGTATAATGTAGAACACGCTTAACCCACTTAATTTAGAGATGAAAATCTCGGTCCTTAATCTGTTAATTGCTAATAAGTAGAGACCGGTAAAAATATGCAACGGTACTTTTGCCATAGGCGTGCTATTTTAAACTTTATTTTAACAAAAATCCAACAAAAAACAAAAGAATAAAACACTTGTACCGCAATGAATTCTTATCTTAATAACGACACCTCATTATTTTGGGATTATATCCGAGATAGGTAATTCCAGTCACTCCTTTGCCATTGTTCAGTTTTTGATAAGATATTAAATTTTTATACGCTACACTATTTGTCAGCAGGGCACATTACAAATATATATAATTACATTTTACTTCTACAGATAACACATGTGCCGCTTTTTATCGAAAAACACCTAACTAAAGTACTAAAAAGTAAAGTACTTTTCACTAATTTATATGTGATTTTTTATTTGTTGTTTTTTTTTTGTGTTTGTAATCAGTGCAATAAAATATATAAATCTTTTGCTATACACATTACTTTCTAAACTTGCCGGTCCGCGAATTTTTTCTAGGTCGCTTGCTGGTCCGGTATGAAAAAAGGTTTGGAAACGCTGCTTTAAACCTTCACTCATGTATCTGTCTGTTTGTAAGGTAGATATTGTGGCCAAACGGTTGAACCTAGAGTTAAAATTTGGCATTAATTTACAGTTCAAAATAACTTTTGAAACTATCACCAGTCAAATTTACAAGAGTTCATATACACACCAGTTTTGCAAGTGAAAGATGGAAATCCCTTCGTAAAATATTTATTATCTATTATCGTTTTCCTATTTTCCTAATTCTGCTGTCCTAGATTTTTACTAACTAAATCCAACCTAATTACCTAGATTTTAGGTATACGGTATACAATCTTTAAAATACTCGTATTTTAAAGATTCGTGCACTAATTTCTTGGCACTGGACTGCTTTAGAAACTTGATTATCTATCTTGAATTTAACTTAAACAAACTTTTGTCTGTTGCGCTTTTGCTCTTAATTAGGGAAGCAGGAAATCGCATAAATATTTTTTTACATGTTAAATCGCTATGGATCCTGTATTTGTTTTTTGTATAAATTTGTCAACATCTGCGAAACATGTGTATACACAAGGCAATGACTAACATGAGGTTCTAATTTGTAATAGTTCTAAAATAATTATTGCGAGACTCAACATAAATTGCAATAGTTCTAAAGCAGTACTATCGAATTGGTGTGATGCGACACCTTGGTGTGTCGACCACATTGTAATGTGTCGCGATATTTACAAATCAAATAAATCTGAATAAAATTAATAATTTATATTTCAGTTTAAAGAATTCTTCATTGCTCTTGGAGTAATACATAGGCACCCGCAGTAACGGGGAGGGCAAGGGACAGTGGCGTAAATAGGGTCCGCAAAACACCGAAATGCGGGGGGGGCGCAGTTAAGGGGGCACAACACAATTTGCCACGAAACTATAATATCACTTTGTAGGAGGTGATGACCTTTTTTTGTCGTCACTTGGATTTTAGCAAGTGAGGACCTTTTTTTGCACTTATTACTTTTTTCCTTGTACCTTATCTAAGTTTATCGGGGCCTACATTTTGTTTTGCGGGAAGGCCACCAAATCCTAGTTACGCCACTGGCAAGAGACGCTTGCCCTCCCCCTGAAGTCTTCACTTTTAAGTTTCTTTTTTGTTCTCAAATTCATTATTTTTTTTTACCGACCGCCAACATATTAGACGGCCAAGGGAGGTATTGTGCTCATACCGATTTGACATTTCGAGATTTCGATGGATCTCCACGAACTGAGGTCCGAACATAACATTTTGACTATTTTTAGCATGATGTTTATCGGTCTGTCTGTCTGTCGGTCCGTATATACGTGCAGAGCAAATTCGGCTAAAAGGATTTTTATGAAACTTCATATTTAAGCTTTTGACATCAATGGCACGAGTTGATCAACTTTTGGTAAAAATCGGTTAACTAGAAATGGGAGTTTCCTCGTGTCGGTTTTAAGATTTTTGCGAATATTTCAGAGAAATATTTCGAAAAAATTTATTTAACAAAAGTTGCTATAAAAGCAATATCTAACAACTTTTATTTGAGATATTTATTGATAAAGCAGCATAAATTAAACAAGTAGTTTGTGATGGCGGGCGGTCTTGTGGTGGCCACAACTGATTTTTTTAAATTTATTTATTTGGTCTTGGCAACTATGACCATTAACCAGGATACGTGCTTTTTAATTTTTAGGGTTTTGTAGGTATCACTACCAACAAAACCCTTATAACGTAACTCATGCGTCTGTGTGTCTGTCTGTCTGTACGGTAGACATTGTAGTCAAACGGATGAACATAGAAAGTTGAAATTTGGCATACTTGTACAACTTTTTAGGAAAACTATAGAGTTCAAAAAAAAAAATAATACAGCGCGGGATAAATATAAACAAATATGTATTTAATGTAAAAATAAATATTTTTTTAAAATTTCGAGTGGATTATCAAATGAAACCTTTTAATGCGTGGATTGTTTTTTAGAAAAATCTTTTTTTTTATGAGTTTTTTGTCAATATAATGGCAAAAAACTTTTGTCCCCCACCCTATCTCCCAGAGGGGTTGAAATAAAAATCTGAAAAAAATCTCAATAATGTACATTGATGGGAACCGGAATAGTTCACCAGGAAGTTTTGATCAAATTGGTTTTTCACAAAATATTGTTTTTTTTTGTGTCGTCGAAAATAAATATATTTTTTTAAAATGTATTGTTTAGTATCAAAAGAAAGCTCTTAAGACGTAGATAAAGGAACGGGAAGTAGTTTTTTATTATTTTAATACGATTTTTTCATAAAAAGTACTAAAAAATCAGTGTCCAATCAAATAAAAATCTGAAAAAAAAATCTAAGCAATGTATATTGCTATGAACCGGAAACGTACGGGAAGAATTTTTTATCCTATTTCGTTTTTGGAAAATATTACAGATTTTGTGTTATTGATTTTTTTTTTTAAATTTTATTGTTAGGATATTAAATGGAAGCTCTTTAAGTGCAGATTAAGGAACGGTAATTGATTTTTGAAATACATTTCATTTTGACTAAATTTTTCCAAGTATTAAGATTGTCGTTTAATATCTTAGTTTATCTATGCAGTCAAAAGAAAATGATAAACTTTCTCAGATTTTTCTATAAAAAATAATTGTCTTTAGGGTTTTCTGAGACGGATACAAGTTAGTATATAATTATGCCAAATTTGTTTATCTAATGTGAATTAAACAGTCCCGAATATAATGTTATAAAAATAAACATATGTAACATATGTGTATAAAATTTGAACCAACTGCCATAATCAACTGACAGATTTAATAAACATCTAAGGCAGTGTTTCCCAAAGTGAGTTCCCAAAATATCAGGGGTTGCGCGAGATAAGGTGTCCTTTTATAATAGATTTGACAAGGGTTCTACGATTTTTGGAAAACTGTATTAGGGTTCCGCGACAAATTAAACTTGTGTTTTAATATACTATTGTCCCACACCCTATTTCCTAGAGGGGTTGGTTAAAAATCTGGAAAAAAAAAAACAATAATGTACATTAATTTGAACCGGGATAGTTCAACAGAAATTTTACTGATGGCTTACTACGCTGTATGCAACAGGCCCTTAGTTTTTTTTTTAACATATATTTTTTTTGCAGGTATTAGGGTGTGTGGTTGTTGGTTTGGCAATATGGATGTTGACTGACCCAACATTCTACTTCTCGATGGCCCAAGAAGAAAACCATTATAATATCGCCCTGTACGTGATGCTGGGAATTGGAGCTCTCTGGCTGATCGTTGCTTTCCTAGGATGTTGCGGCGCATTTAAGGAATCTCAGTGTATGCTGATTTCGGTAAGATTAGGATTTACCACATTAATTCACTTTTAATATGCACATCCTCGATTGAACGGTGGAAACGGTGAAATTAATACAATTATAAATTATATATATTCTGTAATAATCATAAATGTAGTATGGAACAAGTGCATTGTAAGAGGGAAATACTTATTTGATACGCTAAATGTAAAACATGTCCAAATATCTGCAGAATATATTAATCTTGGCGTGAATTAACGCTGGACAAGTAACTCTGAGATTTGAGAATGCCGATTTAACATTCGATCGTAACTATGGTGAGTATTTACCGTTTACGCAACTTACGCCAGCTTTCAGAAACTTACTGAATATCGGAACAAGAATAAGGAATAGGAAATAAGAATAGTACACAAGATGTTAAAATATGGCTGCGCCGTATATCGGTTTATGTAGGAATGAAATTTAACTTAAACATAAGAATAGTTGGTAACATTCAACATTTTATTCTTATTTCAAGAATAAGACACGATAAGCCTGCGCACAGCAATCAAAATGTCTGCCGTAATAAAGTTTGTTCAACAGATGTTTTTCAGTTGTGATCAGAGGGTTGTAAACAACAATAAAATGTTTTTAACGGTAGTAAACGAAATTTTTTTAAAGGTTATATGAATCAGAACCTGTCAAGTGACAAACGTTAAACACAGGCCAACGCAAGTACGCAAGCGCAGCGACGAAATGTTATGTCCTATATAAACGGTTTAATATTTTTTATTCTTGTGTACTATTCTTATTTCCTATTCCTTATTCTTGTTCCGTATATAAACCAACCATTACCAGTGTTGTAATGTATCTAGTTACAAGTATCTAGATACAAATTAGATACTCTTTGAAATATGTATCTGTATCTAGATATTTAAATTTAAGTATCTTGTATCTGTATTTCAGATACTTTGATCGTTACTTTATTTTTATACCATGATACCGAACTGATATAATAGTTTAATTATAAATTGTTATTTTAAATATTTTATTTTTACTATAAACAAAATTCAGAAAACAACACGTTTTACGTTTACAAATTAAATTTATATGGAATGTCAATATATATATATATATTCTCACTCGTTTTTCGTAACTATTGAACGACCGTAAAAATAGTAGGTATTTTGGTACCACAATAGTAGGTACAACACTTAAGGAAAATGGGTCATTACTAATGAAAACTAAGTTTTTGAATAACTATTGTTGCTTTTTTTATGAGCAATTTACTAAAAACATATGAAAAATTATTTCCACACAAGTGGTTTGGGAATGGCCCGTCAAAATTATACAGTGATTGAAAATACACTTTAATTTTTTCTTGAGGCAATTCTTCACTTGAGGCCTTGATCAAGTCCGCCTCACCCAAGAGCTGGTCATGCTAGTGTGGATATTCGGCCCAATTCTGTAAGAAAGTTACTCCGAAAAAGTTACAATAAAAGTTGCTAAATACAAGGTCAGTAACTATTTTAGTAACTTTCACGAAATTCGTATTCTGTAAGAGAAAAGTTGCTATGAAATTAGTAACTAGTTGCTAAGAAAGTTATTATGGATAACAACTAACAGAAAGCAGTTGCTACACTTAGTAACTTCAAAATAACTTGTTAAAATCATGTAAAATCGCAATTTCTCTGTTTAATAATGAATTATTTCAAGCATTTTACAATGAAGGGCAACATAGAGACAATAGTTATAGAAGGATTTTTATTTTATTTTCTGTATAGCACAAAATTCTTCGAGTTCTTTATTTCAATTTCTATTTTTTTTTTGTTTATTTACATTTGTTTTATAATAGTATAACTGTACAATATTTTTTAAATGTATTAACTACGACTGTCAATAGAAGCCGCGCACACAAGGGGGTGGTCGACGAGTTCAGACCCCCTCCCCCAAGGATTTGAAAAATCAAATACTTATTAAATAAAAACTAAGCGATTGCAAATAAGAATCACTTTTTTTATTACTAAAAATTAAATTATAATCAAAATTAAATAAATATATAAACCCAGTCCTCTCCATAAAAACACAACAATACATTTGTATTATATTACAGATATTTTTTTGAAATGGACCCTTCTCAGATCAATATTTTATGTGCGCGCCTGTTCAATTGCTATCCGAACTTCTTTAACTGTATTTCACCCAATTCATTTAAATTTGGACTATAACTTGCACCACCACATAGAAAACAGTAGCCACATAGCACATCACCACAGCACCACCACTCGTTCCTGTCAATTATTTTTTAAACACTCGTATCACCGACCATGACCGGGTTATTTTCCAGGAAATTCAACAGAATTTCCATCTGTTTGCAATTCTTTTTCTGATTTTGTTTATAAAACATTTTTCGTTTAACCTCAGAAACTCACAACATAGCTGTCAAACTCAATTAAAAACGAATACCTCGCCTGCGCAGAACGTAATCTGCTTCTAGCTTCACGGTTCTTTGTAGCAACGTTACTAAATACAACTTGTTATAAGAACGTTGCTTGTGCTTATGCTTGGAGAATACCAATTGATTGGCGATTGATAAGAAAGTTACTATAAAAGTTATTTCGTAGCAACGTTACTCAGTAGCAACTAACCTAGTAACTTTTTACAGAATCGGGCCGATTAAGTTCATTTCCTAATTGAAATTAGTAAGAAACTAGATGTGTTTCCTAAATTCCTTTAATAATAAAAATTTAATTTGTAAGGAGAATGTCAACTAAAATTTTGTTTATAAATTAAATCTGTATGGAATGAGAAAAAAAAATATACATATTTCTTATAAGTAATTTTTTATTAGTGATCAAAAATGATCGTGACATTACACGAATTCCACTTCAATTAGGGCTAAAATTTAATTGAAAGGAACATCCTCTTAACAAGAACATAGCTGCGTATCTATAAGACTAACAATAATCTTATAGATATGCAGCTCATATGTCTAACATAATACATATGTTATTTAGTACAAATTAATTCCGTAGAATAGTGTTTTACCTTGTGTTTTACCTTGAACTCACAAAAAGCCCACTATTTTTGTGACGTAACGGTCATTTTTGAACAGTCTGTATAATACTGATTAACATGCACTGTTTGTTTGGTAGAAATATGGTATTTTCATTTTTCAATGTTCTTTCAAAAGTATGTAGCTGTATCTAGATACAAACATTGTAGCATGTATCTGTATCTGCATCTAGATACAATTTTTCTTAGGTATCTGTATCTAGATACATTTTTTAAATGTATCTATTAGGACACTGCTTGCTACTTATACCCTTTTCACACTAGATCTTTAAGACGAGTGAACTTAAAGTTCACCGATGTTTAAGATCGGTATGCTTTCACACTTGATGTTTAAATCTCTGGTGCTGTCATCAGCTACAGTATTTTTGTCCTTAAGTTACCGTCATGAAATTACCAGTTTTGGCCTGTCTGCGCAGACGCACTTTTCGAATTATTATAAACAAAAAATGATATTTCATTTCACTCTACAATAAAGAATATATTACACCTGTATTAACATGTAAGTCGATACATTTTATCTCAATTATTTTAGCTATGTATTTTATTAAACACATTATTAAAATAAATAATTTTATTATAACAATAAGTATAAACTTCTTATAACGTCGATATAATACAGTATTATTGTTTATGATAATATAAAATGTTGACAGCACAAATTCAAGGAGTATTTTTTTATAATAGAAATTAAGTTGGTAATGCGGGCGAAGTTTAAGACGCAGATCTCTGTCTTAAACATCGGTCGTGTTTAGACTAGGCCGTACGGTTTCACATTAGCGTTTAAAGATACATTCACTTTAACATCCGATCTTAAAGATCTAGTGTGAAAAGGGCATAAGTTACTCCGGCACTGACCATAACACAGGCCTAACCTCTCCGTAACATCCTACATAACGCATTACAGGAAATGGCTTGCTTAAGTGATGTAACCACGATATTTACCAAAACCACTTGATAGCCTATGTGTCATGAAATACGTCATTAAATCATGCACGTTGCTAAGAATGAAATGTTAAGAACATGTAACATTATCCACCTTTAATGCAAAATACATATAACTTCTATTGCATAATCATAATATTTTATAATATGGTTTGTTTAAATAATCGTTTTGTTGCACAGAATTTTGCGTTGGTTTTAAAAAACTAAGTAAAGAAAATACTCATAACTCGTTATTATCGTGTGATTCAGAAAACGCGTCGATGGGTGTCATGTAGCTAAATATATTTTCGCATTGTCGCAATGGTGTGCTGCGGCATTTTGCTTCTGGTATTCTCCTATGAGTGTATAATATCTTGAAACCATAGCAGTGATGCAGATGAGAGGATAAATCTGACGCTCGATTGACACATGTGCGCATGCTTCAAAATGATCTTGAGCGGAGATTAAAAATATAATATTCTGATTTATTGTGGATATATTTAAGATTATCATTAATACATCAATAATAAGACAATAATTATTATCAATTTATTATTTATTTATTTATTTATTTAATAGAATAGCACGTAGCTAATATGAACAATAATACAAAACAAGAAAAAACAAAAAAACAAAAGGAACAAATATCACAGTGTTGTCGATAGTCATAAAATGATTGTTAAGCAACAAATAATTCATTCTTAAATTATAATTTGCTTAAATAAATACAAAGGAGATAAAATGAATGAAATTACACGTGTGTGTGTGTGTGTGTGTTACTACTCACACAGTTAAGACAAAAAAAAGTTACTTCTGTATTTTTTCAATAATATTTTCTTCCTCTTGCATTGTCGGTTTTTTAAAATAGGCGACTTCTTAATTTTTTTCCTGGTACTAAATATAGAAATTTGTTTATTAATTTTTTTATTACTTGGTTCAAATTTTGTCGTATCTAGTTGGTGTTTCAGTTTTTTATTTTCTTTGTTAATTTCTAAACATTTTCTATAAGTATAAGCCCAAAGATTGGGCTTCTCATAATAATTTGTGAAAAAATATTCAACAAATATTTTCATGTCATTGTCCGAAAGTAAAAAACTATTGCTTTTGGTAACATTTCTATAAATTTTGATTCTACAAGGGTTATTCCTAAAGTTTTTAAAGTTTGGTGCCCATCACTGCACACCAGGCATTGTATCACAGTTCATTTATATCGGATATAAAAACATTGCAATTTATTAAACCGATTTTTTTGAAAAATATACCAAAAAAAAGTCATGATCATTAGTGTCCTGCCTGTTTGTAAACATACATGATGCAGGAAACCCCTCGCCATATTCGTCGATTACCATTAAAGTTTATCTTATGAATACTTTTTAAATGGACATTTAAATTATATTGTTTTGAAAATATTTTATTGCAAATTAATCACATCACAGACATTTTCAATTCATTTAAAAATGTGTGCGCTGCATATAAGTATATGTAAACAAAACAGTGGTTTCCTCGTTTCCTGCTACACTGGAACGCATGCGTATCTGTGTCAATCGAGCGTCAGATTTATCCTCTCATGTGATGCAGACTGACGCACCCACGACTTGTGGGGCAAGGAAGAAATATGTTAGTTATTATACAGTGGCGGCTCGTGCCACGCCCGTACTTACGTAATTTGCAGGTACTCGCAGTGCAGTGCCAATGGGCGCAGTAACAAGGCAACCGCCTCAGGTGCCAAACAGAAAGTTTAAATAATATAAACATGAGAATAGAGAAATATTTCTTTAAAAATATCTGATGACATGATGTCGTGGTAATATAAAGCAGGGGTCGGCAATCTAAGTTCCGCCAGTCATTTATTGACCCGCAAAAGCTTTTGAAATGACTCACTCATACCCTTTTCAAACTAGATCTTTAAGACGAGTGAACTTAAAGTTCACCGATGTTTAAGATCGGTATGCTTTCACACTTGATGTTTAAATCTCTGGTGCTGACATCAGCTACAGTAATTTTGTCCTTAAGTTACCGTCATGAAACAGTTTTGAACTGTCTGCGCAGACGCACTTTTTGAATTATTATAAACAATTAATGATATTTCATTTCATTCCACAATAAAGGCACTACAATAAAGAATATATTACACCTGTATTAACATATAAGTCGATACATTTTATCTCAATTATTGTAGCTCTGTATTTTATTAAACACATTATTAAAATAAATAATTTTATTATAACAATAAGTATAAACTTCTTATAACGTCGATATAATACAGTATTCTTGTTTATGATAATATAAAATGTTGACAGCACAAATTCAAGGAGTATTTTTTTATAATAGAAATTAAGTTGGCAATGCCGACGAAGTTTAAGACGCAGATCTCTGTCTTAAACATCGTTGTCTTAAACATCGCTTGTATTTAACCGAGGCCATACGGTTTCACATTAGCGTTTAAAGATACATTCACTTTAACATCCGATCTTAAAGATCTAGTGTGAAAAGGGTATAACGGGTTTATTCTGTATCTTAAAAAGTTAAAAATTAACCTCAAGGTTAGGGTGACCATTATCTTGGAGAAGTCAATGCAGGACGGAGCAAAAAAAAGGGCGTCACTTCCGAAATATAAGTGAACAGCAAACAAAAAAAAGGTCATCACCTCCCAAATATAAGTAAAGAGCAAAAAAAAGGTCTTCACCTCCCAAATATAAGTACAGAGCAAAATTCGGCCCTGGGGACACCAAATCAAAATGGGGGACGAATGGTCACCCTACTCAAGGTCGAAGTTAAAAAAATTTAAGCACGCTTTACAATATTTTGTTATTCTGTACCTCTATGGCGTTAAAAATTTAACCTCGATGTGGTTAATTCAATAGGTTATATTTGGAATTTTAAATCCAGCCAAATACAGTCTGTTCCAAACGCTTAAGCGGAACTAGATTTTGCAATCTAGTTACTTTCATCGTTTAAATCGTGCTTTTCGGCCGTTTTGTTTAAGCTTTGTAAATCAAACTTACAACAAACATTTTTTGGTTAAGGTTAATATCATTTTAAAATGTAATTTTCTTTATATTTTGTTTTTTTGTGTCAGTCTTAATACAAATTTCCCATTTATTTATTTTTTTGTCATTAAAATATCTAAAAAAATATTTAATTTGACATATGACATATCGTTTCCATGGTTTCATTGTTGGAATTTTAAATTTTGACATCCCAACGTGATAAATGAAATATCCCAAGCAAGGTCCCTTCTCGTGATAACCTAAAAGAACTAAATTCCCATTTAGTTCCGCTTAACCGTTTGGAACAGACTGTACATGGTGTTAACTTTTAACCAGCTGTAATTTTAACCTCTAAACGTCAAATAGACAGAAAATAGACAATTTTTAGAATTAATCATAGCAAGTCTTTTTATTTTAAATCAATTTTAACTAAAACAAATTGAAGAAATAAAGGTTAATAAGTGAAAAATTAATATAGGTGAATAAAAATATATACAAATACTTTTTAGGAGATCAGTCCGAATTAAACAAAGGCCACTGCGGAATTTGAGTGATTTTAATTAACCTGAACAAACATTTTAAAATATTTTCGTTTGTCTAAAACTTCTACGAAATATCTCGTTTTACAAATGTTGTTTTTTTTTAATCTGAGAAGAACCAAAATATTTCCCAATATATTGCAAGTAAATATTTAAAACTTTAAAAAAATTCTGATAGGAACACTTATAAATTTTGATTTCTCTGTTTGTTTAAAAATAAAAATAAAAATAAGGTAAATATAACCTGAAAATAAAAGTACAGAGCGATCAAGAAATCTTGTCCGTTATGCAACACTTGACAGAAACATTTAGTTATCAAACTTATTTCCAAGGACATGTATACATAGGCGTACATTCTATTTTTATTACCGTATACGAATTGATTATTAAATGAACACTATTTTTCTCTACACGCCAATGATTTGACAACAGGTAATACGTTAGGAACACATATTTTCGTTGATACTCGGGTGAGTTCGGACCAACGAAGTAATCTGATTGGTTCTTTGTTAAATTGGGAGTTTCAGCTGTGGATTAGAACACAGTTTTGATATTTTTAAACTCATTGTTTATTGTTATGTAACTGACAAGAAATTTTGATCGCACGGTATCTTAATATAGAAGAAAGAAAAAAACTTTGATACATTTGCATATTATGGTAATATTATATTATTTACTTTCTGCGCCCATTATTATTTATATATATAAATATTGTACATCCGCAATATAGATTTATTATATTCAAACGTTGTTCATTCACGAGTTGACACATAATTTTGACACATTTCTGGCTTTTGTAGGTATTTAATAAATGTAAGAAGGTAACAGAATGCTGGATGTCTAGGAATATTTTTTCTATAATCACATTAAAATTAACAGTTTTTTGATAATCATTTTTATTCGTTGTTTGAGTACTAAAGCCGCAAAGAACTCTTAAAATAATACACTATAGCTTGTACTCTGTTGATTGTTACTACAAGTTTAGCATATGTTAAGACGTGCAACCGTTTAGACCTCTAAATTTAATACGTTGTTCCTTGTCGATTGAGGATAATTTTCCAAACTTATAGCTAGTGAGTTGTTTTAATGAGACAGACATATAAACACATTGACTATCTCAGTCTAACGGAGACACCGTACATATTGTATGCCTTTACATAACCTAACAAAATGTCAACATTAACTAATCTTGCTCAAAATTACAAAGACGAACAGTAAATATGATCAATTTAGGTAATTAGGTTAGATTTAGTTAGTAAAAATCTAGGACAGCAGAATTATAAAAACGATAATAGATAATAAACATTTTACGAAGCCACCGTAGTTGGTTTAAAGACACAGATGTCGGACTATTCATAACTCACTAATTTCCAAAAACTGTAAACGCTACGTCAAATGTTAAAACAGTGTATTAATACATATGCACAACGTATAGTGTAGAGTCTATTAATTTAAAGAGCTCTGAATGCAGCTTAAGAGATTCCATTTATTTTTTTTAAGCAAAATTGAAATAATCTGGAATTCTATTCTTTTGTCCACTGCTTTCTTGTGAAATTTTGTTGGCAGGAATGTTATAACTACAAATCTTATCCGGTACCAATATAAATGTTTTAGTTAAGTTGTTTTATATATATTTATGTTGACTTTATTTTTATTCTTGTTTTGTCTTCACAATCTAGTTCCGAAAATTTCTTTTAAATTCTCATAGCTCTTTTACAGAGCATTTTATTTGATATTACTATATTTCTTATAACATTCTACATTGATTATTGTAGTATTTAGTATTGTATAAAAATATAATATGTAAACAAATAAGGGATTTATTGTTTAAATAAAACTCAAGTTGTTCACAGACTATTTTATTCTAGGTATTCACTCTTACAACGTATGAAAACATCTGATCTCTCTATCAAATTCTATGTATGTTTTATAAAAACCAATTAGTGTAATGAGCCGTCATCATTATCGTTAATGAGTCGTCATCATTAAGGTGCGTACTGACTTGAGCATTTGTACGCGCACGGATTATGTGTGCGTACAAATGCTCAGGTGAGTACGAGGTATAATTTGTGTGCGCGTACAGTAATCCTTCCACGAATGCTATCCGAAGCTTGTCGGTCCCACCGATAAGATCAAAGAACTTGTGCGCTCAGTGTGTACGGGTTTATACAATCATATAATTGTGCGCGTAAATTTAAGTAAACACCAGTAAATATTCAACATGGAATGGAGTAAAAAGGTATTGCATGCTGGTAAACGAATCCCCAGTTGCAAAAAACGTAGGGTTATAGCTAATCGTTCTTTCACGGGGACATCCCTTATAAATCTTGTCTTTCTCCCAATTTTGTGACCAACTTTTTTAACGAGTAGTTCAAAATCTGCCGCTGACATTCGAACAAAATTTTGAAATTGTCCACTAACCTCTTGCATTTGCAGTTCTGTTAGCAAACTTGAACTATTGTATATTTCCCTGCTTCTATATAGTTGTGTCATCCACCACCGTTTGTTTTGTTTTTCTTTTTTTTTTACTAAGTATACTATGGCCACATTCAGCAGACTCACCAGTGAGTTACCGGTTGGTAAATTTTTTCCTGTATGCATACATTGATGTACCGGTGAGTTACCGTACTTACTCACCGGTCGCCATTTTATTAACCGTATTTCATTAACGAAGAGTTGCTCACCGGTGGACATTTTGACAGTTATATCTGTAGTAACAAAGAATCAAGCACAAAGCAAGTAAAAAATTATGGAATTGAGTGTTAAGTCAGTTTACTTAGATATTGAGGAGACGTATATAAAGAACATGTACTTTTAAAATTACTGTAAAAACTTCTATTCAAAATTTACTGTCATTACAATCTGTCATTGATCAAATATTGTAGTTTTCATATACGCCGTTCGACAACGCTGCCAAAAAATGTGCATTTAGTCAAATTCACCGGTAAGTCACCGATGAGTCTGCTTAATGCGACCTATGTACGCTGCACTTGTTAAGTCAACAACATTACTTTCCGCCATCGTTGACACTACTTACTTTAAATAAATATGTGCGTGGATATAACTGAAATACGCGGAGCGAGATTTTACGCGCACAAATTAGAAAGTTGTGTGTGCAAATTTTTTTACCCGCACGAAAATCCTTGCGCGCACGAAAATCCGTGCGCGTACAAATGCTCAAGTCAGTACGCACCTTTAGGATTGCATCTAGATAACATTTTATGGTGACGTAACAGGGCTTCGTGGAAGGCTCAATGCTAACATATATTATATTTTAAGGTTTCGTACGTATGACCAAGATACTTTTATAGTCACTCATGTGTCTGTCTGTCTGTCTTTTTCGTCTTCTTCTATGTTTATTGGCTTGGGTTTCCCATTCCGCCAGTGCTTAGCTGCATTATGAATTATGTCTGTCTGTCGGTACAGTTAAAACTGTAGGTAAATGTGTAGACCAGCGGTTTCCTAAGTGGTGGGCGCGACCCCCTTGGGGTCGTACAAGATTCACCAGGGGGTCGCGGGTTGCAGGATTTTCCACATTAGCTGTTATTAAACAAAATATCGCGCACGGTTAATAGTGGAAAACGAAATAAGAGTGGCTCTTTCTTCATATAAACCGCGATTTAACGAATTATGTGCGAAGAAACAAGCCCATACTTCACATTAAAATTGATTTTTAATACATTTTTAATTTGTATTACATATTTAATATTAATATAATTTATTTTTATATGATTTTCGTGATTTATGTTGTGAAAATAAATATTTAGGAATTGGGGAAACTATTTACATTACATATTTTTTCTACTTTTGTGATTATTATTTCAATAAAGAAATTATTTACAAATTGTTTATAAATTTCCTAAATGGAGGGGGGCAGAGATGGGATTTTTTTCTAAGGGGGTCGTTACTGAGCAAAGTTTAGAAACCGCTGGTAGACTAGAGATGGGTCGTTCATGAATAAACCGGGTCAGTACACTGACCGAAGTGACACGGTTCACCAAATTGAAATGAGCCGGCTCACGGCTCACTGTATAGTTTCAAGGATACGATTGGTCGGGCGATTGTGAGCAGTGACCGGAGTGATCCGGATCTGGATCGATGTCATGTTGAACTTCGCGAGAACTCGGCTTGTAATGTATAATCATAAAGTGTATTTTGTCATCAATTTGTAGGGCAGTTTATTTGAAACTAATAGGCTTAGTCTGTATTTTCTTACAACTATACTATATAAAAATATTAAAAATATTGCCCAAATCCCAGATGTCTGATTTATAAGGGCAATAAATATCGCCATAAACTTAACACATCTGGTTTAAATTACAGTAGCTACATAAAGTGAATTGTTTATTTCAAAAATGTTAGATAAGAGCCGGGGCTAAGCGACGTTCTACCTACGAGCGAACGACCGACAATTGACTGACCTGTGTCTCGGGATCATGTTTACAGTTCATATATTGCAAGAACCGGCTCTAAGCGACGTTCTACCTACGACCGAACGACCGACCGACCTGTGTCTCAGGATTATGTTTACAGTTCATATATTGCAAGAACCGGCTCTAAGCAAGAGCCGGCTCTGAACGACGTTCTACCTTCGACCGAACGACCGACCGACCTGTGTCTCGGGATCATGTTTACAGTTCATATATTGCAAGAACCGGCACTAAGCAAGAGCCGGCTCTAAGCAAAGTACTAACTACGACCGAACGACCGACCGACCTGTGTCTCGGGATCATGTTTACAGTTCATATATTGCAAGAACCGGCACTAAGCAAGAGCCGGCTCTAAGCAACGTTCTAACTACGACCGAACGACCGACCGACCTGTGTCTCGGGATCATGTTTACAGTTCATATATTGCAAGAATCGGCTCTAAGCAAGAGCCGGCTTTAAGCGACGTTCTACCTACGAACTAACGACCGACCTGTGTCTCGGAAACATGTTTACTTAACCGGATCACTGAGCTGGATCAATGAACCGGCTCAACAAATTGAACGACCTCCACTGATCCGGTTCCGCAAACTGAGCCGAAATTCCCATCTCTAGTGTAGACCTAGAGAATTGAAATTAACATGCATATGCAGAACTTTGATTAGCATAGAGAAAATATTAAAACTCTGTACACTTCCCTCGCCAAATATAAATATATTACATATATGTATCGTTACTATAAATATTAAGTACTAAGTCACAATTATAAATAAAGTGTTTATTAATGAAACCATATATTAAGAAATCAGTCACGATCTTTTTATTTGCGTATGCACACCTGCAAATACACCTACAAATGATACAATGCTTAATATTAAACACAGGCGGGGGGGGGGGGGGATTGTATTTCACAATTTTACTTTTAGATACAAAAATATAATTACATAGTATACATAGCAATCTAATAAAAAACTTTGTGAATCATTCTAATTTTAATACTAGACAACTACTTTTATATGCAATTATTATGTATTTTTTGTAAAAGTTTTTTTTTGTTGTAGTTTTTCAGTTTTTTGCTGGTAATACTGGTGGCAGAAGTAGCCGCTGGTATTTGGGCCTACGCTAACGCAGGAGACCTCGAACTTAAGATACGTAAAGCTGTTCGTCAGACTGTCCAGGAAGAATATATGATTCCACAAAATAGTCGCTCTATTACATTTGATGTCATACAACAAGAGGTAAGTACTTTGAAATTACGACATGTATAGGGGAAAAATTTTAAGATCGTAGCGCCACGCGGATTTTTTTGAAACCATTCTTAATCAGATACCACTTGACATTTACTAGTAAATAATAGCGAAAATTGTATCAATAAACGACAAAAAATAAATAATTGTTTGGGATTTTCTGATTTTGTGAAGTGACATTACTTGTAAACATCTAAAATACTACATTTTGTGATCTGGTTTTAAGTTATGGCGGTTTTCCATTGTCGATTATTTTAACTATATTGGGGGAAATAATAATTCCCGTGTTGTTTACCAAGGGGTAGAAATCTACAATGCTGGGCATATAATATTGTGTGGAGTCACTGAATAAAACAGAGAGTTCATAAAGATTTATGCATTATCCTACAAACTTGTACATTACAAACCCACACACAATAACAGGAATTTTCAAGATATGCGATAATAAATACAAAATTGAAAATATTTTTTGTAGTCACTATCATTAAAATGTAATGAGTAAACTTTGATATAAGGGCTCACTTTTTTTCCAATTTTTAAATTGTTTATCTAAACAACGCGTCGATTCCTAACCTCTTGCTTTCCCAATTTTGTTACGAACCGTACGGTGTCTGATATTATTGGAAACAAATGAAACGATATTTCCGGGTTTATTCTTTGCAATGAATTGCACATAGGCACACAACAATATGTATTATACATTTTTCAATGATTATAATAAAACTTTAAAAACAAACTTCATACAAAACCAATACAGAAAACGAAATGTTATCTGATGTACACAAGTTCATGAAACGCTCACCAGATGGTAGGGTGCTTAGCTGCAAATCCCTATAGTGTTTAATACTTAGAATGAGTACCTGTTTATTCAGGGATAATAGGACCGGTCGAAAAGTCACATTGACCACGTGGCTTTCATACCTATAACCGACGGTCTAGAAACGGCCCTATGGGAGATATTTCAAAAGTTGAGCTTTATGGTGTCTCTCTGTAACTCCTCATCTAATTGAAAAATACATTAAACAAAATAGATTTGTTTTATTACTATTGTGGGATTATAAAGTCTGCAGGTTTTTGTATTCGAGAGTGAATTTGAATATGAGATGATGACTGCTTAAAGAGGTACAGATAACTGTCTAATGTTGTTAACTCATGGGCTGAGAGACCGTAGCGACTAAATGGTTTATGGCCCTTTGAGATAAATCGTTTCTAGGAAAGAAAAATAGCAAAAACGTGACAGTTTGTAAGATATAAAACTTTAAAATAAATGAAATTGTAAAAGTTCTAAAGAAACATTTTAAACCCGGCGGAATTGGTAATAAGAAATTATTGGATGGGTTATAAATCAAACGCCGCCACACTATTAACAATTTTTGTTTATATTTTTCTGTTAACTCAATAATAAGGAAGATATTTTAAGTTTTTAATAAATATAACCCCGAAACACTCCCCTAAAATACAAATTTTTTAAATGCTTTATAGTCTATGTTCGAATCCTGATTGTACTCTATCTTCATACCAAATTACGCGAGAATATGTCCAGCCGTTTTTGCGTAAATATCGGATAGCCAGACAGACAAAAATTGTTTTTTTTGCGGATATTGTCTTATAATCATCTGAAACATCTAGAAACCAAATACGAGGCAGAAAAATATGTATTATAATAAATAAAAATTATATATAGACCGGGAGCTCATGACAGTTTTTGGTCTCCGATTTCATACAGCATGCCTTTTGGAGGAGAGAATATTTACCCTATGACAACAAAAAAGGGATGATACTAAACCCCTGCACGCTTTCCGGTCATAGGGAAAATTGCATTTCCACTCAAACACAAAATTTTTGTGTTTTTCTCTGATTTAATATTGCTTGCCCTTTTGTCAAAAGAAAGTTATAACAAATTTAAAGTCTTTTAAATATATGCATGCGATTTGGAGGGTCCCAAAGGGCTCAAACGGTCATGTGATCTTGTAATAAAAAAATATGATTTTCCGCGTTTTCATACAGCATGCCTATAATTAAAAGACTTTAAATTTGTTATACCTTTCTTTTGACAAAAGGGCAAGCAATATTAAATCAGAGAAAAACACAAAAATTTTGTGTTTAAGTGGAAATGCAATTTTCCCTATGACCGGAAAGCGTGCAGGGGTTTAGTACCAGCCTTTTTTGTTGTCACAGGGTAAATATTCTCTCCTCCAAAAGGCATGCTGTATGAAATTGGAGACCAAAAATGTTATGAGCTCCCGGTCTAATATGATATTATAACAAATGCAATTATATTTTTGAATTTTAGTTAAAATGTTGCGGTGCTGAAGGAGCAGGTGATTGGAGTGGTAGTAAATATAGTAAACAGAAGACAGCCAAAGAAACTCAATCAATCGTTTCACTCGCCGTCTCTTCTTTTGGATTAAAATATTACATTCCACCATCATGCTGCAAACAAGATGTCAGCAAAGAACTCTGTGCTGAAGCTATAAGTAATGGCATCATCGGCTCAACATTTACCAACGCTATTAACACGAAAGTAAGTGTTTTATTTAAGATTTAGTTTATTAATGTTTAGGTACATAAGTGTTGTACATAACATTGTCAGAAAAAAAAAAAAAAAAAAAAAACAGTGTAAATAACTAAAGGTTATTAAATAAAGAACTGTTGTTTTGTTTCACAGATTTTACTTATATTATAAACCTTTTTATAAATATTACCAATGTAAACCCGGCATTATGCCGGGTTTACATTGGTAGAGTATCAGAGCTAGTAACTAGCGCAAGTACTAGGCGATTTACTCTACTATCTTATTTTCAGGATAGTAGATGTTCATACACAATTGACATACTTATCTTATTTTCTGGATAGTAAGTGTCAAAACACATTTGACATCTTCACTGTGATTTTGTTGTGAAATTATCTTTTTGCAAAAAATAGTTTATGAATATGAATATACATCGTCGCCGACTTGATGCCATTAAAAAAATGGTATTTTGTATTACATCATATCAAATTATATTACTCTAAAAATTATGTAAAACTAGTTATAACGTCTTTAGCTAAGCTACGGCTAGAATATTAAGAATAGATTGATAACAATTATGTACGTGTCAAATATAAATATTACTTACGTTTATAAAACTCTTATAGACGGTGTTACAGCAATAGCACAATACAAAAAAGAAAAAATAGTGAAAAAAATAAGTGAAAACTTTGGCACACCAAAAATGTTGGATTGGAGATGCGAACACTTCAAAAGAAATATTTGCAATGACTGAATAATTACACAATTCGTAAAATGTCCCATATTTCCATGTGTTCTAAGAATTTTGGTTAACCCCACCTCCGAGCCCTTGTTCCAAAATTAAAACAAGTTTAAAATGTATTTTCGGCAAAGATTAAAGCATTAGACCTATTTATGGTTTAATCCCTTTTGAATATGACCATAAAATTTTACAACAAATTTCCTGTCTATATTGTGTTTTGCATAAAATTATTAACAAATGTGAAGAATGAATTTACACACATTTTAGGTTTTCAATTATTAAGGTTTTTTAGGGTTTTGTAAGTATGACCACCGAAAAACCCTTATAAGAAAAATAAATGTATATTAAATAAAAATTTTTAATAAAAATAAATATTTTTAAAAGAGTTTGAAAAGGTTTCATATATCACATGGTGTTGTTAAATTGAAAATAAATCATCAAATAATACATCAATGTTACAAAATTTATGTAAACAAATAATAACTTATTTGATATGTGTTGTTTTCTATTTGTTATGACAGGTTACCACTTGGCGCCAATTTCATATGTATCAATTTTGTGTACTAGTGGCAAAGACAGTAGCTAGTAAATACGTCGACGAGCTAGCTGCTATCCTAGCCCAACTCCTGGCAGCTAGTACTCTACTAGCCACAATGTCAACTGTTTACACAGGGATAGTGACTAGTTGCTAGTTATTTGCGCTAGTTACTAGCTCTGTTACTCTACCAATGTAAACCCGGTATTAGACTGGCTGAAAACAAATTGTAATGTAATACTAATGTAAGACAATCGTATATTTTGTATCATGTATATTGTATACTAAATATTATATTTTAAGAAATATGACTAAATATTTTAATTTTGTTTCAGGGCTGCACTGACAAATTCGTTGATACCTTGAAGCAACATGTAATGATAGTAACAGGTATAACCATTGGTATAATAGCAATAGAGGTATTAGGTATTATATTTTCTTTAATACTTTGCTTTGGTATCAATCGTTCAGATCGATACAAAGCTTAAAAGTATCAATCAATTTCTTTCAAAAATCCATTACAGTACATCACATTTTAATCTCATATACCTTTTAAATATTTATTCAATATTTAAAATATTATCTCATTTCAAAATTTAATAGTTTTATTATTAATTTTTTGCACAAAAAATAATCTCTGCTTACTTGTTTGTCGTACAATAAAATACATACTATGTCGTAATTACAAACGTAAGTATATAATGTAAGCTAACCATTATTTTATTTATTTACTAAATGTCGTTGTATAGAGCTATTTCTAGTCAAGTGATCTTCTGCAAGAATATTTCTATCGATTGGGAAATCTTTGCTACAGGGACGCTCGATTGATTCGGGTAAAGGTTAACCAGGCTCCTCATATTCGGAAACGAATCAGCCAATTAGATACTTCAAAAAGTTCAGAACAGTGTTCGGGTTAAGTGTTAGTATTATTAGGTCGCGTGAAGTATCATTTCTAGCTCATGTTTTAATAGAGAACACTTAATTTATAGTGCTAACGCATAAAGCCTCATTTATAGCTCATGTTTTAATAGATAACGCTTAATTCATAGTGCATAATTTTAATGCATAATGTTAGTGGCTAAGCACAACACAAATGTACCATTTTCTGCTACATATTTAATGGATAAATTGCCATCTATACGCAATAAAAATTACTAAACAATTTATAATAAAAATTATACAGGATGTTAGGTAAATGTCCGGCACAATTTAAAAGACAGCATGGTGACATAGAATGCAAAAATTCTCACTTAACATCTATTTTTCAATTCTGTTTCAACATTTTTACTAATACCAGGTCTACAAATATGATGTGCGGATTTTTTTTTTTTTTAATAAAACACATTAAACTCAAAAGAACAGTAAAAGTTTATTTATTCAAAGTATGCTCCATTAGAAGTTATACAGTAGAACTCTTCCCCTTTCCCCGCAAACCATTCATCTAGTCATTCTTTCACATTTTCATATGAACAAAAGTGCTGCTCGGCAAGTGCGTGACCCATCGATGCGAACAAGTGGTAATCTGAAGGGGCCAAGTCTGGTGAGTAAGCGGCATGGGGTAGCACTTCCCACTTGAGTGCCTCCAATGTGTTGCAAACTGCTTTTGCCTTATGTGATGGAGCGTTTTCGTGAAGAAAGATTACCTTGTGCTGTCTTCTTTCGTATTCTGGTCGTTTTATGAGCAGCGAATGGTTCAATTCGATCAGTTGTTGTTGGTAGCGTTGGGTATTAACTGTTTCACCAGGTTTTAACAATTCATAATAGACCACACCCTTTTGGTCCCACAAAGTACAGAGCATTGTCTTTTTGCTAAAGCAATTCGGTCTTGCAGTTGATGTGGATGGTGAGCCTGGGTTCACCCATGATTTTTTGCGTTTGGGATTTTCAAAATAAATCCATTTTTCATCGCCAGTAATGATACGATGCAAAAAAGACTTTCTTTTGTATCGTGCAAGCAAAATTTCACAAGTGTTTTTGCGTTTTTCTATCTGCCTCTCATTCAATGCATGTGGAAATCATCTGCCGACTTTCTGGATCTTACCGATCTCTCGTAGGCGATTGGAAACAGCTTGTTGACTAACGCCTAACTGCTCTGCTAGTTATTTTTGAGATTGACTATCGTCTTCCTGTAGCAATGTTTCCAATTTTGTATCTTCATATTTTTTTGGAGGTTTTCCATGTTCTTTGTCTGTAAGATCAAAGTCACCACTTTTGAAACGCCGAAACCATCATTCCTCCATCATACCTTAAGTTTCTCGAAGCAGTCGGTATGATTCAGCAGCAGTTTTTTTCAAATGAAAACAAAACAATAGTACTGTCCGCGAATGCTCGTTTATTTGGTATTATTAAAATAGAAACAAATCGAAAGAAAAAAATGTACTTTGTTAAGTAAAATAGTTACCATTGTGATCTATAACACTCTGCATTTATCAGGAAGAGAAAATATTCCCGATTTATAAAATTTTTAAGGAAAAAATTGTTCAAGGCTCATTTTAACATGGTTCATATCTCTAAGTGTCTTGTTTCTTAAAAAGTGTTCCAGTGACCGAAATAAGTGATAGTCGGAGGGTGAAATGTCTGGTGAGTAGGGTGGGTGTTTTAGAACCTCCCAATCAAGCTCGAATATTTTTCACGTGTCCTTTTTTAATGAATGAGGTCAGGCATTGTCGCCTTGAACAATAACCCCTCTTCTATTCACAATTTCTGGCGAATTCAGGTCAAGTTCTGATTGAGTCGATCCAATTGTTCACAGTAGAGATCAGAATTAACACTTTGCCCCGGTTTTAACATGTCATAATAAATTATTCCTTTATAGGGATTTCCAGATCGAAGTTCATCATCCAAGCATAAATTTCCTGATTTTAATTTTTTAAACCACTGTTGACATGTGCTAAATGTACGCACATGTATCACCATAAACAGTGCAAATGGTTTATGTTGCAACTGTAGTAGATTTTTTTTATGGTACTCATACAACCTTAAACAGAATAAAAAATGTTTTGATGAAAATTCTTCCGCCATTTTAAAATGCAAGAGTTTAAAATGAAACATACTACACTAATAATAAAAACGAAAAAACTTTCCGGTACACCTAATATAATATATTTCTTCATTTTGACAGTTTTTAGTGTTTTAATGTTAATGTTAATGTTAGAAGTTTGAAGTATACAAACTTTAAACATTATGCGTTAAATAGTTTCTTACGCTTATGCACTAAATTGGAGCTATGAATGGTTATACGGATTTGTGTGGAACAAACATTCTTACGCATTAGCATTAAGGGGGGTATGGTTAATTTTGCATTTTTTAAGCATATTTTTAAGAACGATTTGTGGAAATCTGGTAAAGGTAAGCTAAATGGGTGAAAGTCTATCTTAAAGAACAACACTTGAAGAGTATTGCGTTAAATTTTTATTGAAAAATATTGAAAAATGAGCCATTGGCGTCATTTTTTAATAACACTCCAAAAAAAAAGTTGATTTGCGGTGTACACGATATCTAGTGACACAATCATCTGAAACATATAATTCAAAAAGTTTTGGTTAGTTTAAAAGTTTCTTCAGGTAGTGACGTCGAGTTTTTTTTTATTAAATTGAGTTTTAAATTTTTGGTACGACTTTAAAGTCAAAAAATCGAAAAAATCGTGTTTGGTAATCGGAAAAATGGTTATAAAAAAAATTGTATTCAAAATAAAAGCAAAAATTCAACGTCACTACCTAGTAAAATGATTTATAAAGAAGTGTGCAAAATTTCAGAAAGATCCATTCATTAGTTTTTGAGTTATGATGTACACCGCATCAAAAAAAGCTATTTTTCAGAAAACGCGTTTAAAAATGCACGTGTATAACTGCTCAAAAATAATATACCGGTACAACACACATATATAGCTTATATACAAGTATATTTCAATATATGTATCAAAGATATTCGTCACGAGTTCCCTCTCTAAGAGTATAAAGCAGCTGATATCGATATTAAAGCCACATGCGCACAAAAGCGATACAACGCCACATACATACGATAGGCGCGAAAAAACAAATAATAGGTACTAGTATTAAAATGAGTATATCTCAGTCAATTTTGCTCCGATTAACTTGAAATTTTAATGGGATACTCTTGAAGATATATACAATAGAATAAGCCAATAAAATTGAAAAAAAAATCATCAATAATACTATCCCCCCCCCCCTTAACACTATGAATTAAGTGCTATCTATTAAAACATGAGCTATATTTTTAGATGTAATAAAATTTAATTACCTGGATTGGCTGCGTTATCACGAGGGACAACGAAATTATGCGAGGAAGGATCCATACAACAAATCGAATTTTTAAAATAGTCTCTAATAAGAAAATATGCCTTGTAAATAATAACTTGTCTAGAAAAAGGTCTATGGACAAATGTATTCCGAAGTACTTGTGTTCTTTAACTCTTAGAGATTGTTTAAATCGTATTTAGTAGATCTGATAACATTAAAGCCTGATTATTTAGCTCTCTAACATTTTTTAAATTGAATCAGTTCATAAAATACTTCCAAAAACTAAAATATAAGTATATATATTTTTATTATGCTTTGAAGACAAAGTATGAAGTTTCTACTCAAATGTTTATACACGTAAAATAAATGCCAAATAAATAGAATATGTATGTGTAAATATAAGACATCATATTTAAAGTTTAAGTCATTATAATATTTTTATATTTATTTTTATAAATTTAACAAAGGTAGGAAACTTGCTGAATGCTATTTCATTGATAGGTTGTACCTGAAAGAAGCTTTTTATAGTTACAAATAAATCTTACCTTAGGTAGGGACTAAATATTAATTAACTTAACACTTAATACTGTATACAGGGTGTATCTATAAAATAATAAATGGCCAATAACTCTCCTATTTTAATATATACCACTTTTGACCTTATTAGACTTAATCAAGACAAAGGGTCTAATCTATTGCATCAATCATATATTTGATACATTCAACCCCCTATCACAGAGAACGGGGTGAATTTGTTTTTTAAATAACACCCTGTATAAAAAATATTGGTAAATTTTCCGTATGTTACCACCAGTTTAAATTAACCAAACCAGTTTAGATTTCTGACATTGGTGTTTGTCCACAATTTGAGAAATCTGTCATCAATCTGTAATCATCATCTGTCTCAATTTGTAATACGAAACTAAGAGGAAAATTTCATTTTTTATGTTGTCTATTTAAAATATCATCTTAGGGTGGTACTGCTGAAATGGCACCTTTCAAAACATTTGACAATTCATATTTGATATTAAATTATATGTCGATTTATTTTTTTAATTGAAAAGTATTTTTATACAACCAAAATAAGAACATAACATCAGAAAATATGCATAAGAGACAACAATTAGATAAATATAAAAAAAAAAAAACACATATATAACGCTTATGGAAAACTTTTAGAAAAAAATGTAACAAAATTAAAAAGAAGCGAAAATATAGACCTTGTGGCAGATATTTTTTCAGTAAATCTTGGTGTCCTTTTTGTTGTGAAATATAAAATAATTTACCCATTTCAATTTCTTTAGATTTCTGAAGGAGAAGTAAGAAAAATTTTAAATGAAGGTATAGAAAATTTAAGACCGACGAACATGGGAAGAGGTAATAATAAGAAAACAGATAGAACCACAGACTACACGTTTCGGAAAGATTTGCAGAGAAAAATTTGGGATTAACATTCAAAAAATGAATATTTTTGTTTAAATATGTTATTAAATTTTGCAAAACAAGAATGAGATTTTAAGGGCAGCACAATAAAATGATAAATTACTATTATATAATATGTATTTTTGTTTTTTATATTTTATCACGATATTTCTTTGATAATCGTAATATTTTTTTACTATTATACGAGTAATAATCGAAAGTTTGATGAAATAAATATTAATATATACATTCAAAATATTTGACATGTCAATCACAATTTTGACATGTCAATTTAGTAATAACCTCAATATGATAAAACTTAACCATACTTTTAAAAGCCAGATTTACAAGTTCACATGATTCTACAAAAGTCTTTTTACACCACATCAGTCACTAAAGTAACCAGATCTAGTTTCGTATTACAAATTGGGACAGATTATATATCTCAATTTGCTTTGCTTTTTTTTTTTGTTCTAATATTCAATTTCGCTCCGTGGGCTGCAAAATAAAAACTCGTGCGCCGTAGTTTGCACGGGCCTGGTCTAAAACATACCTTCATAAAAATTCCAAAGCCAACTACTTTATTTTTTTCTTAATGAATATATTTATGTTATTTTTATAGCTGAATTTTTATAAGATGCACATGACGTCATAATAACGATTACGATTTACATAATACGTATAATGCCGTTGTTTTTAAGATTTCGCAGACTAATTTTACTGCAGACCAACGGTTGAGAAACAGTTAAACTGTATTTACCTTTTATTTATTATAATTTACCATTTTTATAACTTTACCATATTATTTAGTCCCTACTAAAACGCCTATAATATTGGATGTAACATACTACGTAATAAAATGCTTATGGAAAAAAATTAAAGAATCCAAAAGTACTTTTAACGTTACCCGAACGAAAACTCGATGAAAATGTTTTCGAACTGAAAATTATTTAAGTACAAATTTGGTTTTAATACTTAACAAATTTTCGTTAAGATTAAATTAAATTAATATTTGGTTTAATTAATATTTTTGGTTTGTGTATAAAAATCTTTTTTTCTGAACGAAAAATATTTTTTACGCAAAGCTTATATATAAGATGTAGCTAAAGTTTTACTTTCTTCTATTGATGGTTTAAAACACAATTTTTACATACGTATTTTTTCTTTATGTATAAAATAAAAGCACTATTTCAAGTTGTGTGTTAAGTATACTTTTTGTGATAATTATTATGGCAAATATTTTGAAAATCTCCATTTTTGTGCCAGATAAATCAGTCACTCCAGGCATAACGCGAATTTTGCGTAGCCTAAGGGATTCGTACCCTCTCTATTAGTGATTCCTTTGAGGTATTTACCAATAAAGCACATGGGAAGACTTTCATATGAGTCCTTGACAAAATAATTTTTTATTAACATACTATTGCTATTGTTTATGTAGCTTTCTTACCAGTGAAATAATGTACAAAATAAGCAGTAAACAGAGCCTTTTCTGATAATAAATACGTTAGAAATTGTCAATGTCAGACAACTGTCAATGTTAATTTACATCGGCATCTACATTTATGACAATATACGTCATGTACAACTAGGGTAAAAACAGTTAGGGATGAAAATTATTAACACAGCAACGCACTAAATTTAAATGCCTATCAATAACACAGCTCTACAAAAAAAAATGGTCATACCCAGACATGCGATACATGGTTTCCGAAGTATTTTTGCTCGCTGATCACGAATCTGTGGTCGGTTTGTCTCCATCAGGTCCTTAAACCTTGCTAAGGTCAAATCCGAAAATTTGATTAAAAAAATCTAAAAAAAATTCATATGGGGGTTTTTGAGGTCGCTGATTACGGCGCTTCGTCTTTATGTTGCTGATGTCGCTAGAAACTTGATCATTTAGAGTAGTGTTCTTCAACCTTTTTGTCTCCGCGGACCGGTGAAAATAGGATAAATATATCGCGGACCAGCTGAATGCTAAGATAATATGATATACGTGGCTGCAGAGTTGTTTCTGGGAGACGAAGCGCTGCATTGATATCCTTTCGATTTCTCTATTTGGTTTTTATTATTGACATGGCTAAAAAAGTCTTTTCGCACAATAGGAAGTCGAAAAAATGACCAATAATTTGATAGCTTTATAACTCAAAGATGGATATTCTTTTTCTTGCGATTTCCAAAATTGAGACAATGATTGCATTTTATGTCTGGACACCAGAGTGACATCACAAGACAACTCGATCAACATTTCTTTTTCACGAGGATCAAGTACACATGACTTTATATCTTCCACCTTTAAACAGATCCACATTTTCAGAGAAATAATTATAAAAAAAATTCAGGTAATGCTCTTATATATTGACTTGTTGAATATGATTTTCTGGTTGACATCAGCAGCAACCAAAAATTCTTCCAAAAGTGGAAACATTTCTATATCTTCTTCTTGTAAGCGACTATTCCAAAGAGCTAGCTTCTTTTTGAACCAGTATCCATTTTATTTTTAAATTAAAAATATTTGTATATGACCCCTGCAGAAAAATATTTCATTGGACAGACTGAATATGTCCGCCATGTAAGCAAGTTTTGCCAGCACTCAAATGCAAGGCAAAATCTGGAAATACCATCTAAAGTTGTATGAAAAATAGCCGCGGGAGGCGTTGTATTGGGGCTAGTAAATATTAAATAAATCATGCTTCAGACAAAAGTTAGCTTCTGCGTCGACTAATAAAATGTGCTATATCAAACAGTATTTTAATATTATAGTGCCAATTTAAAAAAGTATACGCCAAAATAATATTCTTTTCTATTTTATTCTTTGTAGTGCCAACTTAAAAATAAGTTTACACCCTTATTTTTGTAAGAAATTATGTTTTAAATCATCAATATATTTAATATTTAAACACTTTGATGTATGTGCCATAATTGTATAATCTTAAGTATAGAATTTAGATATAAATATTGTATTTATTCGCTCTATTGTTGCATTGTAATGCTTTTTATAAACTAGGAAAGTAAATTGTCTAAAAAAAAACTAGGCTAGCTTGTGTCAATTTTGTTTTATAGAATTGATAATATAAATGTAGATATTTGTATGTACAGTGTTTTGCATAACATAATGTACCGATGTAAAGTTTGTGTAATGTAGATGTATCAGTAGATAAAGAGACTGGGTTCTATGGTTAATTTTGCATTTTTTAAGCATATTTTTAAGACCGATTTGTGGATATCTGGTAAAGGTAAGCTAAATGGGTGAAAGTCTATCTTAAGGAACAACACTTGAAGAGTATTGCGTTAAATTTTTATTGAAAAATATTGAAAAATGAGCCATTGGCGTCATTTTTTAGTAAACACTCCAAAAAAAAAGTTAATTTGCGGTGTACACGATATCTAGTGACGATATCTGAAACATATAATTCAAAAAGTTTTGGTTTAAAAGTTTCTTCAGGTAGTGACGTCGAGTTTTTTTTTATTAAATTGAGTTTTAAATTTTTGGTACGACTTTAAAGTCAAAAAATCGAAAAAAAAAAAAACGTAATAAATCGTGTTTGGTAATTGGAAAAATGGTTATAAAACAAAATATATTCAAAATAAAAGCAAAAACTTAACGTCACTACCTAGTAAAATGATTTATAAAGAAGTGTGCAAAATTTCAGAAAGATCTATTCATTAGTTTTTGAGTTATGATGTACACCGCATCAAAAAAAGCTATTTTTCAGAAAACGCGTTTAAAAATAAAGAATGTGAAGAACTTGAAATTATTCTTGGGATACTCTTGAAGATATATACAATCGAATAAGCCAATAAAAAAAAATTGAAAAAAAATCATCAAAAATACCAGATATATTTAGCTTCTTTAATGCAGTTTTAAAGTATAAATAAGATTTTAAATTCAGTTTTTCTTATGGAAAATTTTTAGGAGGACACTTTTTACTCCTCTAGTTACGTTTACCTCTACTGTCACTTAATTTAGTCCTCTGTCAATGTAAGCAAAGGATGCACTTATAGAAAAATATGCGATATGTGCTTTGATACCACGCGTACATTTTTTTTTTTTTAATGGACGCTTACCTTTACACTGCGATAATCATAGTCCAGAATCCATCTGCTTATCTACATTAATGCATTATTTAATTCAACATGAACTTAGTGTGGATATATAGGTTAACAGATTTTAAATGTTAACATTTGATCGAATAATGTATCGAACAAAATGGATATTTTGCTATGGAGGAAATTTAACAGGTATTAAGTGGTATTGGAAAGGTATTTTTTTACTGAGAATATTCTCAAAATGCATAACACTGTGTATATTGATATATTTTCTTAAAACGTGTACAACAATAGCACATAGTTTGGAAATAAGGGTTTAATTTCCCTTCTATTCTCGATATTCCACTATTGTATAAATTATTGTAACATTTTTTGAAGAATTTTCTACATATTTTACAATGCTTGATCTTTTGTAACAGCTTAATAGATTTTTTTTAAATTTAAGTCTATGCCAAATTGTATATGAATAGAGAAAATTGGTATAAACGTACGCCGGAACGCACCAAAAAGACATTCGTAAATTTTTATTATAGAGACGAGACGTGGTCCGAAACTTTTTTCTAAATATCATCAGAGAAATTCTAACTTTTATATAAAATATTTCGTATATTGAAAATTCATATGTCGAGGTACCACTGTATTTTTGAATTATTTATTTTTGCAGATGATAAGAGAGTAAGTAACCACAGGTAGAACTCAATATACGCCATAGTTTCGTTCCTAAGAGAACCAGCGTAAACCGAACTGGCGTAAAAACTGGCTACGCCGTCAGCGCGCCGTTATTTGCGACAGCGTTGCTGAAAACGCCGTTGAATTTTCGCCTGCCCACAATGCAATCATTTTTAACGCCGTCAAGTGTCACGTGACAACCTATATCTGTGTTTATACGTGCGCTTTCTTTTATTAAATGTATAATGGATGATGAAGACTTGTGTGTGATGTTATTTATGTTGTATGCAAGTTATTTATATATACAAACACTTTACCATTCAGTAAAAACTGAGGTTAGGTGGTCTGCGTCAACGTTCAACGGCGTCAAAAGTTGGAAGTTGACGAACATTCAGTATCAACGGCGTTCGAACGCCGTAGCACGTTGTCCATTCTGTGCACTTGCGTACGACAGCTTGGTTTTAACTTTCTTCTGACAGATAGCGCCGTAAGAACGCCGTCAACGCGTTGCATTCTGTTCCCCACTTTAGTTAACATTTCCTTTCTCCTCTTCTCAAACATGGTATTTGTTTTACTGTACCCTTTTGTATATGCGTATGCAAAAAAACACCTATTTTATAGAAACAAATAAACTAATTTAATTACGAATAACTAAACGTGTAGAAGAATACTTATACGCGATGATACTGGAGCGCTGTCCAGTCCAGTTGTCGAGATACTTTCGAGATCAGATCAGGATATCCCAGGCGTATGATGGTTAATTCAGCGCATGCGTAAAAGTGAATCGGCTTATATCGAATTCTACCTGTAATTGTATTTAATCATCGAGCGTTCTGGTTTTATTTTTTTATGAATACACCTCGGCCGTCTTCTTCATAATTTCTTTGTTATATATGTTACCATTTTTCGAATTCTCCGAATTTTTAAGTTGTATGCAATTTGGTTTAGGTTTTACTGAATTTGCAGTCCTAATAATTTGTGCCAAAATGTATCTTTTTTTTATTAATTATTTGTACTAACTGTAGTTGAAGTTTTTTCTATTTTTTCTATATATAAACATACTAAGTCAAAACCAGCTTGATATATATTGTAAGAAATGAACTAAAGTTTATATATTCTGTTAAAAATTGTGACAAAGATGTATACAGGTATTATAAGATGCTGTTTAACATTTTTCTTACAAATAAATATTTTATCTTGCATTTAAATTATTTGTTTTATTATTTTCCTAACTCATATTTTTATATCATGTTCCTGCAAATAAACATTGAGTAAATGGTGTAGAGATGGGTCGTTCATGAACGAACCGGCTCACTTTGCCAGCTCAGTACACTGACCGAAGTGACACGGTTCACCAAATTGAAATGAGCCGTCTCACGGCTCACTGCATAGTTTCAAGGATACGATTGATCGGACGAATGTGAGCAGTGACCGAATTGATCCGGATCTGGATCGATATCATGTGGAACGCGAGAACTCGGCTTGTAATTTATGATACAAGGTGTCTCAAAAGAAATTTTATATTTATTTAGCTTACTGCGTGAACGCAACGTATCCGAGGGGCGCGGGGGTTATGTCAATCGGTAGCCTGGCTCTTGGGAATTCAGTCACTATGGAGCGTTTCTCGGGAGCAGACCGCGCGTTATGCGTGCGAGAGTTTTACAAAAACGGTGATTCGGCGACTGTAGCGCGTAGAAAATTCTGCAGTATTTGAGGTTTTCGGCGCGAGGAATTATCGGCCCTTACTTTTTTGAAGACGAAAGGGGGCGTGCAGTTACAGTGAATTCAGAGCGTTATGTGGAGATGTTAGACAACTTCTTGGTACCTGAACTGCAAAACTTTCCTGGCTATAACCAAAGAACATGGTTCCAACAAGACGGAGCAACTTCACACACGTCCAATATGTCTCTGCCACGTGTTCGTGAAATTTTCTCAGGCAAATTGATCTCCCGGAGAGGTGACATAAATTGGCCTCCACGCAGTCCAGATTTAACCCCTATGGACTTTTTCCTATGGGGTTATCTTAAATCTAAAGTTTACGCCAATAAACCGACTTCACTGGCGCATTTGAAAGAAAATATCCGTCACGAAATGGCAGCCATCCCTGAGTCCACCTGCCGAGAAGTCATAAGTAATTTTACTGTTCGATTAAATGAGTGCCGAGAACGCGAGGGTCTACATTTAGACGATATTATTTTAAAGAAATAAATCCCCAAAAAGTGTATTTTAATAATTAATAAACATTTTTTCTATATACGGCTTACTTTTTTTTAATCGATCCACTAAATATAAAATTTCTTTTGAGACACCTTTTATTATCATAAAGTGTATTTTGTCACTAAAAAAAAATATATTTCTTTCTTAGTTTTTGTAAAAACTTAAAAAGTAGCCCTCCTATTAAGTAATAATGTTTACACGATTCTGCATAGCAGGAAACTTTTTTTGAACCTGTTAACCAGGCATAAGTAGTTCTGGTAGTAAAATGACGTTACCTATATTACCCCGAAATTCTATGAATAATCATGAGATTAAAAAGAAGTAACTACAAAGATCAGTTTTTATCATTCCAAAATTCTATGATAAGATAAACACTGATATAAATATGAAAGGATTGGGCCTATCTACCTCGAATTTTGTGAACTGCAAACAGAAAATATCAGTGCAATTTTTTTCTAACTTTTTCAGTTCGTATTCAACTTACAACAATGGTATGTACAAAATTACTTATTACAATTGATTTTTAAAATCTTATTGATACCCTACAATGCAAGGGAGGATTTAAGTGGGGCAATCCCCCTGCAAAATAAATTATGTATTATATAAAAATATATATGGCAAATATACAAAAAATATTGTTGTAAAAATGTATATATTTCTTTTCAATTTATTAAATCTACCCCTTTGAAAAAAATACAGGATAAAGATGTAATTAATGCTTTGGAATAAAAAATTAATGGACGAAGAGCAACTTGTAATTTATAGTAATTTTTGGTAAAAACATTTCCCAAAAAAATGTTCCACATCTAAATAAATGCAGAATGTTATTGAAAGATATCGATTTTTAACATTTTCTACAAATCACTATCCCATTTTATAACAATATGTTAATACTAACTAAAGCAAATTGTGTACGTGCACCTCGTTCTAGGGTTGTACATCGAAGGCAAAACATCGATGTTTGACATCGATGTTAACATCGGCGCTTACTATCGATGTTGAAAAAACATCGAAGGAAAAACATCGATGTATCGGTAACATCGATGTTTTATTAATATTAAAAAAAGCTATTTATTTATATTATATAGGTTTTATTTAATAATGTAAAGATAAAATACGAAAAAAGTAACACATAATACACAAAAAGCATTTATTAGATTTTGAAATAGAAATATTCCTTTTTAATAGTAATTAATATCACATTAATATTATTATATTGTCTGTCTCATTTTGTAATACGGAACTAACAGGAAAAGTTCATTTTTAGGGTTTTGTAGGTATGACCAAAAAACCCTTATACCGTCATTTTGTCGTCTGTCTGTCTGTCTGTCTGTCTGTCTGTCTGTCTGTCTGTCTGTCTGTCTGTTCGGTTAAAATTGTAGCCAAACGGCTAAACCTAGAGAGTTGAAATTTGGCATGCTTATACAACTCTTTGACCCGCACATAGGAAAAATACTAAAACATCTAAAAAACATACCCCCCTAAAAATATAAACAAATATGTGCTCATCGAAAACAAAAATATATTTTTTTAATTCTGAGTAGGGTATCAAATGAAAGCCCTTAGTACGTGGATTAACGATCAAATTTTTATTTTTGCAAAATAAATTATTTTGATGCGATTTTTGCCAAAATTGTGCAAAAAATTTTTTGTCCCACACCCTGTAGCCCAGATGGTTTAAACTAAAAATCTAAAAAAATTCCAAGTAATGTATATTGGTGTGAACCGAAATAGTACAACAGGAATTTTTGATCAGATTATGTTTTCGGCAAATAACGCATTTTTTGTGGTTTTTGGTTCACAAAGTACAAAAGTTATACCAATGTAAGACACTCACATACAAAGCGTCCGATGGCTCAACGGGTTAGAGCGCTGGTGTCGGAAGCTAAAATTCTCTGGAAAACGAAGGGTTTCGAGTTCGAAAACGGGACGGAGTGAGGGTTATTTTTTCCGTTTTTTTTTTTGCATTTTTATTATGTTGAAATTATTTTGTCAAAATTCTAGTTATATTTTGACAAATGTTGTATTTAATTTTTAAGAGCGTAAATTTAATAACCAGTCTTATTATATGATTAACAGACGATAAATTATTTTAAAAATATCGTTCATTTTGCCGTGATTACTATAAAGTAAAATTTGTCCTACACACTCAGCATACCGCCTTCACTTATTATATACCTGCGAAACCCTGAAATGTGTGAATATTCACACTTCACATCAATTTTTTATGTTGTATATTGACAATACATTTATAATATTATCATAGTATTGGTTCACATGGATACGCCAAAGTCTGTTTACACCACAACAGTCACCAAAGTAACCAGATTTAGTTTCGTATTACAAATTGAGACAGATTATACCCAATATAATAATCCTAATTTGTACCTACAGTCTATTCCAAACAATTAGGCGGAACTAATTTGTCATTAGATATTTTTTTATATATTGAAGTTGGCTTTTCCTGAACAAAATGATCAAAAGCTTCAATTAATCGGTAAAAGTAACTAGAATTGAAAATCTAGTTCCGCCTAAACCAAAGGAACAGACTTTATTTCAACTTAAAAAAGTATAAAAATAATTGTGTATGACAGTGTTATTTTTATGTTAAATAATATAAAATTAATATTAAGATTACTATATTAGTATTGTAATAAAATCCAATATTTCATTTTAGAAATGTAAAAATAGTAAGGTCTGTTCCTTTGGTTTAGGCGGAACTAGATTTTCAATTCTAGTTACTTTTACCGATTGATTGAAGCTTTTGATCATTTTGTTCAGGAAAAGTCAATCCTAAAGTTTCTCTAAAGGCTCTAAAGTTTAGAGCATATATTTTATCAATGCCCAAATTGTTGTATTAGTTGTTTATTGTTAATTTATTTTTCTGTGTCTATACAAGATAAAGGATATATGGATACCCATAAGCTAACTCGGATAGTTATTTCGTAGCTTATCCAAGGTTTGTAAAAACGGCCCTTGTTCATCTCCTTGTAGCTGCAAATTTGTTTCATTAAAGTTCAAAGGTTATTCAGTTCATTTTGATGGTTCAGATTCATTACCGATTTATATTCTTTGCCCCTTTTCAGCAAACTAGCGCCCCTAGTTTTCCAACACTCCAAGCACTCGCCTTGCTTTCAATCGCCCCTCTGGAGTGTTCTGTCGTCCCCAAGGAGACGATAGCATCCACTTGGAGAAACACTAATCCAAAAAGATGATGTCAGCTAAAAATATGTCACAATCAATATATTTTTTTGTTAAGTAATATTGAATACACAGCCCAAATTTTATTGTTCAAATTAAGGAAAAGGTGTAAAAACATAAATACTGACAGAATTGTTTGTTCATGAGCAAACAATAGATTTAGATATATCTATAGATACTGGTGAAGAGTTAATAAAAAAATTATTGAAAAAAAATTTCGTAACCAACAGATAAGATAAACTTTTATAAAATATTTATTCGGCGACTTTGTTAACCATTTGTTATATATAGAAATGTGTAAAAGTGCGCGGTAATCTAATCATTAATCATATAATAAATTATATTTATCTAAGAATTAATTGTTATTTGTATTATTTTATCAACAATACTTAAAATTTTTCATTACATCATCATATCATCATTTAATGATGTGATTCATCTTAAGTAAATATGTTTAAATTTCTTAATTAAAATGTTTATACTCTCACTCATGACTCATGAGTCTGTCTACCTGTCTGTACGGTAGGCAGTAGGGCCAAACGGCTGAACGTTGAAAATTGGTATTAGTATTGGACTCATCAATGGCCGATGGCGGCGCTGTGATCGCTGTGAAACAGCTGATCGAAACGAGTAATCTGAAAGTTATCCTCATTTCTTTACATGTTAAATCTTCGATTTACAATGAATAATTAACAGATATCTTTACTAAATCATATTAATTTTTTAAGTGCAACAGCTTCTTTTAAGTATATAGTTGAAGGAGAGGATTTGTTAAACCGTAACCTTTTTTAGAAACTCGCTGCCTAAAAAAATTAATCAAAAACGAAAGCAAACACGTGAAGCTGTATCAGAATATCTACGTACAATATTTGAGACTGCATGCCTTAATCCTGTATTAAAGTTACACGGGTAGATATTTATTTATGCTCGAAAAGGATTTTTATAATAGGGGATAGGCATGATTTTATTTTAATTTTTTATTATATTCCTCTTGTTGCATATAAACATAAAAAACAGTTTTGCATTTTTTTTTTTTAATTTGAAGGCTTAAAAAAATCATATATGTATGTAGCGCGAGAAAACGACGTATGACGTCATACCCCTTCTAAGAGACGCAGTACACTACTAGCCTACCCAGTGTACTGCGTACAGCCTACCCAGTGTACAGCGTGCAGCCTACATAGTCTGTTGTGAACTTATTTGCTTGTATAACTTTTATAGGTTATGTAAAGTTACAGTGATTTTAATTAAAATAAAGTTTAATTCTATAAAAACAATTTATACATGTTTACCGAATTAAATTTTATATTAAAGTATATAAAATATGGAAGATCCCGGCCCCAGTACTTCGAAAAATAGTCGAAAATATTGTTTAGTACCGATGTGCACAAATAGTTCAAATAGAAATCCTAAAAAACAATTTATATCATTAACTGATGGCGAAAAACAACAGAAAAGGCAAAATTTTTGGCTGAAAGCTATGAGGCGAAATAAAACCGATATTTCAGAAAAAAGTAAACTTTATGTTGTGTGCATAAATGCATCAATGTTGGGTAAATTATCACTCTGAGCCCTAACAAAATCTTTATCTGCTATTTTAATAATAAATGCGTGAAAAATTGTTTAAAAACAAATACAAAACTCTAGAACAATACAATATACACACGTAAAGATTATGTTGTAGCTGTATCTGTGACGTCAAACCCCAGTCGTTTGACGTCATACACAGTCGTATTTACTCAGCAACTTTCGCGCCGTGGTCGGCTTATTTCAAATTTACTATATTTTAATTCAAAAAATTGGCTATAATATTAATTAAAATGTGATTTTTGTTTTGTTAGGTGACATAACTAACATTAACATATCAAAAAAATGTAGATTTAAAGAAATATAAATTTTATGCGTATCCCCTATTGAGTATTTCTTATTTGTTGAATATTTTTAATAAATACTAGTTTGCTAAATATTAAGTTAACAATATTGGTGTAATCTGTAGCTTTTAAATGCTTTTAGCACACTCTCACTCTTTTTCCCGTATTTATAGCATTTTCCCATGCTTTTTTACCTATTTACACAACACTAAATATATTTATTATTTTCACAAATTTTTTTCATTTGGAAAAAATGGAAGTAAATGTTTCTCTCAATTCTTTTCCTAGTGTGACAACCAAATACACAGCAGTTTGTGTTATGACAACTCATTAGAACACAAAATAATATAAAAAAGAATAATAGTTGCTATCAAAAGTTAATGTTACAAACAAACTGCAACATTGAGGTTTAAACGCGATACAAACAACACGAGGTAGCAACTAGTAAACAGTTACTCGTTCTACTATTTCAAATTCTGTCCGCTTGGTGTCACTTCATACCGCTGTGGAACCCAATAATTGGTTATTGAGAAGTGACATTACCTATAGAGGCGCTGTTGTCGCTTACAAAATGGCGATTGGAATAGGATTTTTAGACATTTGCCATTTGATACACAACAATTCAGATTGCAGTTAATGTTCTATTACGATTTTAAAGACATTTTATTAAAGTTTTCTTTACTTTAACACATACAAACAATGCAATTAAATGAGCCACATCCAACAAAATGCTATTCCGTTAAGTTCCAAAATATTCCGCTAGGCGTCACTTTAGTTATTGTCAGTTCTCAATAAAGCAAGGTTTTTACATATAAGTTTGTCTCAAAACTTCTGACCAACCAGAGTGTGAGTGAAAAAACGTCACGGGTATACCGATTTCAAACTTCGATAAATACAAAACGAGACATCCAATGGCCAGACTAATACAGCGAGTATAAAAAAGGTTAACCTATAGTCTTATAAACAAATATTTATATTTTTAATAATAATTTAGTTTTGAAAATTTCAGAAAAACGGTGACGTAGACTTATTTCAAAAGGATTGCTTGGAAGCTCATAACGAGTATCGTAAAAAACATGGCGTAGCTCCTCTTAAGCTCTCTCAGAAGATATGTGGTGTAAGCCAGGCTTGGGCCAACAGGCTAGCAGCGTCAGGCAAGGGCGAGCACAGCACCAATCAGGAGTATGGAGAAAATATATTTACCGCTTACTCCTCAGCCGCGAACTACACAGTTGACGGAAGAGCTGCAGTCGTTTCATGGTAAGTTTAATATACTTATTCTGAACGTTTTAACACTGCTGTATTATTCTAAATCTGTCCAGATATGCGTGTTATAAGATAGGGTGTTCGACAATTACACCGCTAGAAAAAAATTAAAATGCATATATTTATCCTTTCTCGAATGACAGGAAAAAAACTACAATTTGTTCTGCTTTTACAGTTTTTCACAATTTCTATCGACATTGTAAGAAAATTTTAACAATTAAATATACGTAATAAGTTCAAACTGTACTGCAGTACAATAATTTGTTCAATAAACATATTTTGTTCATTTGCCGGTATAATAGAATAGTAAATACAACAATATTATCACCATATTTCATCTATGTTGGCCTTTTGCTTACGCCGGCTTTTCGCTCGTGGTTCCATTTATCTCTGTCGGCCTTTTGTCCAAGTCGACCTTTTGTCAATTGACCTTTTGGGTACATTCGATTTGACGCTCCGAGCGTTCCGAGCACGTTCTGTACACTCAAACGTGTTCGATTTGACGCTCCGAGCGTTCCGAGCACGTTCTGTACACTCAAACGTGTTCGATTTGACGCTCGGAGTACACTCAATTGCATTCGTTTTGCGATCGAGCGAGCATTTAGAGTGCGCTCTATGTGTTCGGGGTTTTAAGACCGAGCATATGGAGTATGACGTAAAAAAGTGGGGGAACGGCGGGAAAGAAATAGAAGTTTAAAATTAAATTATAAATAAAATAAAAATAATAGCCTTAGACAAATAACAATAGACAAATAATATTGTTATTTGTCTATGGCTACAGAGTACGGCCATTTTGGGTGCATTCGAGTTGTACAGAGTAGAGCGAGCGCTGAGCGAACAGTTGATGGTGACGTCATGAATAGAGCACTAACGGAGCGAGCGTTCTTGTGACGTAATGTTTATAAAATCTAACCCTACAATTTTAGGTGGCATTTTTACTGTCAGATTAGTTCACGTCAGTCATGAATCAAAATTATATACCTCGGTTTTTCCTTGATTTATTTTCAATGATGAAGAAATAAAATTAATTAAAAATTAAATAATAATTAATGAATTAATTTAATGAATTTTTTCGATTTTTATTTTATGCATGGTGTTTTTTAATAATTTTTTTACTGTTTACAGAACGTCACAAATACATAAAATGGCCATACTCTGTAGCCATAGACAAATAACAATATTATTTGTCTATTGTTATTTCTCTAAGGCTATTATTTTTATTTTATTTATAATTTAATTTTAAACTTTCATTTCTTTCCCGCCGTTCCCCCACTTTTTTAAGTCATATTCCATATGCTCGGTCTTAAAAGCCCGAACACATAGAGCGCACTCTAAATGCTCGCTCCATCGCAAAACAAATGCAATTGAGTGTACTCCGAGCGTCAAATCGAACACGTTTGAGTGTACAGAACGTGCTCGGAACGCTCGGAGCGTCAAATCGAATGTACCCAATATGTATTTGTGACGTTCTGTAAACAGCAAAAAAATTATTAAAATACACCGTGCATAAAATTAAAATGGAAAAAATTCATTAAATTAATTCATTAATTATTATTTTATTTCATTTCTTCATCATTGAAAAAAAAAAAAAAATCTAGGAAAAACCGAGGTATATAATTTTGATTCATGACTGACGTGAACTAATCTGACAGTAAAACCCCGCCTAAAATTTTAGGGTAAGATTTTATAAACATTACGTCACAAGAACGCTCGCTCCGTTAGTGCTCTATTCATGACGTCACCATCAACTGTTCGCTCAGCGCTCGCTCTACTCTGTACAACTCGAATGCACCCTTAGTCACTTCACTTTTGTCAGTAGACCTTTTGTCAGTTGACTTTTTGTCAGTTGACCTTTTGTCTCCATCAGCATGTCGTCCGTGTCTTCCGTGTGTCTTCCGTGTTAGTTTTTGTCCAAGACGGCCTTTTTTCTCTGTCAGCCTTTTGTATGTTGGCCTTTAATCCATTTTAGCCTATTGTCAGTTGGCCTTTTGTCTCTGTTGGCCTTTTGTCCGTGTCAGCATTTTGTTTCTGTCGGCCTTTTATTTCTGTCGGTCTTTTGTCCATGTCAACCTTTTGTCTCTTTCGTCCGTGTCGACATTTCGTCCAAATCGGCCTTTTGTCCATGTCGACCTTCTAGCTTTCGGCCTTTCGTCGTTGACCCTTCCCGTGGCTCCCCAATATTCTGTTTTTATTCGGCGCCAATAAATATGCTTCGTCCCCCTGAGCCCATATGCCCCTCGTAGAGTACCCTGACTAGGCGATCGGAACCTATTAATAATTGTTGACTTAATATCATCGTAACACAAAGGCAAGTCTTCAACAAAGTTTTCGGCGCTTAGTGCCATATACGTCATATCTTTATGCCATACCGGATTATTTCTTTCTCTTTTCGGTCTACTTAAACCATCCTTTTCTTGAAGTACTTCTTCTTCATCTTGTGTTGTCTCTTCATCATTATTTCCTAATTTGATATTTTCTTCAGAGTTTCTATCTTCACTAATTTCTTCGTTATTCCAGCTTATATATTCATCTTCAAAATTTTCTATAATAATATTGCTTTCATCAAACACAACGTCTCTAGATATAACTAGTTTTCTATTTTCCGCATTTCACAATCTATACCCATTTACAGCAAAACCAACTAGAAAATTTTTCTTACTCTTGGAATCCAGTTTATATCTGCATTCTTTAGAGATGTGTGTGTAAGCAGAACATCCAAATATTCTCAATTTTGACACATCCGGCCTTTTCCATACCACAATTCAGCAGGCGTTGCATTGCGATTCGTGGTTGGACTTCTATTAATAAGATAAGCTGCCATTAATACCGCTTCTCCCCACAAAAACTTTGGTAATCTTGAAGATAAAAGCATACATCTTGCTCGCTCAAGAAGTGTTCTGTTCATTCTTTCTGATTTTCCATTTTGTTGAGGACTATAAGGAGCGTTGTACTCAATTTGTATTCCTAGATTTCTACAAAACTGTTTAAATTCTTTTGATGTGTACTCACCTCCATTATCACATCTTAATCTTGATATTTTAGAATTAAATTTAGCTGCAACCATAGCCTGAAATTTTTGGAAATATTTTAAGACTTCACTTTTCCTTTCCATTAGGTAAACTATAGTAAAATGGGTAAAGTCGTCGATAAACGTAACGTAATACCTTTTCTTATCCCATGTTACGTAATTTGCTGGTCCCCAAACATCACTATGAATTAACTGTAGTGGTCTAGAAGATGCGATGCTTGATTCCTTCTTAAAAGGTAATCTTGTTTGCTTTCCTTCTAGACATGATGTACATAGTTTCTTTGAAATTTGTTTTAATGGGGGTATCTCATCTACCATATTTTTACTAACCAGCTCTTTCAGTCCTTCCATACCTATGTGTCCAAAGCGATAATGCCAAATGTCATAATTATCCGTTTGCTTTATAACATTTGTTGCTGAATGTCTTATTGTAAATGTAATTGTATACATTTTTCCTTCTTTCCATCCTTTTGCTACCAGTTTATACGTTTCCACATAGTCAAATCCTTTTTTCTGACTATAACCTTTTATAACGTTGCAATTTCAGGTACAGTGAAATAAAGGACCATGTATTTGGTACTGAACCAGCTGGTTTGGGTACTGGCCACTTCACACAAGTCGTTTGGAAGGATTCCCAAGAACTTGGTATTGGTTGCGCAAAATCTAGAGATGGCAAAATTTTTGTAGTAGCCAATTATTTTCCACCAGGAAATTATGTTGGAGATTTTGCTGAAAAAGTTCCTCCAGTTGGTGGTTTTGGTATTCAGGGAAAAATCCACAATGTTACTGATGCCATGAAGGTAAAACATTTGTTTCAAATTATTAAAAGATTGTCAAAATATTTTTTTGACAAATGTGTCAAAAAAAGTTGGTCTCCCGTCCTGTATCCCAGCGGGGCTGGTTTAAAAATAAGAAAATATTGAAAGTAATGCACAATTATGTGAACTAGAATTGTACACTTTTAACCAGATAAAAAAAATAGGCAGGGTAATATTGGGCATCAGCTACGTAGAATATGTCAGTGTCGGTTTGTGACAGTGTCGTTTGTGTTTATTAATGAAACAATGGTTAGCAATCAATTAAATTTATTTCGATATATTACATTTGTTTTTACATATCCAGCCTTTCAGTGAAAGTGCTAGATGTTGAAGAAGCGTTCTGTAATTTTACAATGCTCTCTCCAACATCGTGCTCGGTCGGCTTCGCTCAATAGCCCCTCATTTTGTTCGGCATTTTATCTTCTTTTTTCCAACATCCAAATCTTATAAAGTTTTACATATATTCTTTGTAAATGTTGCGACAAATCGAAGTTAAGTCGAAGTTTTTGTCACTTTTTCTATTTTGCACTGATATTATTTCGTTGTTTTTGTCTCTAGTATTATAGAACTCATTATTAGGAATCGTTTGAGCAGTCAAACAAATACATAGTTTCTCCTATTGCTGAGTTTCAGTGGCGCACCCAGGATTTTTTGTTGGGGGGAAGTCAAAATTATTTAAATTATGATAATATAAAGTGATGACCTAAAAAAAGGTCCACACTTCTAAAATACAAGTGACGATGTAAAAAAAGGTCCTCATCTCTATTTTTTAAATTTTTTGGGTGCGCCATTGCTGAGTTTTGACTGCCAAAGTGGCGCGGAATAGCGTAATATTTGCCTCTCGTGTTAAAACGTGTCATACGTTTATACACGTATCACTTTTTGTTTTTATATGTTACAATATACAAAAACAAACGATTTTAACTTGAGTTAGGAATAATTCTTACTTTAGCAACCGACCATTAATCGATTAAAGTTATTCAAATTCAAAATCTAGTTGCACTTAAATCAAAGAACCAGGTTTAAACCAAGCACATCCCATCAATTCTTTCCTTTTTTATTGTTGATATTTTTTTATGTGCATACTTCTATAGTATTCAAAAAATTAATGCTTACTTTTTCAGCATCTCTTTACTAAAGAAAACTTTGAGGAAGAGTGTTTACATGCCCATAATGAGTACAGAAAACAACATGGAGTTCAACCACTGAAGCTGAATAAAACACTGTGTAAAGAAGCAAAGGAGTGGGCAAAGGAATTAGCGATTAAAGATAAAATGGAACATGCCCAAAACATACCATACGGAGAAAATGTATTTAGCTACTGGTCTTCAGATCCGAACCATAAAATTCCAGGTGAATATTGTTATAATTAATAATGTTTACAAGCGGGGTTGAGTTGTGTACGCACGGGGAAGTAAAGAGGAGGGTGTTTAATGACTGCCAAGCAGAGCCAGCGCTAGCTCTTTTGGTGCCCGGGGCAAGACCAGCCAAACTACGCCTTTCTGTTAGAATATGCAATGGCGTACTAAATAAGGGGGTTAGGTGTTCGCAATTTAAAGGATTCCACACACCAAAGCGGCCGCGGTAGCGATACGGCAGCGGCCTAACGCAACCTATACAATACAATAAGACCACGCACATACAAGCGTTCCGCTATCTGAGAACGCCACCGAATGCAGCGTCCAGTCTAGCGATCACCAAACACTGGCGGCCGAACTCGACAAGTTGCGATAGGCCGCGCGATATTCATTGTTTATATACCACAGAGTGAATATATTTAAGAAAATAGTGTCGAAAATAGATAATTTAACAGAAAAAATCATAGATCAGTAAAGGATCATTTAATTTTGTATGACTTAGCACATCCTGATTACAAGAATATTAGGAAAACAAATAAAGTGTGGGACGAAATAGGAAAAGTTTTGGAAATTGATAGTAAGTAGATTATTATTTTTCCTCTACATACAATTAATTATTCTATTGTATTCTCGAAATCAATATTATCATACAACTATATACCGTGATTCACTAACTGATCGCTACCGCTACCGCCACTGCCACCGCGTTAGTGTGAGGAGACCTGATCGCTAGTCGTATCGCTAACGCTACCGCCACCGCGGCCGCTTTGGTGTGTGGAATCCTTTACTTTAAACATATTATTTTGATTTAAATGAATGCAATTTAAATATTATAATTTGCGAATACTACTTATGGCAAAGTAAATTTGTTAATACAGTGGTACCTCGGCTTACGAACCTTTTGGAACACGAAGTTTTTGAAACACTGTCTTTAAACATGTAAGAAGATCGTTTAAATGGACTTTATTTGTTATTTATGTTCAAAAATATGCATATATGATGTTTTAAATATTTTGTAAGTCAAAAAAAATACTGAATATGATTTAAATTCAATTTTGTACGAGATTGATACAGAAATGAATATTCAAATACAATTATTAAATTATTATGCCAATATTTTTATTTTACTTTCCGCTCCCCCCCCCCCCCTTCAATATGGGCCCCGGGCATGTACCTCTTTTGCCCTAGTTATGGTACTGCATATAGGTCTACGAATTTAAAAATTATATTTATATGATCAACAGATCGAAAAAGATGAAGAAATGTCTAAAACTATAAAGAACATTTTCTCCTAAAACAAATCCTGTATATTTTTTTACTGGAAGATATAAGTCAAAAGAAGATTGCGTCAAAAAAGGTCAGAGTTAAGAATATAGTAGTTCTTGCATGTATTCTGACATATAAATATTTACTAACTAATGTACAGTAATACCCTTTTCACGCTAGATCTTTAAGATCGGATGTTAAAGTGAATGTATCTTTAAACGCTAATGTGAAACCGTACGGCCTCGTCTAAATACAAGCGATGTTTAAGACAGAGATCTGCGTCTTAAACTTCGTCCGCATTGCCAACTTAATTTCTATTATAAAAAAATACTCCTTGAATTTGTGCTGTCAACATTTTATATTATCATAAACAAGAATACTGTATCATATCGACGTTATAAGAAGTTTATACTTATTGTTATAATAAAATTATTTATTTTAATAATGTGTTTAATAAAATACAGAGTTTCATTAAATTTATATATTATATCCATTTTGTTTAATAAAAATTAAAAAAATTATTGAAATTGTACCACAATTTTGTTATAGTGCATCTTTGATTAAAAAAATCGTGATTACAATGTTTAAAATAAAACTTTTTGGTAGTACTAGTTTCTTATTTTTTTACTGTTGGAATCACTGAAAATCATTTGTGTTGGCGACATTTTTACCCCAGTATGGCCGCCGTTGCGCTACTTTGTATAATCTAAAGTCAGTATATTATACAAAGTAGCGCAAGCCTTTGAAGAAGCCGACAGACCCCAGGGTTTGATTTGCAACACTGGTTCCCGTATTAAGCAAACTAAATCAGCAATTTTTACGTTCTTAAGTTTGCGTCTGCGCTGTCACATCTCTCTTTCTCGCTCTAATTTAATAACCTCCTTTGTCAGCGGTTTGAATTATTTTTTAACCCATTTTTGTTTAGGCTTATATTCTGTACCGAATACTTCAATAAGAGCAGCATAAATTATTTCCTCCACAAGAAATGATGTAATTCAAAATACCACTTCTTTAATGACATCACGCCGGCGACGATGTATATCCACATTCATAAACTATTTTTTGCAAAAAGATAATTTCACTACAAAATCACAGTGAAGATGTCAAATGTGTTTTGACACTTACTATCCAGAAAATAAGATATGTATGTCAATTGCGTATGAACACCTACTATCCTGAAAATAAGATAGTAGAGTAAAGCGCGTAGTACTTGCGCTAGTTACTAGCTCTTTTACTCTACCAATGTAAACCCGGCATTACTTACTAATACATTACACTATATGGAATATACTAAAATTCTTCACTTTTAACATTGCCAATTTATCGAAAACTGCATGTGACCCAAAAAACTGCATGTGAAAAATTTTAACAGTGTAATTTACTAACATGCTAACAATCTAACTTACTAACATTATTTTCAGGAAACGTCGCTGTTGATAAATGGTATGAAGAGGTATCTATCCATGTTTTTGGTACTGAACCAGCAAATTTAAATTCTGGACATTTCACTCAAGTAGTATGGAAAGGATCCAAAGAACTAGGTGTTGGCATTTCCAAAAGTTCATCTGGAAACATTTATGTTGTAGCAAGATATTCTCCTCCTGGAAATTTTGTTAACAAATTTAAAGAAAATGTTTTCCCTAAAGGCACTACTTGTGAGGCTGTACAAGCTTCTGAAGCAGCAAATTCATTTAATCCTACAGATTTTGCTAATGATGTTGTTCAAATACATAACAATTATAGAAGGAAACATGGAGTACCACCACTCAAAATTAACTGGGAAGTAAGTAACATTTTTTATAATTAACTAGTTGGTGTACCCGTGCTACGGTATTTCACTACATTAATTCCTAAAAAGTGGAACATAATGACTATGAAGTTAAATATATAAAACGGTAGGTATAGTAATTTTAACTACCATTAGGCAGTGGAAAATAAACAACTACTTAGCACTGCCACCTGTTGACAAATTCCACAACTCTCAACTTATTTACATTTCGGGCTTCTGTTTACGTTGTGATAACTGCGTTATTATTAATCTTTGATGTAGAGTGTAAGATATATTATGATTCTATGTGAAATGGTCTAATTTATTATTCTAAAATAATTGTTGCATCACTATAAAACTCCAATGTTATGCACCCACAAACTTAATAAATAATTTTTTATTAGTGATCAAAAATGATCGTGTCATTACACGAATTCCACTTCAATTAGGGCTAAAGTTTAATTGAAAGGGACATCCTCTTAACAAGAACAGCTGCGTATCTATAAAACTAACATTAGTCTTATAGATACGCAGCTAGTACATTAGCACATATGGCTAACATAATACATACGTTATTTAGCACTTTAGAACATGCACTGTTTTGTTTGGTAAAAAATGTGCTATTTTCATTTTTCAGTGCTTTTTCATAAGTATCTAGCTGTATCTATGGTCTATTTCAAAGTAGAAAAATGTGTGTAAGAAGATAGGAGCTGTTTGTCCTTGCTTCGGATTGGTTTAGATCGTCATCCCTATTACACTCTTAAAATATTGTTTTTAGTCCAAATTGACAGATGTTCAGTGTCGTACATTGAAAATATATATTATATATAGTAGTATTATTTAACTTTTTTCATATATTTTGTTATTATTTACATATTTAGACTTTTATTTATATTCTTGGCGTAGATTTTATGGAGCAAATTCTCCATGTAATTTGTTTTTACGCAGTTATATATTTTTTAGTTTATCTGATATTTAAATATTTTTTGACACTTGATTATGAACAGATCAAGATAGAGGACTAATGTGAGGCCAAAAGACAGCCCAGCTGATAGTGCCCAAAGAAGAAGTTATTGATATAATTTTTAGACCTTCATATATACTTATATTTTTAATTTTTATTTACAATAATTATTTAAATAAGAAAATTTAGCTCTGAAGATATATTGTTTGTTTTATTGCTTTATTGTTTAAACTCTTTTAGCCAAATATCTCTTTTTATATATAGTACATAATTTTTAAAATTAATATTTTTTTAACTTTTTCAATTTCCCCATTAAACTGAATTTATGTCGTATAAATAACGTAAGTGTATTATCCGCCTTGTTTATTTCAATATCTTATTAACCTTTTTTAAATTAAAAAAAAAAATCACTGTCTAACCCAGTTACTAGGCCCATGTCCTAGTTGTAACTTATTTTAAATTTTCCGCTATACTGTATTTGTCCAGTGTAAATCGTACGCGGTTCGCAGCGCTATCTACTTTTTTTTAATTTGACATAGACCATAGATACATATATTTTTGGCATTTATCTGTATCTAAATATTTTTTATAATTCTGTATCTGTATTTGCAACTAGAAACAATTTTTCTTAGGTATCTGTAACTGTATAGATATTTTTTTAAATGCATCTATTACAACACTGATTTTAAGTCTATTTTTATGCATAAAAAAGTGTGCCTCATGGTCCAAAAAATACGGAATTCTCCTTACTATATTGACGTTGTGTATTCGTATAACTTGTTTATTTTTTAATCATTTATTTCAGATATGTGAATTCGCTAAATCTTGGGCAGAAAATCTTGCAAAAGAAGGACAAATGAAACATCGCCCAGATTGTCCATACGGCGAAAATATTTTCACGTTTTGGTCCAGTGATCCTACTATTTATCCATCGGCAGAAAGCGCTTGCAAGAAATGGTACGATGAAATAAATGAGCACGATTTCACATCTGAACCGAGCAGAGTACTTAAATCAGGCCATTTTACCCAAATGATGTGGAAGGAATCTACTGAAATGGGAGTTGGGTTAGCTAAAGGAAAGAAAGATGGAAAAACATACGTTGTTGCTAATTATAATCCTAAAGGAAATTATGTGGGAAATTTTGTTAAAAATGTACCAAAACCTTTGTAACTCTTTTTATAAAATTTTATAATCAAAAATAATTTAAAAATAATAGACCATAAGTCTATTGTCCTTTGGCCAATGGTGAAGGTTATTGTGAAAATGTATTTATGTAGAAATTATAAATTTATATTTCAATAAAAAATATGTATTTTTATTTAAGTACAATGAAACTCATTGTATTGGTATCATTATCTTTGTTTTTCGACGAATTTCCTAGAGTTGATGTTTTATCAAGTTGATCGTTGAAAAATTATGGTTCTAATTAGAAGGATTAATTCTTGATCAAAATTCGGCGACGTCGTCTCGCCATTAAATAATCACTATGTATATATATATATAAACGAAAAAATTTAACCACAAAAAATTGTTTTATTATTAAGTCTTACAAAAGAAATATGCAGATGGTCTGCTGCAGCAGAAAGTTAATTATTTTATTTATTGTACCAGTACAACAAATATTTTTAAGAGCATGTTCTAATTTATAAATTGTTGTTGCTATACCAATATAATTCAATATTCATTTAGTCAATAATCGGGATTTATGAAAATTATTTAAAAAATAGTTTTGTTTCTCTAGTTATAGCCGATAGTGTATGCATGTACATATCTGTTTCTATATTGTCTATAGAAGCACATTCTACATAATAATGACTTACATTATAAAATTAACAAAAATTTCTACAAATACCTTTCCAGTCGCTCCAGTTTTGGTCTGCATGAAATCCAAACACAAAAGACCACACTATAACACACTATTTCAAGTATTTTCTGCACTTTTATCACTTAAAAATAACTAAAAACGTCAGAAAAAAATGAAGACGCCACTTGCAAAAATCACGTATCACTACATATCAAGATGGCTAATCCTGATAAAGCTCATTAAGGAATATAGTCATTAACAATTAATAAATAAGGAACAGAATTGCTTACAATAATTCTTTATGAGAATAAACACATATATTAATATTTTATCAATAGTATACAGGTGGTTAAAATTGAACTACCGAGCCCAATACACTATTTTTTATTATTGAAGATGAAGTATAACGTTAAATTTGGGAGTTACTTGGTACTACATGATCTAAAATAGTTTATATTTTGTTACTTTGTATCTTTATATAAATAGTTATACATTTTGATTGAGGATTTATTAAAATTTCAGAGCTATAGCGTTGGAGGCACGGCCTATATGGTAAAATGGGAGGACAGAGGTGATAATAGGATGACTTTTATTGTTTCTTATGTAAATATTATATTTAACTTGAGGCGAATTATCCTTATGCGAGAAAATTGACTTGCGCCTAACACTTATGCAATTATAGTTACATTATTGTATAATGTCAAATTGCAGTTCGGTACATAATATATATGGTGACTAGAAATTAGCTCATATGAAAAAAAAGTGAAGTGTGAACATTTCAGGGTTTTGTAAGTATTTAATAAGTCATAAGAAGCCAACAGAATTCTGGATGTCTAGGACATTTTTTTTTTCTATAATCACATCAAAACCAACAGATTTTTTATGTCAAAATCATTTTTATTCGATACTTAAGTACTAAGAGCCAGAGCCGCAGTAAGGAAAACTTGCCCTAGGGGCAGAATCGTGTTTTGGCGCCCTTGGTAAATAAAAACAAGGTTCTGACCTCTCAAAATTTAAGCGATGAGCAAAAAAAGGTCCTCATCTCCCAAAATCCATGTGACGAGCAAAAAAAAAAAGGTCCTCATCTTCGCAATGGCGCCCCTTAGTAAGCCCGTCAGCGCCCTTTTCCTTAGTGTGTTAGGAGCCGTCGCCTCCTCCGCCCCCCCCCTTACTGCGGCTCTGCTAAGAGCTTTAATTTAATTTGTTTAAACTAAAAAGTCTTCATTAAAATAATAAGAAATATACTGATAAATGAGATACATGGCTTCCGCGGTAAAATATATCCCTGTTACACTTGTAAGACGTTTGGCTACAATTTCTACTGTACAGACAGACAGCCACATGAGGGACGTTATAAGGGTTTTTTGGTGGTCATAACTACAAAACCCTAAAAACGGAAAACATTCTAATTAAAATCATAAAAGTGAAACGCAAAGCATGTTACTGAAGAAGACATCATCCCTCTTCATTACCATGTTTTGCGTTCACATACAATCTGGTTTTTAAAGAAATATTTGCAAAAAGTGTAGATGTATAAAGGCTTGATACTGACGTATATATGGTACTATATATTAGCTGTGCTAATTTAATTGACCAATAAAATTATGAAACCACTTTCGCAGTTATTCTGCGACGTGTTAGGTAATGATAGATTATTATATAAACTGATTTTAAGATGTACAAGGTGTCTCAAAAGAAATTTTATATTTAGTGGATCGATTAAAAAAAAAGTAAGCCGTATATAGAAAAAATGTTTATTAATTATTAAAATACACTTTTTGGGGATTTATTTCTTAAAAATAATATCGTCTAAATGTAGACCCTCGCGTTCTCGGCACTCATTTAATCGAACAGTAAAATTACTTATGACGTCTCGGCAGGTGGACTCAGGGATGGCTGCCATTTCGTGACGGATATTTTCTTTCAAATGCGCCAGTGAAGTCGGTTTATTGGCGTAAACTTTAGATTTAAGATAACCCCATAGGAAAAAGTTCATAGGGGTTAAATCTGGACTGCGTGGAGGCCAATTTATGTCACCTCTCCGGGAGATCAATTTGCCTGAGAAAATTTCACGAACACGTGGCAGAGACATATTGGACGTGTGTGAAATTGCTCCGTCCTGTTGGAACATTGTTCTTTGGCTATAGCCAGGAAAGTTTTGCAGTTCAGGTACCAAGAAGTTGTCTAACATCTCCACATAACGCTCTGAATTCACTGTAACTGCACGCCCCCTTTCGTCTTCAAAAAAGTAAGGGCCGATAATTCCTCGCGCCGACATTGCAGCCCATACGGTCACTTTAGGCGAATGTAGGGGTTTCTGATGTTTGCGTTTCGGATTCGTTGCACTCCAGTAGCGGCAGTTCTGCTTATTTACGTGGCCATTAAGATAAAAATGAGCTTCATCCGAAAACAAAATGTTGGTAAACGTTGAAAATCGCTCAATCACCTGATTTACGAAATTAAGCCTCTGACTGGCATCTTGGGGCTTTAATTCTTGCACCAATTGAATTTTGTAGGGGTGCAGCTTTAGGTCTTTGTGCATAATGCGATGTAATGATGATCTATGCACATTTAAAGCACTTGCGCGCTTCCGAATTGAAAGGTTCGGGTCGTTACGAACAGACTGATTAACATTCTCCACGTTTTCTACCGTTCTTGATGACCTAGGTTGCCCGGATTTTGATTTATCCAGCGTTGTACCAGTCTCTTCAAACTTTTTAACCCAATGTCGAATGAGAGGAATGCTTGGCGCATCATTTAAGTGGCGAAAACCTCGAATACTGCAGAATTTTCTACGCGCTACAGTCGCCGAATCACCGTTTTTGTAAAACTCTCGCACGCATATCGCGCGGTCAGCTCCCGAGAAACGCTCCATAGCGACTGAATTCCCAAGAGCTAGGCTACCGATTGGCATAACCCCCGCGCCCCTCGGATACTTTGCGCTCACGCAGTAAGCTAAATAAATATAAAATTTCTTTTGAGACACCTTGTATATAAACTGATTTTAAGATGTAGTTTACTTAAACTATTTATAAACGATTATACCATAATTTATTAAAAGCAACAAATCTTCTAGCTATTCATTATCAAAATATAGATCAATTAATAAGTTGTTAAGGTCTTAGTTCACAGCATTCAACCAGAAAAATTGCACAGTTCATTAAATAAGTTTAAAAATAATATTTGGAAACCGTTTTCATAATGTGTTTATAAAATTTGTAGTCATGACCCGCTCTCTGGAATATTTCCAACAAACAGAGCTAAAATAAAATAACTAATATCACCTTGCATTATTTAAAGATAGTATTTAACTCTCATAGATCTTTATTTGTTTAATATTTGTCTTTAAGTAAACACATTTTTATTTAAAATAATTAAATGAATACTAAATTCAAAATAATTTATATAAATGTTTAAAAGTGTAGTGCCTCTTCAGTGTTACAATGTGTCAAAGGTTTTTGCTAAAATATGTGTTATTTATCATTTTATTCACAAGTGTTTTTGAAGTTGTTAATAATTTTCGATTAATTCAAGATAAAGAAAAAGTGGTGAAAATAAAATATGCTAAAGATGAATATACGGCACCAAGTGAGAAAACCTTCAAGAGAATTGTTGAAGCAATTGAAAGGATTGAACCACCAGTTAAAAAGATCGAAGATGTAGAAGCTAAAATTAAATTAAAAATTCAGAAGAAAGCTGAAATCATTACGCCCATTTTTAAATTAACGAATATAACTAAAGAATCTAATGGTGTGGGTAATATAGAAATTTTGAAAAATATAAGTGTTACCCAAAGAGATAAAAGCAAACGTATTATTGCTAATATTGTTTCTAACAAAATTTCAGAAAATAAAACTTCAAGTAAGTTCAAATTTTATATTTAATGTTAATTTAATGGCACGGTAAAACACCACAAGCCGGTCACTATGGTGTAATGGTTAATATACTGGCGTATTAATTGTTATAAAAATACAAATCTAACAAACTGAAACAGGCGCGCATCCAATGCTTATGGCTTGAGGTCCCCCCCCAAGAGTTTTGGTCAAAATATAAGTGATGAGCCGCCCGAAGATTTCCAAACACATGTGGTAGATATGTGTTTTTGTCAAAATACAAGCTAGGACCTTTTTTTAAGGCATCATTTATATTTTAGAAGTGAGGATTTTTTTACCGACCGCCAACATATATAAGGGAGGTATTGTGATCATACTAATTTTGACATTTCGATGGATCTCCACAAATTGAGGTCCCTACATAACGTTTTGACTATTTTTAGCATGATGTCTGTAGGTCTGTCTGTCCGTCTGTCTGTGCGTCCGTCCGTCCGTCCGTCCGTCCGTCTGTCCGTCTGTCCGTCTGTCCGTCTGTCAGTCCGTCCGTCTGTCTGTCTGTCTGTGTACACGTGCAGAGCAAATTCGGCTAAAAGGATTTTTATGAAACTGCATATTTAAGCTTCTGCCATCAATGGCACGAGTTGATCAACTTTTGGTAAAAATCGGTTGACTAAAAATGGGAGTTTACTCGTGTCGATTTTAAGATCTTTGCGAATATTTAGCAACTGAAAAATATTTCGAAAAAAATTATTTGACAAAAGTTGCTATAAATGCAGTAACTAATAACTTTTATTTAAGAAATTTTTTGATAAAACGAAAAATTTCGAATAATTTTTGTAAAATTTTTCGAAATTTTTTCTCAGTCTCAATTTTTTCATACTTATATGTAACGTTTCCATGGTCATGATAAATAATATCTCTGTTAGAAAATATTAGGTCAAGTTATTTCTACTCTGCTGCTAGAATGTATTTTATACAAGTACTTTTGATGGCGGTCGGTCCTGTGGTGGCCACAGCTGATTTTTTGGTTATATTTAGTGTAAAGTTTACACTTACATACTGGTTAAATGAAAGTGTTAGAAAATAAATAGTGTTAAAGTAGTGTTAATTTTAACACTGAAAAAGTAATATTTCATTAAAATAACACTATCTGAATAAATGAAGATTTACATGGTGATTTGGTTAAAAATAGTGAACTTTTTACTTTTTTTTAATAAAAATTTTAACACTAAAATTTTAACCAAACTGAGAATGAACTTTTACACTTACGAATTTTTTGCTTTGTTTGTCACTTTTTCCTATTGACATTTATATTTACTAAGGTGTTTTAAGTTTTTCGCCTTCTTTTGACTTGTAATATCACCCATTAAATAAGAAATAAGAAAATGGTAAACACCCTGTTTATGAAAGGCACGTGATTTTTTCCACTGCTATTTTTCTATATTTCTTTTTCGCAATCTGGTCAATACTGTCTCAAAAGAAATAATGTTAATATCATATTATGCCCAATTTCAGTCACATATTTCTTATACTCTTCTAGCTTGGGGACATTCTGCTTCAGCTAATAGAATTTTTCCCTTCAACAACGTGCTATTTGAATTGTAGCAAAAATTAACTATAGATCTGATTGTAAGAATGCATTTAAAGAATTAGAAATAACGACATTACCTTCCCTCTATATTTATCAGTGTGTATTGTATGCCTATAAAAATAGAAATGTATGGCCAACTGGTGACAGAATGCACTCGTACGCTACTAGAAGTAAAGACCATATATTTCCAAACTTTTTACGTTTAACTAAATCGCGCAATGCGTCTAATTATTACAGCATAAATTTTTTCAATATTCTGCCAGAGGAATATAAAGTCCTTCGTTTTCTTAATTTCAAAAAAACTGTAAAAGAATTTTTAATTAGAAACCCATTCTACTCGACTGATGAATTTTTGAATGTTAAATTTTAAATTTATTTATGTCCATATATTATTGTACTACCCTAATAATTATTGCCTATTATTTTGCTCCATATTAACATGTATTTGTATTTTGTATTATATTGCTTGTATGACTGACTAAAATAATGTTTTATTTTGTAGTATGGTCAGTAAATAAATTATTATTATTATTATTATTATTATTAATATTCATGTATAAACAAGTACACATTTTAAGTATTTAATACTAGAGACTGAGTCGACCCCTTAGCTGACTGCACAGTATAGGAAGATGTCCTAGTTTTCCATAGGCAGCTCTGATTAATATTGAAAATGTTTCAGATACTGAAAAACCTCTAAAAAAATCTAAACCAAAATTAGAAGAAAAAGTTGTTGAAAAACCAGTTATTCCCGAAAAACAAACACCAGTTATTTCAGTTACTAAACCATTAAAAAAAGATGTTGCAGACAAACAAACACCAGTTATTTCAGTTAGTAAACCATTAAAAAAAGATGTTGCAGAAAAACAAATACCAGTTATTCCAATTAGTAAACCATTAAAAAAAGTTGAAGAATACAAAATAAGTGAAAATTATACGGTTCAAAATATAACGACACGAAAAACAAAAGTGGTTCAGGCAGATGTACATGTTCCTGAAATAAGTAAAAAAATTCAAGTTGAAACAATTAGTAAGATTCGTCCTGAACCAGTCCTGAAACTTAATAAGACTGTTCCTGTAATTAAAAAGGATAAAGTAACACCGAAAGTAAAAAGTGAACCTAAAGAAATTGTGAAAAAGAAAGATGATAAAAAACCTGTTGTTAAAAAAGTAAAAGATAAAATTGAAGTTAAAAGAAAAAATGAAACAAGCAAAGCAGCAAACAAGAAAAAGACTTCCAGTACAAAAGTACTCAGTTCAATAGAATTGAGTTTCCAAATGTATTTTCCGAATTTTAAAAAAGCAAAAAGTGATACATGCAGGAAACATGGAGAAATTTTAACTAGCCAGTATCAAGAAAGAAAATTATGGGCAATGAAAAGTAAGTATTCAAAGAAATATTTAATAAAAGCCGTAATTCTTTTTTTTTTAAATTCAGTTTCCGTTTCTTAATGCACGATTAGTGACCAAAAAATTCTATAAATTTACAAAAAAATAATCTGGTCGTACTATTTTGGCTCATATCGATGTTCATTACTTTGAAATTTTTCAAATGTTTAAACCAACCCTGTGGGAGATAGAATTGGGAACAGAGTTTATTAATATTTTTGTCCATTAATTTACGCATCAAGAGTTAAAATATTCATTATATCTTGTTAATTATTAAATTAATTTATTTTGTTAAAATTGTGTTTATTTTAATTTAAAAAAAAAAAGTCAAAATACAAAATTTGACACGTTTTTTATCAATAAAGTATTCATACTTTCATAAATAATTATATCTATTTATTTTTTTGCAGTGTTAGATTCATCAGCAAAAATTCCTTCAAACATACTAAAAGGGAATCTTAATCAATTGGGTGATTTTGATGAGTGTCTCAGCGTGTCTGCAAAGATAAATAATGAAAACGACACAACATCCATAACTAAGATTTTTGGCAAATACTGCTTAGTGTCCATTGATCTGCAATCTAAAATACGGACAATGACATTACCTGTCAATCTGGCACAAGGAAGAACATTTTTAACATCAAGATCTCAAGATGTAAGTAATTCTGAATTTTTGTGCTAAAGTGTTCATGGGTAAACAATGACAATGTATAGACAGGGGACGTGGATTAACGATCAAATTTTTATTTTTGCAAAATAAATTATTTTGATGCGATTTTTGCCAAAATTGTGCAAAAAAAAATTTGTCCCACACCCTGTAGCCCAGATGGTTTAAACTAAAAATCTAAAAAAATTCTAAGTAATGTATATTGGTGTGAACCGAAATAGTACAACAGGAATTTTTGATCAGATTATGTTTTCGGAAAATAACGCATTTTTTGTAGTTTTTGGTTCACAAAGTACAAAAGTTATACCAATGTAAGACACTCTCATGCAAGGCGTGCGATAGCGTAATCGGTTAGAGCACTGGTGTCGTAAGCTAAAATACGCTGGAACGAAGGGTTTCGAGTTCGAGTACGAGTTCGAGTTTCGAGTTCGAGTTCGAGTTGAGTGAATTTTATTTTTTCTGTTTTTTTTTTTTTCATTTTTATTATGTTGAAATTATTTTGTCAAAATTCTAGTTATATTTTGACAAATGTTGTATTTAATTTTTAAGAGCGTAAATTTAATAACCAGTCTTATTATATGATTAACAGACGATAAATTATTTTAAAAATATCGTTCATTTTGCCGTGATTACTATAAAGTAAAATTTGTCCTACACACTCAGCATACCGCCTTCACTTATTATATACTTGCGAAACCCTGAAATGTGTGAATATTCACACTTCACATCAATTTTTATTTAGTTATTTATTTGGAAAATATGAATAAATCTATTTATTTTATTTTTTTTCTAGCCAGGCCATTTTATTCCGAGATTTAGCACATTAAAATGGGGAATATGTATTCCTTCTGGCTGTAATGCAGAAGATGTTAGGAACATAATGGAAGATTATGTTGAAAGCAGCAACATTAAGTCACACGGCATAGATATTAATATAGCAACGGATCCAGACCAATGTCAAGTACGAAAACAGGTCACTGCGACAGATTACGAATACCGGACTATTTTAACCATGTGAGTATTATTTTTAAAATTCTTTACTATAGGGGAAAAATTTTCAGATCGTAGCGCCACGCGGATTTTTTTGAAACCATTCTAAATCAGATACCACTTGACATTTACTAGTAAATAATAGCGAAAAGTGTATCAAAAAACGACAAAAAATAAATAATTGTTTGGGATTTTCTGATTTTGTGAAGTGACAACACTTGTAAACATCTAAAATACTACATTTTGTGATCTGGTTTTAAGTTATGGCGGTTTTCCATTGTCGATTATTTTAACTATATTGGGGGTAATAATAATTCCCGTGTTGTTTACCAAGGGATAGAAATCTACAATGCTGGGCATATAATATTGTGTGGAGTCACTGAAAAAAACAGAGAGTTCATAAAGATTTATGCATTATGCCTAGAGACTTGTGCATTACAAACCCACACACAATAACAGGAATTTTCAAGATATGCGATAATAAATACAAAATTGAAAATATTTTTTGTAGTCACTATCATTAAAATGTAATGAGCAAACTTTGATATAAAGGCTCACTTTTTTTCCAATTTTTAAATTGTTTATCTAAACATCGCGTCGATTCCTAACCTCTTGCTTTCCCAATTTTGTTTCGAACCGTACGGTGTCTGATATTAGTGGAAACAAATGAAACGATATTTCCGGGTTTCTTCTTTTCAATGAATTGCACATAGGCACACAACAATATGTATTATACATTTTTCAATGATTATAATAAAACTTTAAAAACAAACTTCATACAAAACCAATACACAAAACGAAATGTTATCTGATGTACACAAGTTCATGAAACGCTCACCAGATGGTAGGGTGCTTAGCTGCAAATCCCTATAGAGTGGTTCCGAAACTTTGCAAGCTGGAAGATCCCTTTGATAAAGGAAATACTTTAACGGACCCCTATATTTTGGATTGTGTTTTTAGACAAATGATATGAATATCCCTTTTTTTGCAGAATATTCTTTATATTTATCATATCAATTACAACTGTATCTACAATTCAAGATTACATGGCTTCAAATAATGAGAAAAATTCAGAAGATGGAAATGAAAAGAGCCAAAGTATGCTGATGCCATTTTCATTAAAACAAAATTTCACTTCTTTACTGGAAATAACAGAAGCTGATGAAATAAAATGTATACATGGAATTCGAGCAATAAGTACACTTCTGCTGTATGTAGCACATAAATTAATACCAATTGGTCATACACCCTTCATAAATAGAATACATTTAACAGAGGTATGTATATTTTTGAAGAATTGAAGTACAGACGATTCCGCTTAATTGGGCCACCGCTTAATTGGGGCAGCCGCTTATTTGGGCCAAATTTCAAAGAACAGAAACCAAACCAAGGAACCAACAGTAAATTTACATGTTTAATTGGGACAAAATTCCGCTTAATTGGGACAGTAAATTTAAGATCACAGTACATATTATGTTACACAAATTCTCAAGAAAAAATATGTACAAAGAATTTAATATTACAGCGTTATTTTATGCAGGAAGGAAATGAAGGGAGCCCTACATCCGCACTGAATACCTGTGCTGATTTTGTAGAAGTGAAATGTTACAAAAACAAAAGACAGACTACACTTGACGCATTTTTGCATTGAATTAAATTGTATGTACCTATTTATTATTTTATTTTGGAATTTATTATTATTTTTTCTTAAAAGTTTATATTTTTTGGTTATATGTAATTTATAGTTTTGTCCAAGAGTTTATAAAATAAAATTATTGAAAGAAAAATATGCATTGTTTAATTTTATGTGAAATTCGCTTAATTGGGGCAGCCGCTTAATTGGGCCAAAATGCCTAAGTCCCGATGTGTCCCAATTAAGCGGAATCGACTGTATTTTCAATGCAAAAAATAGATATTTTATCTAAAAATAATGTTTAATTTTCCTATATTCGAGTCCAAAAACTGCATATACATGCCAAATTTTAACTCTCAAAGTCCATAAATATTAAGTAGTGTTTAGAAGGTTTAAATCTGAAATGAAATAAATTTACATAGATTTTTTATGAGTAGAATTATATATAAATTTAATTTTAATTATAATTTGATTTTGGTAATAATAAAGTAACGACTTACGACAAAATTACGACTGCTATACAGTCTTATTTATTCTTATCACTAGCAAGTAAAAAATCGGTTTTACCACAATTTCTACCGTAGATGTATACAGACAGACAGACACAGAAGAGACAATATAAGGAACGATGTGATTTATCTCTAGTAAGTGAAGTCGCCCAGTTGCATTGCCTGCTTACCGTCTTAATTCGGTGCTTTGTATTATATATACATGACATATTTCAACTCTTTAAATTCAGCCGTTTGGCCACAATTTTTACCTTGCATACAGATAGACAGAACTAGTTATTTTATTCATAATATTATCATTGTTTTGCGAGGACAGTAATTTAATTTTTAATTTAGTTTTGTCTTCTCTTCTTCTGTTTCAGATATCAAATAATCCTCTGAGTATAATTCTTAGATTATCTGTGGTCTATACTGACACATTCCTGTTTCTTAGTGGTGTTTTAACAGCCTACCATATGAGTAAGGATATTGAGAAACGAGGACATATTCCATGGATAAAAAGGCTAATATCTCGAATGATAAGGTAAGATAAGGCGAAAAATCACCTCTATCCATATTAAATGTCAAGATTTAGCCACTCTATAATTTATATATTACAGACAGAATGATATACAGACACATTAGTACCGATATAAACGTTTCTTAAGGCTAGTACACACTAGTAGACATGTTGCGCGATTCTGGTCTCTGAGACGTGTCTCAGCTTGTCTACGGGCCTGTTGCGAGACCAAAAATTGCAGGTCTAAAGCCTCTCGATCGGAATAGGAGACCGCATGCAACGTTAGACATGTTGCGCAACATTTTGACAGTGTGGACGTCACTCGGCGTCTATAGGCGAGACACCTCTGGCACTATTTTCGATATTGCTTGCTTAGATATTCTGAAGGTGTACCATGAGGCTCGTGAATGAGTCTCCACTTGCTAGGAAACGCAGTGTGACTGCCAGTCGAAGAGAAGCTGGGATGGTTTCTCTAAATTTTGTATCTTGCTTCATTATTATCTCTCCAACCATCAGAAGCAAATATTCAAAATCAGCCGGGTGAAATTCCGAAAATCCATGGCGTCTTCCAGTCTTAATTTATTTAATAATGCATTACCGAACCTAGGTCTTTCTTCGAGCACTTCGCGCGTCTACCAACGTTTACGTATTCGCCTTCTTTCACTTGTAAGTAGCACTAAGCAGGAACACATTCCACACAAAACAATGTCCTCCATGGTGGACTGCGAAGATGAGACTGAGAAATTCACTTCGTAGTGTGGACGCTAGACGAAACAAAGAACGGTGTCTCTAGACGGTCTATAGATAAATCGCACAACATGGTCCACTAGTGTGTACTAGCCTTTAGTCATCATCTATGAAATACTAATATACTATCTTGTCACTCATTTTTAATTTACTTCAATGCACTACTATATTTTAGATTATTGCCTTCCGTGATGGTTGTATTATTAATTTACTCCAATGTGATAGAACATGTTGGTAATGGCCCTCTCTGGAATACAGTCGTAACGAAAAATTCTAATTTATGTAAGGAACATTGGTGGAAGAATATTCTTTTCATACAAAATTTATTCCCCTTTGAAACGATGGTAAGTAAGAAGATAGTGTTAATTTCTACTATGAGGTTTGATCTAAAATTGTATTGGTAAAATTGGTATTAGTTGATTAAACCTCCTACTTTGTTATTCTTCTTAATTGTAATTTTAGTGTGCTACCCATACTCATCAAATAGCCTTGGATATGCAGCTATATTTGATAGCTCCAGCATTGGTTTGGATACTGTACAAGAAGACTTTCCTTGGAATAACTCTACTAGTGATACTGCATTTCCTATCAACTATTCTACGATATTACACCACTATACACTATAGACTGTCATTAGTAATTTATCACGGAATATCGTAAGTTACATAAAGAAAATATTAATAAATAATATTATCTTACTAAAAATATTTTAATATTTTAGATTAAGCCAGTTGTATCGCACAGCAAATTACTTATATGCTTCTAGTTTACATAGAGCTACTCCGTACATATCAGGAATTGCTCTGGGAGTTTTACTACGACAAACGAAACCGAATTCTCCGATACCGAAAGTAAGTATATACATACAGTTGTAAAAGGTGTCTCAAAAGAAATTTTATATTTAGTGGATCGATTAAAAAAAAAGTAAGCCGTATATAGAAAAAATGTTTATTAATTATTAAAATACATTTTTGGGGATTTATTTCTTAAAAATAATATCATCTAAATGTACACCCTCGCGTTCTCGGCACCCATTTAATCGAACAGTAAAATTACTTATGACGTCTCGGCAGGTGGACTCAGGGATGGCTGCCATTTCGTGACGGATATTTTCATTCAAATGCGCCAGTGAAGTCGGTTTATTGGCGTAAACTTTAGATTTAAGATAACCCCATAGGAAAAAGTCCATAGGGGTTAAATCTGGACTGCGTGGAGGCCAATTTATGTCACCTCTCCGAGAGATCGCTCAATCACCTGATTTACTAAATTAAGCCTCTGATTGGCATCTTGGGGCTTTAATTCTTGCACCAATTGAATTTTGTAGGGGTGCGGCTTTAGGTCTTTGTGCATAATGCGATGTAATGATGATCTATGCACATTTAAAGCACTTGCGCGCTTCCGAATTGAAAGGTTCGGGTCGTCACGAACAGACTGATTAACATTCTACACGTTTTCTACCGTTCTTGATGACCTAGGTCGTCCGGATTTTGATTTATCCAGCGTTGTACCAGTCTCTTCAAACTTTTTAACCCAATGTCGAATGAGAGGAATGCTTGGCGCATCATTTAAGTGGCGAAAACCTCGAATACTGCAGAATTTTTTACGCGCTACAGTCGCCGAATCACCGTTTTTGTAAAACTCTCGCACGCATAACGCGCGGTCTGCTCCCGAGAAACGCTCCATAGCGACTGAATTCCCAAGAGCCAGGCTACCGATTGACATAACCCCCGCGCCCCTCGGATACGTTGCGTTCACGCAGTAAGCTAAATAAATATAAAATTTCTTTTGAGACACCTTGTATATATTACCTTATTTACATGTACTGTTGCTCTCGGAGTTAGGGAAGCGCATTACTTTAAACTTTTAAGGTCATCGCTTTAATTGATGGTTTAACGTAATCCACTTGTACAAAGTGTATTAGGGATTTGAGTAATGCACAATAATATGAACCATACTATTACTAAAGGAATTTTTGATCTGATACTTATATCGAAACACTTGAATTTTAGAAGCGACAACTTTTTGTTAAGTCGTCGCTCGTATTTTGGAAGTGAGGACATTTGCTTTTGAAGTCAACACTTACATTTTGAAAAATAAAGTGCTTTTTGTCAGCATTTGTTGCCGAGTAATTTCTGGATTCCTACTCTTTTAAAACAATTTTGTGTTCTGAGCCCCCCCCCCATGAAAATTCCTATGAGAGGATAAATCTGACGCTCGATTGACACATATACGCATGCGTTCCAGTGTAGCGGGAAACGAGGAAACCACTATTGTGTTTACATGTACTTATATGCAGCGCACACATTTTTAAATAAATTGAAAATGTCTGTGATGTGATTAATTTGCAATAAAATATTTTCAAAACAATATAATTTAAATGTCCATTTAAAAAGTATTCATAAGATAAACTTTAATGGTAATCGACGAATATGGCGAGGGGTTTCCTGCATCATGTATGTTTACAAACAGGCAGGACACTACTGTTTATGATTTTTTTTTTTTTCAAAAAAATCGGTTTAATAAATTGCAATTTTTTATATCCGATATAAATGAAGTGTTTTACAATGCCTGGTGTGCAGTGATGGGCACCAAACTTTAAAAACTTTAGAAATAACCCTTGAAGAATCAAAATTTATAGAAATGTTACCAAAAGCAATAGTTTTTTACTTTCGGACAATGACATGAAAATATTTGTTGAATATTTTTTCACAAATTATTATGAGAAGCCCAATCTTTGGGCTTATACTTATAGAAAATATTTAGAAATTAACAAAGAAAATAAAAAACTGAAACACCAACTAGATACGTCAAAATTTGAACCAAGTAATAAAAAAATTAATAAACAAATTTCTATATTTAGTACCAGGAAAAAAATTAAGAAGTCGCATATTTTAAAAAACCGACAACGCAAGAGGAAGAAAATATTATTGAAAAAATACAGAAGTAACTTTTTTTTTGTCTTAACTGTGTGAGTAGTAACACACACACACACACACACGTGTAATTTCATTCATTTTATCTCCTTTGTATTTATTTAAGCAAATTATAATTTAAGTATGAATTATTTGTTGCTTAACAATAATTTTATGACTATCGACAACACTGTGATATTTGTTCCTTTTGTTTTTTTGTTGTTTCTTGTTTTGTATTATTGTTCATATTAGCTACGTGCTGTTCTATTAAATAAATAAATAAATAAATAATAAATTGATAATTATTATTGTCTTATTATTGATGTATTAATGATAATCTTAAATATATCCACAATAAATCAGAATATTATATTTTTAATCTCTGCTCAAGATCATTTTGAAGCATGCGCACATGTGTCAATTGAGCGTCAGATTTATCCTCTCATAAATTCCTGGGCTGACTGAAGAACTAGATAGCTATTTATAGCTGGATCTTATGCGAACGCATCTCAAGTACGGTTGTAATTCTGGAAGTACGTGGTTAATATTTATATTATCAGGTATATCGGAAAGTTTTTTCGTTTTTATTATTAGTGCAGTATGCGAACTATATGACTTATTCGTTGAATTAAACAGACATCTTTTGCGTTTTGATTAAACTCTCTAATCTTGAGTACCTAATTATTGTTTTCGTTTCATTTTAAACCCTTGCATTTTAAAATGGCGGAAGAATTTTCATCAAAACATTTTTTATGCTGTTTAATGTTGTATGAGTACCATAAAAAAAATCTGCTACAGTTGCTACATAAAACATTTGCACTGTTTATGGTGATAAACTAAGTGTACGCGCCTGTCAACATTGGTTTAAAAAATTGAAATCAGGAAATTTATGCTTGGATGATGAACTTCGATCTGGAAGACCCTATAAAGGATTAATTTATTATGAGATGTTAAAACCGGGACAAAGTATTAATCCTGATCTCTACTGTGAACAATTGGATCGACTGAATCAGAACTTGAACAGAAATCGGCCAGAAATTGTGAATAGAAGAGGAGTTATTCTTCAAGGCGATAATGCCTGACCTCATTCATCAAAAAAAGACACGTGAAAAAAATTCCGAGCTTGATTGGGAAGTTCTAAAACACCCACCCTACTCACCAGACATTTCACCCACCGACTATCACTTATTTCGGTCACTGGAACACTTTTTAAGAAACAAGACACTTAGAGATATGAACCATGTTAAAATGAGCCTTGAACAATTTTTTCCTTAAAAAAATCAGGAATTTTATAAATCGGGAATATTTTCTCTTCCTAATAAATGGCAGAGTGTTATAGATCACAATGGTAACTATTTTACTCAATAAAGTACTTTTTTTTTTCGATTTGTTTCTATTTTAATAATACCAAATAAACCAAAAAACTTTCCGGTACACCTAATATTATTCTTTCAAAATTTATCGAAATATGCAAAAGAAACGTACAAAAAGAATGCTTACTTTGTTTTTGAACGACGCAATATGAATATATAAATAATTTTACAGGTAATATCAATTATTGGATGGCTATTAACAACTTACTTAGTATTCTGGATGTTTTATTCGCCATCCCATTTATCCAGAAGGGATTATCAGTATGATTCCCATGAAGCTGGACATTATGCTGCACTATGTTCTTTTGTTTGGTCTTTTGCGCTTTCTTGGATCATTTATTCATGTTCTTCTAATCACGCAGGTAAATGTTAACAAACTAAATTAATTTTACTTAAAAGATAAATTAGTTAAATAATAAAATCATTTGTTTTCAGGACATCTGAACCAGGTTTTAGGTTCTAAATCTATGGTGCTGCTAAGCAAGTTGTCCTATTCTCTGTATTTAGTGCAATTTTTGGTATTTTTCTATAATGTTGGAACGATTAGGACGCCATTAGAATTTAATATCGCATCAATTGTAAGTATAACTGTGTTTTCTTTTGTTGATAAATATGTGTATGTTTAAGATTTCATTTTTAAAACGCCTTTTGGATTTTGCTACTTTAAATTTTGCGTAAATAAAAAATTACTTGTTAAGAAAGGCAAACCTTTATCTGAACTAAAATACTGAGAAACTACGAGGGTCATCTCAAAAGTAAGTTACATTATTTTTTTTAAAATAAGTAAAAGTAAAAATTTTTTAAATTTCGAAAAGTTCATATTAAACTTATTTTTCTACTTCGCCTTGTTTTTCAATACATTTTTGGTACCGTGGTAAAAAAAATTCAATCCAGTGTCATACCATTCTGCCGACATACTGATTAGCCATCTTTCAACTTCTTGTTTCAAATTATCCTCGTTTGTGAAGCGTCTTCCCCCAAGCTGTTGCTTCAGCTGCGGAAACAGGTCACTTGATGCAAGGTCAGGGGAATAAGCCGGATGTCCGAAAACATCCCATCGAAACTCGTTGTTCATCGTGTAATGTTGTTCTTCCTTCAATGAATGATTGGTGCCAACGAGAAACCATTAGCCTTGACATAATGTCTTCACCATAAACACTACACAACTCGTGATAAATTTCAGTAGCATTTTTATTTCTTGCCGTCAAAAAAAGAATAACACCACGAAGTTTGCAATCGACGGTAGGAGCAAGTGGAGTCTCCATAGTGGCTGGAGCCTGACTGCCGGATCGATCGACGCACGCGCCTATAAATTGCGCATATAAATTTTACAGTGCTGCCACTACACCCAAACGCAAATTCCCTGAGACTCCCAGATTTTTCCGCCAACCACACGGATTAAAAAAAATAGTATAACTTTTGAGACGACCCTTGTAAAAATAATATTGTGGGTCAGCTAAAAATTAGCTGTATTTTCACCGGTCCGCGTTAGAAAAAATATTTTGAGGCAAAAAGTTTAATACATTTTTACATATTACATTGTTTTTTAGGTTAATATTCCAGAGTTCCTGACCATTTTATTGGCGTCTCTAATTCTATTTGTGACTGTCGAACAACCATCTCAAAAATTAAAGACCATTCTAATGAGATCATAAAAGAAGATAGAAATTTAGATTTAAAAACGTTTGTAAATATATGTACCATACTGTAACTTTTACTGTAATTCTATTTTATTCTGGTCTTCTTAATTTTATTAAGATCTGAACAAGTTGTGATACTGTAGATAGCAAACTAACCATTATCCATAAGGAATAGTTTGTACATATATTTTATCGTTATACATGTAGACTGCTTTACTCAGGAGTTGAGGCCAGTACGTCACCTGCGCAAAAACCAGAATTCGTAGTCGCTTGGTTGCTAAGCAACGGACGAAGAACCGGCTGCAAACTGAATTGCGATTGGTTTTACATCATTGTTTAACGCATATACGATAAGGTCCGTGGCCTCAACTCCTGAGAAACGCACTTTACATTTACGAATTCGATTGTTATTGTCGATATGAAATACTAAATATATCGAAAAAATTGTCTGAACAAAGTTTCTGTAAACGAATTATTATAAAAAGACAAAGTCAATAAAAATCTTCATTTTTTAGAATTATTGGTATATTAATATTAACTTTGATGCACGATGATTTACTTTTAATCCCTAATACTTTTATATAGGGTGTCAAATTGGAGGCTTCTGGGTCGAAAACGACCCGCGACACAATTATTAGCAGTCTGACGTTTTGCCCTTTAAAGGTATGTGATACAGAATACATTAGTGTAATGTGTAAAGCCAGCTATTTTTATTTCTTTTAATTCCACTGTTAATTTCTTCTTCGTAACTAAGTTTGCTTTCTTTTATAGCTCCTAGATACTTAACTTAATAGTTTTTATAAACTAAACAATTGAAGTGAAGTGTGAATTTTCACACATTTCAAGGTTTTGTAGGTATTTAATAAGTGTAAAAAGCCAATATAATGCTGGATGTCTAGGAATATTTATCACATCAAAATCAACAGTTTTTTGATAAACACTTTTATTTCTTATTTGAGAACTAAGAGCTTCCATTTAAACTTTTTTTTTTAAATTTACGTAATTTGCCAAACATCCCAGTGTTTTTTTCTGCATTTGCTTCGTATTCAAGTCTTCATTAGAATATAAGAAATATTTTACAGTGTATAGTGTAGTGTGGTGTGGTGTGAGTAACTAAGTTCGCAGCTATTAAAAAATATATTAATTTTAAATATTTTTAAAAAATTGAAATAATTTCAAAAAAATACACGCACTATCTTAGCTATAAATACAAAAAATCCTTAACATTACTAGCCATAATTTAAACAAGTATTTAAAAAAAAATTGTCAAAAATACAAAAACTGCCATATTTTTCAAAAAAACAATCTGACCAAATATACCTCTCGTACGTTTCCGGCTCAGCTCAATATACATTACCTATAATTTTTTCAGATTTTTAGTTTAACCCTTTTGGGCAAAAGGGTGCGGGACAAGAACTTTTTTAGCACATTTTTAGCTAAAATCGTGTTTAAAGAAACGAATTACAAAAAACAATTTATTGTTCCTTAATCTACGTGTTAAGAGCTTTCTTTTGATACCACACCAAAAAATAAATAAAAATAATTTTGTTATCAACGACACAACAAAATTTACATTTTTCGAAAAACTTATTTGATCAAAAATTCCTGTTGAACTATTCCGGTTCCCATTAATGTTCATTACGGAGATTTTTTTTAGTTTTTTGGATCAGCTCCTCTGGGAGATAGGGTGGGGGACAAATGTTTTTTGATACCTTTTTGTGAAAATCCCATAAAAAAAATTGATTATTCAAAAATAAAAATTTGCGTGTTGATCAACGAATTAAGAGGTTTCATTTGATATGCCAATCAAAATTTTAAAAAAATATTTTTTTTTTACTAAATACATATTTGTTTATATTTATCTCGAGATGTGTTTTTTTAACTCTCAGTATTCTTCCTATATGCGGGTCAAAGAAATGTATAACCATGCCAAATTTCAACTTTCTACGTTAAGCCGTTTGGCTACAATCTCTACCGTACAGACAGACAGACACATGAGTGACGTTATAAGGGTTTTTTGGTGGTCATAATTACAGAACCCTAAAAATGGGCTAATTAGAAGCAGAGTGGCAGTGGCATAAATGATGGGAAAGGCAATGGAAAAACCAGCTAATTTCATTGTAAGTTGCTATTTTTATACATTTTAATAGGGTGACCATTTTATTAAGAAGGCAATGCGGGACGGAGCAAAAAAAACAAAAGGTCCTCATTTCCCAAATCTAAGTGAAGAGCAAAAAAAAAGGTCCTCATCTCCCAAAATCTAAGTGAAGAGCAAAAAAAAGGTCTTCACCTCCCAAATCCAAGTGAAAAGCAAAAAAAAAGGTCCTCCAAAAAAAAAGGTCCATCCAAAATGCGGGACAATGCGGGACAAAATGTTAAAATGCGGGACGAATGGTCACCCTACATTTTAAGGATTATAAAAGTATCACTTATGGTAGAAATTATAGAAATAGCAAAAACAATGAGATTTCGAAAAGACATTGCACGATAAATACGTTTATATTTGGTTAAAAATCTCGCAAAACATAAAATATAGTATTAAAACATAACAAAGAAGAAGAAATGGCAAAAGTATTAAATAATGCGCAGTAAAAAATAATACAATTAATAAAATTAAATAGACATAATAGATAATAAATAAAATAAATAGAAATTATAATAGACATAGATACATATATTTTCGCGATCAGATTTAATGAAATTATATGTTTTGTTTTTTTTTTTTATCTGAACCCATATTTTTATTACTGTATATTAAGATGCAAGAAATTTCATAAACTTTTGTTGGCCGCTGTTTAATTTATCATTTCATCTTTCCCACATCTTCAATTGTGTGAATTTTATTCAATTTTCACAATGAAATTAAATTTAGAAGTGACACAACTTTTATTTCATTTACTAACACAAAGTGATTCTTATTCCACTTCTCATAATTGCATAAATATGTACCAAAAATGCTTTTGAAGCAATTTTGATATTATTCCTATTCAATGATATTTCACAAATATTTTAATTCGCATATTTTTAAAATTAAAGACCTATCCGATCTCTCATAATCTTTGATTAAATTTCTATCATCTTTAAATTACCCGGACCACTTAAAACACAGTTTTGACTAAGGCTATATTCTCTAAAAGCTGTTTCCAAATATTCAAATGTGGTACCGTCTTTCCAAGTATAAATCAAAATTTTACACAAACACGCTTTTCAATCAAATCCATTTTTAAAATCTCCGGAATAAAGAAAATTAAATTACAAAAACCGCTATAAAATTCGAAAGAAATAACTTAGCGAAACAAACTAAAGAGTAGTCAACTCACAAATGGCAACTACGTTTTGTCAAGTCGATGGTGACTGTTTGAATTAACCGAGTAGTTTGTTGAAATTTGTGAAAAAATGGATATTACTCGTGAAGGTTTTCGTTGGATGATTTTTTTACGATTTTAGTAAAAGCCTAACTCAACAACAATGTATAGATTCGCTTCGTTCAACTTTTGGTAATGAAACACCATCAGAAAAGACTGTTTACAATAGGGGAAACTTTTTAAGATCGCAGCGCCATATGCAGCAAAGCTGGAACACTCGAAAGTGACATTAAACTGTTACTCGTGTATTTGTTTACATGGTGAAAATGAGTTGTATTTTTCCTGTTTTCCGAGCTTTTTTTTAATTTAAAGGTAATCTACGCTTTACAAGAAATCTCAAGGAAAGTTTTAGTTTTTTATTGTATTTTTAATTATTTTTGACTCTGTCAATATAAACAACAAAAATATGGTAAATATATTAGTAAAAATTAATATCTCTGCCTGAAAAATAGAAGGGCCTTTTAATATATCAACTGATGATTAAGGCAAATTTTGGGTGGGATAAATTTCAGCCTTTTATTCGACGTAAAAAATCACTTTCCATAAAATGCAACGAGCAAAATGCATGCATGGGCTTGAATTTTTGCCCATTTTTAGTTTTTGCGTCCATAAAAATCTACGATCCACTTTCTCTTTGCCTCCAAACGTCGTTTCAATTGATATTTTTCTCGATTTAGGTAAATTATGGAATGTTTAAACAGGATTATTTCTTATTCATGATTTACATTGCGGCACACAACAAAATTGATTGTCTTTTTTTCCAATATTCACAAAAATAACACACAAACAACAAATAAAACACGTATTTCTCCATTGAACAAAACAAAACAATGTCACTTTCGTATCTCCCGCAAATTGCCACCAGATGTCAGGGCGCTTAGGAAGTTTCCCCTATTGGTTTGCAGAATTTCGTCGTGGTCGTGCGTCTGTCAGTCTCGGGAAGCTCGATTAAAATCGGTTGTGATTCAAAAAAACATCGATGCTGTGCGCAAAATGATTGAAAAAGATCTGCTTGTGACTTATCGTGAGATAAAGACATCCTTTGGCATATCGCAGATCAGTGGCGCACCCAAGAATTTTTATTAGGAGGGGCCCGGAAGGGGATCGCGTTCATTTTTAAAGAATTTAAAAAATATAAAGCTACACTAACACTTTTGACAAAACCAATTAAAGCAGATATGCAGCAATTACATTTATCACCATTCCCATTGATTAATCAGGTACAATTTGAACTTCAATTATTGTATTTGAAATCCAAAGATTTATGGAATAATATATTCTTAAAACTTAATTCTGAACTGGAAAGTTTAGAAAGAGAAAAGTTCATTTTATCCAGCATAAGTGGACCGAAATTCGCAATCTTCAAGATGTAGATAAAGTTGTTTTCGAAGCTTGGAATCGTCTTCCAGAATCGTTCAATCATTTAAAAAATTATGCTTTTGGACTACTGACAATTTTCGGATTCACACATTACTGTGAGCAAGTCTTTTCACATATGAAATTAATAGTCAGTTAAGAAGTAATCTTACTGACCTGAAACTTGAGTGCTGTCTTAAGTTAAAGATTACTGATTATTTACCAAATATTGAAGTCTTATCGAACACTATGCAATCGTCCCAGTAAAAAAAATTTATATTGTAATATACTGGCAAGTGCAATAGGTATCACTAAATGTATAAGTAAATATTAATTTATTTATACATTATATATTACTAAGGCCCGGTTTTTCCACCTTCAGATAAAGTCCCAGGTAACTATCTGACAGATAAGGTTATGTGTAACTTCATCTGCTGAGTAAATGTCATCCCTTCTTTCTATACAAATGTATCTATCGGATAGTTATCTAACGGATAATGAGACTGACGTATTGGATTCACTGACTGGTATTGACATTTATTCAGCAGATGAAGTTACAAATAACCTTATCTGTCAGATAGTTACCTGGGACTTTAACTGAAGGTGGAAAGACCGGGCCTAACAATTTTTACGTTTTTTTCTTAAATATAGCATATATTTTTTAGCGGCTCTTCCATGTTATTGTTTTTGTTTTCAATATAGATTTGGCTCTTTGTCACTGAAAGGTTGCCGATTGACCCTGGCCTAAGCCGATTAATTTTCAATCGCCCCTTGCATCTACACTACTCTTCATTCAAGTCCATATTAAAATTGCTGGGGTAAAGAAAATTGAATTCAATATTATTGTTTGGACAAAATAGACTCTAATAAATTACATTTCACAAAGTTTATTTATATTTATTGTATTCAAAATATGCTTCCAATTAAATAAATAATATTGAGTGTTTCCTGATTAATATATTTCGACATGTTTAAAATAATATGCCACAATATTTGCGAGTTCACCGATCTAGATAGGGCCATAAGTATATAAACAAATATTACGAAAATCATATATCTAAGATAGTATATGGGCTTGGCCCTGGTATGTAAATAAAACCAAGCCTTCTCGTATTATCATTCGTTCGTTACGTATGTTATTTGATGACAGGAAGTTAACGCGGTCTTACAGCGGAAAACCATATCGGGCAAGGCCTACTCTATGCATCAGCGTATTTAGGTCTTAGCGATACTTTACTCCTTCAATAACACCAACACAAAACACTTCGAATTTACACAAATTATTTCCAAGAGCCATATTGTCCACAAATACGAGGGATACCTGTTAAGTTTTTACAAAAACTCAGAAAGAAAATATTTTTTTTTTGGAACAAACTGTTTTATTGCTTTTCAAAATATTCGCTTTTATGGCTCAGTTACACGATGCCAGTAACTTGCACCAGTAAGTACTTGCACCAGTCACTGGCATCGTGTAAACGTACATACAGTACTGGTGCCAGTACTGGCACAAGTATCTCATGCAAGTCAAGTGAATAGAAGCCGTTCCTATTTACTGGCACAAGTAGCCGTGCCAGTGACTTAAAAATGGCCGCCATGAACAGCTGATGTATTTTCGCGGTTACAAAAACAAACTTTTTCACACCTTTTTTTAATAAATGTAGTTTTTGGCGCCGATTCATTATTGTTTAGAAAGACGTACGCATAAAATACATAAAATTAGGTTAAACATCGAAAATTGGCGCGTTAAAAAGACGGTTTTACGCATAAAAAATAATTGGAAGCATCTACATTTTGCAGTGTGTTTCGGGTTCTTTGCAAGGTTACTTAAATAAGATACTGGAATACGTGTAAACGACAAAACGACTTGTGCAAGTACTGGCACAAGTACTTGTGCCAGTACTTGCACAAGTTACTGGCATCGTGTAACCGGGCCATTAAGATTTATACACTATTGCATGCGTTCAAACCAAATTTCGAAATAAAAATTCCACTCTGAAGTTAGTATCTCCAAAACATGGTTTTCGAAGGCTTCAACAGCTATTTGAGGTGATGAAAATCGCTGTCCACGCATTTTTTGTTTGACATAGTTAAAAAAAATTCATTAGGGGATAAATTAGGTTATGATGAAGAATGATGCGATGTTTTTGGTTGTTTTTCCTGATTTTGTCGATGACTTCTGGGAAACAAATTGTTGTATACCATTTAGCATTAACTATTTCTCCGATCCTCTATAGCAGCGGTTCTTAAACTGTGTTCCGCGAAACTATTTTGACATTAACTTTACATCCCCCAACTTTTCGCTTTTATTCAAATAACTCATTTAATAAAAATCCTACATGGTCAAGACTTTTTGTATTTGTTGTTACCTAACTAATTATTAACATAACTAAACAATAATTAGTAAAAATTTAATTATTTTTATTCAACTGTAAATTATTTACAGAAAACATATTATAATAAGATCTATTTTGACCAATATTTGACCAAGAAATGTTTGTATGAGTTTAACGTATTATAATTTGTAACTTTTTTTATTCTTTTTACTACTCTTTTTATTAATTTTATGGAAAAAAAAAACAATCAATTTTGTTGTGTGCCGCAATGTAAATCGTGAATAAGGAAGAATCCTTCTTAAACATTCCATAATTTACCTAAATCTAAAATAATATCAATTGAAACAACGTTTGGAGGCAGAGAGAAAGTGGATCGTAAGTTTTTATGGACCCAAAAACTAAAAATGAGCAAAAATCCAAGCCCATGCATGCATGTTTCCTCGTTGCATTTTATGGAAAGTGAGTTTTTACGTCCAAGAAAAGACTGAAAAAAAGCATTTATCCCACCCAAAATTTGCCTAAATCACCAGTTGATATATTAAAAGGCCCTTCTACTTTTTCAGGCAGAGATACTAATTTTTACTTGCCCGACCTTAATATATAAGGGGCAAGTATTGTAATCGCGAAAATTTTCGATGTCGAGATTTTGACGGATGACCACGTTTCATGGTCCAGGGAATCCAAAAAACCTATTTTCGAAGTGCCGTCCGTATGTGTGTGTGTGTGTGTGTGTGTGTGTGTGTCTGTCTGTGTGTATACACGATAACTCAAAAACGGTTTAACTTAATGAGTTCGTTCTGGTACTAAAAAATTCTCCTATTAAATAGGAAGAACCCTATTGTTTTTTATAAAAATCGGTTGACTAGAAATGGGAGTTTACTCGTGTCGATTTTAAGATTTTTGCGAATATTTAGCAACAGAAAAATATTTCGAAAAAATTTATTGAACAAAAGTTACTATAAATGCAATAACTATTAACTTTTATTTGAGACGTTTTTTGATAAAACGAAAAATTTCGAAATTTTTTTGTAAAATTATTTAAAATTTTCTAAAGTCTCAATGTTTTCATACTTATATGTAACGTTTCCATGGTCATGATAATTAATTCGTAACTTGTAAAGCAAGCCTTGGACAAAAATTTGTATAAAACATAATTTGATGTATTTTTGAAGATTTATCTAAATATTTAAATTTTTTTTTTTTAATTTACATTTTTTTTTAAATATATTTTTTATGGGAGGGCAAGTCTAGCGGAGGTTTCCCTTCGCCACTGGTTACTAATATATTTACCATATTTTTGTTGTTAATTTATTGACAGATAGTCAAAAAGAATTAAAAATACAATGAAAACTAAAAATTTCCTTGAAATTTCTTTAGAACAGACATATCCCAGCAAACATTGAACTAACGGCCGAACGCCGGCAAACTGCTTTTACGCTGGTACATTGCTGGCACCAGAAGTAAGTGCAACGCCAGTATTAATAATGTACTTCACATTTGTATTTCGCACTCTGCCTATACGAAGTACTTTACCAGCATTTTATAAGCATTCCTTATTTGTATTAATCCAAGGTTATTTCTAGCGGGCCAGTGCTTATGTTTATAACTTTTTTTTAATGTAATAATTTGAAAAGTCTGACCGTTCTTAGTCATAAAACACCCTAATGGCGTGGCCTTCGAGGGTCGGTACAAGTGATATTCTGTTAGTATAAGTTCGGACGTGTTGGTGAATAGTTTTTAAAGATGTGTATTTGAATAGTTATTGATTGTGACCATTATACAGTTTTTTATTGTGATTTGTGTGTGTTTTGTTAGATTTAAGGACGTAGTTTACACAAACTATTTCATATTAAATTGTTTAATTTTTAGTTTAGTTCAATCATAGTTTTTTCATGTAATAAAATTTTCAATTATTAATAAATCTGATACAAGATTATAAATATGTCATTTAAAAAATATAATTTGTCATATTTCATTTTGAATAGTGACATCTTAAATATTTTGTAAATATAATACTAACCTAAAATAATACAAACTTAATCCAAAACTGTAAAGCTTTTTTTACAATATAACCAAGTTTCTAAAAGTCAGTAATACACTATAAAAATCACCAAAATAACCAGATCTAGTTTGTTCTTACAAAAGTGAACAGCTTATAGCATTAATGCTTATAAAATTTGTTTATTGAATTTATTTTAACAAGTATGATTTCTTTAGGTTGGCACTCTTCAAGTCAGGGGGAAAAGATGTGGTAGATAATACAAGACGAATATTGGCGAAAATTATTAGTCACCCCTTATCTTTAGGATGAAATTGGTTTGACCGAAATGGCAGAAAACCATTTTCTTAAAATTCTTCATTAAATTAATAAATTAAAGAAACTAATTCCTGTTATTCCTGAAATTATATTTATTTAATATTTATAAATAAATCAATAAATTATAACTGTTAATTCAATTTACAATCGGCTAGTTTTACCATCGTTGAATAAATTTATTTAACAACTTAAGTTAACAATATCGCATCATTCTATTGACAGCAATGTTAATTTCTTCATTAATAGTTTAAAACCGATGCGATATTGTCAACTTTACTTGTTAAATAAATTTATTCAACGATGGTGAAAATGGCCAAATGAGTATTTATTTTGCACCTAACCATTAATTTATTTTAATACTGGGTAAGTACACATATATTACATTTGAAACACTAGAGAGTGGGTATAATATAAGCACTAGTCTGTCAGAAATAAATCTTGCAACTAATGCGATTATTTTGCACTTTACCGTTGCTGGGCCAGCTAACGGCCACGGGGACACCGGGGTACTGGCCCAGTGCAAAATGCCAGCACTGGACCAATGCGAAATGCCAGCACTGGCCCAGTGCGAAATGCCAGCACTGGCCCATTACTTTCAATGCACTTTACCGTTGCTGGGCCAGCAACTGATACATCAATGGACCAGCTAAGGGCCACGGGACACCGGGGTACTGGCCCAGTACGAAATGCCAGCACTGGCCCATTACTTTCAATGCCGGCGAGTATGTGCTTTACCAGTACTGGTCCGGATAAAAATGTTTGCTGGGATCTTGTAAATCGCAGATTACCTTTAAATTAAAAAAACATGTAAACAAATGCACGAGTAACACTTTAATGTCACTTTCGAGTGTTCCAGCTTTGTCGCATATGGCGCTGCGATCTTAAAAAGTTTCCCCTATATTGGCATCTGACACTACCGATAGAGGCGCTACTGCATTCACATCATGGCTGACTTTGGTAGGATATTTTTGACAGGTTCAATGGTATCTTCATGTGATATTTATTGAAACACACGGGAACACACTCTAAAATGGTCTTTAACTGTCTTTCCACTTCTAAGAACATATTCCCATGCTTGTCACAAACTCGACTATCCTACAACCGTCAGTTTCTCAAAATCTCACTAGAGGCGCTTCAGTTATTGTCAGTTGACAATAGTAATGACACATTTCAATATTGTCATCTAGTGGTCGTTTGTAAAAACATAAAAGGTAATCCTCGTATGTCGTTCCAGGGAGTCAAAATGGAGTCATTTCAGGGTTATGCCATTAACGTCGTTTTACATAAAACACCTTGATTACATGTTACACCATTTAAAACAATTAATCTCATAGTAAATGTATAGGGGAGCGAGGAGGCAACTAATTAGGTGTTAAAGACAATATGCTTTTAGCTCTCTGCCTTGAAATAAAAAAATAGTAATACATTTGTTGTACCTACGAGCGTGAAACTTTTATCAAACGTCAAGGCGCATGATTATAACATTCAATTGTTTCTTTGGTAACGATTACGTGACTCACATGTGTGTTAAAGTGTAGGTAGAAACGGAAAATTATTATGTTGCGACAGTGTGCTGTGATATGTGGTCTGTTACTGTGTTTTTTGGACGGAGAAGTTTTTTTAAAAAAATCAAATATGTTTTATGTGTAGTGTAAAAAAGTTGCCATTATGGCTCATAGAAGAGTGTGGAACAGTATTTTAAGGAAAAATAAAAGGAAACAAGATATAACAAGACCTTTATCGGATACAAGGGAATTTGAAAAAGTGCCAAGTAAGATGAATCAATGTTTACAAAAAATATACTAGTTAAGGATAATCTAATCTAATTCAATTTATTTGTAAAAATATATTTTTCTACAAATGGGATTAAAATGATTTTTTTTTTGTCCTTTTTGTGGGATTAAAGCTCAGCAATCTCTCGATTTGAGCGGTTTCTTTATGTAAGGTTTCGTTACTACGCGTTTGGAATTATGATTTTGAAATGCGCGGGAATGATTTCGATTTGCGCGATTTTTTCGATTAAATAAGTTTATTTCAAAATTAAATGTATTTTACTGACAATTTTAATCATTTATGTGCAAATATCGGGTGTTTTTTAGAGGTATAGAACTTTAAAATGAAATAAAACACATACAAATCGTGGAAATTGCTATGGTATTGGCTTCATTGGAAAGATAATTTTATGCAATTAGTGCTTAAGTATGATTTCGGGCAGTATGGGCTGGTTCGAATAAAACGCAATCCGAAAGTCCAATTTTCGACCACTTTTTGGAGCAACTGGGGCCGTATATCGGCAATAACGCGGCGAATGTTGGGTTCCAAGTCGGCCACGTCTCTGGTTTATTGGCGTTGATTAGCGACTTCACATATCCCCACAGAAAATAATCCAAAGGTGTTAAATCGCACGATCTTGGAGGCCAGTTCACAAGTTCATTACACGAAATGATGCGCTCATCGATTCCTTCAATAAATCGATTGGAGCGCGCTATATGGCATGTTGCGCCGTCTTGTTGAAACCACAACTCTTCCATATTAATGCCATTCAATTGGGGAACGAAAAAGTCAGAAAATCTGGCTGTATAGCGGTCTCCATTGACTGTAATTTTCTGGCTGGCATCATTTTTGAGGAAATAAGGACCAATGATTCCACCAGCTCATAAGGCACATTAAATAGTGACTTTTTGTTGATGTAACGGCGTCTCAATAATGGCTTGTGAATTTTCTTCACTCCAAATGCGGTAATTTTGTTTGCTGACGTAGCCATTCAACGAAAAATGAACCACATCGCTGAATAAAATTTTGTGGTGAAAATGAGGATCAAGAGCAATCTTGTTTTCGGCCCATTCACCGAATGTACGACGCAGCTTCAACTCTTGCACGAGCTGGATCTAGTAAGCTCGTAAACCAAGATCCTTCCGCAAAATATTCCATAAAGTGGATGGACAGAGCTCCAATTGCTGTGCACGATGGCGAATCGACTCATTCGGGTCCTCTTCAATACTAACAGCAGTACCGCTTCTTCGGTGCGCACTGTACGACATCTCTGCGGATGCGTATTATCAATTAGAGTATGCGTGGTGCGAAAACGATCCATGGTTATTCGAATTACTTGCTCGGATAGACGATTATGTCGACCGTAAAATGAACGTAGCGTACGGTAAATTTCGCGAACTAAACCACGATTTTCGAAATAAATTTCTACAATTTGCAAGAGTTGTTGTGGTGTAAGTCTATTCATGATGAAATGGAAATCCAAACTGAGCACAAATCAGCTGTCAGCTATCAAAATGGTCGTCGCTGGAAACAGGGTTGCCAATTCGAAAAATAAACCTCTAAAAAACACACTTTAGATGTCAGATTACAATACGTCAAAAAGTTCCCAGCAAACATTCAACTAATGGCCGAATGCCGGCAAACTGCTTTTACTGCTGGTAAATTGCTGGCACCAAAAGTAAGTGCAACGCCAGTATTAATAATGTACTTCACATTTGTATTTCGCACTCCGTCTATACGAAGTACTTCACCAGCATTTTATAAGCACTCCTTATTTGTATTAATCCAATAAAACATTTTTATTTGGGCCAGTACTGTTGAAGCACATACTCCCCGGCATTGAAAGTAATGGGCCAGTGCTGTCATTTCGCACTGGGCCAGTACCCTGGTGTTCCGGTGGCCGTTAGCTGGGCCATCAATGGGCCATTGATGTATCGTCTCTTCTTCACTCATACTTTTTACTTAAAACTAAACTTTTTTTTAATGTAATAATTTGAAAAGTCTGATTGTTCTTAGTCATAAAACGCCCTAACGGCGTGGCCTTGGAGGGTTAGCCATTACATGTTCAGACGTGTTGGTGGACAGTTTGTCAAGATGTGTATTTGAAAAGTTATTGTTTTGTGAGCGCATTAAGTTAACAATATCGCATCATTCTATTGACAGCAATGTTAATTTCTTCATTAGTTTAAAACCGATGCGATATTTTCAACTTTATTTGTTAAATAAATTTATTCAACGATGGTGAAAATGGCCAAATGAGTATTTATTTTGCACCTAACCATTAATTTATTTTAATACTGGGTAAGTACACATATGTTACATTTGAAACACTAGAGAGTGGGTATAATATAAGCACTGGTTCGTCTGAAGAACTGATACATCAATGGGCCAGCTAACGGCCACGGGGACACCGGGGTACTGGCCCAGTGCGAAATGCCAGCACTAGCCCAGTGCGATATGCCAGCACTGGCCCAGTGCGAAATGCCAGCACTGGCCCATTACTTTCAATGCACTTTTCCGTTGCTGGGCCGACAACTGATACATCAATGGGCCAGCAACGGCCACGGGGACACCGGGGTACTGGCCCAGTACGAAATGCCAGCACTGGCCCATTACTTTCAATGCCGGGGAGTATGTGCTTTACCAGTACTGGACCGTATAAAAAATTTTGCTGGGTTGTTATCTATAAGATTAATTTCGATTTTCCCACCTTGGTGCTGCAATCTTAAAAAGGTTTACCTATATACCAATGAAATCCTAAAAAGTGTGAAAAGTCGCACTTTACATCAATTCTTTTGTTTTATTACTTTTTCTCATAGCAGTCTTTTAACGGCCCTTTGGTATATGTATTGGTACGGCATATTGGTTGGCATGTATTGTTCTAATTTTTAAACATACACAAGAGTATTGTTTATACTCATTTCTCGTCTTTGTTGAAAGAAACGGATGATGAATTGTCGGTTCGTAACATAAAAACTACATATTTTCCAATATAAACAAGCTATACTCTTTGTTGTTGAATTACAAGTAGGTCGACAAGCATCATAGTTTTTAGAGCTTGTCCTAGTTGTTATCTTGTACCGAAATACGAGGATTACCTTTTATGTTTTTACAAACGACCACTAGATGGCAATATTGAAATGTGTCATTACTATAATCGTAACATTTGACATTTGTTATCGTGAAATCAGTGACAGCTTATAAATTAACCGAGTAGTTTGTTGACAGTGAGCGTTAAAAAAAACGAGTTTGTGAAAAAATTGATATTACTCGTGAAGGTTTTCGTTGGATGATTTTTTACGATTTTAGTAAAGACCTAACTCAACAACAATACATAGATTCGCTTCGTTCAACTTTTAGTAATAAAGCACCATCAGAAAAGACTGTTGACAATTGGTTTGCAGAATTTCGTCGTGGTCGTGCGTCCGTCAGTGATGAATCTCGTGAAGGTCGACCGAAATCGGTTGTGATTCAAAAAAACATCGATGTTGTGCGCAAAATGATTAAAGAAGATCGGATTGTGACTTACCGTGAGATAAAGGCATCCTTTGGCATATCGCAGACTGCAATATATTCGATTTTACATGAACAAAAAAAAAGATCTCTTCTCAATGGATTCCACATAATTTGACCGAAACACAAAAAAAAGGTTCGTGTTGATTGGTGTAAGGGAATGCTAAAAAAAATCAACCTAGGCACTGCAAAATCCGTATATGGTTCCATGACAATGGGGCCGTAATACTATTCGGGCCGTTCACAATTGGGGCTTTTCACAACTGGGGCCATTAACAACTGGGGCGATGGACAATTTGGGCCGTACACAATTGGGGCTTTTGACAACTGGGGCCATAACTATAAGAGCTAGAGTCTTTTGTTTAAAATAAAAAATAATTATTTTACACATTGGCATAAATTAAATTGCGTGTTCTTTTGGAAAACAATATTTTAATGGTTTGATTAAGTACATTTTGGTGGGAATTAGAATAAATAAAAAAATTGTATTTTAAGGGTTGGCTTAAGAACATTTTCGTGATCATTTGATTAAAAAGAAATTGTATTTTAAGAGTTATATTGAGTAAAATTTGGTGCTCTTTTGACTATATAAATAAAAAGAATTTTCGAATATAATTAAAAATTTGTGAATTTTCTCAATGGTAGCATTAGATCTTGATCAATGAAATTATTATTTACTGTGTATGTTTTATTTAAATATTTCGTTGTTAGGGTATTTTATAATTTATTTTAATATGTTAACACATAAAAATGTGATAAGAAGTTTGTAAGAAGATAAAATTGATTAATTTATTAATTTATTCTTAAATTACACACTTTTTTCAGTCAATTTTTATTAATTTTACCATTCATTTATTTAAATTTATTTTAATATACTGATTATTTTACTATTTTAATTATTTTTTTAATTTTATTTTTCTAATGACAGTTAATTAATTGATGTTAAGTATTTTAGATCTGTATTATAAGTTACTGACTTCTCATATATCACTGTAATGATCAACTGAGCAAAATAAATTATTATTATTATTATTAGTGATATCCTAAAAAAAAGGTCCTCACTTCCAAAATACAAGTGATGACCTAAAAAAAAGGTCCTCACTTCTGAAATCCAAGTGATGACCTAAAAAAGTCCTCACTCAAATACATTATATTTCATATCATTATGCCAATATTTTTATTTCTAGACACCCCCTTCGATCTGGGCCCCGGAGCTATGCCCCTGTTGCCCCTGTTGCCCCTGTTGCCCCTGTTGCCCCTGCCTAGTCACAGCACTGTATAAAAAAAACACTCGCACAGAGGAGAAAAAGATAACAACGTTGGTCTAAGTATACTAAAAAACCATGCTGGAGCTTTCAGCAAGATTCAGCGTTTATGCGAAGGCTGCACAGCAATGGCTTGAAAGCAATGCACCGGACTTTATTTCTCCTATTGATCCAGAGACCATCTAGCAGCCCTAACTTCAACCCCCTGGACTACAAATTTTGGTCTGTGTCTAAATCATGGCCAGCAAGAATAGGGAGACCATTCGTCCAGCATTTTGCGGGACTGTCCCGCATTAAGATGCGTCCCGCAAAAGTCCCGCATTGTAACATTTTGTCCCGCATTGTCCCGCATTTTGGATTTGGGAGGTTAAGACTTTTTTTTTGCTCTTCACTTGGATTTTGGGAGATGTGGACCTTTTTTTTGCTATTCAGTTAGATTTGGGAAGTGAGGACCTTTTTTTTTTCTCCGTCCCGCATTGCCTTCTTAAGAAAATGGTCAGCCTAAGCAAGAAGAGACATCCACGCAACTCTAAAGCGCTCCTTGATATTTTTTTTCTGCAGAATCCCTTCGTAATTCTATTGATGTGTGGTCGCAGAGACTTAAGCGCTGTGTAATGGCCAGAAGTGGTCATTTTGAAAACTCATTGGTGTTTCGAAAAAACTGTCATCTTAATTTATCCACAACGTACAGTGCATAGTCAACTAATTTTAGTGCTGTGAACGCAGCTTTTGTGCCACGTAGAAAAAATATTGGAAAGCAGAAATTAGAAAATAGATGGACACATTGTTTTCTATAATTTTTTCTCGTTAAATTGAGTTAAATCTATATATTATGTACTCTTGTTGTATTACAAAATATCAATATTGATCGTTTGATATACATTTTATCGCAACATTTATTCCACAATTTGTGTTATCTATCCATTTCAATACAAACATCTGGTCACACAGCCTTAAAAATATAATATGTAGAATTTTAAATAGAGAACTATTAAAACATAACATAATATCTCGGTTTGAGTATGTAAATATTTATTCTGGTTATATTACCGCTGGTCGACGGGATATACCAAACATAGATATCAGGTTTGAGCAAAATTAGACCATTTGTTTAGTCATAAGAGATCTACACGTAATTACTATACACCGGATATCCTTCATTGTGAGAATGGAAAACTTTACTTAAAAAAATTCCTTGAATTAAATTAATCTGTAGAGAAACTAATTTTGATGAACGAAATAAAATTTAGAATTATTCTCATCCTTCAAGTGGAGCATAAATAATTTTGTACTGTAGCACAAGAGTACATAATAAACAGAGATTTAACTCAATGTAAAGAGAAAAAATACACTTCGGGGAAAAAATTACACATATTTTTGGTCCCAGACAGTAGGGATGGGAAAAAAACATCGATGTATCGAAAACATCGATGTTTGTTTTAAAAACATCGATGTTTTTACCATCGATGGTCAGCTGGCGATAGTATCGATAAAACATCGATGTCTACTACCGATGTCGATGTTTAACTTTGAAATTCAGAAACTACCGCTAGAGGCACTGAAATCTTAAAAATTTAATTTTTATTAAAATTAATACACAAAATATAAGCGCCATTTATTGTGATATAACAATACTAATAGTGTTAGTTCTTATTTTTCTTAGCAGTTGTTATCCAACACTTTCCCAGTTGTTATTCCTCCAATCCCTGGATTTTTGTAAGTTGTCATTAGCTATTTTTTATATATTGAAGTTGGTTTTTCCTGTACAAAATGATCAAAAGCTTCAATTAATCGGTAAAGAATTGTAGAATTGAAAATCTAGTTCCGCCTAAACCAATGGAACAGACTTTGTTTCAACTAAAAAATGTATAAAAATAATTGTGTATGACAGTGTTATTTTTATGTTAAATAATATAAAATTAACATTAAGATTACTATATTAGTATTGTAATAAATTCCAATATTTCATTTTAGAAATGTAAAAATAGTAAGGTCTGTTCCTTTGGTTTAGGCGGAACTAGATTTTCAATTCTAGTTACTTTTACCGATTGATTGAAGCTTTTGATTGAAAAGTCAACTTCAATGTATAAAAAAATATCTAATGACAAATTACAAAAATGAAAATTGTGGTTAGTTCCGCCAAATCGTTTGGAATAGACTGTAGGTACAAATTAGGATTATTATATTGGGTATAATAATGTTAATGTGAAATTAATTACTATTAAAAAGGAATATTTCTATTTCAAAATCTAATAAATGCTTTTTGTGTATTATATGTTACTTTTTTCGTATTTTATCTTTACATTATTAAATAAAACCTATATAATATAAATAAATAGTTTTTTTTAATATTAATAAAACATCGATGTTTCCGATACATCGATGTTTTTCCTTCGATGTTTTTTCAACATCGATAGTAAGGCGCCGATGTTAACATCGATGTTAAACATCGATGTTTTGCCTTCGATGTACAACCCTACCAGACAGTTAGTATTTGGATCCTCTTTCAACCTTACATTTATTGTAAATTTTCCGTTTATCCTACGAAATCCTGAAATAGCTGAAAATTCACAACTAACATATTTCTTTTATTTATTCTAGATGAATTTAAGTCTATGTCACTACCAAGGGGATACCAAGAAGGCGGCCAAGATTATTATTTACAAGGTAAGTGGGCTTGAATATAAGAGATTTGTTAAAAAAAGGTGTCTCTACTGAGACACTTATTAAGCCGGGGCATAACGGGCACCTTAAGGATTATCTTTAATAAAATCTTAAGGAATATCGTAAAAAATTTCGAAATGCTTTTATTCATAAGATGATTTATTGTTTAATTATTACAGACAGTAAAAAACTTAGAAAGATACAAAAATAAAAGTTATGACGATATAAAAAAAAGCTTCCTTGTGCTTATTTTGCCCCGGTGTCGGGGCAGAATGAGCACGGGTGGGGTATAATGGGCAATCAGCTAAACTAAAATCTGGCGTAGAATGAACACACGTGAATGCATTTCTCATCGTTATCATCTTCTCCTGCGCAAGAACAATATGCCCATTTGCCACATGCTCTACACTGGAGCAATCAACGTCTGGATATGTGTGAAAAATATATCAACACAGCAAAAAAACACGTTTCACCAATTTACAAAATGTAAACGCCAGCTCTCAGTCATACAACCACTCTCGGAAGACACTAGCGAAGTACTGAACGTGATTGGAATGTACCCAAACATGGTGGCATGCTTTAATAGCCAAAAAGAGGGGAGCCCGTTATGCTCCGGCTTTCCCTACTCGTGCGATTTACTCGCATTGTCGCCGAGGTACCGTTTTCGAACGATTGAAGTAATAAAAATTGATCTAAATGCTAATCCAAAAAATGGCTACAAAATGCAGAGCCGCAGTAAGGAAAATTTGCGCTAGGGGCAGAGCCGTGTTTTGGCGCCCTTGGCAAATAAAAACAATTGTTTTTATTTGCCAAGGTGAGAAAAGAACCTTAAGGTTCTTTTCTCACCTCCCAAAATCCAAGTGAAGAGCAAAACGAAAAAAGGTCCTAATCTTTTAAAACCCAAGTAACGAGCAAAAAATTGATGTGAAGTGTGAATATTCACACATTTCAGGGTTTCGCAGGTATATAATAAGTGAAGGCGGTATGCTGAGTGTGTAGGACAAATTTTACTTTGTAGTAATCACGGCAAAATGAACGATATTTTTAAAATAATTTATCGTCTGTTAATCATATAATAAGACTGGTTATTAAATTTACGCTCTTAAAATTTTTTGTCAAAATATAACTAGAATTTTGACAAAATAATTTCAACATAATAAAAATGCAAAAAAAAAACAGAAAAAATTAAATTCCGTACTCGAACTCGAAACCCTTCGTTTCCAGCGCATTTTAGCTTACGACACCAGTGCTCTAACCCATTACGCTATCGCACGCCTTGCATGTGAGTGTCTTACATTGGTATAACTTTTGTACTTTGTGAACCAAAAACCACAAAATATGCGTTATTTTCCGAAAACATAATCTGATCAAAAATTCCTGTTGTACTATTTCGGTTCACACCAATATACATTACTTAGAATTTTTTTAGATTTTTAGTTTAAACCATCTGGGCTACAGGGTGTGGGATAAAATTTTTTTTGCAGAATTTTGGCAAAAATCGCATCAAAATAATTTATTTTTCAAAAATAAAAATTTGATCGTTAATCCACGTACTAAGGGCTTTCATTTGATACTCTACTCAGAATTTTAAAAAAATATTTTTGTTTTCGATGAGCACATATTTGTTTATATTTCTAGGGGGGTATGTTTTTTAGATGTTTTAGTATTTTTCCTATGTGCGGGTCAAAGAGTTGTATAAGCGTGCAAAATTTCAACTCTCTAGGTTTAGCCGTTTGGCTACAATTTTTACCGAACAGACAGACGACAAAATGACGGTATAAGGGTTGTTTGGTCATACCTACAAAACCCTAAAAAAAGGTCCTCGCCTTCGCAATGACGCCCCTTAGTCAAGCCCGTCAGCGCCCTTTCCCTTAGTGCGCCCAGGGCCATCGCCCCCTCCGCCCGCCCCTTACTGCGGCTCTGACAAAATTAGCAGAAGTGGAAAAAACGCTGGCAGTCATATTTTATCGGAGAATTTAAATGTAATATAATTTCTTATTAATAAATTGTTGTTGACCAAATCCGCTTCTCTCATACTTCCAAACTCTCTAGAATATGATATGGCATTAATATCTGTCTTTTCTTTTATCTAAAATAATCAAAATGGATGTATATATTACAGGATCCATGATTCGTAGTCTTAAGAAATATTATAACTTTTAAATTATAATTTATATTAATAATTAATAAATTAAGGTTTACATATTTTATTTTAGTTGTGAAACCGGGCGTAAGTTTCTTAACAAGCTAATTAAGAAGAAAAAAATGCAAAACAGGAAGCTGAACATCTCCTTTTCAGTTAGTTCCAACTTTTCCGTTTCATTACTTGTTACGGTAAATTAAACATTAACTGCAAAGAAAAGATAGAACATTGAGGTTAATATATTATTTATTCATTCATATTTCGCCAATATTGCTCTTATAAATCAAACGGGATATTAAATATCAGATGAGAAAATTATTTAAATTTTATTCGTTGTCTGTATCACGGACACAAACCAAACTGAGGTTTCTCGCTCTTGTCGCTAGATGTCAGACGTATACTTGTTGTTACTATTATGATCAGTGGCGGATCTACATACGGGCTAATAGGGCTTAAGCCCTGGGCCCCAGATCCGCCAGGGGCCCCCAACCTCCAGGACATATACCTATTATATTCTATACCAAGCACGGCTTATAAGAGAAAAGATTAAAACAAAAATATTATTTTAAAAAACAACACAAATTTACTAACGTTTATTAAAAATCAACATAAGTGAAGCGCCAGCTAATAAAAAAATAATATCCAACATTAATAAAAAAGTAATAAATAATAATTAACCTTTAATACTGTCTTTTATTTTTTAAATTTTTTGATTGAAACATGTGTAGAGCCTCTTGGTATTTTTAAGCCCTGGGCCCCCAAACAGCTATATCCGCCACTGATTATGATAGTATGATATACCAGCGTTTCCCAAAGTGTGGGTCGCGACCCGGCAACGGTCGCAGAAAAAATTTGCCGGGTCGCGAAAAAAATTGTAAAAACACAAAATAGTATATTATGTTACTAGGAGTAGAACGCGCTCTTTTTTGTGCTGAGCTCAAATGTTGCTGCCGAGACGCAGCCGAGGCTTGTATATTGAGCGAAGCACAAAAAAGGCGTTCTACTCCGAGTGACATATACTATTTTTTCTTCAAGCGTAGTTATTAAAAATTTGCAACCATAAATACTTATGACTTTATAGTTTCAGATGCTATTGCTGCTAATTCCGGCGGTGTACATTGAATTGGTTGAGACATTTTTTAATTTTTAATCTTTATATTGTGTATTTTGTAACTAATCACAGAATGATCACAGAATAATAATAAAGTAACTCACTAATAACGTAACTAATTTCTGAATTCACTACAAACAACGCTACAAACATATTAAATTGACAGATGTTTTGTCTATGGCGACTGCTGCCATCAGTGCCATCTGTTGATAACTATATGAACTATCATTTTTTAATTTTTAATCTTTATATTGTGTATTTTGTAACTAATCACAGAATGATCACAGAATAATAATAAAGTAACTCACTAATAACGTAACTAATTTCTGAATTCACTACAAACCACACTACAAACATATTAAATTGACAGATGTTTTGTTTATGGCGACTGCTGCCATCAGTGCCATCTGTTGATAACTATATGAACTATCATTTTTTAATTTTTAATCTTTATATTGTGTATTTTGTAACTAATCACAGAATAATCACAGAATAATAATAAAGTAACTCACTAATAACGTAACTAATTTCTGAATTCACTACAAACCACGCTACAAACATATTAAATTGATAGATGTTTTGTTTATGGCAACTGCTGCCATCAGTGCCATCTGTTAATAACTATCTGAACTATCATTTTTTAATTTTTAATCTTTATATAGGGAAAAATTGCTACAGTCTGTTCCAAACGGTTAAGCGGAACTAAATGGGATTTTCGTTCTTTAAGGTTATCACGAGAAGGGATCTTGCTGGGGTTATTTCATTTTTCACGTTGGAATGTCAAAATTTAAAATTCCAACAATGAAACCATAGAAACGAATGACATGTCAAAATTAAATAATTTTTTTTTAGAAATTTTAATGACAAAAAAATAAATAAATGGGAAATTTGTATTAAGAATGCACAAAATATCAAAATATAAAGAAAATGACATTTTAAAATGATATTAACCTTAAGCAAAAAATGTTAATTGTAAGTATGATTTACAAAGCTTAAACAAAACGACCGTAAAGCACGATTTAAGCGATGAAAGTAACTAGATTGCAAAATCTAGTTCCGCTTAACCATTTGGAACAGACTGTAAGCGATATTAGGAATTATTAGTGGGATTTTAGGAACTACAGAAATAGACATTGTGTCGCGCTTTTTTTTATAAAAAATGTTTGCATAAAAATATAATTGCATAAAAACAAGTATTAATATTGTAGCAAAATTACAAAAACCACCAGTAAACATTTTCCATAAGTAAAATTCACGTTGTTTATATGTAACGAATGTCTATTTTGAAGGTTCCAAGTTTGCCGAAATAGCGCTGCGATCTTAAAATACTTCCCCTATTGTGTATTTTGTAACCAATCACAGAATGATCACAGAATAATAATAAAGTAACTCACTAATAACGTAACTAATTTCTGAATGCAATACAAACCACGCTACAAACATATTAAATTGATAGATGTTTTGTTTATGGCGACTGCTGTCATCAGTGCCATCTGTTGATAACTATATGAACTATTTACTAGTATAAAAATGTTCACATTTTGTTACTAGTAAAAAAATGTATCATTTCTACCGAATGTATTGAACAATGTAATGTTAGCATTATAATCCGCTTGAAGAAAAAATGTATTTTTTAAGTAAATAGAAAAGAAAAACGGTGGTGAACAGAAGGTATGAGATTTTTTGCATATTTTCCATTAATTTCATTGACCTGATGGTCTCCTGAGGGCATACTCAACGCAAATTATTAGATAGCAACGTCAAACATATGCTATTGAACAAATAAAACTTCAACTAACAGTATATGTATAGTATGTTCGCATAACAGTTACCCTTTACTGTAAGCATTTATGTTATTCTACATTTTATGCTATTTAAACTACCCTTTCTAGGTCAATTATTATAATCAAATTATCAAACGCTGTTAAAAGCATCTAAAAAATTGATGTGAAGAGATAATTTTTACACATTTCAGGGTTTTGTAGGTATTTAATAAGAGTTAGAAGCCAACAGAATGCTGGATGCCTAGCACAATATTTTTTCGATCATCAGTTTATTGATAATCATTTTTATTCGTTACTTACGTATTAAGAGCTTTCATTTAATTTTTTAAAACTAAATTTAAATAATTTGGGAAAATTTCGTCACAATAAAATTTTAATTAAAAAATTCCAGCAATTTTTTCTGCATTTGTTTCGTTTGCTTCGAAAAATTAGGTACGAACCTAATTCTTCATTAAATCAATAAGAAATATATTGAGAAATGGATTAATTTTTTCAATTTCAGAAACATATTTCTCACAGTTAAAAATTATGTATTATTTGTTTTATAAGTATTTCACTACTATAAATGATTTATTGCTCTTTGATACCTTAAAAACAAAAAACTAAAATAATTGTATAATAAAATAATTGTATACGTATAACAGTTGGTGGAGCTTATACACATGAACTCGATTCCCAGCTGTTAAACATTTTTACCGACCGCCAATATATATAAGGGAGGTATTGTGATCATACCGATTTTGACATTTCGAGATTTCGATGGATTTCCACGAATTTAGGTCCCTACATAACGTTTTGACTATTTTTAGCATGATGTCTGTCGGTCTGTCTGTCCGTCCGTCCGTCTGTCTGTCTGTGTACACGTGCAGAGCAAATTCGGCTAAAAGGATTTTTATGAAACTTCATATTTAAGCTTTTGCCATCAATGGTACGAGTTCATCATCAACTTTTGGTAAAAATTCGAAATTTTCGAAATTTTTTTAAGTCTCAATTTTTTCATACTTATATGTAACGGTTCCATGATCATGGTAAATAACATATCTCTGTTCGAAAATATTAGGCCAAGTTATTTCTACTCTATTGCTAGAATGTATTTTATACAAGTACTTTATGATGGCGGTCGGTCCTGTGGTGGCCACAGCTGATTTTTTATTATATTTTTTTATTTCAATAAAAAACATACTACTTAGCCATAAATACAAAAAAATCCATAACGTTATTAGCCATAATTTAGCCATGAATTAAAAAAATAATTAATTTTGTCAAAAACATAGAAAATGCAATATTTTCTAAAAACGCAATTTGATCATGAATTCCTTTCGTTTTCGGTTCAGATCAATGTACATTAGTTAGAATTTTTCCAAATTTTTAGTTTAACCCCTTTGAATTAAAGACTACGAGACAGTAATTTTTTTAATACATTTTTGAAAAAAAAACCTTTTAAAATTTAGTTTAAAAAAAACCTTTTAAAATTTAGTTTAAAAAAAAACCTTTTAAGTTTTAAAAAACTACTTTCCGTTCCTTGACTTACGTTTTAGGAGTTTTCTTTTGATGTCACAATATAAATTTAAAAAAAAAATACTATTTTTTTTTCTAAACTAAAATTTGAATTTATTTAAAATTTGTAAATTTTGACTACAATTTTTTTTACTCCAATTTTGGCCAAAATTTAGTTTTAAGCTAATTTTGGGATGAGAATTATGAAAAAAAATATTTAAAAAAATCATACTTTCCTAGTTTTTGAATTGGAGCCGATTTGGTTCAGTTTTTTGCCTATAATTCCAAAACTTTTGCCCAAACTTCAAAATGGACCCAATTTTATTGATTTATGACCAAAAATACATATTCATTTCTTTTTTCTTAAAAATCACGATATTTTAAGGTCTACCTTTACAATTTTTTCGAGTTTCGGCCGTTTTTAAGACTATTGAATTACTGCCCATACAAAACTTAATAATTGGTTTATTAAAGCCCATTTTTTTTTAAACTAAACAATGTAGGAGTATTTTAAAAATTCAAACCGTAGATTTCTATTCCTAACCATGTTTTAGGTAGGATTTATCAAAAATTTCAAAAAAATTTAAAAAAAGAAAAATTTTCAGAAAATTGTTTTGTTTCAAAATATGATTACAAGTCAGTTAGGACCTCAAGATTTCAAAAATTCCAACCAGAGGTCTTTATCGCATTTCGTTTTTGAGATACGTCCATGCGAAGATGAAAATTTCTATAAATCACTCCATATTATTAGTCATAATTTTAAAATACGTAAAACGAATAAGGCCTAAAATTTTTCCTAGATTAAATAAGTTACGAGGAATCTTAAAATTCTAAACTCAGCCCATATCCCATTTCATCCAAATCTATTAATTAATATTTCAGTTTTCATTGCTAAATTTCTTTCGTCATACGCATGTACGCATTGAAACGCGCGTGCGTGCGTTTATACAAATATAGTACAAAATTAAAATTCTGTAGCGGGGCCTTATGACGTAATTATCAACAAAACCAAGACATATTTAGACCGATTATAATACTTCCGCCTGCACAGTCAGGTAAAATACTAAAAACTAGAACTAAAGAATATAAAATGTCATTTTAATATACAATAACATTAATATAACTGTTACTTATTTAATTAATGTATGTGAAAAACAATTATTTACTATTATTTAACCTCATAATCTTGAGAAAAAAAAACTATGTCCTCATTTAATTGTTTTTATTAACTCCATCTTGCCTATAAACACACCAAGTTGTTCAACGCGCCTACGCTCACTAAACGAGCAATGAATGAGTCAGTTGGTTTTAGTCTTGTGATGTTGTCGGTTCACTATAATTCCCAGTTTTCTCAGTATTTGTTAAGTGTTTTAAATTAGAGTGAATTTAAGTTATTTATAATGACGTTATGTGTATTATCCGTACTTTATTTTATTTGTCATGAATTTAAAATGGTGAATTTTGGAAGTTCTGTTTTTGATTTGTTGGTATTTATTTCAAAATATTAACCTATAAAACTTTTTTAAAAGGTTTTTATATTTAGAATATATGATTTATTACGCCTTGATTTGTTTGTTGGAAATTTATAATGATACATTTATACAGTACGTGTTTTAAAATCACTTGAAAGTTGTAAAATTATTTGATATCGCAAAAATATTTTTATATCTTTATCTAAACGATAAACGTCATTCACAATTAAGATATTAGTTTAAAAATGCATACTTTTAATACAGTTTATGTTGTTGTTTTGTTTTGTTTGTTGTAATATTCAAATTTAGAACAGTGACATTATTCAAAATACATTTAACCTAACCTAACTTAACAAAATATTAAAAATATGACATTCTCTTTTTAGAAAAGAGATAGTTTTAATTAAAACAGTGCAGTGGCGTGTACATATTAGTAAATTTTCAGGATCAACCTTGAATTTTTTTTTGAAAAATACTTGTTTTTGTTATTATTTATAATATTGTATTGCAATAAAAGTTCTTCAAGTAGGTAGGTCGGGTTACCGTTGTAGTGTATTCCATTACATCTGTCTTTTAAAAATGGTTTATTACTTCTACGTAGTTCTACTTAGTTCTAAAATTGCTCCAAAAGTTTATAAACAAAATAAAACAACAACTAGGTATTTTATAAGTGAATTTATTTTTTAATGCAACATGTACTATGTCATTACCATGGATACAGTTTTTGACAGCAATATAAATCGTGTTCATTTTCATTTGCAACAGAAAAAAGCATATTTACTAGCAAAATCAAAATATTTTATTGAAAATACAAATAAAAAAATAATAATAAATAAATAGCTAATAAAAATTTATAATAAATGTTCAAAAGTTTCTCCGTTTACTTGAATACAAAATATTAAGCGATCATAAAAATGATTCAAAACATTCAGCTATTGCTCTTGAGGTATATTGTTGGATGCTTGAACAATTTTGTCTTGCAGTTCAGCAACATCCTTAAGTTCTCCATTATATACTTTGGTCTTTAAATATCCCCAATAAAAAAAATCATTGGGTGCCAAATCTGGAGATCTCGCTGGCCAATTCATCGACCATCGTTTTCCAATCCAACTATTTGGGAAAGTTCTATGTAAATATTCTTTAACTATTCTAGAATAATGGACTTGTGCGCCATCATGTTGAAACCATACTTGTCCATTAATATTCAGGTATCGCAACGCAGGTAATATTTGGTTTTGCAAAAGGGCTAGATATTTTGCGACATTAAGGTTACCGTCAATAAAAAAAGGCCCTATAATATTGGTTCCTACTATCCCTGCCCAAACATTTAATTTTTGCGGCCTTTGAGTTCGGGAGGAATGAAATAAATGTAAATTTTCTCGACTCCAGTACCTAAAATTTTGTCTGTGCACTTCACCATTTAGAGTAAACGTTGCTTCGTCAGTAAATAATTTTTTTTGAAGCATTGTTGGGTCGGAATTAATTTTTTAACATTTCAAAACAAAAATCCATACGTACTGCTGCGTCCCTTTCTAAAAATTCTTGATGATTTTGAAATTTGTATGATCGAAACTTTTCTTTTTTTAAGAAGGTAAAAACAGATCCAATACTGACACCAACGGTTTGTGCAATTGATCTTAAATTATTTTGATTGTTTTCTTCCACTTGTAATAATATTACCAACTGCTTCTCTTCTATAAGCACGTGGGATGTTGTTCTTTTTTTGACTTAAGACATCCTTCGCGATGAAATTTATTAACTAGTCTTGAAATTGTAGAGGGATTTGGTATTGGCCGATCTGGATAAGTTGCACTAAATACAACAGAAACTTCTCTTAAACTCATTTGGGAGTGATACCAAGTTACCATCATTATTTTTTCTTCATCTGTATACATGTTGATTATTTTTTAAATCAGCAATGAGCAAAAGTATACACACTAATTGTCTATGTTGCAAATGAAAATGAACACGATTTATATTGCTGTCAAAAACTGTATACATGGTAATGACATAGTTATGTTGTATTAAAAAATAAATTCACTGTATCTGTTATTGTTGTTGGTCGACTGGATTAGTTAAAATACGTCATTATTCTGCGAAAAATATGACTAAATTTGCGCTAGTCTGATACACTCATAAATAATTAAACCTTTCACTGATTAAAATTTTAATAACGCATACCACTATACGATACTGTAAAGAAAATATTCATGCTTTATTTGTTTGTAGAACTTCGCAGTTGTTCGCTAAATACTGAACATTTTTTGGCACTTTCAGTTTTATTTTATGTTATAACTAATTTTATATTACTGTTTTAATATTATTTAATATTTTTAAATACCTATTGTACATTTGCTAGATGATATAAAAATCAGTATATATCAGTGACGGCTCGTCAATATTGAGTGGTAGGGCCAATCCCTTACTCCCTCCCCCCATTTTACCCAAACTTTTGAATCAGCTCAGCTTGCAGTAATTTATTACCTCTTTTATTACCAGTTTTTAAAAAAAATTAATGTAGACAAATTGAGAAGTCATTTAAAAACGAAAAATGCATTAAGTACTTATTACGGGTTATCTACCTAAATTAAATGGAAGTGCCTTACCAAAATCTGTCTTTATTCAGTCTTTTCTTAAGGGCGTATCATACTAGAACGCTATCCAAGTTTTATTTTGTAAGTCTTTTTCGAGGTTTCAAGTCTTCACGTCTTCAGCTATCACACGCGAAACAGGGAAAAGTAACTCGCGTCTGCGTACATAACGTTAACAATAGACCCATCTCACTTGATCTGACTGAGAGGGCGAGGCCGCGCACGCGCATTTGACTTGGATTTCGTCTGTCTTCTAGAGACAGGGGAAATATATCTTGATGTATTTGCTCAGACTTAAAGACTTAGGTTTTTTGTTATGCTATCACACACACAAGACTTCGATTCGAATGCAAAGACTTTAATTTTCCAAATTTAGACTTGAATAATAACTCTAGTGTACACACAAGGCCTTTAAGGCTGACGTAAAAAAATCACTTTTAAAAGTTGCTCGTTGCATAAAATGCAACGAATAAACATGCATTCATGGGCTTGGATTTTTGACATTTGTGTATTATAGAGACCCAGGGCCGTCTTGGCCATACAGGGGCCCTTCGACACACAGAGTTTGGGGCCCTTTTAGAAAGTAAAAAGAAAATTTGAATGTAAACATCAGTATGTATTTTATTTAGTGACTTTATTGGTTATTATGGTTAGCTTTATACAAATCAAATATAAGTGAAGTGATTTATATTTTGAGAATTGGACTTCAATGATGATGGTTTTTTCCGGGATTTCTGTTGTGCAAAATCTTCTGTTATGTCCTCAAAGTCTAATTTTTGAAGGATATCACTTTCTATGCACATGATTGACAAATTAGTAAGTCGTTCTTGTAACATAGACGTTCGTACTTGATTTTTTATTCTTTTTAGCTGGGAAAATGAGCGCTCTGCACTACAATTGGTGACCATTAATCAAAGGAATATCCTTGTAGCAATTTCCACATTCGGGAAAATATCTTCTAATTTATTTTTGCTTTTATTAGAGTCTGTAAGGCCGATTCATTTGCGAGGTTTTTGAATAAAAGTAGTACAATTGTAGTAAAATTGCTCTAATAACCGAGTTCCTCTGGATGTGGTGTGGTTAAAGCACCACTCGGTTCGCAATTGTTAAAAAAAAATATATATTTTATTTATTTTTTTATATTTTTGATTAAAAAAACCCACGCACTATATTAGCTATAAATACGAAAAATACATAACATTATTAGCCATAATTTAGCCATGAATTAAAAAAATAATTAATTTTATCAAAAACTGCAATATTTTTCAAAAACATAATCTGATCAAAAATTCCTCTCGTACGTTTCCGGCTCAAATCAATGTCCATTACCTATATATAACCTTAACTTACCTTAACCCCTTTGGGTAAAATGGGGCGGGACAAGAACTTTTTTAGCTAAAATCGTGTTAAAATAAACGAATTTAAAAAAATTACTTTTTTTTAAGGGTTATAAGTAGATTTAAGTATTTTCTCCTTTCTAAGTTGCATCTGGATATCTTTATTTCTTACAGTAATTGCCTCTTTTATCACGTTACCCTGTCTGCCTCCGATTTTCTATTTCTACAGTTTAGTATTCGTTTTGTTGGTAATATTCCTGTCTTTGTTCTTCCCATTAATTTCTTGTTCTATTTCTTTCTTTTTTTCTCCTTATCTCTTCCCAAAATTCATGCACTATTTCTTTCCATGGTGTTCTTCTGGATTTGTTTTCATAGTTTTTTTTTTCTGTTTGCTTTCTCTAACAGAATGTAAATTGTAGTTGGTAGGTTAAAGAGTTGTATAAGCATGCCAAATTTCAACTTTCTACGTTAAGCCGTTTGGCTACAATTTCTACCGTAGACATTTGTGACGTTATAAGGGTTTTTTGGTGGCCATATCTACAGAACCCTAAAAAATACGTATTTCTCCACTGAACAAAACAAAACAATAACATTATCGTGTATTCCGAAAATCGCCACCAAATATCAGGGCGTTTAGGCCATGATTTTGCAATGGTAGGGCGATGGCTTCTTGGCTCTTCATGAGGAGCCGCCACTGGTCTACGGACCGTATCTTTATTAATTTGTTCAAACGATATTCAAAGCGAATTTATTTATTATGAAAATGGTCGTAAAGGTATTACATAACTTTAATTTGTTTGTTTTAGCTTATTTATAACAAATTAAAAAACAGTTATATAAAATAGTTCAATTTTAATCGTATTATTAAATAAAAAATGAGTTTAAAACAGTATTTATTGAGGTAATAGCGATAATATCAATAATTATCAAAGGTTTTTAAACGTAAAATACATTTAGTGAACGTTGTTGAGTGTTCGTTCCACTATTCTATTTTCGTGTCATGAGTTTGCTGAAGTGAGTGCACCACAAGTTTTGAATTACTCATGTGGCTGGATGTGCATTCGTGTGTACTTTGACGATCAACAACGTCTATTTTACATCTACTATCAGGATTTGGATACTCAGTCAGCATGTCCTCTGATAAACGAGCCAGTAGGGGATTTCATTCCTGTTTAAAGGGGTCCGAATCACCAGAGAATGAAACACCGAATGGTTTGTATAATGTTTTTTAAAATTATTTTTGTAAACAGTCTTATTTTAATGTCACTTCCGTTGCTTCTTTAGGATGTTTGAACTGTAAAACAAGGTTGTACAAAGTGATGTTTCTTATTGTTTAATATTAAATTACTTGCACATAAAGGGTTATGGATTATTTGGTTTCAACTAAATATTGTATGGTCTTATTTTATGACTGGCATACGTTCTTGAAATGCGGACGTAAAATATATCATAAAATACGCATTATATCTTATAGGTAGAAATAGGAAATAATTTCATTCAGCTTTTTGGACAAGAAGCGTTTATTTAAACAACACAACGTTTCGCCAACAACATTGTTGGCTTCTTCAGGTGCTATAACAATAACATCATAATAGAAAAACAATCTTATACAATCATAAAGAAATTTACCTATGTTAGTTAAACGTAACTATAACAGACTGTACATCAATCATCTCCAAGGATGGTGAAATTGCATAAATTCATTGACAATAATATGTACTTGAAAAATACAGAAAATAGGAAAACAGGAATTAAATTTTTGAAGAGTTTGGCGAGTTAACTTGAACAATATCCTTTTATATTGTGGTTCCTTCCTCCCAGTTCCACAAAATCAATATTTTAATTTAATTTAACTTATTAATATTATTAAAACATGTGTTAAACAGTTCTTTTTGGATCCTCTAGGGCAGTGTTTCCCAAACCGTGGTCCGCGGTATGTTTTCAGGTGGTCCCCGACTTCGGCAGCAATAAAAGATTCGTTCCGTCAGTGGTTGAAAACAACTTTGAAAAAAATATTGCAAATGTTTTTGTACACGATCAGTACCAGTTTTGAAACTAGTAACTTTTGATTTAGTTTTTGGATTATAATTCGGGAAGAATATCCAGCACTGAGCGAAAAAACACTTAAAATACTCCTTCCTTTCCATTCAACATACATGTGTGAAACTGCATTTTCTGCGCTTAATGCTATTAAGACGAAATATAGAAACCGTTTAGATGTGAAGCCGGCATTGAGATTGTCTTTACGTTCTTTAAGGCCTAATATTGAAAAACTGGTAAGCGATATGCAAGCACAAGGCTCCCACTGAATGTATTGTAAATTGTTGTTACGAATAAACAACAGAAAAAATAATTTAATTTTTATTTCTACACCAATACATTCTTTTTTTAGGGTTTTGTAGGTATGACCAAAAAACCCTTATACCGTCATTTTGTCGTCTGTCTGTCTGTCTGTCTGTCTATCTGTCTGTCTGTCTGTCTGTCTGTCTGTCTGTTCGGTAAAATTTGTAGCCAAACGGCTAAACCTAGAGAGTTGAAATTTGGCATGCTTATACAACTCTTTGACCCGCACATAGGAAAAATACTAAAACATCTAAAAAACATACCCCCCTAAAAATATAAACAAATATGTGCTCATCGAAAACAAAAATATTTTTTTTAAATTTTGAGTAGGGTATCAAATGAAAGCCCTTAGTAGGTGGATTAACGATCAAATTTTTATTTTTGCAAAATAAATTATTTTGATGCGATTTTTGCCAAAATTGTGAAAAAAAAATTTTGTCCCACACCCTGTAAGCCCATATGGTTTAAACTAAAAATCTAAAAAAATTCTAAGTAATGTATATTGGTGTGAACCGAAATAGTACAACAGGAATTTTTGATCAGATTATGTTTTCGGAAAATAACGCATATTTTGTGGTTTTTGGTTCACAAAGTACAAAAGTTATACCAATGTAAGACATCACATGCAAGGCGTGCGATAGCGTAATGGGTTAGAGCACTGATGTCGTAAGCTAAAATGCGCTGGAAACGAAGAGTTTCGAGTTCGAGTACGGAGTGAATTTTATTTTTTCTGTTTTTTTTTTGCATTTTTATTATGTTGAAATTATTTTGTCAAAATTCTAGTTATATTTTGACAAATGTTGTATTTAATTTTTAAGAGCGTAAATTTAATAACCAGTCTTATTACATGATTAACAGACGATAAATTATTTTAAAAATATCGTTCATTTTGCCGTGATTACTACAAAGTAAAATTTGTCCTACACACTCAGCATATCGCCTTCACTTATTATATACCTGCGAAACCCTGAAATGTGTGAATATTCACACTTCACATAATTTTTTTTTCTAATGTCAAACAAAAAATGCGTGGACAGCGATATTCATCACATCAAGAAACTGTTGAAACCTTCGAAAACCATGTTTTTGAGATACCAACTTCATAGTGGAAAAAATGTTTCGAGAATTGGTTCGAGCATGCAAAAGTGTATAAACCTTAAAGGCGAATATTTTGAAAAACAATAAAACAGTTTGTTTAAAAAAAAAAAATTTTCTTTTTTAGTTTTTGTAAAAAATTAAAAGGTAGTCCTCGTAGGAAAGTGGTTTTCAGACTAGCGTTTGTTGATCTGTCTGTGGTTTGGTTAGATATCTCTATGGTTAAAACTATCAAACTGATTTTGTACAAAATTGATATCTAGACCTGACGTCCTGTTTATGTTTAATAGATTTTTTTTAAGAGATTAAATTAAAATTTACAATAAAAACGTTTTGCTATTTAGTATAAAAAGATTTGTTCGTGTTGGATTTCACATAATTTGACAATCGGAGTGGAAGCCTCAATCGAAGTGGAAAAAGTGCTTCGAAAATTGGTTCAAACGCATGCAAAAGTATATTGATCTTCATGGAGAATATTTTGAAAAACAATAAAGCCACTTTTGTTGATAAATAATTGTTTTGGATCTCAAATCCCGAAACATAAAAGTCAACTCTCGTACCAAATACATAAACAAAATACTTGTCCATGCCGGGTCACAGTTTGTAAGCTAATACCCTTTTCACACTAGATCTTTAAGATCGGATGTTAAAGTGAATGTATCTTTAAACGCTAATGTGAAACCGTATGGCCTCGTCTAAATACGAGCGATGTTTAAGACAGAGATCTGCGTCTTAAACTTCGTCCGCATTGCCAACTTAATTTCTGTTATAAAAAAATACTCCTTGAATTTGTGCTGTCAACATTTTATATTATCATAAACAAGAATACTGTATTATATCGACGTTATAAGAAGTTTATACTTATTGTTATAATAAAATTATTTATTTTAATAATGTGTTTAATAAAATACAGAGCTACAATAATTGAGATAACATGTATCGACTTACATGTTAATACAGGTGTAATATATTCTTTATTGTAGTGCCTTTATTGTAGAAAGAAATGAAATATCCTTATTTGTTTACAATAATTCAAAATGTGCGTCTGCGCAGACAGTTCAAAACTGGTAATTTCATGACGGTAACTTAAGGACAAAATTACTGTAGCTGATGACAGCACCAGAGATTTAAACATCAAGTGTGCAAGCATACCGATCTTAAACATCGGTGAACTTTAAGTTCACTCGTCTTTAAGATCTAGTGTGAAAAGGGTATCACGGGTTAAACGTATTGGAAATACACAATGCTATTTGCCTTGATATTTAACCCAAAGAAGTTAACAAACTAGAGTTAGTTACTCATATTTAACTACATGTTGGAAATATCAAGCCTTAATGGGTTACAAACCACACTTTGGGAAGCTCTGGTTTACAGTATCTCAAATTCTGATACACTTAACATGTCAGCAACTTGTAACTTGCTTTTACTATTTAAATTTTTTAAATTTCTTAACAGGTTTTGGTTAAAATTGCATGATTAGATAGTATAGTTTATTTAATAATATTAACCAAACATCAAAGTATTACTGTTATCGTGTAAAATGTACATTGTTGTAGACCGTTTATGTTTGTGCTACTTTATACTCCACAGGTGGCGCGAGCCTTTTATTCGTTTTGTTAAAATAGGTCAAGCAAATATATACTTGATTTGTTTTTAATATAAGATCAAAAGTTAAGCCATCCTATCAGTAACATTGTATCTATTTTGAAGTAGTTTGGTTTTGTTTATAATGCGGTTCTTTTTTATGTAGTAGTTCTGACAAGTGGAATTTTGTACTCTTAAAATTTAAGCTTTCCTTAGCAGGTATGAGGTAGATATTTTTAAATTTCAGTATGAATGGTATTTTACAAGTAACAATTAGCAAAATAGACATTTCAGAATTTTATTATTTATTTTTCCTTGGAAATGTTATTGTATTCATTTAAGGACTAAATCATAAACTACACCCGTGTCATAAATAATTTTTATACCTTATGGTTCTGAACACAATTTGTTCACTTTAATAGAGTTGTGAACTTCCAAGATTAAACGTTGTTATAAAAAATCTATTCTGTAGCTTGTCTGTTAACATTAAGCGCTATCGGTTAACAAAGAAGGAACGTGCGGATGAGCGTTATCCTGCAGCAAAACCACTTCGTGAAATGGTAGTTATCGATGCCAATTTTGGATGGCAGAGACAGTAACAGCGATAGTAATAGACCGGGAGCTCATGACAGTTTTTGCTCTCCGACTTCATACAGCATGCCTTTTGGAGGAGAGAATATTTACCCTGTGACAACAAAAAAGGGATGGTACTAAACCCCTGCACGCTTTCCGGTCATAGGGAAAATTGCATTTCCACTTGCACAAAATTTTTGTGTTTTTCTTTGACTTAATATTGCTTGCCCTTTTGTCAAAAGAAAGTTATAACAAATTTAAAGTCTTTTAAATATATGCATGCGATTCGGAGGGTCCCAAAGGGCTCAAACGGTCATGTGATCTTGTAATAAAAAAATATGATTTTCCGCGTTTTCATACAGCATGCCTATAATTAAAAGACTTTAAATTTGTTATAACTTTCTTTTGACAAAAGGGCAAGCAATATTAAGTCAAAGAAAAACACAAAAATTTTGTGCAAGTGGAAATGCAATTTTCCCTATGACCGGAAAGCGTGCAGGGGTTTAGTATCATCCCTTTTTTGTTGTCACAGGGTAAATATTCTCTCCTCCAAAAGGCATGCTGTATGAAATCGGAGACCAAAAATGTCATGAGCTCCCGGTCTATAATATTGACGAAAAAAAAAATGAACAGATGCAGGTTGATGGTAAGAGTTTGTAAAGGGATCAATTACCATCGAATTTCACAGTCTAGAACAGCGTTTCTCAACCGAAAACGTACTGCGGACCAGTAAAATATTTAATTAACTAACGCAGACCACTAAAAATAAATTTACTATTAAACAAATTTGTTGTATATCTACTCTACATCTATATAATATCTGAGTAATAAAAAATCATGAAAAATGAACAAAATTCACAGAAAATGAACCAAAGATCATAAAAAAAATCAGCTGTAGCCACCAAAGGACCGACCGCCATCACAAAGTACTTGTATAAAATACATTCTAGCAGCAGAGTAGAAATAACTTGGCCTAATATTTTCTAACACAGATATTATTTATCATGACCATGGAAACGTTACATATAACTATGAAAAAATTGATACTTAAAAAAAATTTCGAATAATTTTCAAAATTTTTTCGTTTTATCAAAAAATGTCTCAAATAAAAGTTATTAGATATTGCATTTATAGCAACTTTTGTTAAATATTTTTTTTCGAAATATTTTTATGATACTAAATATTCTAAATAATCTACTCGAGTAAACTCCCATTTTTAGTCAACCGATTTTTACCAAAAGTTGATCAACTCGTGCCATTGATGTCAAAAGCTTAAATATGCAGATTCATAAAAATCCTTTTAGCCGAATTTGCTCTGCACGTGTACACAGACAGACGGACGGACGGATAGACAGACCGACAGACATCATGCTAAAAATAGTGAAAACGTTATGTAGGGACCTCAATTCTGAGATCCATCGAAATCTCGAAATGTCAAAATCGGTATGATTGTGAGGCACGTTCGTCATTACTTCACCATTATCTGTCTGGTGTCTCCACCGGAAGACATCAAAAGGTTAACAGGGGTCTTCGGCACCGTAAATTTTTGTTACTTGGGTACGAATTTTAATATTGTTTTGAATGAATCATCCAAATTTGGACAGGTAGTTATTTTATTATACACAGGTCAAAATCCGTAAAGATAATACATTAACTAAAATTCTTTTCTCTGTGCTAAAATGACTTTAAAATATCTGTCAATCATTTACAGATTATCTCAATTTTTTTTTGTACAGTTACCACCGGAGAATAATTAATGTCCATATATAAGTACCAGAACAACAGGGGCGTCGAAGACATGGGAAAATGTTAATTTTGGTAGCTATGTTTTGAATTTTTAATTTTGTGATTATGGAGAGATGTATGCGGAATTGTTGCCTTTGCAACTATAATTTAAAAAAATCGGCTGTGGCCACCACAGGACCGACCGCCATCATAAAGTATTTGTATAAAATACATTCTAGCAGCAGAGTAGATATATCTTGGCCTAATATTTTCTAACAGAGATATGTATTATTTATCATGACCACAGAAACGTTACATATAAGTATTAAAAAATTGAGAATTTTTTACAAAAATTTTGCGAAATTTTTCATTTTATCCAAAGACGTCTCAAATAAAAGTTATTAGTTATTGCATTTATAGCAACCTTTGTTAAATAAATTTTTTCGAAATATTTTTCTGTTGCTAAATATTCGCAAAAATCTTAAAATCGACACGAGTAAACTCCCATTTCTAGTTAACCGATTTTTACCAAAAGTTAATAAAGAAATAATGAAGTTAAATAAATAAAAATCTATAGAAGTGAATTATCTAACATTTTTGCCGGCTTAATAGTAAACAAACAATTCACTTTATGTAGCTACTGTATTTTAAATCAGATGTGTTAAGTTTATAGCGATGTTTATTGCCCTTATAAATCGGACATCTGGGATTTGGGTAATATTTTTATATAGTATGGTTGTAAGAAAGTACAGACTATTAGTTTCAAATAACTTTATGATAATACATTACAAGCCAAGTTTTCGCGAAGTTCAGCATGACATCGATCCAGATCCGGATCACTCCGGTCACTGCTCACAATCGCCCGACCAATCGTATCCTTGAAACTTGAAACTATACAGTGAGCCGTGAGCCGGCTCATTTCAATTTGGGGAACCGTGTCACTTCAGTTAGTGTACTGAGCCGGCTCAGTGAGCCGGTTCGATCATGAACGACCCATCTCTAATAGAGACACAAAAGGAAAGACGAAGCTTGAGTGAGACAACGGGCATTTCAGCAAGTAAATAATTAAAATTAATTCATCAACAGTTAAATGATAGTCGCATTACAGAAGAATCCCAAAATTTTAACAACTGCCTTGCATAAGCCCTATTTATGTCCAAAAATTTAAATTTTTAAAATTTAGGCCATTACATAACCACATATAGTGAAAGTAATATTTTGATTATAGGTCATATGCAGATTACATTAGATTATTTGTATTTTATACAAATGAGGATTTAATTTCATATTTTTATTTCATAACCAGTTGACATTTCCGTACTTCGTACAAGTTTTTCCTTTATAAATTTTTTGACATATTTTTGACGAAAATCTTTTAAAATGCTTTTTCAAAAATAAAAATTTGATTGTTTATCCACGCATTAAATGGTTTCATTTGATACCTCAAAATTTAAAATATATTTATTTTTTCATTAAATACATATTTGTTTATACAGGTATTACCCCGACTTACGACCAAGTTCCGTTCCGAAGGGTTGGTCGTAAGTCGGGGAATTTACAAAATTTCAAAATATGTATACATATCTTACCCTCTCCCCCTTAATCATGGTTTTAACTTCAATATATGTTAAATCCCGAGTTATTGACTGCAAATACTTGAAAAAAGGCGATAAAAGTAAACAAAATTGGTCTTACTTGGAGAAAAAATACAATTTTTATTTGAAGACTGGAAGAAAATAAAGTGCAAAATACATTAGAAATCATAGAAATAAAATTAAAAAAAAAAAACATACATTGCATATAGGAATAATTTTTATTTTGTACCAACATATTTTTATTATTTCTAGGAATGTACAAACAGAACGAAATAATATGTATGCCGACTTACATATTTGCTTGTTTTTAGGGTTTTGTAGGTATGACCAAAAAACCCTTATACCGTCATTTTGTCGTCTGTCTGTCTGTCTGTTCGATAAAAATTGTAGCCAAACGGCTAAACCTAGAGAGTTGAAATTTGGCATGCTTATACAACTCTTTGACCCGCACATAGGAAAAATACTAAGACATCTAAAAAACATATCCCCCTAAAAATATAAACAAATATATGCTCATCGAAAAAAAATATATTTTTTTACAATTCTGTGTAGGGTATCAAATGAAAGCCCTTGGTACGTGGATTAACGATCAAAATTTTATTTTTGCAAAATAAATTATTTTGAGGCGATTTTTGCCAAAATTGTGCAAAAAATTTTTTGTCCCACACCTAAAAATCTGAAAAAATTCTCAGTAATGTACATTGGTGTGAACCGGAATAGTACAACAGGAATTTTTGATCAGATTATGTTTTCGGAAAATAACGCATTTTTTGTGTTTTTAAGTAAAATATGTAATATATTTAATCTGCTATTTAACATACTAAACGAGTGATCCTGTATAGCACAGTGGTAGCATTGTCGCTTAGTGAGTTGAAACTACTGTAAGAAACTGTGTTCGAATCCCGTCAATTTTTATTTTTTCAGTTTTTTTTTTGCATTTTTATTTTGTTTAAATTATTTTGTCAAAATTCTAGTTATATTTTGGTAAATGTTGCATTTAATTTTTAAAAGCATAAATTTAAAGACCAGTGGGAAGTGTTGATATTATAATTTAATTCTATATTCGAAGGTATCAGAGGGCGAGGCTTATGATTTAAGCAACCAATGGAAGCCATAGGCGCAATTTTCAAAATCTTAATGAACCTTGCTATATAAAAAAATACTGCACATATTTAGAAACTTAAATAATGGTATTAGGCATTCGAATTAAAATTCATAAATATTTTGACATAAAATTTGTTTTGGCATCCCAAATAATCATCACATAGTTAATAAACACCTGCGAAACCCTGAAATGTGTGTAAATTCGTAAATGTGTAAATCCTGGGTAGACAATTTTTTTAGTGTACATATATCTGGGTCTATTTATTGGTCTACCTCCCTAAAACGTATAGAAATCATGTATGTGGACTATAAAGAAACAGCTACATTTTATTTATATAAATTAAATAAACTTAGTCCCATGAAAAAATATTAGTAACGCCCATGTTATCATATGTTTAGACCTGACAATTATTAAACTTTACTTAATATCTAAAACCGCAAATAAATATTTGCTAATTTTAGATGTACAATAACATCATAATTTTAAGGTATTCAATATGTACATGATTTTTAAAAATAACTGTTGTTAAATACAACGATATTAGTTAATGAGTCAGCTCATTCACTGTCTTATAATCTGCCTCGCCCACACAACCATAACTCAATTGGTCCACCATAAGTAACCCAACACTTGGTGGGAGAATAGGAAACCAGTTTTATGAAGTCTACAGTTGTGTAAGCCATGGGGTGGTAACTCGTATTGCCCAAGTGTAGGCACAGTTAATGTTGTGGGCGACCGTTGTGTCGCCACTGAGCTCTAAGCTCCGCCCCCAAATCCCTTCCATTTTACTTGTGATTTTTGTGTTCTTGTCGCTAGACGCCATTATGGCCACATTCAGATATTTGTGTATCAGTAAATATTAATTGTTGAGTTAACGTGAAGTTTACCTTTGTGTATCAGTTTCTTGTGCTACAGAGTATTAATTCAGTTCATTACTAATTTAATATAGTGCCTACGCGTGTTAGACGTTGTGCTGTGCCGAAATGTGAATTTTTTGTTTATTGTTTATGTAAAAATAAAAGTGACGCATTTATTTGCTTGTTACTTTATTTTCTTCATTTTAGAAATAAAAGTGACGCATTTTCTTTGCTTTTCACTTTATTTTCTTGTTAATGTTTAGTATTACATAACTTTTTTTTGTAATTTTTTGGTTATTGTTTATGTAAAAATAAAAGTGACGCATATATTTGCTTGTCACTTTATTTTCTTCATTTTAAAAATAAAAGTGACGCATTTTCTTTGCTTTTCACTTTATTTTCTTGTTAATGTTTAGTATTAACTTTTTTTTGTAATTTTTTGGTTATTGTTTATGTAAAAATAAAAGTGACGCATATATTTGCTTGTCACTTTATGTTCTTCATTTTAAAAATAGAAGTGACGCATTTTCTTTGCTTTTCACTTTATTTTCTTGTTAATGTTTAGTATTAAGATTTTTTTTGCAATTTTTTGTTTATTTATTATTAATATTGTTTATTGTACAATGAAATATTTGTAAAATGATATATTTTAGTAAATATAAAATTATTATCTATTAATTGTTGTATTTTTTTCCCTAAAATCGTTTATATGCTTTATTGATGTTAATAATTTTAAAAATGTATTTAAACTTTTAAATGTTATTTTACTAAAATGTATAGAGCATTTAAGAATTAAATACATTTTTAACATTGATAAAATAAATTGAACAATATATGTATTTTGGTTCTAATGTATCGCTCAAATTAATCTCGCGTGCGACCGCTGCAGCGATGTAGCGCTGCAGTCGAACTCTTCACCAAAGCCCAGTACACGAGATACCATTCTAAAAAGAACTTTTTTCTATGGTGTAAGCGTTGTGTATAGGTTCGCTCTTGCTTAGTGTTTGTATTTAGTTGTTTTGAAAAGTTGGTAAAAGGTATTTAAAACTAAATTGTGTCATTGTCACTGTTTAGTTTAATAATTATAGTGCCTTTTTAATATGAAGTACATTTTTAATTCATACCTCTGTGTTTTGTTCAATGTGTGTGTAAAATGAATTGATTTCGGTGTTTATTTAAACAAAACTAGTGATTAATTAGTGTTATTTCAGTGATATGTTGTTGATTTGGTGTATTTATGGTTATTTTAAAACGTTACGTACTTAGAGTTTAAAATTTAAAATGTTAGAGGGTGATAGTGGTCGACGAAGGTCTACATTTTATGTTTCTTTGCCTGAGAGTGAGATCAACAGGTCTGTTGAGGAATGCAGTAAACCAGTGCTTAAACCCTTGAGAAAGATAAATGCACTAGCTGGATTGTTTAGGTCGCCTAGTGGATCTTCTTTGACCAATGATTCTAAAGTTAGCAGATGTTTTAATGAGAGAACATGTGTTTCGCAGCATTGCGTTTGGAACGAAAGCCCGGATGAGAATATAAAATTTGATAAATTGACGCCTGATGGAATGTTTAAGATAAACTGCGCACACAAAACATGTTCAAGATTATCTAACGACAATTGTGATAAAATAAATAATATTGAAAGTGATAGACATTCTTTAGAATATTTTAAAGATTTAAAAATGTCTTCTGAAAGGAAACAAGATCATAATAAAACATTATCTGAAGATTCTTTTAATGTGAGTCATGACAAAAGCAAAGGTGCGTTCGCGTTACGTTTCTTCGAAAGTCAGAAGGCTATTATAAATAACACTTTAGCCCTTTCTTTTGAAACAGACAGAAAAGTTTATACACCAAATAAAAACACAGATAGATACAACCAAGGAACACCTGCCGTACCTGATTCACCTGAGAGGAACAGTTTCAATGTATCAAATACCTTTTTAGTAAAGAGCAGATGTTTAACTCTACCAAATAACCTGTCCCCTAAAATGTGTTTGGATTTTGGAAATCGTCAGACCTTATGTAAACCCAGAGAGATTGCTCTTTTACCTCAAGAACCACCGAAGTCACAATCAAATAAATTAGTAGCTGGTTTTAATTTTATTCGACGTACTAATTCGACAAAGCTAATTAGAAGTCCGTCTTTATTAAAAACATTGACCTCTAAATGTGTTGATCATTCGGAGAATGATGTTAAAGAAACTACTACTAATTTTCTGCAAAGAGATTATAAGGATAGAAAACGAAGAAGATATGTTGATGATGAAGATCAGGCAGTTCATTCTGGTATATATTAATATTTTACAGTTAAAATTATATTTGCTATATTTTTTTGTTGTATATACGGTTATTGGTAAACAACTTTGAATTCCTATATTTCTGTTAATTAAGAGGATACTGCACTGTTTATGTATGACAGTTATTTCATTTGTAAATAATTTGTAGGTGTTAATTAAAATTTTTGGCGCACAGCAACAATGACTATTTTCGACTAACATAGACCATCTAAAGGTGGTCTTCAACCTTCTTACAAAAAACCGCAATAGGCTGTATTTTTTTAACTTTAAGGTCAAACGTTTTAAAATCAGTGGTTCTAAACCAGGGTGCCGCGAGGTTTTCAAAATAAATTCGCCGCTATTCTCGGAATCGAAGACCGAATCGAAGAAATTGATGATCTTTAAATACAGTCGATTCCGCTTAATTGGGACACATCGGGACTTAGGCATTTTGGCCCAATTAAGCGGCTGCCCCAATTAAGCGAATTTCACTAAAAATTAAACTATGCATATTTTTCTTTCAATAATTTTATTTTATAAACTCTTGGACAAAACTATAAATTACATATAACCAAAAAATATAAACTTTTAAGAAAAAATAATAATAAATTCCAAAATAAAATAATAAATAGGTACATACAATTTAATTCAATGCAAAAATGCGTCAAGTGTAGTTTGTCTTTTGTTTTTGTAACATTTCACTTCTACAAAATCAGCACAGGTATTCAGTGCGGATGTAGGGCTCCCTTCATTTCCTTCCTGCATAAAATAACGCTGTAATATTAAATTCTTTGTACATTTTCTTGAGAATATATGTAACATAATATGTACTGTGATCTTAACTGTCCCAATTAAGCGGAGTATTGTCCCAATTAAACATGTAAATTTACTGTTGGTTCCTTGGTTTGGTTTCTGTTCTTTGAGATTTGTCCCAAATAAGCGGCTGCCCCAATTAAGCGGAATCGTCTGTACATATTATGTAATTGTAATATTATTGTTTTTTTTTCCACATCACGATTATACTTTAAATTGACTAAATAGTGACATATTTAATAATAGGGTGCCGCGGTTCACCTAAAAAAGGTTGAGAACCACTGATTTAGATATTTATTATTGAATTTAGTCTTGATCAAAATTGATATTTTATAGCTGACTATATTTCTATATTTTTAGGGTTTTGCAGGTATGACCAAAAAACCCTTATACCGTCATTTTGTCGTCTGTCTGTTCGGTAAAAATTGTAGCCAAACAGATAAACCTAGAGAGTTGAAATTTGGCATGCTTATACAACTCTTTGACCCGCACATAGGGAAAATACTAAAACATCTAAAAAACATATTCCTCTAAAAGTATAAACAAATATCTGCACATCGGAATTTTTTTTTTTTTTTTTTAAATTCTGTGTAAGCTATCAAATGAAAGCCCTTAGTACGTGGATTGACGATCAAAATTTTATTTCTGCAAAATTATTTTGACGCGATTTTTGCCAAAATTATGCAAAAATGTTGTCCCACACCCTGTTGCCCAGATGGTTTAAACTAAAAATCTGAAAAAATTCTAAGGCCCGGTCTTTCCACCTTCAGATAAAGTTCCAGGTAACTATCTGACAGATAAGGTTATTTGTAACTTCATCTGCTGAATAAATGTCAATATCAGTCAGTGAATTCAATACGTCAGTCTCATTATCCGTTAGATAACCATCCGATATTGACATTTACTCAGCAGATGAAGTTACAAATAACCTTATCTGTCAGAGAGTTACCTGGAACTTTATCTGAAGGTGGAAAAACCGGGCCTAAGTAATATATATTTGTGTGAAACGAAATAGTACAACAGGAATTTTTGAATTTTGATGTACCTCTGTATTTAAAGGAATCTTAAAACCAAAATGTAAGGCCCTTCGGAACGTGAGACCATACGCCGAAGCTTGTGGCTAAATTTGGGACTGCTTAACAAGCTTTAGGAGCAACACGTATTGCATTTTGATCACAAAATATTGGTTTAATAAATTTGTAATATAAATAGAAAAACAGTGACTATAATAAGAATATGAGCTGTGTTTGCTTAGTCACATATTTTTTATATTGTATTAGTCAAGTGTAAGTTGAGGGCCACAGGCTTGTATGTTGAATGGTTTTGACTCCATGGAGTTCGTTTTATTTTTACCGGGCGTCTACCTATTTGTTACCATAATTTCCTTGCTGAGTAATATGACTTTTTGACTAAATACGGCTGGAATTGACGGATATCCGGTATTACTTTTAACGTACATATTGATAAGTGACAGCAGGTGTTAAAGATATACAGTACAAATGTTGTACATACAGTGCAGTACTCAAATAGACCATATTAGTGTGTCGTCACATACATGTGCTGCCATCTGAGAGCTGATTCCTTTTGAAGTTTAAAATTCATGGGACATTACTTTTGTTACCTTAATTTTATAAATATTTTCAATTTTGGAGCATAAAATATGTATTTTTGATAAATATATACTAATATATACAGTCCAGATACTTTATATTATAGAATAATGATTTTATAAATATATAAATAAGGATTTGAAGATATATTTATAGGTTACGTTTTTAAATAATATGAAAATCGGAATATCTTTAGTATTTATTTAATTAACACTAAGTAATCATTAATATTTTGTTTTAGAATGCATATTGGTGTATTGTTTTGCTCCAAATTGTAACAATTACATCTACATTATTAATTGCAAACTTTTTGTTTTTTGACAGATCAAAAAGAAAAACAATAATGGAAAATTAAAAACAACATATTATTCCTTTAAACCATTTAAATATGACACACACACTAATTGCTATGTTACTTGCCATAATAACGATTATTAACGTAAATTTTTCAAAATTAACCTTCAAAATAATATTGTTTTGCAAAAATAATGACATATTAAATTATAATGTATAAAATAAGAATTTTAATAAATAAATATTGACTTGTAGTTTTGATGTGAAGCACTTTCTTACTTTGAAAACTTAATTTATATTTCCAAAATACAATTTAACAAAAAAACAACATGCTAAATTCAAATAAAAGGAATCCAACCGCGAGACGGCAGCACTGAATCTCATTTTGTGACGTAGTTACTAATATGGTCTATATCACTCCCACTCTCTTATTGGACACGGTCAATGCAAACAAATATCCTATATCACGAAGAGTCAGAGCTTGCTAAGTTTCTTGTACACCAATACTCGCTAAAGTTCATTCACGATAACTATGAAATGACGTCATACCTGGAAACAAAAAACAGATATATATAGCCTCCAATTTTATTTATATACAAGGTGTCTCAAAAGAAATTTTATATTTAGTGGATCGATTAAAAAAAAAGTAAGCCGTATATAGAAAAAATGTTTATTAATTATTAAAATACACTTTTTGGGGATTTATTTCTTAAAAATAATAACGTCTAAATGTAGACCCTCGCGTTCTCGGCACTCATTTAATCGAACAGTAAAATTACTTATGACGTCTCGGCAGGTGTACTCAGGGATGGCTGCCATTTCGTGACGGATATTTTCTTTCAAATGCGCCAGTGAAGTCGGTTTATTGGCGTAAACTTTAGATTTAAGATAACCCCATAGGAAAAAGTCCATAGGGGTTAAATCTGGACTGCGTGGAGGCCAATTTATGTCACCTCTCCGGGAGATCAATTTGCCTGAAAAAATTTCACGAAAACGTGGCAGAGACATATTGGACGTGTGTGAAGTTGCTCCGTCCTGTTGGAACCATGTTCTTTGGTTATAGCCAGGAAAGTTTTGCAGTTCAGGTACCAAGAAGTTGTCTAACATCTCCACATAACGCTCTGAATTCACTGTAACTGCACGCCCCCTTTCGTCTTCAAAAAAGTAAGGGCCGATAATTCCTCGCGCCGACATCGCAGCCCATACGGTCACTTTAGGCGAATGTAGGGGTTTCTGATGTTTGCGTTTCGGATTCGTTGCACTCCAGTAGCGGCAGTTCTGCTTATTTACGTGACCATTAAGATGAAAATGAGCTTCATCCGAAAACAAAATGTTGGTAAACGTTGAAAATCGCTCAATCACCTGATTTACGAAATTAAGCCTCTGACTGGCATCTTGGGGCTTTAATTCTTGCACCAATTGAATTTTGTAGGGGTGCAGCTTTAGGTCTTTGTGCATAATGCGATGTAATGATGATCTATGCACATTTAAAGCACTTGCGCGCTTCCGAATTGAAAGGTTCGGGTCATCACGAACAGACTGATTAACATTCTCCACATTTTCTACCGTTCTTGATGACCTAGGTCGCCTGGATTTTGATTTATCCAGCGTTGTACCAGTCTCTTCAAACTTTTTAACCCAATGTCGAATGAGAGGAATGCTTGGCGCATCATTTAAGTGGCGAAAACCTCGAATACTGTAGAATATTCTACGCGCTACAGTCGCCGAATCACCGTTTTTGTAAAACTCTCGCACGCATAACGCGTGGTCTGCTCCCGAGAAACGCTCCATAGCGATTGAATTCCCAAGAGCCAGGCTACCGATTGACATAACCCCCGCGCCCCTCGGATACGTTGCGTTCACGCAGTAAGCTAAATAAATATAAAATTTCTTTTGAGACACCTTGTAGTTATATCAATGGGATCACTTAATGTGCTATGAAAAAGCGTATATTCCATTATAATTTTGTTAGGGAATCGGACCATATTGTTATATTTGTCAATAATTTTATCTTATCAGTAGGGCTGCAGCACGAGCATGTGAGAAAGCTATGTACACGGTGGAGTTATAATTGATTTATTTTAACTACGACGTTAATATAGTAGGGAAAACAAAAGACAAATTACTGGTTACCTGGGTATAAGGTTGCCAGGCGTCCGCATAAAGCAGGACATAGTTAGGCTTTTTGATTGCGGGTCCGGCCAAAATAAACGGTGTCCGGATTTTGTTAGGCTTTTTACATTTCGCAATCGAGCGAGCGCCGTTTTCTGAACAATAACAAAGAGAACGTTAATTTCAAGAAATTGTTAGCACATAAGAAATGGGTAGCCTATTTTAAATCGATGAGTAATTAAGATTGCTTTTCAGAATTCCTAACTATTTGTCAGTATTATTTTGCGATCCCAGGACGTAACGCAAACGTTGAAAGAGTTTTTTCCTTGATAGGTCAGCAATGGTCAAAAGAACGCAACAGATTACATGTTAACACTGTAGCTAAAATTTAATTTAAAACATTTGACGTGAAAGGATTTTTACAACTGCATTTTGAAAGAAACTGAGCTTTTAAAGCAGATTTCTGCCAACCAAAAATATGAATAATTATTTTTATTGTTTAACTTAAAGTTTTGTTTAGATTGTTTTTTATTTTGTTTTGCTTTGGGAAGTAATAGCAAGTAAATAATACTTATTTGTGCAATTGCCTTTATTTAATTTAAGAAGAATTTAAAAATGTTTATCTAGAATATAATTTTGACTGATGACTTTATTTGACTGATTAATAATAAATTATTTAGACTGATTTGGCGTTTTATTTATTTTTTATTTATTTTTCATTAGAATTTAACAAGATTTATGGTAATAATCAAAAAAGATGGATTCTACATAAAAAAAATTTGTCGTACCTATTAGTACTGAGAAACAAAATCCTCAATAATATAGGTGTCCGGCTTTTTTACCCAAACGTCCGGCCAAACTGGCTGGTCTGTTCGGCTATTAGGTTTGGCGACCTGGCAACTCTACCTGGGTACTATTACGATGTGTTCGGTACAAGACCTTTGTCGTAAAACGAACCATTGCCTTTTTAGGGTTTCATAGGTGTAAGCTTTTGTGTTTCTTCTGGCCGCAAGTGTAAAATCGTTTGTTTTTGATGTTTGGCCGCTAAGCAAAGGACGCGAGCTCAACTCTTGCCTATGTCAAATAATTTGTGTTAAAAATATTTATAAAAATTAGGTTCTGCTTAGCATTCTCAACCGGCATAAACTCATACTGGACGTTATACTGACCATATTATTTTTGAATGTACACAGAATGAAAATATGGTCACGAAACTTGGAAACAGGAAGTCTAGGCTCATCTCTAGCTCTCGCGCCAACTATACGAATTAACCAATAAACATTTATAACTGCAATCATAGGTCTGGCTGTCTGGCTGTTTGTATGAAAGATATTGTGGCGAAAGGGCTGGATCCAAATAATTGAAATTTGGCATAGTTTTTTGTTTTTTGGCTCGCATATAGAAAAGACTCAAACATGAATACCGAAATATCAGCTGTGGTCACCATAGGACCGACCGCCATAACAAAGTACTTGTTTAATTTATGCTGTTTTATCAAAAAATGTCTCAAATAAAAGTTGTTAATTATTGATTTTATAGCAACTTTTGTTAAATATTTTTTTTCGAAGTATTTTTCTATTGTGAAATATTCGCAAAAATCTTAAAACCGACAAGAGTAAACTCCTATTTCTAGTTAACCGATTTTTACCAAAAGTTGATCAAGTCGTACACGTGCAGAGCAAATTCGGCTGAAAGGATTTTTATGAAACTTCATATTTAAGCTTTTGTCATCAATGGCACGAGTTGATCAACTTTTGGTAAAAATAGGTTGACTAAAAATGGGAGTTTACTCGTGTCGATTTTAAGATTTTTGTGAATATTTCACAGAAAAATATTTCGAAAAAATTTATTGAACAAAAGTTGCTATAAAAGCAATAATTAATAACTTTTATTTGAGACGTTTTCTGATAAAACGAAAAATTTCGAATAATTTTTGTAAAATTTTTCGAAATTAAGTCTCAATTTTTTCATACTTATATGTAACGTTTCTATGGTCATGATAAATAATATCTCTGTTAGAAAATATAAGGCCAAGTTATTTCTCTGCTGCTAGAATGTATTTTATATAAGTACTTTATAATGGCGGTCGGTCCTGTGGTGGCCACAGCTGATATTTTTTACTTAATTTTAAAAACGTGGACTCTTCGATTATTAGAGTCGAGTCCGAGTAATTACCCAAATATTCGACGAGTCCACAAACCATTTCATTTGGTATGCCAGTCAAGACTAAAAAAAAAAATATTTGTTTATTATTAAATACATAATTGTCTCTTTATTTCGGGATGTTTTTTTGAACTCTCAGTATTTTTCCTATGTACAGGTCAAAGAGTTGTATAAGCATGCCAAATATCAACTTTCTATGTTAAGACGTTTGTGCACAATTTCTATTGTACAGACAGACACATGAGTGACGTTATAAGGATTTTTTGGTGGTCATACCTACAAAACCCTAAAAATGACAAAGTAATCTGCGTAAAAATGTGTAACTGTGCATTGTTGTAGTCCGTTTATTACATATAAAAAGTCCATTATGATCTGTAGGTGTTGTTATGATTAAGCATGAAGGTCATTAATATTGTTTATAGTAGTTGTGAACCATATTATGTTGCAATGCTGCGAACAAATACATGATTACAAAATAATTTTTTTTAGATACGTCATATGAAAAAGCCTGTCGCAGAGGTAGTGCACCTACAACACCAGTTCTTGGGATTCGTCCAGAGGGTCCTGTAGACGTTACACCTTCACGTATTGTTAATTTCTTCTCAAAGAGATCGTTTCGTTCAAATCCTTTAAAACGAACTAAGTCAGTCACAAAGCTGGAGAGGGCGAGACGCCTCGGGACTGAACAGGAAGAACATGGAGGTGCTTTAAGAACTTCCAGGTCACATGAAAGTTTGCTTTCAGGAAATACAGTTATGACCACTTTAGGTGAGACTTTCGATATTTATATTACAAAATTATATGTCTCGTCATAAATATTTGATGATTTTATCGATGTTTGAATAGTTAAATGTATGGAATTTATGTTATTAAACGGTCTACAACAGTTTACATATTTTACTTGTTGTTTTACCTGTCTACAAGATTAGTCATCTTTATAGTATGACTAATAAATACTATAAAAATTTCAGATTTGTAATACTAGGAAACTTGACGAATTTGCTATGCTTGCCAATTAAATTTTTTTCAAAATATAAATAAAATTGATGTGTGAATTTTAACTTTTCAGGGTTTTGTAGGTTGGGGGGGAGTGTCGTTACGAGTTTCTTGATTGGGTATGAGGAAATTCTAAAATATAAATATATCTTGAAAAGTGCGAAAATTAACACTACATTTAAAGTTTTGACTATAATTTTGTGTCAAACTAATTATTTGTGTCCTTTGGTCTTATACTTAATATATATTACTTACAATTATTAATTTCCGCCTTATGTAATATTTCTCTAACTTTTAGATTTGTAATATTTTAATAAAAAAACAAAATTATACTATTTTATTTAATTGTATCCGCTCTTCCGGGACTTTATTAATTTATTTTACTAATAAATATGTAACAACCGCTACAGGCGATAATTTAAGAAGTCTCCAATAAATACTACGTGAAAGTGAAACTCGGCTTCCAAATAACAATCCAATACAATATTTATTTTATATTTTAATCCACATTTAATATAGTAAAATATATTAATCGAGTAACATTGCCAGTAGTATAAAGTTGATCAGCTTGAAAATACGGCCACAATTACACTTGATCTTTTAAAAACAACTTTTGCAGAAGATGCTCCAAATCGAATTGCGTGTTTTAACTGGTTCGGGCGTTTACAGTTGATTGAAATTCAAGATTATAAGAGGACAGGCCTTCAATTTATAAAATCAATGAAATTGTTATCCAGGTTTGCGAATTAATCCGTAGTAGAGATGGGAATTTCGGTTCAGTTTGCGGAACCGGATCAGTGGAGGTCGTTCAGTTTGTTGAGCCGGATCATTGATCCGGCTCAGTGATCCGGTTACGTAAACATGTTTCCGAGACACAGGTCGGTCGTTAGTTCGTAGGTAGAAGGTCGCTTAGAGCCGGTTCTTGCAATATATGAACTGTAAACATGATCCCGAGACACATGTCGGTCTGTCGTAGGTAGAACGTCGCTTAGAGCCGGCTCTTGCTTAGACCCGGTCAGTTGTCGGTCGTTCGCTCGTAGGTAGAACATCGCTTAGAGCCGGCTCTTGCTTAGAACCGGTCAGTTGTCGGTCGTTCGCTCGTAGGTAGAACGTCGCTTAGCCCCGGTTCTTATCTAACATTTTTGAAACAAACAATTCACTTTATGTAGCTACTGTATTTTAAACCAGATGTGTTAAGTTTATGGCGATGTTTATTGCCCTTATAAATCGGACATCTGGGATTTGGGCAATATTTTTAATATTTTTATATAGTATGGTTGTAAGAAAATACAGACTAAGCCTATTAGTTTCAAATAAACTGCCCTACAAATTGATGACAATAAATAATACACTTTATGATAATACATTACAAGCCAAGTTCTCGCGAAGTTCAATATGACATCGATTCAGATCCGGATCACTCCGGTCACTGCTCACAATCGCCCGACCAATCGTATCCTTGAAACTATACAGTGAGCCGTGAGCCGGCTCATTTCAGTTTGGTGAACCGTGTCACTTCGGTCAGTGTACTGAGTCGGCTCAGTGAGCTGGTTCGTTCATGAACGACCCATCTCTAATCCGTACCAATCAACGATTGACTGTTGAAGTTTCAGAAGAAGTAGAAATATCATACGGGTCTTGTCAAGGCATTTTAACAAATGTCGACAATCAAGACAATCAACGACACTTTCAAATCATACTTTTAAGTATGACCTGAAAGTGAAATATTTTTACCGACCGCCAACATATATAAGGGAGGTATTGTGATCATACCGATTTTGACATTTCGAGATTTCGATGGATCTCCACGAATTGAGGTCCCTACATAACGTTTTGACTATTTTTAGCATGTCTGTCCGTCCGTCCGTCTCTCCGTCCGTCCGTCCGTGTACACGTGCAGAGCAAATTTGGCTATAAGGATTTTTATAAAACTTCATATTTAAGCTTTTGACATCAATGGCACGAGTTGATCAACTTTTGGCAAAAATCGGTTAACTAGAAATTGGAGTTTACTCGTGTCGGTTTTAAGATTTTTGCGAATATTTCACAACAGAGAAATATTTAGACAATATTTATTTAACAAAAGTTGCTATAAAAGCAATAACTAACAACTTTTATTTGAGACATTTTTTGATAAAGCAGCATACATTAAACAAGTACATCGTGCTGGCGGTCGGACCTGTGGTGGCCACAGCTGATTTTTTTTAATTCTTAAAATGTTTATAATAACCACGCTTTCATATGACTGAAAAATAAAAAAATCGTAAACTATATGCATACGTATATTAAATTTTTTAATTATTATAAAACTTTATCATATCGAAACATATGGGGGGGGGGGGGGCACAAAAAAGGCACTTTTATTATTTTGACGTCATGATGTAGACGGATAACCATATAAATATTTTGAAAAGCAGGAGGAAAATGAAACTATATTGAATATTTCAGTACATAATATGATCTAATCCAGTGTTTCTCAACCTTTTCTGGCATGGGACCCCCCAAACTAACTTAAATATTGTCTGCGGTCCCCCTATATATATATAATTATTTTATTTATTTTTCCAGCACAACAAATATTTTTAAGAGCAGGTTCTAACTTATAAATTGTTGTTGCTATACCAATATAATTCAATATTCATTTAGTTAATAATCGGGATTTATGAAAATGATTTAAAAAATAGTTTTGTTTCTCTAGTTATAGCCGATAGTGTATGCATGTAGGTGTCTATATTGTCCATAGAAGCACATTCTACATAACAATGACTTACATTATAAAATTAACAAAAATTTCTACAAATACCTTTCCAGTCGCTCCAATTTTGGTCTGCATGGAGTCCAAACACAAGTCCACACTATAACACACTATTTCAAGTATTTTCTGCACTTTTATCACTTAAAAATAACTAAAAACGTCAGAAAAAAATGAAGACGCCACTTGCAAAAATCACGTATCACTACATATCAAGATGGTTAATCCTGATAAAGCTCATTAAGGAATATAGTCATTAACAATTAATACATAAGGAACAGAATTGCTTAAAATAATTCTTTATGAGAATAAACACATATATTAATATTTTATCAATAGTATACAGGTGGTTGAAATTGAACTACCGGGCCCAATACACTATTTTTTTATTATTGATGAGGATGAAGATGAGGTATAACGTTAAATTTTGAAGTTAGTTGGTACTACATGATCTAAAATAGTTTATATTTTGTTACTTGGTATCTTTATATAATTAGTTATACATTTTGATTGAGGATTTATTAAAATTTCAGAGCTATAGCGTTGGAGACACGGCCTATATGGTAAAATGGGAGGACAGAGGTGATAATAGGATGACTTTTGGGCTATCAATGATAATTCTGAGATCTTCGAAAGGGATAAAAATTACTATTGAAAGTGTAATGGAGTTATCTCTCGAGAATTTTACGCAGGTTAATTTTTTATTACCCCCCCCCCCCCCCCGGGCATTATGACGTTAAGGCCCGGTCTTTCCACCTTTATTTAAACCACTAGGTAACTATCCGACAGATAATGTTATCTGGAACTTTATCTTCTGAATAAATGTCATTAAAAAATTTGGTGACCAGAGTTTACCCAAATAATTGGATGGTAGTATTTAAATTTTCGGAATAAACCGGAAGTACAGGATATCAAGGACAACTTCGATTTTTTATATAGGAACGTATGGCGTGTTGGGTATAATTGGATAAAACTTTTGAAAAAAAAAAACAACCTAAACATGTTTTTAATATCTGTTACGATTACCTATAATGGCTTGCAAGTATTTTTATTTACAAGTGTTCCATTGTTCCAAGTTGCTTTCCATTTTGAACACTTTCGCATTCTTACTCTTTAGCTAACAGTAGCTCGGTTCAAGTCGTACCTACTTGAAAGTACTTGAAGTACCTCCAACGCGAACCGTTTTAATTAGTTTAAATTAGTTGTCAAAATAAGTATAATTTATTTTATTTAAGTTTAAAATGTATATTTTAATGAATATAAATGTCATATATTTATGAATATATATTGCAAAATTGAGCGTTTTTCTATTATAATTTCATTCTTCGATTTTATATAACTTCGCGGCCCCCCGACGAAGCTTTCACGGCCCCCCGGTTGAGAAACGTTGATCTAATCGAGCCCTTAGAACAACTGTGCAACGATTGATTGAATATTCAATATATGAAATCATTATTTTATGTATGAATTTAAGTAATATCCCTAGTCAAATCTTGTATTTTTATAGGCTATTCCAAATAAGCGCAACTAACTGGAAATTTCATTTTCCTAAGTTGTCGTGAGCTCTCTTTTAAAGGTTGGAAGTGGACTTTTGCTAAATAAAATAATCAAAAGCCTCACTTAAACGGTAAAATTTACTGGAATTCAAAATCTAGTTCCTCTTAAATCAAAGAAACTGGCTATATCGTACTGTAACTTGAATAATTATTTTTTTCTAGGTTCGAACTCAGCGTGTGCAGAAATAAAGGCCCTCCATCCATCAGTATTAGGAAGACAACACTGTTTCCAAGTAACACTAGCGTCGGATAGAAAGAATCCCAGGTATTTCAGTTGCAGGTCGCAGGACGAACGAGACAAATGGGTTTACAGGTAAGATTTTTCTATTTTATATCAGTTAAGCCGCATTCAGAGCTCTTTAAATTAAGAGGCTGTAGACAGTGCTTTGTTAGCTGTGAGTTATGTTTCTATGCATTCTTTTTAACGTTCCATGTACCGTTCACATCTGTTATAAATTAGTACGTTACGAATAGCCCTCCATCTGTGAATTTTGAAACCAACTATTTAGCTTCGTAAAATATTTTATATGTATTATCGTTCTTATAATTCTGTTGTATTAGTTTTTAACTAACTAAATTGATTATATTTACTGTCCGTCTTTGTAATTTTGAGCAAGATTTGTTAATGATGACATTATGTTAGGTTATGTAAAGGCATTCGATAACTACGGTGTCACTGATAGAATGCGATAGCAAATGTGTTTATATGTCTGTCTCATTAAAACATCTCACTAGCTATAGGGGAAATATTTTAAGATCGCAGCGCTGTTGCGGCATACTTGGAACTTCCAAAATAGACATTCATTACATATAATCATATGGGCAACAACGTGAATTTTAATGTTTACTGGTGGTTTTTGTAATTTTGCTACAATATTATTGTGTTTTTATGCAAGTTAATCAGTGAAATATTATAACGTCAAATATTAATAAATAAGATAATTTTAGGCATATTTTTATTATTTTTTACGTTGAAATGGACCTTTTAGGATATTTAGGTTAGGTTATTTTTTAGGTTGAAATAGATTTCTTTTAATCCACGAATTACACTCAGATACACAGCAATAATAGTTTGACTTGAACAATATTTTTGTCTTGTCTTCCACTTTAATTTAAGGTTATTTTCACTTATTATCACTTGATACCAGTAAAAATAATTTAAAATTGATTTTAAAATAATATAAAATAACATAAAACTTAATAAAACGTAACAATATAACAGTATAATAACAACAAAACTATAGTAAAATCAAAAATATATTTTGATCCCATATAACTCAATGTAAAAAGCGCGATAGAATGTCTATTTTTATAGTTGCTTAAAATCCCACCAGATGTCATATCGCTTAGCAATTTTTCCCTATAAGTTTAGAAAATTATGCACAATCCACAACAAACAGCGTATTAAATTTGGAGGTCTGAATGGTTTCACGTCTTACCATATGACAAAGTTTCTGGTGACAGTGAACAGTCCATAAGCTACAGTGCATAAGCTATTGAATTAAGAGTTCTGAATGCGGCTTTAAACTGCACGTTCTCAGATATTTATATTCAGGATTTGTTTTGGACAAAATAGCTCTTTATAATGCTTTCTGAACAGTTAATAGCTTATAACGCATATCTATAGGCTTGTAATTTTCACAATTTTCTAACTAAAAAACTATTTGCAAATTAAGTTTTATATAAATAATATAGATTAAGGGTAATTATTGTATTCAGTAAACAATATATACATCATGTTATATAGTCGGATTGCTGATAGGTGACTGTTACATGTATGTATCAAGTAGTGAATTCATATAATAATCTAGTTACAGCGATTTTTCAAAATTTTCAGCGATTTTATAAATGTTTTTTGTTATTTGTCTTAACTGTCAGTGTCTGGTAATAATATTAATTAATAAAGCTTGCGGCCAATTATTAAATTCACAAACTTTAATTTTAAATCTGCTGGAATATTTTAATTTCGAAAAGGAGAACAATGGGCCACTTATTTCTCTATCTTGTGTCCATCAAAGAGTAGCATCTGCCTTGAAGATTTCGGAATCAACAATTCGTAGAATTATAAAATGTAATAAATTTGAACTTCTCACTAACAAAATCACGAGAAAACGAAGGAAATTAAAATCTGAACCAGTTTATTTTATTGATACATTGGCACAAACGTATGGTCATGAAGTACTAAAATTACCTTCCTTATCACTGCCAGTTTAATCCTATTGAACTAATTTGGGGTATAACAAAAAATTATTATGATAGTCATATTAATCAAAACGGATATAGTGATAACGAAGTTTTGAAAATGTGGCAAGTAGCCTGTGATCAAATTAGTTGTGAAACTTGGGCAAAATCTGTTAAAAAAATCGAATATTTAATAAATGAATGGTGGGAAAGGGAAAGGATTGTTGATGATATTAATCCAATAATAATAAATACAAGAAATGACAGCGATAGTTCAGATGACGACGATATCATGCATTACAGTGACTAACTTTAAAAAAATAAAAATAAACATTTAAATACAACTTGTAGCAATATATTATATGAATAAATATATTTTTACTTAATATTTTATTACTTTGTACTTAGGGGAAACATAAAAATTTAATTTAATTAAACAACAAATTATAATTCAAAATTTACGTATGAGTATAAGTTTTTCCTTATTTATAATTATTACCTTAAAATTAATAATTTTGTTTGTTTGAGTACTGCTGTGAATTTATTTTCGCGCTATAATTAGTAAAGATATCTACGAATTATGCCGTTTCTTTCTAATGTTTTGTTTTTTATTAAAATAATTTGGAAGGTTAGTTGTCAACTTGCGTCACTATACGTTACTATGGGTATGCAAATAATTATAATGATATAGACAGAGAAAGCTTATAGTATTGTGTAACGATACTTGTAGCAACGAACAGTCACCTATCAGCAATACGACTATACCAATTCTTTAGGCAAACTTTGGTAATCAGTTTATTTTTCAACTTGCTCACATATCGCGTTTTCGAGAAAATTCGTGTTTTGATACACTTTGTATACCTACCCATTTTGGGTAATACGAGCTTGAATAATTAATAAATAAATTAATTTTCTTTTTCTTTCTAGTTTACGTAAATCAGTACAACCAGACGTAGAAAACACAAGGCGAACGGATAATTCTCTGAAGTTATGGATTTTAGAAGCAAAAGGAATTCCGAACAAAAAACGATACTACTGCGAATTAAGACTAGACGATACATTATATGCAATCACAAGTACAAAATTAAAGAGTGAATTATGTTTTTGGGGGGAGCATTTTGATTTTCATAATCTCCCCCCTACTAATTATTTGTATATTAATTTATACAGAGAAGGTGAAAGAAAAAAGAGAAAAAATGTTTTTGTTGGACAAGTTAAAATACCAATTAAAGATATCACCTCGCGATATTTAACGGAGAAGTGGTTTCCGATTGAATTGGAGAAACCAGCCTTAAAGGAAGCACCAAGCCTCAGGATTAAATGCAGATTTCAATCTATTGATATATTGCCTGTTAAAGTTTATGCGGAGTTTTTGGATTATTTAAAATCAGATTATAAAAGGGTTTGTGAAATTCTGGAACCTGTTATAGGTAAGTACATTTTTTTTACCATTACTTATCAAAATAAGGAAAATATTAGGTTGTTATATAAGTCCATTCGTTTTTTAGGGTTTTGTAGGTATGACCAAAAAACCCTTATATCGTCATTTTGTCGTCTGTCTGTCTGTCTGTCTGTCTGTCTGTCTGTCTGTCTGTTTGTCTGTCTGTTCGGTAAAAATTGTAGCCAAACGGCTAAACCTAGAGAGTTGAAATTTGGCATGCTTATACAACTCTTTGACCCGCACATAGGAAAAATACTAAAACATCTAAAAAACATATCCCTCTAAAAATATAAACAAATATGTGCTCATCGAAAAAAAATATATTTTTTTAAAATTCTGAGTAGGGTATAAAATGAAAGCCCTTAGTACGTGGATTAACGATCAAAATTTTATTTTTGCAAAATAAATTATTTTGATGCGATTTTTGCCAAAATTGTGCAAAAAAAATTTTGTCCCACACCCTGTAGCCCAGATGGTTTAAACTAAAAATCTGAAAAAAATCTAAGTAATGTACATTGGTGTGAACCGGAATAGTACAACAGGAATTTTTGATCAGATTATGTTTTCGGAAAATAACGCATTTTTTGTGTTTTTAACTAAAATATGTTAACTATTTAATACGTTGTGTAACATACCAGATCAGTAGCTCTCGTGGCGTGGTTGGATTTGTCGTACGCTTAACAATATAACTTAACTTGCAAACTAGGGTTCGAATCCTGTTGATTCTATTTTTTGGTTTTTTTTTTGCATTTTTATTTTGTTAAAATTCTAGTTATATTTGGTAAATGTTGCATTTAATTTTTAAAAGCGTAAATTTAATAACCAGTGGAAAGTGTTGAAATTATAATTTAATTCTATGTTTGACGAAATCAAAGGGCGGGACTTATGATGTAAGCAACCAATGGAAGCCATAGGTGCAATTTTCAAAATCTTAATGAACTTTGCTATATAAAAAAAATACTGCATATATTTAGAAACTTAAATAATGGTATTAGGCATTCGAATTAAGATTCATAAAAAAATATTTTGACATAAAATTTGTTTTGGCATCCCAAATAATCATCGTTCAGTTACTAAATACCTGCAAAACCCAGAAATGTGTGAAAATTCACACTTCACGTCAATTTTTTAATATTTCTTGTAGTTTTAAGAGTTTAAATAAACTTTTTTAAGTCTAAATTTTTTTATGATTACACAAAATATCGCTCGCACTAGGACGGAAAACGAGGCGGGGCGGTCGCCGCGTTACCTAGCTTACGGGTCTATTCTGTATCTTTTGTGGTTAAAAAGATTAGGTTAAAAATGATGGTTAAAAAGTAACATTTTAACTAGGCGTTAAAATTTGAACCTTGTTTCTTATTCTGTATCTCAGGTTATAACCCAAGCGTTAAGTTCTAACATTTTAACCTTATGGTTAAAATTATGTTGTGAAATTATCTACAAGGGAAGGTATTTTGCTAGTGTAAGTGTGGATTTAATGTAAACATGTGTTATGGTTGAATCATGAATGAACAACGATCAAATATAATAAATATATATTGCGGAAATGTACAATATTTATACATAAATAATTATGGTTGGCATAAGCATAATAAGTATAGGCTTTTCATTCTTCTATATGAAGATACTTTTTATTTCAGGTTATGTTTACCTTATTTTTATTTTTAAACAGAAATCAAAATTTATAAATGTATCACTATTTTAAAGTTTTAAAATTTACTTGCAATATATTGGGAAATCTTTTGGTTCTTCTCAGATTTTCAAACAACATTTGTAAAACGAGATATTCCGTATAAGTTTTAGACAAATGAAAATATTTTAAAATGTTTCTTCTGGTAAATTAAAAGGGTCACTCATATCACGCAGTTGCCTTTGTTTAATTTGATCTGATCTCCTAAAAAGCATTTTTATATATTTTTTTATTCACCTATATTACTTTTTTTACTTATTAACCTCTTGATGTTCAATTTGTTCAAGTAATAATTGGTTTAAAATAAACAGACTTGCCATGATTAATTCTAAAAATGCATTTTTTCTGGCTATTTGACGTTTAGAGGTTAGAATTACAGCTGGTTAAAAATTAACGCCATGTATTTGGCTGGAGTTAAAACTCCGAATATAACCTACTGAATTAACCACATTGAGGTTAAAATTTAAACGTCATAGAGTTACAGAATAACAAAATATTGTAAAGCGTGGTTAAAATTTTTTAACTTCGACCTTGAGGTTAATTTTTAACTTTTTAAGATATAGAATAGACCCGCATATGTGTTAACGAATTATCCCCGAGCGAAGCCGGGCTAGTGTTGAAACAGTGTTAAAGAATATTAAAAATTTACGAAATCGCAGACTTGTTTACAATTGTTATTTTTTTAGGTGTGAAAGCTAAAGAGGATATTGCAACATCTTTAGTTCTTGCAATGCAGAGCGAAGGAATGGCCCGACAATTTTTAGCTGATATTGTAATGATGGATATACTAAGAGTAGATGACCAAAGATTAACATTTCGTGGAAACAGTCTCGCTACCAAAGCAATGGAAGCATATTTAAAATTAACTGGGGATAAATATCTACAAGAAACACTGGGAGACGTAGTAACTGAGGTATCATTATCCCAAATGGATTGTGAAGTAGATCCTTTGAAAGTTGTTAATCTAGGATCGTTGGAAAAACAACAACAGAATTTGAGATCCGCTGTCCAAAAGGCATGGAATAGAATATTACAAAGTCATGAAAATTTTCCACCAGAACTAAGAGAATGTTTTGCAACTTTTAGAGAGAGATTAATTGATTTAGAACGAGAAGATATTTGTGATAATTTAATATCGTCTTCTATTTTTCTACGATTTTTGTGTCCGGCTATTTTGAGCCCAAGTTTATTTAACATTATGAACGGTGAGTATTTTAATATACAGTTTTTATGTATATATAAAGTTCATTCACAATAACTATGAAATGACGTCATACTTTGTTAATTTAGTTGCCAATGTTATAATGTAATGTAACTTACATGCAAGCATTACTTAGTCGTTACATTTGCCTCCAAAAGGTTGGTGCTCCTTTCCTACGTTGCAACATCTTAAACAGAAATTAAAAGTTAAAGTATTTTATAGTATTATTTATACAGTAGTTAAAGAATTGCAATTAGTACTGGCAATATTGTAATACTAACCGCACGACCGTCTTAATCTTTCTTCTTTTTTTTTTAAAGTAATGTTTCTTATAATGTTCCCGCGCCTAATTTTGCTAATTTTTAATATATGTTACAGACATTTAATAAGTATTTAATAATGTAAAAATAAAATAAATAAATAACTAAAAAATGTTGAACTTTAAAGTCATACGTGAAGATGAAATATTTTTGATTATTTTTATTTTTATTATGCTCCAAACTATAGATAGCTCAAGAGTATGGATGCGAAAGTGTTTAAATTAAAATGGAAGGCACTTTGAACACTTTTAAATAAAAATACTTTTAAATCGTTGTAGAGAATAGAATTTTTCGCAAACCGTTGAAGATATTTTAAAAAATGTTTAAGTAAAAGTTGTTTCTTTTCAAAAGCTCTATCTAAACATATCCAATACGACGAAGGTTCCCATTTAAAAAATCAAAGTTTTAAGAATTAAATACTACCATTTAATAGGGGATAGGCATTATTTTTTTTTATTTATTATTTTATTCCTCTTGTTAAATATAAACATAAAAAACAGTTTTTTTTTTTTTTTGTAATTTGAAGGCTTATAAAAATCATAAATGTATGTAGCGCGCGAAAACGACGTGTGACGTCATACCCCTTCTAACTGACGTATGACACTACTAGCTTACCGGCGTACATAGTCTGTTCTGAACTTATTTGTTTATATAACTTTCATAGGTTATGTAAAGTTCGAGTGATTTTAGTTAAAATAAAGTTTATTTCTATAAAAACAATTTATACATGTTTACCGAATTAAATTTTATATTAAAATAGATAACTTATATTGCAGTATTTCAATTATGCCTCTAACGTTTTGTAACTTCATGTAAACAATGTAGTAAAATTCTGACATCTAAATTACATAAATATTTACATTTTACAGAGTTGCAGCGTTTGTTTACATAAAGTTATAGAATATAAAATAAAAATTACTTTGACACCACGTATTTCCTCAGCACTGTAGCATTCATTATTTTTCATATATTCCATGAGCCTAAATGCATCAATGTTGGGTAAATTATCACTCTGAGCCCTAACAAAATCTTTATCTGCCATTTTAATAATAAATGCGTGAAAAATTGCTTAAAAACAAATACAAAACTCTCGAACAATACAATACACACACGTGTAAAGATTATGTTGTAGCTGTATCTGTGATGTGAAACCCCTATCGTTTGATGTCATACTCAGTCGTTTTACTCGGCAACCTTCGCTCCGTGGTCGGCTTATTTCAAATTTACAATATTTTAATTCAAAAATTTGGCTATAATATTAATTAAAATGTAATTTTTGTTTTGTTAGGTGACATAACTAACATTAACATATCAAAATAATGTAGTTTTAAGGAAATACAAATTTTATGCGTATCCCCTATTCTTAAAACTTTGAAAATTGTAAAGTAAAAAAAACTTTGATTATCAGTTTTTCACCCAAATTATTCGCACGTCGCGTGTTCTAAAAAAATCGTGTTCCCTCTATCTTGATACACCTTGTATACTTTAAATCGAATCAAATCACAATATATAAAATAATAAATTTGTTTCAGAATATCCTAATGAAAAGGCTGCCAGGAACCTGACATTAATTGCTAAAACGTTACAGACGTTAGCAAATTTTACAAGGTTTCAAGGAAAGGAGAATTTTATGGAATTCATGAATGATTTTCTAGAAAAAGAAGCTCCATCTATGAAGGAATTCCTGAGAAATATATCCGTAAGTTAAAATATTAAATTTTTCTCAGTTAATAAAAAATACAGGATGTCTTGCTACTATGCTATATCCTGTATTTAGCATAGACAACTTATACAAGGTGTCTCAAAAGAAATTTTATATTTATTTAGCTTACTGCGTGAACGCAACGTATCCGAGGGGCGCGGGGGTTATGTCAATCGGTAGCCTGGCTCTTGGGAATTTGGTCGCTATGGAGCGTTTCTCGGGAGCAGACCGCGCGTTTTGCGTGCGAGAGTTTTACAAAAACGGTGATTCGGCGACTGTAGCGCGTAGAAAATTTTGCAGTATTCGAGGTTTTCGCCACTTAAATGATGCGCCAAGCATTCCTCTTATTCGACATTGGGTTAAAAAGTTTGAAGAGACTGGTACAACGCTGGATAAATCAAAATCCGGGCGACCTAGGTCATCAAGAACGGTAGAAAACGTGGAGAATGTTAATCAGTCTGTTCGTGACGATCCGAACCTTTCAATTCGGAAGCGCGCAAGTGCTTTAAATGTGCATAGTTCATCATTACATCGCATTATGCACAAAGACCTAAAGCTGCACCCCTACAAAATTCAATTGGTGCAAGAATTAAAGCCCCAAGCACCCCGCATAAATTTTTTAGAGGGGCCCGGAAGACATAATTATTTAAATTATGAATAAGGTTCACACTTCTAAATTTCAAGTGATGATCTAAAAAAAAAAGGTCCTCGCTTCGGAAATACAAAGTGATGACCTAAAACAAAACAGGTCCTCACTTCTAAAATACAAGTGACGACGTAAAAAAAGTCCTCATTTTTATTTTTTAAATTTTTTAGTGTGTTTGTTTGTTTTTATTCTTATTTCCTATAGGGGGGGCCGGGCACCCCTCATGGGCGCGCCACTGCTTTTACTACGAAACTTCGAAAAATTCATAATGAATTTGTTTTTTAAATAATCACGCATCGCCATGGATTTGTTAGGTAGAATAAAACAATGTAATTTTACCTATCAATCGAAAGCTATATCAAACCTCCTCCTTTTAAAATTATTAAACAAATTAACATTAGATAATTTATTTTATTAAGTTTATACAGTAAAACGTACGTTTACACAAATTACATAATACATTAAATATAAAATATAAATACTAAAACGCAAGTAATACATCAACTTTTATCTAAGAGTATACTGATTAGCTATGATGGTCGCTGATTGGTCGGACCGAAACCCGCATAAATTTTTTCAAATTTGTTCACTTACGTTTTTTTTTTTTTTTCTTTGACATACAGTAGCTCTGTGCATCAACGTCAGACCTTTTGTCTGCTGTAAAGTCGTAAACTGGTAGACAGTGGTAGTGGTATACACATGCGGCATCACCCTACATGTCTGGAAGAATTTAACAAGTTTGGTTTTTAAACGTGCATGCTACTAAAAATAATTGTTTTTGTAAAATGAGTATTCCAGAATTATACAAAAAGTTTCGGGTTATTTTCCTGGGTGACGAGACACGAAACCAAAAAATGCTTACTTCATTAACAAAAAAATGACTGCATAAAAACCGAACCGAGTTTATTAGGTTGGTGTAATGAATTGTAAAATATTAAGTTGCATCTAATAATATTTGGGAGGCCTTATCATTAGTTAATATGTGTTTTCTTTGCAGACTCGAATATCAAATAATGAAGTCAAAAAAGTCAATGTGTGCGACAATTCAAGATCACCTGAATTTGATGGATACATTGATTTAGGAAAACAACTTAGTATACTTAGTACTTTACTAAAGGAATGTTTAACCAAAGTATCATCAAATAAACTTCAAGAATTAAAAACATTAGAAGAAATTCTAGAAGCTCTACATAATACACCTTGCAAACAATATTTACGTTTAAATTCATCACCACCCGATATCCAATGCAACGACAATATATTTGTATTTAACGATCCAACTGTTAACGTAGTAGCTAAACCTCAAGAACCGCAACCATTGTTTTCGACTGGCACGCAAGTAAAACAAGTGAATCGGAATAAGTTGACGATACCAAATAGCGAAGAATTTGATAATTGCGTTAGTTCAACACCTGTACAAAATAAATTAACACTTCCGAGTACAAATTATGATTCGAAAACACCTTTACACGCATCAACACTTCCGGCAAATTATACAAATTCACGAGGAGTAAATAGTAATGATTATTTAGTTGAACCAGGTTATGCGTTTATTTCTAAAAGTCCTACTCCTAAAAAAGCTGGAAGAAAAACTCATGGATCTCTTGGTAGTATTCATGGAACAGATAGTTTTCATGATAGACGGAATGGTTCAGATCATACGGAAACCAGTCCGAACCTAGATGATATATCTGATTTACTTCATTATGTCGATGAAGTTGAAGATGTTCCTAATACAAAAGGATCTAATGTTTCGATAAGTCAACTTTCAAACGTTGCAAGTTCAGGTTATCAAAGTTTTGCTTATAGTCAATCAAGCAGTCCTATTGACTTAACCATAAACAATAATACAAATGGTGTCAAGTTCGAAACAAATATGAAAGGTCCAGATAAAGTACGGTTAATAAAGAAAGGATCGGAAAATAAATACGATATATTAAAATACCCGTACGGTCAGAAATATATTCATAATTCTAAATCTCAAGCTTTAGCATTTGCTAATCCAGTTTACAGTATGGAATATATACCTAAGCCTTTAGAAACTTCTAGTTCCGATGAACATTTAAATAATTCCGATACAAAAATTGTTGAAAATCCAATACATCCAACAACAAAAGATGTTAATCGTTTTAATAATTACGCTGAAGATCCATGTAAGATTGGACGTAAAGTATTAAATACACCGCAACCTAGAATAAATTTACTTACGCAATGTAATCTAGGAAAAAAGACTAATCATCAGATGCAAAAAATGCAAGATTTTGATATTACACATCAAAATCCTGATGTAACCAATTCATTTGACAATCGTGTTTATTTTAAATCACAATTTGACAATATCCATGACAAACCTTATGTGCCTTATAAAATTAATGAAGAACGTACTGATAGAAAATCAAATTTAAGTGAAAAACATTTCCGAAGATTATCGTTAGAGAGTGCTAGAGATTTATCGGATAGTTCAAGTGAGACTGATGAATTACCGCTTTATCATACAACTGGTAGACATCGTAAATGTCATAGGAGTGTTGATCATTACGAGAAGGAAATTGAAAGACTTCAGTCATCGGTTGATTTGTTGAGACATAAATTGGAACATGTTACATTAGGGAGTGGACTCGATGTTAGTCAACCAGAAGGGGAGAGCAAAATGAAGGCCATTATTGCAAGGTAATTAAAATGTCTAATTTTTAGGGTTTTGTCGGTATAATATGTTACATTTTGTAATCTCATGTAATTTTAAAACAATTATTGCCAAAAATGTGTTAAGAAAAACTCTCGTCCAACACCTTATAACCCAGGGGGGGGGGGGTAATTACTAAGAAATCTGAGTAATGCACATTAATTAAAGCATTATTATTAATGTGAACCGTGTAGTCTATTCTAAGCGATTAGGCGGAACTAACCGGAATTTGCTTTTTTGTAAGTTGTCATTAGCTATTTTTAGGGTTTTTTAGGTATGTCAAAAAACCCTTATACCGTCATTTTTCGTCTGTCTGTCTGTTTGGTAAAAATTGTAGCCCAACGGCTAAACCTAGAGAGTTGAAATCTGGCATGCTTATACAACTCTTTGACCCGCACATAGGAAAAATACTAGAACATCTAAAAAACATATCCCCCTAAAAATATAAACAAATAGGTGCTCATGGAAAAAAAAAAAAATTCTACTTAATACTGAGTATAATCTGTCTCAATTTGTAATACGAAACTAAATCTGGTTACTTTGGTGACTGTTGTGGTGTAAATAGACTTTTTTGAAACCATGTAAACTTGTAAATCTGGCTTTCACATTTTTGGTGAAGTTTCATTATACTGAGGTTATATTCACTCAAAAACTACATGTCAGATACCAAATTGAGATGTCAAATTTGTGATTGACATGTTTAATATTTTGAATTATATACAAATATTTATTTCATCTTATTTCGCTTATTCATAATTTCTGTTCTGGTTGTATAAAATATATTTCAAATACTTGTCAATTTGTGTTTTATACAATTTGTGTTAGTAAGTTGACATATAATTTAATGTCATAATTGACATTGTCAAATATTTTGAAAGGTGTAAATTCAGAATTACCACCCTAAGATGATATTTTAAATATACAACATAAAAAATTAAGTTTCCCTGTTAGTTTCGTATTACAAAATGAGACAGATAATACGGTATTAAATGAAAGCCCTAAATACGTGGATTAACGATCAAAATTTTATTTTTGCAAAATAAATTATTTTGACGCGATTTTTGCCAAAACTGTGCAAAAAATTGTCCCACACCCTGTAGCCTAGATAGTTTGAACTAAAAATGTGAAAAATGCTAAGTAATGTACATTTATGTGAACCGGAATAGCACAACAGGAATTTTTGATCAGATTGTTTTCGAAAAATAACGCATTTTTTGTGTTTTTTGCTGGACCATGTAAAATATTGTAATACAGTAAACCAGCATGCTTTGATAGTGTAATGGTTAGCGTTCTCGCTTGCTAATTTGCAAACTAGGGTTCGCTCCGATCTCAAACCAATTTTATTTTTTCTGTTTTTTTTGCATTTTTATTTTGTTTAAATAATTTTTTCAAAATTTTAGTTATATTTGGGCAAATGTTGCATTTAATTTTTAAAAGTGTAAATTCAATAACCAGGAAATTGTTTAAATTGCATAAACGGAATCAGAGGGGCGGAATTATGACTTAAAACAACCAATGGAAGCCATAGGCGAAATTTTCAAAATCTTAATGAACCTTGCTATATATATATATATATAAAAAAAAAATACTGCATATATTTACAAACCTAAATAATGGTATTAGGCATTCGAATTAAAATTAACAAAAAAAAAATATATTTTTACATAAAATTTGTTTTGGCGTCCCAAATAATCATCATTCACTTTCAATATAAAAAAATGAACTTTCCCTCTTAGTTACATATTGAGAAGTGACATTACCGTTGGCGGCGTTGTTTTTCAAGGCAATATGGGTGAATTGTCTAGTATTCAGCTGTCAATATGCTAACAGCGAACAGGTTAATTTAAGCACAGTACATTTTTATTTAATGAAAATGTATCTATCGACATTCTAACAAAAAATTAACACTAGAAAATATGTAATAATTTCAAATAGTACTACAGTCGCGTAGTACAATATTTGACCACCAGACTGCGTATCCGAGCGTGTCAGTTCTCAATTACAAAATGAAACATATACACAAATTTTTTTCTCATAAGTTTTCGATTTTTTTGCAATACCATGCTTACAATATTTATCAGGCTGTAGAACTGACTCGTACTTAAGTACGGTCGTAAGTCTACAGATGTTTCTCAACCAGTAGTCCGTGGATCTTAAATTTATTTCCCTATAGAATATGCAAATGCCATTTCCTGCACTCTAGTAATGAAATATCAACTAGACGTATTAAGTAAACGAAACTGGTTAACATTTTGTATTTTCCTAGATTGATAACGGTTGAAGAAGAACTACGTAGAGAACAACAGAAGATGTCGATGGCTTTATCCCACAAGCAGCGAGTAATAGAAGCTCAGGAACATAGGATAGCAGCCCTTGATGCCACAAATAACCGCCTCCTCTCAGCGCTCAGCACATTGAAAGAACGTTATCTGTCTGGGGTAAATAATAGTAATTTATCAGTAATGGACTCGGCAGATCCCAATGAAAATAATCTGCTAACAGATATATGTGATATGAAAGCGTCTACATGCTAAACAAAACAGTAAATTTGTTGTAAATTTCAATATTTATAGCGATAATTTATTTTTATTGATTTTTTTAATTACTTTGTAATTATCATTATTTTAAAATCAATTGTACAGTAATGTTTCTCATTTATTTGTAAATTAATTTTAATTTTATTTAGTTATAAGATCCAAAATTAATTAGTTATTACATATTTAATATTAAGAAATATTAGAAATGTATTAAAGCTTACAAAAACGAAGTGGCTAATACACGTTTGATAAAATTTACATTTGACACATAAAATTCTGTTTTATTTTAATGTTTTTTCTTGTATATGATTTTATACGTTCAAAATTTATCACATAACTACAACGCATTATTTTCTTTTTTATTCACATAATAGACTATTGGTGACTCAACTTAACGCGTATCCCTCTAGCGGCAAAAAAGCGAACACTTCGAAAAAGGTTACTGTCATTGTTTACGTATAATTCACCATGTGTTTTATTGTTTCTGACCATTCTCACTCCATTTTTACAGCGAATAAAGTGATAAATTTAAGAAAAACAGATTAAATACTCCTTGTTGTGTGTATGGTAGTCAATCACAGGAAGAACATCTTCGAATATAAGCAACTTTTGACGCCGTTGAACGTTGACGCAGAACACCTAACCTCAGTTTTTACTGAATGGTAAAGTGTTTGTATGTATAAATAACTTGCATACAACATAAATAACATCACACACAAGTCTTCATCATCTATTATACTTTTAATAAAAGAAAGCGCACGTATAAACACAGATATAGGTTGTCACGTGACACTTGACGGCGTTAAAAATGATTGCATTGTGTGCAGGCGAAAATCTCAACGGCGCTAACGCAACGCCGTCGCAAATGACGGCGCGCTGTGCATTCTGTTCCAGGCTTTAGACATATCAACCACAATTTTGAAATGTCAATTTGGTATCCGACATGTAGTTTTTGGGTGAATATAACCTCAGTACAATGAAAGTTAACCAAAAATTTAAAATACATTTACACATTTCCTATTTACACCACAACAGTCACCAAAATAACCGGATCTATGAGTTTCGTATTACAAAATGAGAATTATAGTATTTTTGGGAAACATGATTGTACATGTCATTAAAACAATTTTGCAGTGAATTTTATTTATTATTTTTTATTGTTTTACTTCTTTAGATATGTAATACCTTATTTAAGATTTATGTATAGGATAATTTATGATAAATAATTTGACATTTTAGTGCATTTTACAAAATGTACTAAAATTCGGTTGTTTCAACCTCTGGCCAATATCCAAGATGGACAATGCATGCCATATGTAATCCACAACAGTGTTGTGTCGTCAACATTATGGTCCGGTTACACGATGCCAGTAACTTGTGCAAGTTGTTTTGTCATTTACACGTATGCCAGTAACTAATACAATGTTCCATTACTCGACGAAAGTAACCGCGGTTGAAGTTTCCCGTTCCGAAAGTGTAGGATATTAACCTTTTCAGGAAAATTGTTAGCTTTCGGGACGCGGTTACTGAAAATTTTGGTTACTTTTTTGTAACCAAACTAACCGTGGAAATATCGCGGTAACCACAACTTACCACGACTTTACCGCAGAGATGGGCGTTTACGCGTAAACTTGAATTTTTTACGTCTACGTGTAAATTTACCGTAGACAGCGTAGAGAAGTGTAGACTGTGTAGACACGTAGAATCTAGCGTAGAATAATGAAAAATGAGGTTATGTAACGTTTAAAAAAATAAAATACCGCCAGTTTTAAGCAGAAGAGGCAGTAAAGAACTCAAATTTAATATTTTTGACAGCTTCCTGATTAAAACAACTACTAACTTTTAATTTAATTTTACTTTGGTAGTTCATACAGACAGAAACCAAGTAATTTATATTGTCCATAACAACATACGATTTGTGAGATAACATTTTTGGAAACAATATATGTAATTAGGACTACATAAAATTGAAATAAACATGAACATTAAAGTAAACTATTTACATTATTACCATTTACAACTATTACCATTCTATTATTTCAAATATTACATTTAAACGTACTGCGCATGTACAGTTTACATTCTACATTCGACACGTAAACAAAGGCATATTCTACTTGACATGTTTACGCGTAAAATCTACATTAGTCTACATCATGTATTCTACGCGCCCATCACTGCTTTACCGTAACGAATAACCGCGACCGCGGTAGTTAGGTGTGCAGTTACGGAACATTGTATTATTTAAGTAACCTTGCAAAGAACCCGAAACACACTGCAAAATGTAGATGATTCAAATTATTTTTTATGCTTAAAACCGTCTTTTTAACGCGCCAATATTCGATGTTTAACCTAATTTTATGTTGCGTACGTCTTTCACACCTGTAAACAAAAATGAACCTCCGCCGATAACAGCATTTATTAAAAAAATCTGTGTCAAATTGATTTTAGAAGAATTAATTGATAACTCAGAAGATATTGTGGCGCACCTACCAATTAAAAGGATTACCTGACACTCCCATACCCGAGTAAACTGATTATTTTTTATTTTCTCCACTTCTTGGTGGTAGGTTGTGCGGAGGGATTTAATTTTATTTTTTACTTCCACGGTATCAAAACCCTCAATGTGTATTTTTGTAAAACTTATGTTGATTATTATTTTGTAAATAAATGGTCGCCATTTTGAAATGGTTAACATAAAAATATGATTGTTTGGTGTCATTGTAAAGCTAATTTAATGTACTTTTAGGAAAAAAATATAAAATTATCGATTCCCTATGCTAGATCAAAAGTTGACATCATTTCCGGTGAAACCGGAAGTGCCTCAGAATTCTTATAGTAACCTTTAGATGGGCCTTTTTGTCTAGTTAAACTTTTGTTCTGAAGATTTTTTGTATCTTTACAAATAAAGGAGATTTTCGTGGTGCCCTGTTTCAAACAAACACCCTGTGTATGAGGGAGGTATTGTGATCATGCCGATTTTGACATTTCGATGGATCTCCACGAATTGAGGTCCCTACATAACGTTTTGACTATTTTTAACTGTCTGTCGGTCTGTCTGTCCGTCCGTCCGTCCGTCTGTCTGTCTGTCTGTCTGTGTACATGTGTAGAGCAAATTCGGCTGAAAGGATTTTTATGAAACTGCATATTTAAGCTTTTGAAATCAATGGCACGAATTGATCACCTCTTGGTAAAAATCGGTTGACTAGAAATGAGAGTTTACTCGTGTCGATTTTAAGATTTTTGCGAATATTTAGCAACAGAAAATTATTTCGAAAAAAATTATTTAATAAAAGTTGCTATAAATGCAATAACTAATAACTTTTATTTGAGACATTTTTTGATATAACGAAAAATCTTTAATTTTTTGAACTTTTTTTGTATCTATTTTTTCATACTTATATGTAACGTTTCCATGGTCATGATAAATAATATCTCTGTTAGAAAATATTACGCCAAGTTATTTCTACTCTGCTGCTAGAAGGTATTTTATACAAGTACTTTGTGACGGCGGTCGGTCCTGTGGTGGCTGATTTTTTTTTTTAATAATAAATGTCACTTGTTTCTATATTTTTACTGTTTGAATTTTAATTTTTCACATGCTAACATGAAACATGAAATAATCCAAGCAAGTTCTTTTCTCGTGCCAACCTAAAAGAACCCTTTATTTCCACTTAAACCAAAGTAACAGACTATATATAGGCTATTCCAAACCTTTAGTCAACTAGATTTTGCAATCTAGTAACTTTTATAGTTTGATTCGAGCTTTTAACCGTTTTGGTTAAGCTTTGTAAATCATACTTACACTAAAAATTTTTAAGTAAAGGTTAATATCATTATAAAATGTAATTTTTAGTATATTTTAATTTTTTGTGTCATTCTTAATACAAATTTCCCATTTATTTATTTTTAAAATATGTAAAAATCCGTCAATTTTTAATAAATGTCATTCGTTTCCATGGTTTCACTGTTGGAATTTTAAATTTTCACATACCAACATGAAAAATTAAACAACCCAAGCAAGGTCCCTTTTCGGGACAACTTAAAAGAACGAAATTCCCATTTAGTTCCGCCTAACTGTTTGGATTAGCCTTTACTGTCTTCACTTTACATTTAGAGCTGTGAAGGGTCGCTTGCTTTACCTTATGACAAACTTGTAGTGACAATCAACAGTGCACAAGTCATAGCGTATAGTTTACTAATTTTATAGCTGTGAATGCAGCTTTAAGCGTGTTCTACATTATACTTTATTTGTCAATTTTCTAAACTTTTTTCTTTGAACTAGAAGTTGTCAAAGTTTTAATACAATTTATTTTTCAATTTTTTGGTAGAGAATGAAATTCTTACACGTGTTTCAGTTCATTTAAAGTACCAACATAAATATATAATTCTTATCTTGTCAAGTGTTTATAACCTAGCTATTAGATTTGTAAAATTACTAATTTACGTACAAAACACAATTTATATATTCACTTATTCAAACCAATGATCAACAAAACACTATTAAACACGTGGTAATACAAAATATTTACAATTGCGTAATTTTAATGTTGGTACTGTTGTTAAACTTGACAATGTTTTCAAGAAAAGTTTGTCCAATTCTAGTTTTCAATAAAGTTGACCTTGACTACATAAAGTGTTCTACACTGTACAATTTCACTGATTTATTCCTAGTACAAGTTCTAGTCAAAGAAATAAGTATAAAAATTTGACGAGAATTGTATATGTAGAACACGCTTTAGATTTGCGGATTTGACATTGGGAAACACTGTTATTTTAATCTCAATTTTTCATTGATTGTATCACTTATTTGTACATGCATGTAGATATGTATATGTGTAAAAATATTAAGAGCACAAAACATTATTATAAGAAATTTTATTACTAAAGAAATCACAGTATTCTTTATACAAATGTATTATTAACATAATTATATTTCTATATAGCCAAAGATGAAATAAAATTATATACATAATAAAAATATATTCTTAAGATATTTTGCGTTTTATTTATCCTTTTGTATAACCACAGTATATACTATAGTCGGATTGCTGATAAGTGACTGTTCGTTGCTACAAGTATCGATATTCAATACGATATGCTTTCTCTGTCTATATCATTTATAATTATTTGCATACCCATAGTAACGTATAGTGACCCAAGTTGACAACTAACCTTCAAACTATTTGAATAAAAAACAGCATTAGAAAGAAACAGCATGATTCGTAGATATCTTTACTAATTAGAGCGCGAAAATAAATTTACAGCAGTACTCGAACAAACAAAATTATTAATTTTAAGGTTATGATTATAAATAAGGAAAAATGTATACTCATACGTAAATTTTGGATTATAATTTGTTGTTTATTCCAGCAGATTTAAAATTAAAGTTTGTCAATTTAATAATTGACCATATTTTACACATATTTTAGTGTCAAATGTGTCAATTATAATAATATGAAAAACTTGTATGATTTATAAAAATCAACTCTTATAAAACTCAAAATAACACTCAACAAAAACAAATGGCCATTTGTAGAATACTGCGTCTTAACAGATCAGCGCGTTTTAGAGCTGGCAACGTCGACAAGCAAGAAAAGGATAGCGTCATTGTGTAAACCCATTAGAGAGTATGAAAAAGAACTACTCCATATGGCCTGTACTGCAAACTCACCTTTGAACGCACTATAGATCTAAAATTTATTATTTAATGCAATCGTTAAAAATATAGTAGTACTCCTGTAGGAAATAGAATGATATTAAATGTGTTACAAGAGTACTAAATTGGAATTTTATGGAACGAAAATTATAATAAAATCAATAATTTCATCATTGTTATCGTGTAATAGGGATAACTTCTAGTAACTTCTTATTACAGTTGGCAAAAATTTCAGTGTTCCCAACTTATTTTTTTTTTTTTTGTCGCACTCTTGACACAGTATATCCTCTTGACCTAAGCCGAGTGAACAGCTTATATATAAACCATATGTATAGATGTAATTTACTTTCTAATTAATGTTCTTTATTAAATTGTTTACAAAATACCAGTGATGGGCGCGTAGAATATATGATGTAGACTAATGTAGATTTTACGCGTAAACATGTCAAGTAGAATATGCCTTTGTTTACGTGTCGAATGTAGAATGTAAACTGTACATGCGCAGTACGTTTAAATGTAATATTTGAAATAATGGAATGGTAATAGTTTAAATAATTTACTTTAATGTCTATGTTTATTTCAATTTTATATAGTTCTAATTACATATATTGTTTCCAAAAATGTAATCTCACAAATCGTATGTTGTCATGGACAACATAAATTACTTGGTTTCTGTCTGTATGAACTACAAAAGTAAAATTAAAGTTAGCAGTTGTTTTAATCAGGAAGGATCAGGAAGCTGTCAAAAATATTAAATTTAAGTTCTTTACTTCTTCTTCTACTTAAAACTGGCGGTATTTTATTTTTTAAACGTTACATAACCTCATTTTTCATTATTCTACGCCAGATTCTACGTGTCTACACAATCTACACTTCTCTACGCTGTCTACGGTAAATTTACACGTAGACGTAAAAAATTCAAGTTTACGCGTAGACGCCCATCTCTGCAAAATACTTAAAAATGAATTAAATATTACATAAATAAGTTAAATTAATTTACGGATTTTAGAAATGTTATCCAATAAACACGGCTTCTATTTTTCACATATTTTTTTATTATTTCGAAGTTGGGAACACTTACCTTCTTGCCTTTAGCACATTTGACACAGACTCAAACCCCAACTTATTTATAGGGGAAGTATTTTAAGATCGCAGCGCTATTTCGGCAAACTTGGAACCTTCAAAATAGACATTCGTTACATATAAACAACGTGAATTTTACTTATGGAAAATGTTTACTGGTGGTTTTTGTAATTTTGCTACAATATTAATACTTGTTTTTATGCAATTATATTTTTATGCAAACATTTTTTATAAAAAAAAGCGCGACACAATGTCTATTTCTGTAGTTCCTTCAATCCCAACAGATGTCATATCGCTTAGCAATTTTTCCCTATTTTTTTTTGTCGCACCTAATGTGTCCTGCCTTGACCTAATGTGACCTGTCTTGACCTAATCCGAATATGAACTCTTGCAATCTCATTCGAACTCGTTTTATTTTTATGTTGGCTAACTTTGTTATCGTTGGTTGTACCGGGGAATCCCCCAACTATGACTTTGTCTAAATGAGTTCTGTAACGACTGCATTTCATTGCATTTGTGAACGCGCAGTTGCGAAGTGCGCAAGTTTTATATTAACTTCTCACTGTAAGTATATTATAATCCAAATTAATAAATATTTAAATATCAAATTAGTAATATGATTATCAAAATATAATTTAAAAGTAAGTGTTACTGTTTTTAGAGAGACTTGAATATTTGAAGGTTGAAAAGTTCATACGTGATGGCGTACAGAAGAAATAACTACAATGATATAACTGAATTTAGAGTCATTTTAGCGACTGCTGATATATTAGGGATGAGGATATCAACTGCAGATCAGGTTTTAACCAGTGGTGCCCAACTATTTGGAGAACTGTTCTCTAATGCACAGAAGAAAGGTTGGCAGGCTGGTTTTCAGTCATTATTTGAAGGTATAATTAAAGTTTTAAATCTAGAATAAACCTAATTTGAATTTTCCAAAAATAAGTACCAAGTTTCCACCCGTAAGGTGGGTTTTTCATAAGGTGACCATTTTCTCGAGAAGGCAATATGGGACGGAGCAAAAAAAAGGTCGTCCCTTCCAATATAAGTGAAGAGCAAAAAAAAAGGTCCTCACCTCCCAAATATAAGTAAAGAAAAAAAAAAAAAGGTCCTCACCTTTTACATTTTTTTTTGTACACCATACGAGTCAAGTTAAAAAGTTACCAAAAGTTAATACAATTTCTTCTAGGTTTTGAAAATGATTCAGAGAGAATCGAAACTAGTCAGCAAATAAAATATGTTTTAACTATTTGACAAGAAAAGAACTTAGTTTTGTTAGACAGATACCCAAAAAAATTAATACTTAACCAAATCATAAAAGGTAATCCTCAAATAAATATTCATGTAGTTAATTTTTCAGATATTGCTGAAGAAACTGTGCCTCTATCTAAGATAAATACATATAAACCATTGACCACATATTTGATGCATGATTTAAAACCAGGATTGGAAAAAAAGTTGGTCGATTCATTTCAAATATTATTGGTACCATATATGAGCTCGGGAGAAATGGTTATTGAAATTGCTAAAAGAGTAGCAAAATCAAAAGAAGAATTTACCACAACAATGAAAAGATTTTTAAACAATCATTGTAGTGATTCGGTGATATTGTATTATGTTGACTGTATGATGCATACAGTTTAAAGATAGGTGAAACCCACAGTTTTCACAAGTATCTCATACAAAACTAACAATTTGAAATAAAATTAGTAACAATCTCTACAGAACATTTTGTAGATACAGCAAATTTTTACGAGGGCTACCCTTTAAGTTTTTACAAAAACTAAGAAAGAAAACATTTTTTTTTTGGAACTAACTGTTTTATTGCTTTTCAAAATATTCACCTTGAAGATTTATACACTTGTAAGCGTTCAAACCAATTCTCGAAACAATTTTTCCATTCTGAAGCAGTGTTGCCACCTGAGAGGGAATTCGACAAAAAAAAATCAGCCGTAGCCACCACAAAACCGACCGCCATCACAAATTTCTTGTATAAAATACATTCTAACAGCAGAGTATTATATTATTTTATTGTCCGTTAGTCTTTCGACCACATGACCAGAACAGCAGAGTAGAAATAACTTTGCCTAATATTTTCTAACAGAGATATTATTTATCATAACCATGGAAACGTTACATATAAGTATGAAAAGATAGATACTTGCAAAAATATTTCAAAATTTTTTCGTTTTATCAAAAAATGTCTCAAATAAAAGTTGTTAGTTATTGCTTTTATAGCAACTTTTGTTAAATACATTTTTTCGAAATATTTTTCTGATGTTAAATATTCGCAAAAATTTTAAAATCGACACGAGTAAACTCTCATTTTTAGTCAAACGATTTTTACCAAAAGTTGACCAATTGATGTCAAAAGCTTAAATATGAAGTTTCATAAAAATCCTTTTAGCCAAATTTGCTCTGTAAGTGTACACAGACAGACCGACAGACATCATGCTAAAAATAGTCACGTTATATAGGAAGCTCAATTCGTGGGGATCCATCGAAATCTCGAAATGTCAAAATCGGTATGATCACAATACCTCCCTTATACCCTTTTCACACTAGATCTTTAAGACGAGTGAACTTAAAGTTCACCGATGTTTAAGATCGGTATGCTTTCACACTTGATGTTTAAATCTCTGGTGCTGTCATCAGCTACAGTAATTTTGTCCTTAAGTTACCGTCATGAAATTACCAGTTTTGAACTGTCTGCGCAGACGCACATTTTGAATTATTATAAACAATTAAGGATATTTCATTTCATTCTACAATAAAGGTACTACAATAAAGAATATATTACACCTGTATTAACATGTAAGTCGATACATTTTATCTCAATTATTGTAGCTCTGTATTTTATTAAACAAATTATTAAAATAAATAATTTTATTATAACAATAAGTATAAACTTCTTATAACGTCGATATAATACAGTATTCTTGTTTATGATAATGTAAAATGTTGACAGCACAAATTCAAGGAGTATTTTTTTATAACAGAAATTAAGTTGGCAATGCGGACGAAGTTTAAGACGCAGATCTCTGTCTTAAACATCGCTTGTATTTAGACGAGACCATACGGTTTCACATTAGCGTTTAAAGATACATTCACTTTAACATCCGATCTTAAAGATCTAGTGTGAAAAGGGTATTATATATGTTGGCGGTCGGTAAAAAGGGAATTTTCCATATCTGATAGATTGTTGTTTTTTTTATTATTTATAATTAATTCCTTCAGTCTTACTTACTTCAAAAATTAGCGCTATTAATAGATGTTATTATTACTTATATGTTCACGTAGACGTAAAATTATATGTTTACGGGTCTACGTCAATTGAAAACTAGGTCTGGTTACTTTGGTGACTTTTGTATTGTAAACAGTCTTGGCTGTAACCATGTGAACTTGTAAACCTGGCTCTTAATTTTTTGGTTAAGTTTTTTATAATAATAATAGGAATAAGAAACAAAAAATTAAATTTTCCTACTAAATGAAAAAATACTCTATTAAATCTACGTGTAATTACTTTTTTTTTTTGTATGGGCAAGGGAAGTTTCTTGAGAAAAAGGGAATTTTTGCAGTACCTTTCTTTCAGTAGTCTTTCAAAATGGCGGATCATAGTTTCCGGCTGTACAGTGGCGTAGGACCATTTATTTAAATAATTGTTATCGGTAAAAAAAGAAAAAAATAGATTGAGTTAAGCTTTTGATCATTTTGTTTAACGAAAGCCTACTTTAATCGTAGAAAAGTGAGCTAGTGACAACTTAAGAAAAAAAAAATTCCTTTTAGTTCCGCTTAAACGTTTGGAAACTTGTGATCTGTGGGTGTCATATCTGCCCATAACCTAAAATCTGGAAAAAACTGTTTTAAAATAATGACTGAAAATCATTTTTTGAGTAGTATTCATACTTTGTCAAAAAAATGTATTCTAGTTTTAAATCTATATGAATAAAATTGGTGAAATCAGTTTTTTATTTTTTCGCCCTCTTCATTATTTCATTTATACACATTGCAAGTGATAATAATAATAATGCTTTATTTAATAATTAGCTGCCCCGCCCGGCTTCGTCTGGAGACATTCCTTGTTACTGACTAAATTTTAAAAATATCAGCAGTGGCCACCACAGGCCGACCGCCATCATAAAGTATTTGTATAAAATACATTCTAGCAGCAGAGTAGAAATTACTTGGCCTAATATTTTCTAACAGAGATATTATTTATCATGACCACGGAAACGTTACATATAAGTATGCAAGTTTTTGTCCAGCACCCTTTTACCAAAAAGGGTTAAACCAAAAATCTGAAAAAATTATAGGTAATGTATATTGATCTGAGCCGGAAACGTACGAGAGGATTTTTTGATCACATTGTGTTTTTGGAAAATATGGCAGGTTTTGTTTTTATGAAAAAATTATTTATTTTTTTAATTCATGGTTAAATTATGGGTAGTAATGTTGTTTTTTTTTTGTATTTATAGCTAAGATAGTACGTATATATTTTTGGAATTAAAAATATTAAAAAAATAATATATTTTTTTAATAGTTGCGAACTGAGTTACTCACACCAGGGCTTCTTGAACAACATTTTTTTTGCGGACCCCATCCCAACCCTAGGCATTTTACGTCGTTCTTGAGACTGAATTTCTGGCTCAGTAATATCATAGGCACTACGTTATAATAAATATTGGTAAAAATGTATCGCTGGTTATTTTAATAAATGATCTTGCGCATTTATAGAGAGTAACATTTTTATTAGCATATAGAATAAAAAACATAAAATGAATAAAAATAATAGTAAAAAGAATTAGAAAAGTTACAAATTATAATACTTTAAGCTCATACAAACATTTCTTGGTCAAATATTGGTCAAAATAGATCTTATTATAATATGTTTTCTGTAAATAATTTGCAGTTGAATAAAAATAATTAAATTTTTCCTAATTATTGTTTAGTTATGTCAATAACTAGTTAGGTAACAACAAATACAAAAAGTCCTGACCATGTAGGATTTTTATTAAATGAGTTATTTGAATAAAAGCGAAAAGTTGGAGGATGTAAAGTTAATGTCAAAATTGTTTCGCGGACCACAGTTTAAGAACCGCTCTTCTACACTGTAAAATATTTCTTATTAATCTAATGAAGACTTGAATACGCAGCAAATGCAGAAAAAAAAAAAACGCCGGGATATTTGGCAAGTTATTTAAATTTTGTTTAAAAAAATTAAATGGAAGCTCTTAGTTCTCAAATAACGAAAGTGATTATCAAAAAAACTGTTGATTTTGATGTGATAAAAATACCTAGACATTCAGTATTATGTTGACTTCTTACACCTATTAAATACCTGCAAAACCCTGAAATGTGTGAAAATTACACTTCACATCAATTTTTAGGGTTTTGTAGGTATGACCAAAAAACCCTTATACCGTCATTTTGTCGTCTGTCTGTCTGTCTGTTCGGTTAAAATTGTAGCCAAACGGCTAAAACTAGAGAGTTGAAATTTGGCATGCTTATACAACTATTTGACCCGCACATAGGAAAAATACTAAAACATCTAAAAAAACATACCCCCCTAAAAATATAAACAAATATGTGCTCATCGAAAACAAATATATTTTTTTTAAATTCTGAATAGAGTATCAAATGAAAGCCCTTAGTACGTGGATTAACGATCAAATTTTTATTTTTGCAAAATAAATTATTTTGATGCGATTTTTGCCAAAATTGTGCAAAAAAATTTTTGTCCCACACCCTGTAGCCCAGATGGTTTAAACTAAAAATCTAAAAAAATTCTAAGTAATGTATATTGGTGTGAACCGAAATAATACAACAGGAATTTTTGATCAGATTATGTTTTCGGAAAATAACGCATTTTTTGTGGTTTTTGGTTCACAAAGTACAAAAGTTGTACCAATGTAAGACACTCACATGCAAGGCGTACGATGGCGTAACGGGTTAGAGCGCTGATGTCGGAAGCTAAAAATTCTCTGGAAAACGAAGGGTTTCGAGTTCGAGTACGGAGTGAATTTTATTTTTTCTGTTTTTTTTTTTTGCATTTTTATTATGTAGAAATTATTTTGTCAAAATTCTAGTAATATTTTGACAAATGTTGTATTTAATTTTTAAGAGCGTAAATTTAATAACCAGTCTTATTATATGATTAACAGACGATAAATTATTTTAAAAATATCGTTCATTTTGCCGTGATTACTACAAAGTAAAATTTGTCCTACACACTCAGCATACCGCCTTCACTTATTATATACCTGCGAAACCCTGAAATGTGTGAATATTCACACTTCACATCAATTTTTTAGAATTACAGTGTGATTCATTTTCGAACTGTGTACTTCTGAATATAGATAAGATAATTTACAAAATGATAAAAACTACGCTGTACATATACGATATCGTATGTAATATCTTCAGCAGATAACGCTAGTTACGTTGCGTGAAAAATAATTCTAAAATGAAAATATATATTATATTGTGCATTTTAGCATATTATGTGACTTCTGGTAAGTATTACGATTAATAGACTTCTTATTATATATATAACACTTTTTATATTTTCTAAATTTTCAAACTATAGATATTTACTTTTAAAATCTAATATTAAGTGTACCGGAAAGCTTTTTAGTTTTTTTAGGGTTTTGTAGGTATGACCAAAAAACCCTTATACCGTCATTTTGTCGTCTATCTGTCTGTTCGGTAAAAATTGTAGCGAAACGGCTAAACCAAGAGAGTTGAAATTTGGCATGCTTATACAACTCTTTGACCCGCACATAGGAAAAATACTAAAACATCTAAAAAACATACCCCCCTAAAAATATAAACAAATATGTGCTCATCGAAAACAAAAATATATTTTTTTTAATTCTTAGTAGGGTATCAAATGAAAGCCCTTAGTCCGTGCATTAACGATTAAATTTTTATTTTTGCAAAATAAATTATTTTGATGCGATTTTTGCCAAAATTGTGCAAAAAAATTTTTGTCCCACACCCTGTAGCTCAGATGGTTTAAACTAAAAATCTAAAAAAATTCTAAGTAATGTATATTGGTGTGAACCGAAATAGTACAACAGGAATTTTTGATCAGATTATGTTTTCGTAAAATAACGCATTTTTTGTGGTTTTTGGTTCACAAAGTACAAAAGTTATACCAATGTAAGACACTCACAGGCAAGGCGTACGATAGCGTTATTGGTTAGAGCACTAGCTAAAACTCGCTGGTAAACGAAGGGTTTCGAGTTCGAGTACGGAGTGAATTTTATTTTTTCTGTTTTTTTTTTTTTGCATTTTTATTATGTTGAAATTATTTTGTCAAAATTCTAGTTATATTTTGACAAATGTTGTATTTAATTTTTAAGAGCGTAAATTTAATAATTATCTTATTATATGATTAACAGACGATAAATTATTTTAAAAATATCGTTCATTTTGCCGTGATTACTACAAAGTAAAATTTGTCCTACACACTCAGCATACCGCCTTCACTTATTATATACCTGCGAAACCCTGAAATGTGTGAATATTCACACTTCACATCAATTTTTCGTTTTTATTATTAGTGCAGTATGCGAACTAGTCACGACTTATTCGCTGAATTAAACAGACGTTTTTTGCGTTTTGATTAAACTCTGAAATCTTGAGTACCTAATTATTGTTTTAGTTTAATTTTAAACCCTTGCATTTTAAAATGGCGGAAGGATTTTCATCAAAACATTTTTTTATGCTGTTTAATGTTGTATGAGGTATGAGTAGGGATGGGAATTTATTTTGGAATATCGATATATGCGCGATTCGATATATCGTAAGTGTGATATCGATATTCGATATATATCGAAGTAAAAATATCGATATTTTCGATATATCGAAATAATTAACACGTAACATGTAAGATATATAAATTACAGTTTTTTCTTGTTGGCTTGGCGGGAAAAGAAGTCGCCACTTGACAGACAATCACTTTACAGTTGGTACTCACCCAGCTACCAACCAACTTTCTAATATTTTCCTAGTTAACTGCTCTTAATCCTAATTAATTAAATATATATGTGCTGTCCACTTTCGTAAAGACAAACCAGATCTTTTTGGTTACTTTTATAGTGTATTATGGACTTGTTAGTGTAAATGTCAATCAAAAATATTCCTTACGCAGTAAAACTGACTTTAGATTTATTGGTAATGATCATTATTAAGAAAGTGACATTTTTTATACATTTTTAATACCAACATGACATATAATTTTAAAGGTGCAAATTATAAAATCAAAATTTCGTCTTACAGGCTATTCCAAGCGATTAGGCGGAACTAAATGGAAATTTCGTTATTTTAGGTTGTCACGAAAACCTTGCTTGGGTTATTTCATGTTTCAGTTTTGGTATGTGGAAATTTAAAATTCCAACAGTGAAACCATGGAAACGAATGACATATGTCAAATATAAATAAATGGATATTTTTATTAAGAATGACAAAAAATTAAAATGCAATGAAAAGGACATTTAAAGGCAATTATAATGACAATCAATTTAATCTAGAATTTAAATGTGAACATGATTTAAAAGTTTAAACCAAATCACCAAAAGTCCGAATTAATAGATAAAAATTACTAGATTTCAAAATCTAGTTCCGCCTAAACGTTTGGAATAGCCTACAGTTTGTTTTTACAAAAGTGAACAGCATATATTTAAATGTAAAAAATATACAAGAATACCGATATTTTGTACAAATATCGATATTTTGCGCGATATATCGCATTTCAAATATCGATATAAAAATATCGATATATTTTTCTAAAGTATCGATATTTTCGAAATATCGATATATCGTTCCCATCCCTAGGTATGAGTACCATAAAAAAATCTGCTACAGGTGCTACATAAAACATTTGCACTGTTTATGATGATAAACTAAGTGTACGCACATGTCAACAGTGGTTTAAAAAAAATTAATCAGGAAATTTATGCTTGGATGATGAACTTCGATCTGGAAGGCCCTATAAAGGAATAATTTATTATGAGATGTTAAAACCGGGGCAAAGTGTTAATTCTGTTCTCTTCTGTGAACAATTAGATTGACTGAGTCAGAACTTGACCAGAAATCGGCCAGAAATTGTGAATAGAAGAGTTATTCTTCAAGGCGGCATACAGACCAATTCTGTAACTCAGTTACTATGATCATTGTAACTAAATTTTTCACTATGAGCAAGGTCAGTTACTATCATGAATGAAAGTCATTATACTTTTTATAATATTTTATCTTGTAGTAACGTTATTACACAGTAACTTTTTACAGAATTGATCTGAATGTCTGACCTCATTCAACAAAAAAAAACACGTGAAAAATTTCCGAGCTTGATTGGGTGGTTCCAACACACCCACCCTACTCACCAGACATTTCACCCTCAGACTATCACTTATTTCGGTCACTAGAACACTTTTTAAGAAACAAGACACTTAGGCCCGGTTTTTCCACCTTCAGATAAAGTTCTAGGTAACTATCTGACAGATAAGGTTAATTGTAACTTCATCTGCTGAGTAAATGTCATCCCTTCTTTCTATACAAATGTATCTATCGGATAGTTATCTAACGGATAATGAGACTGACGTATTGGATTCACTGACTGGTATTGACATTTATTCAGCAGATGAAGTTACAAATAACCTTATCTGTCAGATAGTTACCTGGAACTTTATCTGAAGGTGGAAAGACCGGGCCTTAGAGATATGAACCATGTTAAAATGAGCCTTGAACAATTTTTTCCTTAAAAAAATCAGGAATTTTATAAATCGGGAATATTTTCTCTTCCTAATAAATGGCAGAGTGTTATAGATCACAATGGTAACTATTTTGCTCAATAAAGTATAATTTTACCGACAGTTAACATATATAAGGGAGGTATTGTGATCATACCGATTTTGACATTTCGAGATTTCGATGGATCTCCACGAATTGAGGTCCCTACATAACGTTTCGACTATTTTTAGTATGATGTCTGTCGGTCTGTCCGTCTATCCGTCTGACCGTCTGTCTGTGTACACGTGCAGAGCAAATTCGGCTGAAAGGATTTTTATGAAACTTCATATTTAAGCTTCTGCTATCAATGGCACGAGTTGATCAACTTTTGGTAAAAATCGGTTGACTAAAAATGGGAGTTTACTCGTGTTGATTTTAAGATTTTTGTGAATATTTCACAACAGAAAAATATTTCGAAAAAATGTATTGAATAAAAGTTGCTATAAAATCAATAATTATTAACTTTTATTTGAGACGTTTTTTGATAAAATGAAAAATTTCGAATAATTTTTGTAAAATTTTTCGAAATTTTTTTTAAGTCTCAATTTTTTCATACTTATATGCAGGGCTTTTTTATTTTTTTCGTTTCGGTTTTCGTTCCGGTTCAATTAAAAAATTATATATCAGTTCGGTTCCGGTTTTCGTTCCGGCAAAAATAACGGTTTTTTTTGGTTTTCGGTTCAGTTCCGAGTGATAAATTTTTAAATGCTTTTATTTTGGAAATTAATTTTCTACTATAATTCAGAAGTCATTTTTTTAATTTTTTTTTTTAAATTTGAAAAAATGTTATGCTGCATCTTTGGCTAGTAGCTCCCAAAGAACATACAAACTTACTTAGAGCTCTTAAAAATATTGAATGGAAATAACATTCCAAAAATTTACCTTCACAATACTTACAAAACATTTAAAATTCACAGAATTTTTGAAATTTGAAAAAATGGTGTACAGCACTTTAGGCTGTTAGCGCCCAAAGAACATACATACTTACAGCTGTTAAAAATATTGAAACGTAAAAACATTCCAAAAATTTACTTACACAATATACTTACAAAAAAATTAAAATCAACATAATTTTTTGAAATTTGTAAAAATAGTGTGCAGCATATTTGGCTATTAGCACCCAAAGAACATTAAACTTAAAGCTACTAAAAATATTGAATCGAAAAAACATTTTCAAAACCATTTTCCTGCACAATATTTACAAAAATCTTAAAACCCATAGAATTTTTTGAAATTTGAAATAATGGTGTACAGCGGTTTAGGCTATTAGCGCCCAAAGAACATACAAACTTACTTAGAGCTGTTAAAAATATTGAAACGTAAAAACATTCCAAAAATTCACAATACTTACAAAAAATTTAAAATTCATAGAATTTTTGTAAATTTAAAAAAATAGAGTGTAGCATTTTCAGCTATTAGCGCCCAAGGAACATACATACTTAGAGCTATTAAAAATATTCAATCGAAAAAACATAAAATTTACCTATACAATACTTACAAAAAACTTAAAATCCACAGAATTTCTGTAAATTTAAGAAAATGGTGTGTAGCATTTTCGGCTATTAGCGCCCAAGGAACATACATACTTAGAGCTATTAAAAATATTCAATCGAAAAAACATAAAATTTACCTGTACAATACTTACAAAAAATTTAAAATCCACAGAATTTTTTGAATTTTGAGAAAATGGTGTGCAGCATCTTTGGCTATTAGCTTCCAAGGGTTGTCGACTCAGTATAGGATGTCCGTTCTTAACCCTTCAATAGACACTCAACTTGTTTCATCACTATTGCACTTTTTCAAATTTTACTTTTTATAAAACTGGTAAAAATGTGTACACACAGCATTTATGGCTACTAGCGCTTAAGGTAGTTATTAATTTAAGGGTATTTTATACAAAAAATGCACTGGTCAACATGTGTTGTTACTTAGAACGTTACATCAACGAATGTGAACGAGAAATATTTGGAAGGATTAATGTAAGTAATGTTAAGTAAAGAACTTAATCCTCTTAATTAGTTTCGCTAATGAGAATTTTAATGTGGATTTTTTTGCGTAGTTCTGTATTGCGTAAACAATAAATGGTCCACGACAGTGCACAGCAATTTAAATATGAAAATTTAAAAATAATTTTTTAAATTTATAATAATTTTGTTAACCAGTATTAGCATTATAGGCTATTCTAAACATTTACGCGGAACTAAATTGCTTTTGCGTAGTTCTGTATTTTAACAACAAATGTATAAACAATAAATGGACCCCGACAGTGCACAGCATTTTTAAATATAAAAATTTAAAAAGGTTTTTTAAAATTTATTGCAGGGCTTCGAACCGTTATTTTTATCATTTCGGTTTTCATTCCGGTTCAATTAAAAAAATATATATCAGTTCGGTTCCGGTTTTCGTTCTGGCAAAAATAACGGTTTTTTTCGGTTTTCGGTTCAGTTCCGAGTGATAAATTTTTAAATGCTTTTATTTGTATTAGAAATTTATTTTCTACTATAATTTAGAAGAACATTTTATTCTTTATTTTGTAATAATCATACAAAGGCCGCTGCCAGGGGGGGGGTGTTTCTGGGCGTCCCCCCCTACCCTGAAATAATAGAATCGCAATTTATTTTTTACTGGTCAGAAAAATTACGATTTTTTTCTGCTCATCAGTTTAAAAAATAATCTTAAATAAAATGTAATTTATATTCACGCACATAACCATTATCTGAACCGAAATGAACCGATATTTTTTCGGTTCAGTTCCGGTTTTCGTTCCGACAAAAATAAGGATTTTTTTCAGTTTTCGGTTCAGTTCCGGTTCGAAGCCCTGCTTATATGTAACGTTTCCATGGTTATGATAAATAATATCTCTGTTAGAAAATATTAGGCCAAGTTATTTCTACTCTGCTGCTAAATAAATACATTATTTTATATAAGAACTTTATGATGGCGGTCGGTCCTGTGGTGGCCACAGCTGATTTTTTTCTTTCGATTTGTTTCTATTTTAATAATATCAAATAAACCAGGGGTGCTCAACCTTTTCATACCTACCACCCACTTTAGCATCTCTATAGGGGAAAAATTTTAAGATCGTAGCGCCACGCGGATTTTTTTGAAACCATTCTAAATCAGATACCACTTGACATTTACTAGTAAATAATAGCGAAAAGTGAATCAAAAAACGACAAAAAATAAATAATTGTTTGGGATTTTCTGATTTTGTGAAGTGACATTACTTGTAAACATCTAAAATACTACATTTTGTGATCTGGTTTTAAGTTATTGCGGTTTTCCATTGTCGATTATTTTAACTATATTGGGGGAAATTATAATTCCGGTATTGTTTACCAAGGGGTAGAAATCTACAATGCTGGGCATATAATATTGTGTGGAGTCACTGAAAAAAACAGAGAGTTCATAAAGATTTATGCATTATGCCTACAAACTTGTGCATTACAAACCCACACACAATATCAGGAATTTTCAAGATATGCGATAATAAATACAAAATTGAAAATATTTTTTGTAGTCACTATCCTTAAAATGTAATGAGCAAACTTTGATATAAGGGCTCACTTTTTTTCCAATTTTTAAATTGTTTATCTAAACATCGCGTCGATTCCTAACCTCTTGCTTTCCCAATTTTGTTTCGAACCGTACGGTGTCTGATATTAGTGGAAACAAATGAAACGATATTTCCGGGTTTCTTCTTTTCAATGAATTGCACATAGGCACACAACAATATGTATTATACATTTTTCAATGATTATAATAAAACTTTAAAAACAAACTTCATACAAAACCAGTACACAAAACGAAATGTTATCTGATGTACACAAGTTCATGAAACGCTCACCAGATGGTAGGGTGCTTAGCTGCAAATCCCTATTGGTAGAAAAATTTTCATACCGACCACCTGTTGTATAAGAATAATAACTTACCAAATACTTTCGAAAAATTTAGCTGCAACAATCTTTATAAAACAACTTACTGCATTCTCTTATTATTAAACACATTGGATGTCACAAAGTACCCTGTGTAACACAGTACCCACACTTCCCTTACCCGTAATTTTTGAGTAGAGGTTTAATGAAAATTTAGCGCCATTTAGTTTGACGTAAAGTGAACTAAACTTATGCGCGGGCGATAAAAATTGTATATTTTGAGAAATTTAACTATAAACAGTAAAGAATTTTATGAAAACTTAATGAAAATGTTTTTCAATAATGCTATGAAATTTTTTGCTATGTTTATGTTATGTCAATAATGCTATGTTTTTAAAACGTCAATTAAATTTAAAAATAAATGGAAAGTAGCCAGCATTGGACAAAACCCCTACCCAGTGGCGTAGTGTGGGTTTCAGCCGCCCGGGGCGGATGCCAATTTCGCCGCCCCCTTATTTAGGTATTTAAATCTAAAAGGCTCCAAAATTTACAGAATTTGCCGCCACCACCGCCTCCGCTATGCTACACCACTGAGATTACATACAATTTTTCGAGTTTCGAGAAAGTTCAATAATTTAACAATCACAACACGCACTTAAAGAAAATCATGAATTGTAGCAAGTTAATTTAGTCCATGTGAATTGGACGACTGATGTTGAAGGTGTTATTAGACAATATTGAACTCTATTCTTTATATGAAAGAATCGATTCTCGCTGAATATTCGTTGTGAACAATCCGAGCACAAAATAAAACGCGGGGAATTACCGCAAGGTAACCATGTCAGACATATGTCTGACATGGCGCATGTAGAACTTCTTAGTGTCAGACACATATGGTCGACGTGGCGATTAACGTGTTAAAGAAAGGGTATTCCCCGGTTCCGTCACAGATTAAATAATAAAAACTTCCGTGCTCATTTTCCGTCTTCAAAGAAATGGTTCAAATTTTTAGTTCAGATTACAAGATATTATTTATTGAAGATTTTTGCCGCCCCAAAAAAGTGCCGCCCGGGGCGGACCGCACCCCCCGCCCCCACAACACTACGCCACTGCCCCTACCGTCAACCAAAAAAATCCTACCGCCCACTAGTGGGCGGTAGGGACCAGGTTGAGTACCACTGAAATAAACGAAACAACTTTCCGGTACATCTAATACTAATGTAAAATAAACTAAATTTTTCTCAACTAGTGCACTTTTTACGGAAATTTGTTCATAATACATTATTAATAAAAATATCCGTATTATATTCGCAATAAAATCAGGGGATACGGATATTTTTTTCTTGCGGATATCCGTGGATTCGGATCCGGATATTTGGCCCATCTCTAGTACGCTTGCGGGGGCCCTGGAGACGCTACTATGCCAGTGGTTCTTATTTTTAAAACCTTGTTGAAATGTCTTTTTAAGTAATGATTTTTTTACTGGCTAATCATATTGTAATATATTTTCAGGGTTGGCAGTAAAATGCTACCATTGTGATGCGATTGGTGATTACTGCAGAAAAGTCAACTATGTAAGTACGCCGCTCAGAGACTGCGACATGTGTGTCAGAATAACAGCTGTATCTAAACGTAAGTATATTTTGTGAAACAAGGCCATGCCTAGTAGTACTAATCTGTGGCCATGCGGTGATATTTTGGCGCCTGAGCAAACATTCTTACAAGGCGCCTTCATCTATATGCTAACGGAACGTCAGTCTTTGTTTATCGTATGTATATGTTATATGCACGTGAAGTTTGTTTTTTGGCGATTAATATAAAAATATCGCTTAATTTTATGATTTTCTACTTGTTTTAATTTCTTTTTTCTTCGAAAGTTACTTCGTTCTAAATAAATTTTCTTACATTCATTTTTGATGTGAAGAGAATAATAAGTGAAATATTTCAATATTTTAGTTTTAGGGTGTCCTCCCGTAACTACCCTGAAATTCATCAATTTGAAAAAATGCATAGAACAAATAAGATTTGTTTTCTTATAAACAATTTTTATAGTATAGTTTTTTCTGTTAAGATAGTTCTGTTTATAAATGAAATATTTAAAGTTTTTTAGTACCAGTTTTAACCCAGAAACACCCCCTAAGAAAGAAAATTTTGAGATATCATGCCTATATTTGATCCTGGTTCTACTCTTATTCTACCAAATTTCGTTAAAATACGTCCAGTGGTTTTTAAAAACTGATATAACCTCCAATTTGATTAATTACTATATAAGCTGTTCACTTTTGTAAGAACACACTAGATCTGGTTATTTTGGTTACTTTTATGGTGTGTTACTGACTTTAAATGTCAATTAAAAATATTCCTTACGCTGTAAAACCGACTTTAGGTCGATAAGGTTATGATCACTATAATTAAGATATCATTTTTCATTATGACATATGTCAAATGGATCGACATTTTAAAAAAAGTGACATTTTTTAATACCAACGTGACATACAGCTTCAAAGGTGCAAACTATTGAAAACAAAATTTCCTTTTAGTTTGTTCTTACAAAAGTGAACTGCTTATACTATTATAGCAATTTGTCTTTCTATTTTTAATTAAATATTCCTAAAATTATATTTGTATTCGATTTTATTGTTATTTATTAACTATAATACAAATACCCATCACCTTAAATTTTATATAAATCAGTATACAATTTTTATTTATAATTTTTTCAATAGAACTGTCTTGAAATACAGTCTGTTTCAAACGCTTAGGCGGAACTAAATGGGAATTTCGTTTTTTTAGGTTGTCAGGACAAGGGACCTTTCTTGGGTTATTTCATTTTTTACGTTGGAATGTCAAAATTTAAAATTACAACAATGAAACCATGGAAACGAATGACCTATGTCAAAATTAAATTATTTTTTTATATATTTTAATGACAATAAAATAAATAAATGGGAAATTTGTATTAAGAATTACACAAAAAATCAAAATATAAAGAAAATGACATTTTAAAATGATATTAACCTTAAACAAAAAATGTTTATTGTAAGTATGATTTACAAAGCTTAAACAAAACGGCCGAAAAACACGATTTACGCGATGAAAGTAACTAAATTGCAAAATCTAGTTCCGCCTAAGCGTTTGAAACAGACTTTAAATATCTATTATGAATATACAGCCTGTTCCAAACGGTTAAGCGGAACTAGATTTTGCAATCTAGTTACTTTCATCGCTTAAATCGTGCTTATCGGTCGTTTTGTTTAAGCTTTGTAAATCATACTTACAATTAACATTTTTTGGTTAAGGTTAATATCATTTTAAAATGTCATTTTCTTTATATTTTGATATTTTGTGCATTCTTAATACAAATTTCCCATTTATTTATTTTTTTGTCGTTAAAATTTGTAAAAAAAAAATTATTTAATTTTGACATGTCATTCGTTTCTATGGTTTTATTGTTGGAATTTTAAATTTTGACATTCCAACGTGAAAAATAAAATAACCCCAGCAGGGTCCCTTCTCGTGAAAACCTAAAAGAACGAAAATCCCATTTAGTTCCGCTTAACCGTTTGGAACAGACTGTAGTTAATAAAAATATAAGAATAAGAATAGAATAAAATCAAATAAATTATTCTAATAGGCTAAGTAGTCCTAAAAAGGGCTGATGTGATCCAAAAATATGATCAAAGAAAAGAAAATAGAAATACGTTGAATTTAACCTAAAAAGCTATGCACTACACACAATATCAAATGGAAATCTATAAGATATCTATAAGAATATATATAACTAAACACAAAACTGCTAAATAAAAAACAAACTAAATAAAAAAGGTTTTTAGAAATTACTATAAGTTAGATATGTGAACACAATAAAATGTCAAATTAAACATTTTATTTAGCGATACCAATACAAACGCCCCCATATTAAATAAACACTTTTAAAATTTGTAAACCTTCAAAATGACTATCGAACACAAACTAAATATAATATAATAATAATAATAATAATAATTCAAAAGGTAAGTTTTAGTAAAATAAAAGAGTGAAGAGTAATATTAGTCTATAACAGTGTTTCTCAACCAAAAACGCACCGCTGACCAGTATAATATATAATTTTCTAACGCAGACTAATAATAATAATTGTTGGTTCATTTTTTACAAGAAAACAAATATATTTACTGTGCTACTAAATACATTTATTTTATTTGTAGAAAATCACAGAAAGTTTACAAAAAATAAACAAAATATAAATTATTTACATAAAAAATGTGCATAAAAAATTTAAAAAATTGCAAAAAACATATATGAGAACTTTCGCGGGCCACTAAAATTTTTCTGGGGACCACTGGTGGTCCGCGGACCACCATGTTTAGATACACTGGTCTATAATACACATGCAAAAAAATCGATTTAGTTATTTTTCGCCACTAAGTTTGTCATTGAAGTTATGACGTAAAATGACCAACTGAGTTGATTAAACGACTGACCTATAACTATGTCCTAGTATGATAAGAATAAAACAATTATTAACATTCACAAAGATATGATAATTTGAACCTGAAAACTAGTCAAGTAAACTCCGTTTTACGGTACTTGAAAACAGGAAAATAACATTGAAATATATTTTTTTTTCAGATGGAGGTGGTAATCTATACAATAGCATGTGTGCTTCATCTCCTAATATTTGCCAGTTGATCTACGAGGGAAAATTGATTTTTACAAGAGACTATACTGATTTTAAATGTAGTACATGTACAAGTGATTTATGTAATTCGGCTACAGTATTTCAAACAAGTATTTTCTTCTTAGTACTCCCCATAATTACAATTTTTATTTAACACATACAGTCAGGTTAAACTTTATAATTTGTTAACGGTTCATAGGTATAAACTCTTAAGGCGTTTACACACACCGACAAAACCCGGGTCGGATATAATGCAATCAAATGAAAGCTTTCATACAACGCCCCGCCCGGCAGGTTAGCCGATCCAACTACCGACACTGGTTAATGTAGCCGGCGTTGATCCCGACAATTTGGATGCTGGGCTACCATCTTAAAAGCATGTTCTACATTATACAATTCTCGTCAAATTTTCATACTTATTTCTTTGACTAGAACTTGTACTAGAAATAAACCAGTGAAATTGTTCAGTGTAGAACACTTTATGTAGTACGTAGTCAAGGTCAACTTTATTCAAAACTAGATTTGGACAAACTTTTCTTGAAAATATTTTCAAGTTTAACAACAGTATATATATATAGTCAGAAACCTCTTCTACCATTCAGTGTTTAACAACAGTACCAACATTAAAATTACGCTTGTAAATATTTTGTATTACCACGTGTTTAATAGTGTTTTGTTGATCATTGGTTTGAATAGGCGAATATATAAATTGTGTTTTGTACGTAAATTTTACTAATTTTACAAATCTAATAGCTAGGTTATAAACAAGAATAATATTATTGACAAGATAAGAATGATATATTTATGTTGGTACTTTAAATGAACTGAAACACGTGTAAGAATTTCATTCTCTACCAAAAAATTGAAAAATAAATTGTATTAAAACTTTAACAACTTCTAGTTCAAAAAAAAAAGTTTAGAAAATTGACGAATAAAGTATAATGTAGAACACGCTTAATGCTTTCATTATAGGGGAAAAATTTTAAGATCGTAGCGCCACGCGGATTTTTTTGAAACCATCTACATCAGATACCACTTGACATTTACTAGTAAATAATAGCGAAAAGTGTATCAAAAAACGACAAAAAATCTAAAATACTACATTTTGTGATCTGGTTTTAAGTTATGGCGGTTTTCCATTGTCGATTATTTTAACTATATTGGGGGAAATAATAATTCCCGTGTTGTTTACCAAGGGGTAGAAATCTACAATGCTGGGCATATAATATTGTGTGGAGTCACTGAAAAAAACAGAGTTCATAAAGATTTATGCATTATGCCTACAAACTTGTGCATTACAAACCCACACACAATAACAGGAATTTTCAAGATATGCGATAATAAATACAAAATTGAAAATATTTTTTGCAGTCACTATCATTAAAATGTAATGAGCAAACTTTGATATAAGGGCTCACTTTTTTTCCAATTTTTAAATTGTTTATCTAAACATCGCGTAGATTCCTAACCTCTTGCTTTCCCAATTTTGTTTCGAACCATACGGTGTCTGATATTAGTGGAAACAAATGAAACGATATTTCCGGGTTTCTTCTTTTCAATGAATTGCACATAGGCACACAACAATATGTATTATACATTTTTCAATGATTATAATAAAACTTTAAAAACAAACTTCATAAAAACCAATACACAAAACGAAATGTTATCTGATGTACACAAGTTCATGAAACGCTCACCAGATGGTAGGGTGCTTAGCTGCAAATCCCTATAGTATTCTGGTGCTTAAAATTATTTTTTAATCATTCTCTCTCCTGCATTTTTTTAGAGCCATTTTTGGTTCATTATACCTATTTTAAACATGCTTTATGTGTAAAAATAATAGGCCATGTTCATAATCTTTTACTAAATCTTAGTAGCACTACTAAGACAAGTATACTAAACGTTTACTATAAATGGATGTTCATGATACAGAATTATTGTTAGTAGTACTTAATACTGTCTAGTAAATTGTAATGTAGTAGTACAGATTTAGAAGCGCTGAGACACTGGCTTTTGGCTTCAACAGTATTTTTTTCCCATCAAAAAACAATGTTTAATCAACACACGAAATTCTTTTTTATCCATTCTTTTGAAAATTACAATACTGAAGTCAATAAAACCACTGTAACCTCTAAACTAATTGTCAGAATGTCATGAAATTTTCACATGTTTCGTCAGATCTTATTGAGTGAAGTGTTAATGCTTAATTGCAATATTTAGTAAAAGATTATGAACATGGTCGAGTATAATTTGTATTATCTTTTAGTTGTTTGCTAGCATCATGACATTAGTTTTTTAAAGATATAGATATATGTAGCATTAATGGGTATGTGCAAAACTATATTTAGAGCCTGACAAATTAAGGATTCCACACACCAAAGCGGCCGCGGTGGCGGCCACGGTGGCGATAATGCAGCGGCCTAACGCAACCTATACAATACAATGAGACCACGCACATACAAGCGTTCCGCTATCTGAGAACGCCACCGACTGCAGCGTTCAGTCTAGCGATCACCAAACACTGGCGGCCAAACTCGACAAGTTGCGTTAGGCCGCGCGATATTCATTGTTTATATACCACAGAGTGAATATATTTAAGAAAATAATGTCGAAAATAGATAATTTAACAGAAAAAATCATAGATCAGTAAAGGATCATTTAATTTTGTATGACTTAGCACATCCTGATTACAAGAATATTAGAAAAATAAATAAAGTGTGGGACGAAATAGGAAAAGTTTTGGAAATTGATAGTAAAGTCTGTTCCAAACGATTAGGCGGAACTAGATTTTGCAATCTAGTTACTTTCATCGTTTAAATAATGCTTTTCAGCCGTTTTGTTTAAGCTTTGTAAATCATACTTGCAACAAACATTTTTTGGTTAAGGTTAATATCATTTTAAAATGTCATTTTCTTTATATTTTGATTTTTTGTGTCGTTCTTAATACAAATATCCCATTTATTTATTTTTTGTCATTAAAATATGTAAGAAAATTAATTTAAGTTTGACATATGTCATTCGTTTCCATGGTTTCATTGTTAGAAATTTAAATTTTAACATTCCAAAGGGGAAAAATGAAATAACCCAAGCAAGGTCCAATATTATCATACAACTATATACCGTGATTCACTAACTGATCGCTACCGCTACGCCACTCCCACCGCGTTAGTGTGAGGAGACCTGATCGCTACCGTGGCCGCCACCGTGGCCGCCACCGCGGCCGCTTTGGTGTGTGGAATCCTTTAAGTGGAAGCAGAAGACTGGCCATATAAATGCTTTGGGTTAAACACTGCGAGGGCCGTTTTTCGGTCTCCAAACTTATATTTTATTGAAGCAAATTACTTTGAAGAAATCCGGTAAACCTCACCAGACTCTATAGTCCCAGTCCACCAATCAGGGGATGAAGTAAAAAAGTTTATGCTTCCTATAATCTAATTTTTACTTGATATTTTCTTCTATATTTTGTTCGGTTTTAAGTATAGTTGTGTGCGTACATTTTTTTACAAAATTTATACAAAATATGTACAAAAATATTGAGAAATATATTTATTGCAGAAATGTATGTATAATGTACTATCGATTTTATAACCATTGCTCTTCACATCAATCATGGGCGTAGGTACTGGAGGTGCTGGCAGTGCGAGTGCCTCCGGCGCGGCGCAAAATCAAAATTATAGGTGCCGAAGTGATGAAAAATTTCAAACTACTACGGATCCGTACTATTTCAAATAGTACGGATTTAACAAACGCATTTCTCCAACAGATATTATGTTTTCGATCAGCATTGTTGGACAAAATTAAATGTTCCAGTACAAGAGAACTAGCCAAAATATTTTCAATATACTATAGAACAGTGGTGCCCAACCTTTGACTTGGTTCCATCCACTTTGAAGTTTAAAAACTTTAGGCGAGCCACATATACAGTCTGTTCCAAACGGTTAAGCGGAACTAGATTTTGCAATCTAGTTACTTTCATCTTTTAAATCGTGCTTTTCAGCCGTTTTGTTTAAGCTTTGTAAATCATCCCAGCAAACATTTTTATCCGGACCAGTACTGGTAAAGCACATACTCGCCGGCATTGAAAGTAATGGGCCAGTGCTGGCATTTCGTACTGGGCCAGTACCCCGGTGTCCCGTGGCCCTTAGCTGGTCCATTGATGTATCAGTTGCTGGCCCAGCAACGGTAAAGTGCATTGAAAGTAATGGGCCAGTGCTGGCATTTCGCACTGGGCCAGTGCTGGCATTTCGCATTGGTCCAGTGCTGGCATTTTGCACTGGGCCAGTGCCCCGGTGTCCCCGTGGCCGTTAGCTGGCCCATTGATGTATCAGTTGCTGGCCCAGCAACGGTAAAGTGCAAAATAATCGCATTAGTTGTAAGATTTATTTCTGACAGACTAGTGCTTATATTATACCCACTCTCTAGTGTTTCAAATGTAATATATGTGTACTTACCCAGTATTAAAATAAATTAATGGTTAGGTGCAAAATAAATACTCATTTGGCCATTTTCACCATCGTTGAATAAATTTATTTAACAAGTAAAGTTGACAATATCGCATCGGTTTTAAACTATTAATGAAGAAATTAACATTGCTGTCAATAGAATGATGCGATATTGTTAACTTAAGTTGTTAAATAAATTTATTCAACGATGGTAAAACTGGCCGATTGTAAATTGAATTAACAGTTATAATTTATTGATTTATTTATAAATATTAAATAAATATAATTTCAGGAATAACAGGAATTAGTTTATTTAATTTATTAATTTAATGAAGAATTTTAAGAAAATGGTTTTCTGCCATTTCGGTCAAACCAATTTCATCCTAAAGATAAGGGGTGACTAATAATTTTCGCCAATATTCGTCTTGTATTATCTACCACATCTTTTCCCCCCGACTTGAAGAGTGCCAACCTAAAGAAATCATACTTGTTAAAATAAATTCAATAAACAAATTTTATAAGCATTAATGCTATAAGCTGTTCACTTTTGTAAGAACAAACTAGATCTGGTTATTTTGGTGATTTTTATAGTGTATTACTGACTTTTAGAAACTTGGTTATATTGTAAAAAAAGTTTTACAGTTTTGGATTAAGTTTGTATTATTTTAGGTTAGTATTATATTTACAAAATATTTAAGATGTCACTATTCAAAATGAAATATGACAAATTATATTTTTTAAATGACATATTTATAATCTTGTATCAGATTTATTAATAATTGAAAATTTTATTACATGAAAAAAACTATGATTGAACTAAACTACCCAGCAAACATTGAACTAACGGCCGAACGCCGGCAAACTGCTTTTACGCTGGTACATTGCTGGCACCAGAAGTAAGTGCAACGCCAGTATTAATAATGTACTTCACATTTGTATTTCGCACTCTGCCTATACGAAGTACTTTACCAGCATTTTATAAGCATTCCTTATTTGTATTAATCCAAGGTTATTTCTAGCGGGCCAGTGCTTATGTTTATAACTTTTTTTTAATGTAATAATTTGAAAAGTCTGACCGTTCTTAGTCATAAAACACCCTAATGGCGTGGCCTTCGAGGGTCGGTACAAGTGATATTCTGTTAGTATAAGTTCGGACGTGTTGGTGAATAGTTTTTAAAGATGTGTATTTGAATAGTTATTGATTGTGACCATTATACAGTTTTTTATTGTGATTTGTGTGTGTTTTGTTAGATTTAAGGACGTAGTTTACACAAACTATTTCATATTAAATTGTTTAATTTTTAGTTTAGTTCAATCATAGTTTTTTCATGTAATAAAATTTTCAATTATTAATAAATCTGATACAAGATTATAAATATGTCATTTAAAAAATATAATTTGTCATATTTCATTTTGAATAGTGACATCTTAAATATTTTGTAAATATAATACTAACCTAAAATAATACAAACTTAATCCAAAACTGTAAAGCTTTTTTTACAATATAACCAAGTTTCTAAAAGTCAGTAATACACTATAAAAATCACCAAAATAACCAGATCTAGTTTGTTCTTACAAAAGTGAACAGCTTATAGCATTAATGCTTATAAAATTTGTTTATTGAATTTATTTTAACAAGTATGATTTCTTTAGGTTGGCACTCTTCAAGTCAGGGGGAAAAGATGTGGTAGATAATACAAGACGAATATTGGCGAAAATTATTAGTCACCCCTTATCTTTAGGATGAAATTGGTTTGACCGAAATGGCAGAAAACCATTTTCTTAAAATTCTTCATTAAATTAATAAATTAAAGAAACTAATTCCTGTTATTCCTGAAATTATATTTATTTAATATTTATAAATAAATCAATAAATTATAACTGTTAATTCAATTTACAATCGGCTAGTTTTACCATCGTTGAATAAATTTATTTAACAACTTAAGTTAACAATATCGCATCATTCTATTGACAGCAATGTTAATTTCTTCATTAATAGTTTAAAACCGATGCGATATTGTCAACTTTACTTGTTAAATAAATTTATTCAACGATGGTGAAAATGGCCAAATGAGTATTTATTTTGCACCTAACCATTAATTTATTTTAATACTGGGTAAGTACACATATATTACATTTGAAACACTAGAGAGTGGGTATAATATAAGCACTAGTCTGTCAGAAATAAATCTTGCAACTAATGCGATTATTTTGCACTTTACCGTTGCTGGGCCAGCTAACGGCCACGGGGACACCGGGGTACTGGCCCAGTGCAAAATGCCAGCACTGGACCAATGCGAAATGCCAGCACTGGCCCAGTGCGAAATGCCAGCACTGGCCCATTACTTTCAATGCACTTTACCGTTGCTGGGCCAGCAACTGATACATCAATGGACCAGCTAAGGGCCACGGGACACCGGGGTACTGGCCCAGTACGAAATGCCAGCACTGGCCCATTACTTTCAATGCCGGCGAGTATGTGCTTTACCAGTACTGGTCCGGATAAAAATGTTTGCTGGGTAAATATTAAACAATTTAATATGAAGAAGTTTGTGTAAACTACGTCCTTAAATCTAACAAAACACACACAAATCACAATAAAAAACTGTATAATGCTCACAATCAATAACTATTCAAATACACATCCTGATAAACTGTTCACCAACACGTCCAAACTTGTACTCACAGAATATCACTTGTACCGACCCTCGAAGGCCACGCCGTTAGGGTGTTTTATGACTAAGAACGATCAGACTTTTCAAATTATTACATTCAAAAAAAGTTATGAACATAAGCACTGGCCCGCTAGAAATAATCTTGGATTAATACAAATAAGGAATGCTTATAAAATGCTGGTAAAGTACTTCGTATAGGCGGAGTGCGAAATACAAATGTGAAGTACATTATTAATACTGGCGTTGCACTTACTTTTGGTGCCAGCAATGTACCAGCGTAAAAGCAGTTTACCGGCATTCGGCCGTTAGTTCAATGTTTGCTGGGATACTTAAAGTAAACATTTTTTGGTTAAGGTTAATATCATTTTCTTTATATTTTGTTTTTTTCGTGTCATTCTTAATACAAATTTCCCATTTATTTATTTTTTTGTCATTAAAATATGTAAAAAAAATAATTTAATTTTGACATACGGCATTCGTTTCCATGGTTTCATTGTTGGAATTTTAAATTTTGACATTCCTACGTGAATAATGAAATAACCCAAGCAAGGTCTCTTCTCGTGACAACCTAAAAGAACGAAATTTCCATTTAGTTCCGCCTAACCGTTTGGAACAGACTGTATATTTAATATTAAGGCCCGGTCTTTCCACCTTCAGATAAAGTTCCCGGTAACTATCTGACAGATAAGGTTATTTGTAACTTCATCTGCTGAATAAATGTCAATACCAGTCAGTGAATTCAATACGTCAGTCTCATTATCCGTTAGATAACTATCCGATAGATACATTTGTATAGAAAGAAGGGATGACATTTACTCAGCAGATGAAGTTACAAATAACCTTATCTGTCAGATAGTTAGCTGGAATTTTATCTGAAGGTGGAAAAACCGGGCCTTAGTGTATATAATTCAATTATTAAATGTATATAATAATGCACAAATATTTAGATCGTTAAATTTTTTTTATCCTGTCACAGTGATATATTACATTGCGTCAATTTTAAACGAACTATAAATTGTTACTAATTTTATTTCAGATTGTTAGTTTTCTGTAATAAACTTGTGAGAACAATACTGTTATGCGCCTCTTTAACTACATTAGGAAATTTTTAATATATGCAATTCACTTTTGTAAGAACAAACTAGATCTGGTTATTTTGGTGATTTTTATGGTGTATTACTGACTTTTAAAAACTTGGTTATATTGTAAAAAAGGCTTTACAGTTTTGGGTTATGTTTGTATTATTTTAGGTTAGTGTTATATTTACAAAATATTTAAGATGTCACTATTCAAAATGAAATGTAACAAATGATATTTTTTTAAAAGACGTATTTATAATCTGACTTTTCAAATTATATTTCTGTAATACCAACATGACATACAGTTTCAAAGGTGCAAACTGTTGAAAACAAAATTTCCTCTTAGTTTGTTCTTACAAAAATGAACTGCTTATACGCCAACACTAGGATTAAAAAACAGGTTTGTCAATTAAAAAATTATATTTCAAATAAATCGTTCATCTTAACAAAAAACTAATACTTAGATATGTAAAATATGTAACTATATACAAATGAAAATATAAAACGGTAACTTATTTCATGACACTGTAAAAATAAACAGCTTAATTTTAATTTAATATTAACAAAGTTTCTATTATTACGCCGAAAACGTCACACAGAACAAATATAGCAGAATTCTATAAAAATACAATACTATCATACAGTGGTGTCTCGAAAAATTTCTACTACCGGAGCTGCAAAAAAAAAAAAAAAAACAGAAATCCTTTTCTTTTGAAACTTGAATGTGAATACTTTCGGACTTTACTAAAAACCACACATTTAGAACTCGGCCTCGCCCAGTCCTAAAAACCTTTTTAAATCCGAGTTTCCACAAAACCTTATTGACCTATGTGATGTTTCACAAACTTCGATGGCAAATGTTCAAAAATGTAAAATGGTGGTAGTTTAATTGAATTTTAAATAATTTTAGCAGACCGCAGAAAAAAAAAATGCATATAGCTAATATAACGTTTCGTCCAGCGAACACGTACTAATATTTCGTCACCACTGTCTAAAAAGATTAGCTAAAATGGTTAGCTAGTGTTGATAATATAAATTTATAGAAGAGTACATGCTTTTGTAACATTTTTAATAGAATTTCTTCTTTGGTGTCTTTTATCATTTTTAAATAATTCTGCTATTTTACCATCACATTCATTAATATTATCTAATTGATATCTATTTATAATAATCCTGTATATTCCTATCACAGCACTTTTACTACCGATGATGATATTGTCACATAACATTTTAGCACTTATCCCGTATGTTTCCAATTTTCTTCTAGCTTTGCTTTCCAGCGAATTTAGTGGGGTTAGGTCGTGTCCAACTGTAGGATGGACCATGAAACGTTCTTGTATGAAACACAGTTGATGTACGTCGACGGTGGACAGCCATTTGCATTTAATAATGTCTTCGACTGGTATACGGTCCATTGGTTGTTGCTGCAACGCTGATTCTGTATGGAATAAATAAATAGTTTACTAATAAGTTGAGTTACACAGGTTGAAATTGGTTGTTAATATTTGTGGCGGTGTTTGGATTCCAGATAATTTATATTTTTGTATTTATCATGTTGCTATTTTTAGGGGTTTGTAGGTATGACCAGTGGTGGCGTTAGGCATCGGCAACGTCGGCACCTGCCGACGGCCTCGCAAAAATTTTACAAGTTGTTGAAACGCAGTACAAAGTTTTTTCAACACAATGATAGACGCAGTCATAGTCGACTATCGGGTGTATTTTGTAAGAAATGCGTTAAAATTAGCGTAAGGTTAATATTTTTATTTTAACTCCATGTCTAACGTCATTATCCAAAAATGCTATTCTGTAAGAGCATTTGTTAAGGTAAGCGTTAATACAATATTTGTTAACGCGGGGTGCTAACTCACCTCGTAGAGAGGCTAATATTTACTACAAGCGTATGCGCTGCTACGTTGAATTTTAACAGGAGTGTCAAATGCCAAGAGAATCTTAACCTAATATTTCGGTGTTGAATTAAATATTCAGTGGCGAAATTTATTTTAAAAATGGAACAGAAATGTTTGGTCCTGTGATACTCATTATAACTGGTTTCCACAGTGTATTAAATAAAAATATAACTTTATTCAACTTTTATTTAGTCAATTTATATACTACATTGTATTTTGAATAAAATGTGAATTATATGTTCATTCTATTTTTAAAAAGGTGTTCGTTGATATTAATTATTAAATAATTAATTGATTTATTACGCTATTTCTACCCTGGAATAACACTGTTGTGATCGTCATTATCAATCTGATCTGTTTCTTTAAATAATACACCATTAAAATGTACTGCGATATTTTGAAACACGGCGGAGGCATAAGTGAAGTTTTGTAGCTTTCAGAGGATTATAATTTTTAGTTCTGTGTCTCAACAAAAACCAAAACTGCTCTTCAATACTCCATTTACTTTCTTTCTATACAATTACTTGAACTTGCGTCTGGGTTACTTGTATCACAAAAATTACGAAGCGTCATTCTTAGCTCTACTGTAAAGAATTCACTTTAAAAGTAATAGAAAGTTTGAATTTTGTCTTATAATAATTAATATTCCTACCGTATTGTGTTTTATTCATTTTTTTTTAAGTAACGTGACATTTACTTAAATAGGATCAGCCATTTTTGCAAACTAAACACCAGCGTTAACTTTTAAAGCCACCGTTTTAGTAGGCGCTTATTGTAGAACGTTAACTGGCTATTTTAACGCCGCCGCGCTATTATTTTAATACATATATGTTGAGCGAATAACATTTTATAATACGTTCTGATGTGTTTTGATACTTGTGTTCACTTATATCTAACTTATAGTAATTTCTAAAAACCTTTTTTTTATATAGTTTGCTGTTATTTAGCAGTTTTGTGTTTAGTTACATATTTTCTTATAGATATCTTACAGATTTCCATTTGATATTGTGTGTAGTGCATAGCTTTTTAGGTTAAATTCAACGTACTTCTATTTTCTTTTCTTTGATCATATTTTTAGATCACATCAGCCCTTTTTAGGACTATTTTGCCTATTAGAATGGTTTATTTGTTTCTATTCTGTTCTTATTCTTATATTTTCTATTCATTTCGATACAAGTGACAGCGTACGAATATTACATTCGTTAAATGGATGAATGTAACCGTACTAAATATGACGTCACAAAAACATGTGACGCACTGCACTGATTCGCCGACTGCCCTATAAGACATAGAGCATGCTGTGTCTATATTGTACGACGTCAATGTGTACAACCTAATAAGGATTTAAGACACACAAGCATACCAAAATAATAATACAAAACATAATTTACCTATAATATATGCACATGATTCTGATACATGTGGTGGGATGTGAAATTTTCCTTCTAATATATTATTTTTTAATGCTACAACTGTACTGGCTTTGAAAGGCATTGTTCCAGTCACGACGAAATATAAAAGGACACCAAGTGCCCATGTGTCCACCCATCGACCGATATAGTGTTGGTCCCGAAAAAGTTCCGGTGCAGCATAAGGTGGCGAGCCACAGAATGTATTTAAATGTTCATTGGGGCCTAAAACATAAAAAAAACATATATAATACATGATAGGATTAGGAATAGTTCTTGGACGTCCTTTGTAATATGTTACGTTAGCAACTATAATGTGATGAAATATGTGTGACAGATTGTAAATAGACGTGATAATAAATGCTTTGGATTGTGTGTTTTAATTGATATTATTACAAACGCTATAAAGTGGATGGTCAGGAACTTCAAAGAGTTGTTTGACCTAAAATGGTCATGTTTGTCTTGTTGACTCTGGATGGTCAAGGGGTTCAGGGGAACTCTGCATGGTCAGGGACCTCAAGGAGTTGTGTTTGTTTTGTTTGACTCTGGATGGTCAGGGACCACAAGGAGTTCAGAGGAACTCTGAATGGTCAGGGACCTCAAAGAGTTGTTGGACCTAAATTGGTTGTGTTTGACTTGTTGACTCTGGATGGACAGGGACCGCAAAGAGTTCAGGGGAACTCTACATGGTCAGGGACCTCAAGAAGTTGTGTTTGTTTTGTTTGGCTCTGAATGGTCAGAGACCTCAAGGAGTTCAGAGAAACTCTGAATGGTCAGGGACCTGAAAGAGTTGTTGAACCTAAAATGGTCGTGTTTGTCTTGTTGACTCTGGATGGTCAGGGACCTCAAGGAGTTCAGGGGAACTCTGCATGGTCAGGGACCTCAAGGAGTTGTGTTTGTTTTGTTTGGCTCTGGATGGTCAGGGACCTCAAAGAGTTGTTGGACCTAAAATGGTCGTGTTTGTCTTGTTGACTCTGGATGGTCAGGGACCTCAAGGAGTTCAGGGGAACTCTGCATGGTCAGGGACCTCAAGGAGTTGTGTTTGTTTTGTTTGGCTCTGGATGGTCAGGGACCTCAAAGAGTTGTTGGACCTAAAATGGTCGTGTTTGTCTTGTTGACTCTGGATGGTCAGGGACCTCAAGGAGTTGTTGGACCTAAAATGGTCGTGTTTGTCTTGTTGACTCTGGATGGTCAAGGAGTTTAGGGGAACTCTGCATGGTCAGAGACCTCAAGGAGTTGTGTTTGTTTTGTTTGGCTCTGGATGGTCAGGGACCTCAAGGAGTTCAGAGGAACTCTGAATGGTCAGGGACCTCAGAGTTGTTGGACCGAAAATGGTCGTGTTTATCTTGTTGACTCTGGATGGTCAGGGACCTCAAGGAGTTCAGGGGAACTCTTTATGGTCAGGGACCTCAAGGAGCTCTGTTTGTTTTATATGACTCTGAATGTTTAGGGACCTCAAGGAGTTCGGTGAAACTCTGGATGGTCAGGAGCCTCAAGGAGGCAGACAAAACTAACATTATGTTTTCATTTCCTCTATGTTTTTGCAGTTATTAAATTTAGAAGATGCCGCGAACGTCGCAGGAGCAGGACAGCCGCGTAAAGATAGCAAGTTGTTTTATTTTGTAGTTATTTAATTGGTAGATGCCGCGAGGACGCATGCCTTTGTAATATGTTAAGTTAGCAACCATAACATGATGACATATATGTGACAGATTGTAAATAGACGTTGTAATAAATGCTCGTTTGTGCTAGAATCTCTGTGTTTTAATTGATATTATTACAAACGCTATAAAGCGTTTATCATATATATAGAACACGTGTCGTTTTAACGAACTCCTTAGTTTTGGGAGCAAAGGGAGTTTTGGGAGCAATTTGAGCAAGAGATAAAGGAAGCCCATACAGATCCAAGAACCCGGACGGACTGCAGGGCCCGAGAATGTTTTTTTTTTTGATAACATACCTTTCATTAGTTGTGTGCTGAATCCGAAATCCCCGAGTTTAACATAATTTGGTCCAGAATAAAATACGTTCTCTGCTTTTATGTCACGATGTACGAAACCTTTGCTATGCTGCAATAAAATAAGTATATTAACTAACATTTTCCTTACACCGAATAAACAAGAAATAATTCAACTTATTTACTATACAATAATATCTTATTCGTGAAACTTACCAAATGCTGAACAGCAGACACTACTTGATAAAACATTGGTTTTGCTTCTGCTTCCGACATTTTACCTTCGTTTGATATTTTATGAAATAGCTCACCACCTTTTGCATATTCCATTACAAGATGAATCTTGCTAAATGTTTCCACAACTTCAAATAATCTAGAAGTTTAATAATATCACATTAAATAGATGATAGATAGACCCCTCGTAACACTTATATATAGTGGAAAAATTTTAAGATCGTAGCGCCACGCGGATTTTTTTGAAACCATTCTAAATCAGATACCACTTGACATTTACTAGTAAATAATAGCGAAAAGTGTATCAAAAAACGACAAAAAATAAATAATTGTATGGGATTTTCTGATTTTGTTTTAAAATTTTATAATCAAGTAAGTATACACACGTATTGTGAGGACATTTTTTTTAAGTGACATTACTTGTTAACATCTTAAATACTACATTTTGTGATCTGGTTTTAAGTTATGGCGGCACAGTTTTCCATTGTCGATTATTTTAATTATATTGGGGGAAATAATAATTCCCGTGTTGTTTACGAAGGGGTAGAAATCAACAATGCTGGGCATATAATATTGTGTGAGGTCACTGATAAAAACAGAGAGTTCATAAAGATTTATACAGACTTGTGCATTATAATCAAACCCACACACAATAACAGGAATTTTCAAGATATGCGATAATAAATACAAAATTGAAAATATTTTTTGTAGTCACTTTCATTAAAATGTAATGAGCAAACTTTGATATAAGGGCTCACTTTTTTCCAATTTTTAAATTGTTTATCTAACAACATCGCGTCGATTCCTAACCTCTTGCTTTCCTAATTTTGTTTCGAACCGTACGGTGTCTGATATTGGTGGAAACAAATGAAACGATATTTCCGGGTTTCTTCTTTTCAATGAATTGCACATAGGCACACAACAATATGTATTATACATTTTTCAATGATTATAATAAATCTTTAAAAACAAACTTCATACAAAACCAATACACAAAACGAAATATTATCTGTAGTACACAAGTTCATGAAACGCTCACCAGATGGTAGGGTGCTTAGCTGCAAATCCCTATTACGAGCGGCGTTTAATAAGTCAGTGACTTTGATAAAAGATGGAGTTCAAATCGCAAGTTTGATATTATTTCTGACATTGTCTGTTCTTTATAGACATACACACTAAGTCCAAGTAGATTTGTGAAGTAGTATATTTTTAACAGCGTTCTGAAGAGGATAAATGTGTGTTTATTTGTTAAAAATAAAATAATAAATTTCTTTTATAGCGGTCTTAAATTTTAAGACAAGAACTGCAAAATGAATGGCTGAATGACAGTTTTGAAATGTTAAGGACGAAAAAAGAGAGGAGTAATAAACTGATAATACAAAATATAAAATTAAATCGCTCTAAAACTTACCTTATAATATTAGAATGATATAAATTTTCCATCGTTGATATTTCTTTGGCAAGCATTCTTCTTGTCTTGGAATCCAACTTACTCTTCTCAATTACTTTAATAGCGACTTTATCTAAAAATAACAAAAAATTACTTAAACGAAACAAAGTATTTTTAAATCATAGCCAAACTTCACTCTACACTAATGTTGTGCCAAAAACAAATTAAGTATCGCTTTATTATCCCATTAAGGAAAATGTGTGACGAATTTTGTACTGATCTATGATGTACGGGAACATGGGTAATACTGAGATAATACTTCTGGACGAAAGAAATAATTGGGTAAATTATTAGGTGTGTGAATTAATTCGGTCCATCTGGCGGTCAATTGCTGTACTATGTAATTTTCCAACTTCCAATGTCTGCAACCGGCTTTATATTTTAGTGTTGACACATGGCAATAATATTCCGTTGATAAACGTTTGGGTTTGTAACAATAACATCGTGTTTATCTGATTCGAAAATGTTGAAATTCGAGCCAAAAAAGCATCATTCCCGGGAAGTTCTCATTTTCTGTTTTCATTTGAAGAAATCAGCCGCTGAAACTCATCGAATGCACGTAGAAGCTTATGGTGAAAGTGCTCTCACCGATAAAGCATGCAGAGAATGGTTTCGACGTTTCAAAAGTGATGATTTCAGTGTCGATGACAAACCTCGTCCAGGTCAGCCGAAGAAGTTCGAGGACGAGGAATTGCAGGCGTTAATCGATGAAGATCCGTGTCGATCGCAACATGAGCTCACGAAATTATTGAATGTTGATCGATCAACAATTTCTGTGCATTTGGCAGCCATGGGAAAGATTTACAAAGAAGGAAGATGGGTGCCCTACGAACTGAAAGAAAGATACATCGAGAGGCGCAAAACCATGTCTGAAATCTTGCTTGCTAGGCAAAAAAGAAAAGGTTTTTTGCATCGTATTGTGACTGGAGACGAAAAGTGGATATATTTCGATAATCCCAAATGAAGGTAATCCATTTACGACCCAGGAAAACCATCCGCATTGAGACCAAAGCGGAATATTCACGACAAGAAAGTAATGCTCTGTATATGGTGGGACAGAAGGGTGTAGTATATCATGAGCTATTAAAGCAGAGCCAAACCATCACTGCCGAACTTTACCAACAACAATTGTTCCGTTTAAGCAACGAATTTAAGAATAAGCCGTAATATGCAAAGAGACACGACAAAGTGATCCAGTATGATAACGCTAGACCACATGTTGGAAAAATTGTGAAAGCCAACTTGGGCAAACTTAATGCTCATAAATTTAAATCTAGAAAACGGTAGGTATAGTAATTTTATTATTCTAAAATAATTGATACATCACTATAAAACTCCGATGTTATACCCAATATTTTCCAATACAAGAGAGTACCATATTTTTCGGACCATAAGACGCACTTTTTACTCAGAAAAATCGACTCACAATTGGGGTGCGTGTTATGGTCCGAAGATACAGGTGCGTTGTTTCAAAAGTGTGCGATATTATTGTGGAATCAATTTGGAGCGCATAAAACAGAATCAACCAAGGAAATATAATAGAAATGAATACATAATTAGTCATTTCTGGAGGCCTTACAAGACAACGACAACCCTTAGGTCAGACTGTCACCTACGGTCTCCACTGTCACCTATTATTGCTAATATATACATGGAACATTTTGAAGCGAAAGCTTTAAAAGAAGCCAAGTACAAACCGAATAAATGGTTAAGATACGTCGATGATACTTTTGTCATATGGCCACATGGTAAAGATAAACTCCACGAATTCCATCGATACCTATATTCGGTACACACTAACATTAAGTTTACTGTTGAACTGGAAGTTAGCAATCAACTGCCTTTCCTAGATGTATTGATAATCAGAAATGGCAAGGGGGTTCTATCAACCACGGTCTACAGAAAACCAACACACACAGGTCTATATCTTAATTTCAACTCATTCCACCATAATAGCACTATGAGAGCTGTTGCACTGAGTCTAGTTAATAGAGCCAAAGTAATTTGTTCTTCTAAAAGGCTTCTGAAAGTTGAATTGAAGAACATCCGTTCCACCTTACAGGATAATGGCTACAGTCATAAAATTATTACTGATGCTATCAATCATAAGAAAAATGACGCACCTAGAACTGACGAAGTGAGATATGTCTCTATGCCCTATTATAAAGGAGTATCTGAGAAAATTGGCAAGATACTAAAGAAGCATAATATCCAAGTAGCCTTCAAATCGAGTTCGACTTTAAGATCTATCCTATCATGTACAAAACCCAAATCTGTCCTAAACAAAAACTGTGTCTACTCTATTCCCTGCCAGTGCGGAAAACAATATATTGGCGAGACATGCAGACCTCTACATGTTAGGGTAAACGAGCATAAGAAAAAAGTTGAACAGGGCGAAATTTACAGTTCCAAACTGGCTGAACATGCTTGGGAAAATGAACACCATTTCCAATGGAAAGATGCTAAACCCTTAATGTATGAGGAAAACAAGTTCAAGAGAAAATTGAAAGAGTCTGCTTTGATCGAAAACTCTGGAGATGCTGTCAGCCAAGCCAGCATAGAATTTCCTCAACTCTGGCTTTCCATTATTCAAAACAATCCTCTTAATCCTCAAGTCACTAATCCGGTAACAAACATCTCATTACCACACAATAATGTGACAAACAACCTTAATCCGGTCGTTAATCCTCAGCAGGTAGTCGCGTCCCTACCTATACCTGATCCCAACCACCCAACCAATAGCAACGCACCTATAACCTGCTCCCACTCTTACAATACTAGGTATAAAAACTCGAAGAAAACTGAAATGTTTATCACTTCTCGTGATCGCTGAAGACGGAAACAGATTGTTGAGCAGTTTCCGAAACGTCCGAATTTTTTATATTACTCTTGAAGTATTATATCTTTTTTGATTCTAATACTCATTATATTGTACTATTCTAGCCTAGTACTATCAGCAATGGCAAACGTCCAAAATAAAGGTGTCTGCATTAATATTGGACCATTGCAAAATAATTTCAAAGATATTAACCCTTAGGTCGATTAATAAACCATTTAATATTTTATGCGCGAAGAGTGGAACAAACGAATGATAAAGCTAAATCGCGATGTTACAGCAACGGATGAAACGGACGACAAATTTAAAAGTACCTGGGTAAAAAAATCATGGGAAGCTGTAAAAGAAAAGACGATTATAAAGTCTTTTAAGATTGGATAGTATAGAAGATGACTTGGTTTTTGAAAAGATTGACTACAATAGTTCAGACGAAAATAATACGAACAATGACATTAACGAGACGAGTGATACAGAGAGTGAAGATGAACTGAATGTTGCTGGTACAAGTTATTGCAATAATAAATATTCTTTCTAAAAATTGGTCTTGGTCTCTTGGTCCGAAAAAACGGTAATTTATTTCAAACATTCCCCGTTCTGTAGTAAGTTAACCAATACTGAATAAAGCATTGTTAAACAAATACTTGTCAGACTTGCAGTAAACTTATAGGTTTTCAAGTTATGGTAAGTTAACCAAAAAGTTAACCAGCTAAGAAAAACCAGTTGTAGAAGAGAAAGAAGCGTCTTAGTGTTACCCATGTTTCCAATATCAATTTATTTTTTCATCGTCTAGATATCTTTTGCCTTCTGGAGCTGTCATCAGAGTTTAACATGAATCGATATAATATATTTTGTGGAGTTGATACATCAGACAAAAAGCAATTTAAACGACAAACCTTTTGTAAGTTGATGTACGGCCAGCTTAACCTGAGAAAAATTTCCACTTCCTATGTCACCGCAGAATCGATAGAGGCCGACACGTTTCCCGAGAGATATCTGAAAGAAAGAACACACATTTTCTTATATACTACTTACTTAATATACATAAATACATAAAACACACGCGGAAAGAACACCACTATCACTTATTGGTTTAAATTTAAATTTTATCGAAAAAATTCTTGGTTCTAAAGATATTTCAGTAAAAGTTATAAAGCAGTGCTACTTAACCTTTTTACTAACAACTTGGGGCCGGTTGCTTATATGGCCATCTGGTGACAGAATGCACTCGTATGCTACTAGGAATAAAGACCATATATATCCAAACTTTTTACGTTTAACTAAATCACGCAATGCCTCTAATTATTACAGCATAAAAATTTTCAATATTCTGCCAGAGGAATATAAAGTCCTGCGTTTTCTGAATTTCAAGAAAACTGTAAAAGAATTTTTAATTAGAAACCCATTTTACTCGACTGACGAATTTTTGAATGTTAAATTTTAAATTTATTTATGTACTGCCCCTTATTTTTGCTCCTTATTAACATGTATTTGTACTTTGTATTGTATTGCTTGACTGACTAAAACAATGTTTTATTTTGTATTATGGTCAATAAATTATTATTATTATTATTATTATTATTATTATTATTATTATATCAAAATTTGCAGCAAATTTTTATCTATCTAATAGGATATTTTTAACTGTAGAAAAAACTGTTAGGTAGTTGTAAATAAGCAAATTGCATTATAGACGCCATCTTGTAAACCAATCGACGCATATTTGCGTACGATGCGGCAAATTGTACCTAAAACTTCATTCTACAAATATGATTGTAACTATTTTGTTGTATTGCGAAAATTACTTATAGTTATTGTACTTGGTAATCTATTTTTGCCGCTCTCTTGAATCTGCCGCGGTTTTCAAAATTGGTGTTACGGGTAAAAATGATTTATTTTTCCTGAAGAATACGTGTACCAAGTGGCATTCTATGAATTTTTCTACAACTAAAACTATCATATTAGATAGATACAAATTCGGTGCAAAATTTGATGTATAGGTTGATACTAATTTTATTTCAGATTGTTAGTTTTGTATAAGAAACTAGTAACCTCCGGGGGTTATACGCAGCCTTAAACGCATGCAAAAGTGTATAAATCTTAAAGGCAGTTAAAAACAGTTTATTCCAAAAAAAAAATTTCTTTCTTAGTTTGCGTAAAAACTTAAAAGGAAGCCCTCGTATTTAAATAAAACAATGGCTCGTATTATTTAGTTGCCCTTATTTAACGAAGTCTAAGTTAAATATTAACAGAACATAGAAAGTGTTCCTTCCGTAATATTTAATGTAGCACCTTATCTAACCTAAATTAGGAATTTAGATATGATGGAGATATGACTGCCAGCGTGGGTACTTTTCTAGAGCAAGACGATGTTTTATAAATTTTGTATAATATTAAGTATTTTTATATTAAACAGCTTGATTATATGGCCTATAAATAAAATTATTAAAGTATATAATAAAATATAACTGATTTTATATTTCGTCCAGCACGCATAAGGTATTTAAAGCTTCTCGAATTTACACAGGAATTAAAATACTATATATTATTTCATTATTTTATTATATTTTAAGTCCGTTTTTCAAAACTTAGTATGAGATTATTGAGTCATGTGCATATGAAGGGTGAAGGGGATGAAGTCAGTTTATCATAAATTGGCAATATTTGGCTTTTAGTGTCATCTGATAAGCTTTCAACGTGGAGAAGTGTTATGTTCACAAAGCCTTTTACGTCAAGTGGATAAGCCTTTTAAGATATCCGGTATTGAAGTTTTCCTGTCCCTAGTACCCTTTTCACACTAGAACTTTAAGACGAATGAACTTAAAGTTCACCGATGTTTAACATCCGTATGCTTTCACACTTGATGTTTAAATCTCCGGTGCTGTCATCAGCTACAGTAATTTTGTCCTTAATACCCTTTTCACACTAGATCTGTAAGATCGGATGTTAAAGTGAATGTATCTTTAAACGCTAATGTGAAACCGTATGGCCTCGGTTAAATACAAGCGATGTTTAAGACAGAGATCTGCGTCTTAAACTTCGTACGCATTGCCATCTTAATTTCTATTATAAAAAAATACTCCTTGAATTTGTGCTGTCAACATTTTATATTATCATAAACAAGAATACTGTATAAAGCCTGTAATACATGATGCGATTTCTCGTTTTGAATCTCGTACGAGTTATCGTACGATAAATATTCCTAACGGTATCGGTCACGTGACTATGCGCAATAATCTACTGCGTCGATATCTGTTCATTTCTATACAATATTTTAGGTCTGGAGCATAAATATTGGATGGTTTTCAATATCGTACAAGATCTCGTACGAAAATCCTGTAGTACACGATACAATAATTCTTGTACGATAAATCGTACGAGATTCAAAACGAGAAATCGCATCATGTATTACATGCTTAAAGTCTGTAATACATGATGCGATTTCTCGTTTTGAATCTCGTACGATTTATCGTACGATAATTATTCCTAACGGTATCGGTCACGTGACTATGCGCAATAATCTACTGCGTCGATATCTGTTCATTTCTATACAATATTTTAGGTCTGGAGCATAAATATTGAATGGTTTTCAATATCGTACAAGATCTCGTACGAAAATCCTGTAGTACACGATACAATAATTCTTGTACGATAATTCGTACGAGATTCAAAACGAGAAATCGCATCATGTATTACAGGCTTTATATCGACGTTATAAGAAGTTTATACTTATTGTTATAATAAAATTATTTATTTTAATAATGTGTTTAATAAAATACAGAGCTACAATAATTGAGATAAAATGTATCGACTTACATGTTAATACAGGTGTAATATATTCTTTATTGTAGTGCCTTTATTGTAGAATGAAATGAAATATCCTTATTTGTTTATAATAATTCAAAATGTGCGTCTGCGCAGACAGTTCAAAACTGGTAATTTCATGACGGTAACTTAAGGACAAAATTACTGTAGCTGATGACAGCACCAGAGATTTAAACATCAAGTGTGAAAGCATACCGATCTTAAACATCGGTGAACTTTAAGTTCATTCGTCTTAAAGTTCTAGTGTGAAAAGGGTATAAGTTACCGTCATGAAATTACGAGTTTTGAACTGTCTGCGCAGACGCACATTTTGAATTATTATAAACAAATATGGATACTTCATTTCATTCTATAATAAAGACACTACAATAAGGAATATATTACACCTGTATTAACATGTAAATGGATACATTTTATCTCAATTATTGTAGCTCTGTATTTTATTAAACACATTATTAAAATAAATAATTTTATTATAACAATAAGTATAAACTTCTTATAACGTCGATATAATACAGTATTCTTGTTTATGATAATATAAAAGTTGACAGCACAAATTCAAAGAGTATTTTTTTTATAATGGAAATTATGTTGGTAATGCGGACGATGTTTAAGACGCAGATCTCTGTCTTAAACATCGCTTGTATTTAGACGAGGCCATACGGTTTCACATTAGCGTTTAAAGATACATTCACTTTAACATCCGATCTTAAAGTTCTAGTGTGAAAAGGGTATAGAGCACATAAGAGGGCTCCGAATAATGACAAATGTAGTGTTGGGAGTAGGTTAGAGGGATAGTAACTATTTCGTCTGCAAAACTAGTATCCTATCCCAACTACTAGCGCGAGTACTAGGGCTAGAAGTACTCGCCAATTATGTCTATGGTCTATTACAAAGTAGAAAAAAGTAGATAGCGCTGCGAACCGAGTACGATTTACACTGATCAAATACATTATAGCGGGAAATTTAAAATAAGTTACAACTAGGGCATGGGCGTAGCAACTGGGTTAGCAAGTGATTTTTTTTAATATATAAAAGGTTAATAAGATATTGAAATAAACAAGGCAGATAATACACTTACGTTATTTATACGACATAAATTCAGTTTAATGGAAAATTTGAAAAAGTTAAAAAAATACTATTTTTAAAAATTAAGTACTATATATAAAAAGAGAGATTTGGCTAAAAGAGTTTAAACAAAGCAATAAAACAAACAATATATCTTCAGAGCAAAAGTTTATTATTTAAATAATTAATGTAAATAAAAATTAAAAATATATGTATATATGAAGGTCTAAAAATTATATCAATAACTTCTTCTTTGGGCACAATCAGCTGGGCTGTCTTTTGGCCTCACATTAGTCCTCTCTCTTGATATGTTAATTGTCAAGTGTCAAAAAATATTTATATGTCAGATAACCTAAAAAATATATAACTGCGTAAAAACAAATTACAGAATTTTCTCCATAAAATCTACGCCAAGAATATAAATAAAAGTCTAAATATGTAAATAATAACAAAATATATGAGAAAAATTAAATAATATAAATAATATATATTTCCAATGTACGACACTGAACATATGTCAACTTTGACTAAAAACAATATTTTTACAGTGTAATAGGGATGATGTTCTAAACCAATCCGAAGCAAGGACCACCAGCTCCTATCTTCTTACACACATTTTTCTACTTTGAAATAGACCATAGTAACCTCGAAAAGGTCTTTTTTGACTTTCGTTTGTTCAACTTTTATTTTTCTGTGGAAAGGATTTATTGATAAATTAATTTGATATCTAGATTTGATATATACGGTTGAAGCGTATGAAATATTACCTATATAGTATACTATTTAATGTTCTTTTTATGAAAAATAGTTATAACGGGTGTTTTTTTTAGAGGTATAGAACTTTAAATTGCAATAAAACAACGATGGATTATTACATTGACATGAATTTTTTTTTATTCGAAAGATAATCTTGTGGCATTACATTAAATCATACCAACAAGACGGCGCAACATGTCACACAGCTCGTGCCACAATCCATTTATTGAAAGACACGTTTGGTGACCGCCTAATTTCACGTTTTGGACCTGTGAATTGGCCTCCAAGATCTTGTGATTTAACACCGCTGGACTACTTTCTGTGGGGCTATGTAAAGTCATTGGTCTATGCGGATAAGCCACAAACGCTTGACCATTTGGAAGACAACATTCGCCGTGTTATTGCCGATATACGGCCACAAATGTTGGAAAAAGTCATCGAAAATTGGACGTCCAGATTGGACTACATCCGAGCCAGCCGTGGCGGTCATATGCCAGAAATCATATTTAAAATGTAATGCCACAAGATTATCTTTCGAATAAAAAAAAATTCATGTCAATCGAATAATCCATCGTTGTTTTATTGCAATTTAAAGTTCTATACCTCTAAAAAAAACACCCATTACTATAGAAAAAAGTTAAGATATATTTACCTCGTGGGCCCATCGTGGATCGTGATGAACATTGTTGATCAGCTGTTCGTAGGCGGTGGCAGCAGCAACAGGAACTACTATTAAACAAAACAAAAAAATCAGCTGTGGCCATCACAGAACTGACCGCTATCACAAAGTACTTGTATAAAATACATTCTAGCAGCAGAGTAAAAATAACTTGGTCTAATATTTTCTAACAGAGATATTATTTATCATGACCATGGAAACGTTACATATAAGTATGAAAAAATAGATAGACAGATATTTATAAACAGATATTTATAAAAAATTTCGAAATTTTTTTCAAAATTTCGAAAAAAAATTCAAAATTTTTCGTTTTATTAAAAAATGTCTCAAATAAAAGTTGTTAGTTATTGTTTTTGTAGCAACTTTTGTTAAATAAATTTTTTCGAAATATTTCTCTGTTGTGAAATATTCGCAAAAATCTTAAAACCAACACGAGTAAACTTCCATTTCTAGTTAACCGATTTTTACCAAAAATTGATCAATTCGTGCCATTGATGTCAAAAGCTTAAATATGAAGTTTCATAAAAATACTTTTAGCCAAATTTGCTCTGCACGTGTACACGGACCGGCAGACAGACAGACAGGCAGACAGACAGACAGACCGACAGACAGACAGACAGACCGACAGACAGACAGACAGACCGACAGACATCATGCTAAAAATAGTCAAAACGTTATGTAGGGACCTCAATTCGTGGAGATCCATCGAAATATTGAAATGTCAAAATCACAATACTTCCCTTATATACGTTGGCGGTCGGTAAAAAATGATGTACAGTCTGTTCCAAACGGTTAAGCGGAACTAAATGGGAATTTAGTTCTTTTATGTTGTCACGAGAAGGGATCTTGCTTGGGTTTTTTCATTTTTCACGTTGGGATGTCAAAATTTAAAATTCCAACAATGAAACCATGGAAACGACATATGTCAAAATTAAATATTTTTTTTTTATATTTTAATGACAAAAAAATAAATAAATGGGAAATTTGTATTAAGAATGACACAAAAAAACAAAATATAAAGAAAATTACATTTTAAAATGATATTAACCTTAACCAAAAAATGTTTATTGTAAGTATGATTTACAAAGCTTAAACAAAACGGCCGAAAGGCACGATTTAAACGATGAAAGTAACTAGATTGCAAAATCTAGTTCCGCTTAACCGTTTGGAACAGACTGTAAAATGTGAATTTTCATACATTTCAAGGTTTTGTAGGTATTTAATAAGTATAAGAAGGCAATATAATGCTGGATGTCTACGAATATTTCATTATAATCACATAAAATCAACATTTTTTTGATAATCATTTTTATTCGTTATTTGAGTACTAAGAGCTTCCATTTTTAAACAAAATTTAAATAATTTGTCAAAAATTCCAGCATGTATTTTTTTACGAATTATAAGTATTATTCAATATGTGCCGGGTGGTCATATTTTTATATTTACAGACAGACGGACAGACATATAAGTACTGGTATAAGAAATTCTTGATTATACCTACGAAATCCTAACAATATAAGTAAACAAAACCATTTTTCACTTTCAATGTTCCAGTCTTTAAAGTTGGTCGAGCGAAATTATTATAATTTATTCTAATGTGATTATAAATCAAGTGGAAAAGTTGTAAGCTCTCGAAACATGCGGCTAATTGTCATTAAATAATTATACAGTATAAGGGGTGGATATAAGGGTGTGTGTATAAGAGGTGGATATGGAAATATCTATAATTATGTCTTGTTATAAGAAATATTTAAATACGGCAATTCACGGTAGTGACTATGTACATACAAATAAAAGTATAACTAGTTATTTTTCCGTATATTATTAGTTACTTACACGATAAAAGTAATAATTTTCATAAATTTTCAAGGGTAGGTAATTATAATACATATTAGAAAAAAATATGTTTCTCTACAAAAATGAAAATTCGTAGAGTAACTGAAGACAATAGAGGTGCGTGGGTGAGGCGGGGGGCTGACACCTTAAGAGGAGCGGTAAATGTTGACTGCTCAGCAACTTAGGCCAAATAATAAATTAAAAAAAAAAAATGTTGACTGTACATAAGTATATCGTTGGCTGAAAATAATAAGGTTGTATGTGACATTTCTTGTCAAATGCACTTTTCAATACTATAGAGTTTTTTATGTTAAAACATACACCCTTGTATTTTAATTGTTTTTTTTTTTTTTTAATTCATAATTTATGGTTGTTTGTTTGACATACAACATCTTTTATGTTAAATATAAAACATCTTTTTCGGGCACCTGGGTTACAAAAAATATTAAAAAGAATAAAACAAGGTCTTGAAGACTTGTTAAATATATTTAGAGACATTAAGGTTTCTACAAATAAAAATCCGTTAGCAGAAAACAAGGTAATCGCTTTAAAATCTATGCTAGATTGGATGCCTACTATGGATAAATCTTATTATGAAACAATATTGCCAAGAAAGTAAATCTCAAAAAAATAATAAAAATACAATTTATTTCGTTTAATTTTTTTTATTTCCAATGTTTCAGTTTCAGTTCAAATTATCTTAATTTATCTTAATTTTTTGTCAGATTAATGTTTAATTTGTTATTATTTTGCAAGCATATTGTTTAATTTGTGTTATTTAATCAAATAAAAATTTAATACGTGACTAAAATTTCTTTTACCTTTTCTGGTACCTTTTTAACAATTTTCAGAAACCTAAAAACTGAAGCTTTACCTATAAACTGAATTTCCCCCGATATTACTTTGAACTACAAAGCTGTATGTAACGTTAAGGTACTAAGTTTCGTGTTTTTATTAATCATAAAGTTGTATGTTCATTTTTCAAATTGTTAAAATGGTATTATTCAAATTTTTTTTTTTTCAAAATAATGCGTTAATGACAATAACATATCAATATATAGTTATTAAAAAAATTTCTTCCTTGTATTGTAACCTTATATTGGTTTATTCCATGTCAAAATTTTTGAAGCTTGTTTTCGCAAATGTAATACACTTCGACATACAACCTTATTATTTTCAGCCGACGATATATAAAAAATCACATAGTTAAGTCCAAATTTCCATCCATTTTTTTTTTTTTTCAAATTCGGTGTGTTGGCAACATAGAAATACAATTGGTTACTAAAATCTACTAAAAAATAAGTTGTGGTCACCACAGGACCGACCACCATCACAAAGTACTTGTATAATTTATGCTGCTTTATCAAAAAATGTCTGAAATAAAAGTTAGTTATTGCTTTTATAGCAACTTTTGTTAGATACATTTTTTCGAAATATTTTTCTGTTGTGAAATATTCGCAAAAATCTTAAAACCGACACGAGTAAACTCCCATTTCTAGTTACCCGATTTTTACCAAAAGTTGATCAACTCGTGCCATTGATGTCAAAAGCTTAAATATGAATTTTCATAAAAATCCTTTTGGCCGAATTTGCACGTGTACACGGACCGACAGACAGACATCATGCTAAAAATAGTCAAAACGTTATGTATGGACTTCAATTCGTAGAGATCCATTAAAATCTCGTAATGTCAAAATCGGTATGATCACAATACAGTCTGTTTCAAATGGTTAGGCGGAACTAAATGGGAATTTCGTTCTTTTAGGTTGTCACGAGAAGGAACCTTGCTTGGGTTATTTCATTTTTCACGTTGGAATGTCAAAATTTAAAATTCCAACAATGAAACCATGGAAACGAATGACATATGTCAAAATTAAATTATTTTTTTTACATATTTTAATGAAAAAAAAATAAAATAATAAATAAATAAATGGGAAATTTGTATTTAGAAAGACACAAAAAATCAAAATATAATGAAAATGACATTTTAAAATGATATTAACCTTAACCAAAAAATGTTTATTGTAAGTATGATTTACAAAGCTTAAACAAAACGGCCGAAAAGCACGATTTAAACGATGAAAGTAACTAGACTGCAAAATCTAGTTCCGCCTTACCATTTGAAACAGACTTTACCTACTTTAAGTCCATTCTACATAATACTTTTTTCAATAGTATGCAACTCTGACGTCATTTCAACTTTTGATACTACAGAATATAGTGGGGGGGGGGGGGGAAATAAGAGAGCGATACTTCCATCTTTTATTACTTTGTGATATTCTTCACTGCCAACATAAAAAATTCTAGGTTCAGGTGACAGACAATAATTTGGTTATAGAACCAATTCTAATAACCAATTTATAAATATTGTTTAATTGTGCTAAGTTTATATTTAATTATATGTTCTAAATAAACTTCTTATCAACTTAATAAACTTCTAAAAGATAAGTTGTAAACAAAAACTAAAAAGTTGGTAGTTGGTACGACTGAGAAGTATACAACTGCCATCCAAAAATTTGGCGCAAATAGTCTTTGTTGCTGTGCGCCAAAATTTTTAACTAACTAACTAACTCATCCAAAAATTTGACCGCAGGTAGTTTTGAAAATAGTGTAGTTGTAGTGTAGCATCGAAAGTTGGAAGGAAGTATTGTGTTTCACATCATACTTTTTACGTCAATACTACGCAAAAAATCTGTAGTGCTTCGCAATAAAGTATAATGTAGAACAGCCTTAATATATATTGGCGGTCGGTAAAAATCGAATGGCAGTATTAAAAGTAAAATATTTTTATTTACAAGTATTGAGTCTGTCTTCATAAATAAAATTATGTAATAGGAGAGAGTAGCCGAATTTGGACCATCGCCTAGGTTGGACCACTATTGTAACTCGACCTGTATAAGGCATTTACGCAGCAAAACAGTAATTTAGAAGGGGATGGACGTAAACTTGTCTGATGCAATCATTTTTATAACAGCGCACCTCATGGTTGCAGTTGGTGAAGTGTTATTAGTATTTACATACCATCAATTAAATATTTTATCAATAAGGCCAATAGTCTTTAGACTGTTTCAAAGTAAGTAACAAAATATATTTTTATATCTGCAGAAAATAAACTTGTCTGGCTACAATTTACTATATTAGTTTTATTAATCTAGTTCAAATGTAAGGTTAGGTGAAACAATTTAAAATATTTATAAATGTAGCTCAAGTTGGACCACAAGCAGTCGCCTGAATTGGACCGGTCCAATTCAGATGTCTAAATTGCTAAATGAAGCCGAGCAGCCACTGTAGCTATAGCTGAAAGTGCTTTCCGTGCCTCTGGTATTTGGCCTGGAAATAGACATATCTTTCAGGACCACCAGTTTGCAGCATCCGATATTTTACAGTGTTCTGTTAACCCTGCTGAAATCGCAGTAAATACTACAAGTATGCCTAATACACCAACATCTATGTCTTTAAGTGACAGTAAAAGTAATAATAGTGCTTATGCTGTTGATTATGTACCTTGGGAGAAAAAAATTAAAAATTGTAAGGATATTCTTTACGATATATCGCCTCCACCAAAACGAAATCCACAGCAAGGTCCATCGTCTTCTCGAACTAGAGGAATAGCCCAAAAAGCAATTGTAATAACAAGTAGTCCTCATAATAAGGAATTAGAAAAAGTCAAAGCGAAAAAGACTAACAAAGTAATATTACCAAATATTGGACCAAAAAGACAAATAATAAAAACTAAGACTACATGGTTTTGTATTATGTGTGGAAATGAAGGAAGATGAGATGATACAGTGCATAAAATGTCACACTTTGTGTCCATACACAGTGTGCTGGAGTGAGTGCAAAAATCAAAAGTACTTTTGCTTCAATGGTGTTTAAGTATATTGATGGTCCACCTTGGAAAACCTCTGGTCCATCCTAAGAAACCAGTTTCTTTAATTGGACCGATGACACGATTTTTATGTATTGATTTTTCACTGTTCAATATACAGTCTGTTCCAAACGGTTAAGCGGAACTAGATTTTGCAATCTAGTTACTTTCATCGTTTAAATCGTGCCTTTCGGCCGTTTTGTTTAAGCTTTGTAAATCATACTTACAATAATCATTTTTTGGTTAAGGTTAATATCATTTTAAAATGTCATTTTCTTTATATTTTCATTTTTTGTGTCATTCTTAATACAAATTTCCCATTTATTTATTTTTTTATCATTAAAATATAAAAATAAAAATATTTAATTTTGACATATGTCTTGGTTTCCATGGTTTCATTGTTGGAATTTTAAATTTTGACATCCCAACGTGAAAAAATGAAATAACCCAAGCAAGATCCCTTCTCGTGACAACCTAAAAGAACTAAATTCCCATTTAGTTCCGCTTAACCGTTTGGAACAGACTGTAATTATTTTATTTAAAATAAATTATATTATTTTGAAGATATAAACAATAACTTTTTTTTCCACTACTTCCTTTTTATTAAAAATACTTGTACATCCCTATATATTTAAAAATTCTTAAGTGGTCCAAATTTGGATACTCTCCCCTACTTGTGACATTTTTAGGCAAAGGCTAATTTTATTATATTTTTGACAATTTTCAAATACTTACCAGCAGAATTTTTTTGTACCATCATGTCTCTGCCTATGCATAGTCTATATTTATCATTTATGGTTGATTTTTACTTAAATCCTCGATTACAATTGTATTTTCTGAAAACAAAGAAATATAAATTAATTATGATATACACTTTATGCATCAAGGGGATCACCTTGTTTTGCTCCCAACAAAAATACAGGTTTAATTTCAGAAGTATAGAATAGTGCAGAAGCAAGACCGGATTAACCAGAATGGGGGCTGTCAAGGACCAAGTTGTCACTAGTTAACTTTTTAGGGTTTTGTAACAAAAAAACCCTTATACCGTCATTTTGTCGTTTGTCCGTCTGTTTATCTGTTCAGTAAAAATTGTAGCCAAACGGCTAAACCTAGAGAGTTGAAATTTGGCATGCTTATACAACTCTTTGACCCGCACATAGGTAAAATACTAAAACATGTAAAAAAAATCAGCTGTGGCCACCACATAAAGTACTTATATAAAATACATTCTAGCAGCAGAGTAGAAATAACTTGGCCTAATATTTTCTAACAGAGATATTATTTATCATGACCATGGAAACGTTACATATAAGTATGAAAAAATTTCGAAAAATTTTACAATAATTATTCGAAATTTTTCGTTTTATCAAGAAACGTCTCAAATAAAAGTTATTAATTATTGCTTTTATAGCAACTTTTGCTCAATAAATTTTTTCGAAATATTTTTCTGCTGTGAAATATTCATAAAAATCTTAAAATCGACACGAGTAAACTCCCATTTTTAGTCGACCGATTTTTACCAAAAGTTCATCAACTCGTGCCATTGATGGCTGAAGCTTAAATATGAAGTTTCATAAAAATCCTTTCAGCAGAATTTGCTCTGCACGTGTACACAGACGGACAGACGGACAGACAGACAGACAGACAGACAGACAGACAGACAGACAGACAGACAGACGGACAGACAGACGGACAGACAGACAGACGGACGGACAGACAGACCGACAGACATCATGCTAAAAATAGTCAAAACGTTATGTAGGGACCTCAATTCGTGGAGATCCATCGAAATCTCGAAATGTCAAAATCGGTATGATCACAATACCTGCCTTATAAAATATAAACAAATATCTGCTCATCAAATTTTTTTTTTTTTTTTTAAATTCTGAGTAGGGTATTAAATGAAAGCCCTTAGTATATGGATTAACGATCAAAATTTAATTTTTGCAAAATAAACTATTTTGCTGCGATTTTTGGCAAAATAGTGAAAAACAAAATTTTTGTCTCACACCCTGTAGCCCAGATAATTTAAACTAAAAATCTGAAAAAAGTAATGTACATTGGTGTGAACCGGAATAGTGCAACAGGAATTTTTGAACAGATTATATTTTTGGAAAAATAACCCATTTTTTGTGTTTTTTTGTTGACGATGTAATTTTTAAAAGCGTAAATATAATAACCAGTGGAAATTTTTGAAATTATAATTTAATTCTATGTTTCAATGTATACGAAATCAGAGGGGCGAAGCTTATGACTTAAAACAACCAATGGAAGCCATAGGCGCAATTTTCAAAATCTTAATAAATCTTGCTATATAAAAAAATACTGTACATATTTAGACATTCGAATTAAAATTAACAAAAAAATATTTTAACATAAAATTTGTTTGGCATCCCAAATAATCATCATTAACTTACTAAATACCTGCGAAATCCTGATATGTGTGAAAATTCACACTTCACATCAATTTTTATATATTGAAGGGGGCTTTTGCTGAACAAAATGATCAAAAACTTTAATCAATCGGTAAAAGTTATTAGATTTGAAAATCTAGTTCTACTTAAACCAAAGAAAACTTATCTATTTTTTCGTGTTTTATTATTTCACAGAAGAGCCAAAAAAATAAATAAAAAACAAAAACAAATTTGTACATAGTACATGAGACAGACAACAACAAAATAAATATAAAATCATAAGTTTGGAGTTCAAATTTAGATATAGATATAAGCTGTTCACTTTTGTAAGAACACACTATGGTCTATTTCAAAGTAGAAAAATGTGTGTAAGAAGATAGGAGCTGTTTGTCCTTGCTTCGGATTGGTTTAGATCGTCATCCCTATTACACTGTTAAAATATTGTTTTTAGTCCAAGTTGACAGATGTTCAGTGTCGTACATTGGAAATATATATTATTTATATTATTTAATTTGTTTCATTTATTTGTTATTATTTACATATTTAGACTTTTATTTATATTTTTAGCGTAGATTTTATGGAGAAAATTCTCCATGTAATTTGTTTTTACGCAGTTATATATTTTTTAGGTTATCTGACATATAAATATTTTTTGACACTTGACAATTAACAGATCAAGAGAGAGGACTAATGTGAGGCCAAAAGGAAGCCCAGCTGATTGTGCCCAAAGAAGAAGTTATTGGTATAATTTTTAGACCTTCATATATACATATATATATTTTTTTATTTACAATAATTATTTAAATAAGAAACTTTAGCTCTGAAGATATATTGTTTGTTTTATTGCTTTATTTAAACTCTTTTAGCCAAATCTATCTTTTTATATATAGTATAATCCGTCTCAATTTGTAATACGAAACTAGATCTGGTTACTTTGGTGACTGTTGTGGTGTAAACAGACTTTGTCGTATCCGTGTGAACCAATACTATGATAATATTATAAATGTATTGTCAATATACAACATAAAAAATGAACTTTCCCTGTTAGTTCCGTATAACAAAATGAGACAGATAATACATAATTTTTAAAATTGATATTTTTTTAACTTTTACAAATTTCCCATTAAACTGAATTTATGTCGTATAAATAACGTAAGTGTATTATCTGCCTTGTTTTTCAAAATCTTATTAACCTTTTTTAAATTAAAAAAAAATCACTTGCTAACCCAGTTACTATGCCCATGCCCTAGTTGTAACTTATTTTAAATTTCCCGCTATACTGTATTTGTCGAGTGTAAATCGTACTCGGTTCGCAGCGCTATCTACTTTTTTTTAAATTTGAAATAGACCATAGGATCTGGTTATTTTGGTTACTTTTATGGTGTGTTACTGACTTAAATTGTCAATTAAAAATATTCCTTACGCTGTAAAACCGACTTTAGGTTGATAAGGTTATTATAATTAAGATATCATTTTTTATTATGACATATGTCAAATGGATCGATATTTTAAAAAAGTGACATTTTTTAATACCAACATGACATACAGCTTCAAAAGTGCAAACTATTGAAAAAAAAAATCCCTCTTAGTTTGTTCTTACACAAGTGAAGAGCATATATAATCTATCTCAATTTGTAATACGAAACTAGATCTGGTTACTTTGGTGACTGTTGTGGTGTAAACAGACTTTGGCGTATCCGTGTGAACCAATACTATGATAATATTATAAATGTATTGTCAATATACAACATAAAAAATGAATTTTTCCTGTTAGTTCCGTATTACAAAATGAGACAGATAATATGTGCTGTTCACTTTTGTCAAAACAGACTAAGAGGTCATTTTGATTTCTATAGTTTCCACCTTTGAAATTCTATGTCATGTTGGTATTGAAAAACGATAAAAAAAATGTCACTTTCTTAATATGCCATTCCATTTGACATATGTATGTCATAATGAAAAACAATGTTGGTTGCTTATTATACACTTCATCCACAAACAAAGCTAATGTATATTTTAAATAATTAAATAGATAAACCGGTAACACATCTAAACCCGCAATAACAATCAATTGTTAAAAATGTTGGTCATCTACTGTTTGATACCTATGGCTGGACCACATTGGCCATAGCCTCAGTACAACTCTGCCTGAAATGTGTGAAATTTCATACTTCATATCAATTTTTTTTGTTTAAGTACTCGTGTTACAATATTTACATCTAAGTTTCGAGTATAAACAAGCGAGTGAAGAACATTCACATCTGGTGAGTTGCCATCAGCACCCACCTACACACACCTACACACCTACAGGCAGGTATACCAATACACTCGCAACCACACACCACTCAGCCTTGAAACTTTTTAATTCGTTTGCCAATTAGGGTTGCGAGCATTTTCATGTCTTCCTTTATACATGATACAAATATTTTATGTCAATTACATATAAAAGCACAATCACGACCTTTCACGCTATTACCTTTACCGATATTATATGCATGGAAACGTATTTAGGAAATTTTTATGGAAAGAAAATAATAATCTGATTTTTTATTTTAACTTGGCTAAAGAGAAGTTAAAATATTGTTTTAATTTTTAATTTCTGACCAGTCCGAATCCGATTACTTAAAGTGGTGGGTCGCGACCCCCTAGGGGGTCGTGGCCTTCCCACAAGGAAGCCGCGAATGTAACATAGGGGATACGCATAAAATTTATATTTCCCTCAAAACTACATTTTTTGATATGTTCATGTTATTTAAGTCACCTAATAAAACAAAAATCACATTTTAATTAATATTATAGCAAATTTTTTTAATTAAAATATTGTAAATTTGAAATAAGCCGACCACGGAGCGAAGGTTGCCGAGTAAATACGACTGAGTATGACGTCAAACGACTGGGGTTTGACGTCACAGATACAGCTACAACATAAACTTTACGTGTGTATATTGTATTGTTCGAGAGTTTTGTATTTGTTTTTAAACAATTTGTCAAGCATTTATTACTAAAATGGCAGATAAAGATTTTGTTAGGGCTCAGAGTGATAATTTACCCAACTTTGATGCATTTATGCACACAACATAAAGTTTAATTTTTCTGAAATATCGGTTTTATTTCGCCTCATAGCTTTCAGCCACAAATTTCGCCTTTTTTGTTGTTTTTCGCCATCAGGTAATGATATAAATTGTTTTTTTAGATTTCTATTTGAACTATTTGTGCACATCGGTACTAAACAATATTTTCGACTACGTTTTGAAGTACCGGGGCCTGGATCTTCCATATTTTATATACTTTAATATAAAATTTAATTCGGTAATCATGTATAAATTGTTTTTATAGAATTAAACTTTATTTTAATTAAAATCACTCTAACTTTACATAACCTATAAAAATTATGCAAGCGAATAAGTTCACAACAGACTATGTAGGCTGCACGCTGTATACTGGGTAGGCTAGTAGTGAACTGCGTCACTTAGAAGGGGTATGACGTCACACGTCGTTTTCGCGCGCTACGTACATTTATGATTTTTTTAACCCATCAAATTAAAAAAAAAATGCAAAACTATTTTTTATGTTTATATGCAACAAGAGGAATATAATAAAAAATTAAAATAAAATCATGCGTATGCCCTATTGTTTTATTATTTAAAACGGATAAGTTGAATGATCTGAGCGTAAAAAAATATATGTAACAGGTCGTCAAGGATGAAATTTGTAGTTAATTATATTGTCAACTTAAACAGCTTATTATTTGACATTGGCTTAATATTTTACAGTTCTGTTTTTTTTTTTAACAAACAAACGAATTTATTTAACAAAAGTTGCTATAAATGCAATAACTAATAACTTTTATTTGAGATGTTTTTTGATGAAACGAAAAATTTCGAAAAATTTGTCGTAAATTTTTGTATAAAAAGTCTCAAATTTTCATACTTATATGTAACGTTTCCATGGTCATGATAAATAATAATGCTGTTAGAAAATATTAGGCCAAGTTATTTCTACTCTGCTGCTAGAATATATTTTATACAAGTATTTTATAATGGCGATCGGTCCTGTGGTGGCCACAGCTGATTTTTTATTAAAAATTTTGTTTCATAGCTAAGCACGTTAGTTTTATTAAATTATGCAGTATATTTTAATAAATCTAACGTTCTTCATTCGATTCATTTTCACGTTTAAGTACTTGTCACAAATCACAACGACCGAACTAAGCTACAGGACACCGGCCGTAATTCACTAATACATACAACACTAACCTTCGCCGCTGTTGCCGTTACTAATAAATTTTTGCTACATATGTAGATAAGAACATTAGATATTGTATGTGGCAACGCTGTATCTTGGGACACTCCGTGGAGTGTCCGAGCGTTGTTGTCTTGATTTAAATTTTTTAAATCTAACATTTATATGAAAAATCCTTGAATAAGAAATAATAAAAATAAAAATATGCAGATATATCTAGCTACTTTAATGCAATTTTAAAGAAGTATAAATAAAGTATTAAATTTAGCTTTTTTACTAAAAATTTTTAGGAAGTCACTGTCCCAGCGCCTCCCTGTCTCAGCCGCCACTGTATATAACGAATATATTTCACTGAATAAAAAATTAATTATTATTTTCGTTGTATTTTTTGGGGGTTGTCCAAATCTGTTACCAAACCAAAATATGTCGCTGAATTTTAACAAGAAGCTACAACTCTTGAAAAAATTTATTTTTCATGAATTTTACATTTTGCAAAAATTTGGTTTCAAATTGAATGCTTTCAGTTTATTTTCTATAAAGAGTAAATACATTTTTTCTCTAAACATAAAAAAGAAAGCCATATAAAAAGTATACAATTTCCATTTGACGGTGGAAGGTAGCATATTTATTTTCGTATAAAAATGAGGGCAAAGTTGGTCAATAAACCTAACAGGTCATTGTCACCCCTAACCAAATGTTCATGAACAACTTCCTGTCATTTAATAATTTATTAAAGAATTGATTTTGTATATAACTGTCGAGTTTTCAAATGATTAATTTTCTTATCTATTAGTTTAATACATTCAATATACACACGTCGTAAAAAAATAAATAAATAAATAAATAAATAAATAAAAAATAAATGGAATTGTCTTACGCTTATACAAGGTGTCTCAAAAGAAATTTTATATTTAGTGGATCGATTAAAAAAAAGTAAGCCGTATATAGAAAAAATGTTTATTAATTATTAAAATACACTTTTTGGGGATTTATTTCTTAAAAATAATATCGTCTAAATGTAGACCCTCGCGTTCTCGGCACTCATTTAATCGAACAGTAAAATTACTTATGACGTCTCGGCAGGTGGACTCCGGGATGGCTGCCATTTCGTGACGGATATTTTCTTTCAAATGCGCCAGTGAAGTCGGTTTATTGGCGTAAACTTTAGATTTAAGATAACCCCATAGGAAAAAGTCCATAGGGGTTAAATCTGGACTGCGTGGAGGCCAATTTATGTCACCTCTCCGGGAGATCAATTTGCCTGAGAAAATTTCACGAACACGTGGCAGAGACATATTGGACGTGTGTGAAGTTGCTCCGTCCTGTTGGAACCATGTTCTTTGGTTATAGCCAGGAAAGTTTTGCAGTTCAGGTACCAAGAAGTTGTCTAACATCTCCACATAACGCTCTGAATTCACTGTAACTGCACGCCCCCTTTCATCTTCAAAAAAGTAAGGGCCGATAATTCCTCGCGCCGACATCGCAGCCCATACGGTCACTTTAGGCGAGTGTAGGGGTTTCTGATGTTTGCGTTTCGGATTCGTTGCACTCCAGTAGCGGCAGTTCTGCTTATTTACGTGGCCATTAAGATGAAAATGAGCTTCATCCGAAAACAAAATGTTGGTAAACGTTGAAAATCGCTCAATCACCTGATTTACGAAATTAAGCCTCTGACTGGCATCTTGGGGCTTTAATTCTTGCACCAATTGAATTTTGTAAGGGTGCAGCTTTAGGTCTTTGTGCATAATGCGATGTAATGATGATCTATGCACATTTAAAGCACTTGCGCGCTTCCGAATTGAAAGGTTCGGGTCGTCACGAACAGACTGATTAACATTCTCCACGTTTTCTACCGTTCTTGATGACCTAGGTCACCCGGATTTTGATTTATCCAGCGTTGTACCAGTCTCTTCAAACTTTTTAACCCAATGTCGAATGAGAGGAATGCTTGGCGCATCATTTAAGTGGCGAAAACCTCGAATACTGCAGAATTTTCTACGCGCTACAGTCGCCGAATCACAGTTTTTGTAAAACTCTCGCACGCATAACGCGCGGTCTGCTCCCGAGAAACGCTCCATAGCAACTGAATTCCCAAGAGCCAGGCTACCGATTGACATAACCCCCGCACCCCTCGGATACGTTGCGTTCACGCAGTAAGCTAAATAAATATAAAATTTCTTTTGAGACACCTTGTACTTTAAAAGCTAATACAAATAGTATTTTATTATCTAAAAATCATATAATAGAGATATTTACCCCCCCCCCCTCCCCGTACCGTAGGCGAGAACCCTACCAACTATCATTTTACGGTAACCAGACAACTGGGGCCGTAAGACAATTCGGGCCGTTCATAATTGGGGCTTTTCACAACTGGGGCCAGTAACAACTAGGGCGATGGACAATTCGGGCCGTACACAATTTCGATTATCATTCAATTTTAATTCATTTCGAGCAACGGTGTGCTATCAGGATTTACTTCAGACTTGGGCACAGTGCAACAGAAACTTTTGCAAAACTTCAGCAGGCCTACGGAGACAGTGTTTTATCAAGAGGCCAGGATTTTTGGTGGTTTAAGGCATTTTCAGAAGGATGAGAGTTGATTGAAGATGAATCAAGCAGCGGAAGGCCTTCATCTTCAAAAACCGATGAAAATGTCGACAAAATCCGGGATCTTGTGCGTGCAGATTGTAGGTTGACAGTCAGAATGATCAGGGAAGACTTGATTTTGACTCTACACTACCGTTCATCACATTTTGACCTATGCATTGGGGATGAGAAAATCCTTGTCACACAGCAATTTCAATAAACGAGTTTTTAGCCAGTAAAAACATTCCTGTGGCTCCTCAGCCTCTTTATTCGTTCAAAGTCACAAGGACTCAACCCTTGTGACTTTTTTCTCTTCCCAAGATTGAAAAATCACCTCAAGGGACGTCATTTTGGGATAATCGAAAACAAGCAAACGTCCGTAACCGACCAGCTGAAAGGTATTCCAGTATCCGAGTTCCACCACAGTTATGAGGATTGGAAGAACCGTCTCCAGCGCTGTGTGGCTTCCCAAGGAAATTATTTTGAGGGAGACAATATTGAATCGTTTTTCTATTCGAATAAAAAAAAAAAATTAAATCAGTCCAGTTACTTAATTTACACACCTCGTAGGATGGTTTTTAATTTTTAAAAGATGAATGCCTTTTGACGCGCTTTCATTTTTCACAATTCGAAACATCCGCAAAATGAACCGGGAATTTTTGTTTTATCTAAAAATTTAAAATTTCTCCAACCATATCTGTGGAGGGGGCAAGTGGGAGCTAAAACAATTTTCTCCAGCTAGAATTTAATATTAATCTTCTAACATTTTAAAGCTGCCTAAAATTTTAGAAGCGCAAGTAGGAAATAGTTCTTGTATAATTTATGAAACGAGAACTAGCAACAACAAGCAAATAAAGTAATCTTAATGTTTTTTTGTACATTATTTTTAGCCCTTCCGGTTCTATCGGCATTGACCCTAATATTCTTTATTCAAATGGAACACTTTATTTTTAGCGATGTATAAATGTCTTTTAAAAATTTACGATAGCACTTTGCAATATTCAGATAAATATTTTAATTTTCAATAAATATTTACATTTATATTCGTTTTGTTTTTTTTTTGCCAGTGGCTGTTCCAATATTGATTTAATATGATTAATCGCCCAGTACAAACATTCACATATATATAAATAATAACTGAATTATCTTTTTGTGAATCTATTATTTGTTTTCCATCATGAGATTGAATGAATTTGAATATGGCAGAATAAAACAATACAAAATTATCATATGATGCGAAATTTGTGGATAACTGAGAAATACAATGTATCGTTTTTAAAAAGAATAAATTCATAAATTTTAAAACACGAGGTTTGATCAAAAAAAATTGCGAACTGGCGTCATGAAACTTTATTAATTTAGTGCGTACTCCTTTATATTGGACGTTTGCCATTGCTGATAGTACTAGGCTAGAATAGTACAATATAATGATTATTAGTATCAAAAAGATATAATACTTCAAGAGTAATATAAAAAATAAATTCGGACGTTTCGGAAACTGCTCAACAATCTGTTTCCGTCTTCAGCGATCACGAGAAGTGATAAACATTTCAGTTTTCTTCGAGTTTTTATACCGAGTATTGTAAGAGTGGGAGCAGGTTATAGGTGCGTTGCTATTGGTTGGGTGGTTGGGATCAGGTATGGGTAGGGACGGGACTACCTGCTGAGGATTAACGAACCTTGCTATATAAAAAAATACTGCACATATTTAAAAACATAAATAATGGTATTAGGTATTCCAATTAAAATTAACAAAAAAATATTTTAACATAAAATTTGTTTTTAAAGCTCTTATATTAACAGACGATAAATTATTTTAAAAACATTCATTTTGCCGTGATTACTACAAAGCAAAATTTGTCCTACACACTCAGCATGCCGCCTTCACTTATTATATACCTGCAAAACCCTGCAATGTGTGAAAATTCACACTTCACATCAATTTTTCTTTACTAGAGTATTTTTTTATTGCCATCTCTAACTGCGACCCATTCTTCTCTAATCTTGCATCGGTGTTTTATATATTTGAAGACAGCTTCTTTGGCTGTTCTTAATTAAATCTTAAGGCGGCGCACAACCCTATAGTTCTCAATAGTTTCTTATACAAAACTAATAATCGGAAATAAAATTAATAACAATCTATACATCAAAATTTGCAGCGAATTTTTATCTATCTAATAGGATGTTTTTAACTGTAGAAAAAACTGTTATGTACTTGTAAATAAGCAAATTGCATTATAGACGCTATCTTGTGAACCAATTGACGCATGTTTGCGTACCATGCGGCAAATTGTAGCTAAAGCTTCATTCTACAAATTTCTTACTAGCTATTTTGCTCTATTGTGAAAACTACTTACAGTTATTGTACTTGGTAGTCTATTTTTGCCGCCATCTTGAATCTGCCGCGGTTTTGAAAATAGGTGTTACGGGAAAAAATGATTTAATTTTCGTTAAGAATACGTGTACAAAGTGGCATTCCATTATCATCAAGTATAATATTTTTCGACGAAGGCTCTAAACTATAAGCAATCAAGTCAAAAAAAATGTTGACGTATTATTTGAACATTTCTACACAAAACTATATAAATATAAAAGTTATTCGAAACCCATAAATAAATTTAAAAAATTACAGAACAATATCGCTGATGTCTATTTTTAAGTTATTGAGCGATAATATTTTTACAATAAATATTTCTACAATTAAAAATATCCTATTAGATAAATAAAAATTCTGTGCAAAATTTGATGTATAGATTGATACTAATTTGGTTTTAGATTGTTAATTTTGTATAAGAAACTAGTAACCTCTTGGGGTTATACGCAGCCTTAACGCTAAAGTTGCCTTATCAGAAACTTTAAATTTTAAATTGCAACTTAAGACTTTTGAGTTAACTGAAACTCTTAACTGACATTGTCATAGTTTTTTACATCGTCCACAATTTTAAAAACACCACCAAGATTTAACTTTAAACTTATCGCCCCCTCAAACGTCCAAATCGTTTTTTTCGGGGGCGATATCAACCGCGTTGAGTACCACTGCTTTAAACAAAACAAAAACATGAAATAAATTCTGTTGTTTTTCTAATAAAATAACAGGCATTTAAAATATCACATTCTTGCCATTCTGTCGTTCAGTTCAACACATACCTATTTTAAGGTCCAGTTTTTATATTCCACACTTGCCGCAAACACTCATCACTTTTAACCGCACACTTTTGACACTTCTACTCGTGAAGTGAATAGAGAATTTTTAAAGTAGCCGCTTCTACACTCTCCAATATCTAATTATAAAATATAGGAATTATTTACATATGATCTGGCAAACTAGAGGCTAAAGATCATTCAAGCTGATACTGGCCTAACGCTGATTCTATTTATATAAAACACTTTGAAAACGCCGAGTTTACAACGTCTGGCTTATTATTTATGTGTGGATCATACATATAAACAGCTGCTACACGGTATTTGCGAAAATATAGTGACGTCAGGGATTAGTTTATGTGTACGAGGGTACGATGTGTAGTGTCGCTCTTGGGTTGTTGGCCGCACAGTTGCAAAAACAATAGGGGAAAAATTTTAAGATCGTAGCGCCACGCGGATTTTTTTGAAACCATTCTAAATCAGATACCACTTGACATTTACTAGTAAATAATAGCGAAAAGTGTATCAAAAACGACAAAAAATAAATAATTGTTTGGGATTTTCTGATTTTGTGATGTGACATTACTTGTAAACATCTAAAATACTACATTTTGTGATCTGGTTTTAAGTTATGGCGGTTTTCCATTGTCGATTATTTTAACTATATTGGGGGAAATAATAATTCCCGTGTTGTTTAACAAGGGGTAGAAATCTACAATGCTGGGCATATAATATTGTGTGGAGTCACTGAAAAAAACAGAGAGTTCATAAAGATTTATGCATTATGCCTACAAACTTGCGCATTACAAACCCACACACAATAACAGGAATTTTCAAGATATGCGATAATAAATACAAAATTGAAAATATTTTTTGTAGTCACTTTTTTAGTCAAACTTTGATACAAGGGCTCACTTTTTTTCTAATTTTTAAATTGTTTATCTAAACATCGCGTCGATTCCTAACCTCTTGCTTTCCCAATTTTGTTTCGAACCATACGGTGTCTGATATTAGTGGAAACAAATGAAACGATATTTCCGGGTTTCTTCTTTTCAATGAATTGCACATAGGTACACAACAATATGTATTATACATTTTTCAATGATTATAATAAAACTTTAAAAACAAACTTCATACAAAACCAATACACAAAACGAAATGTTATATGATGTACACAAGTTCATGAGACGCTCACCAGATGGTAGGGTGCTTAGCTGCAAATCCCTATAGGGGATACGCATAAAATTTATATTTCCTTAAAACTATATTTTTTTGATATGTTAATGTTAGTTATGTCACCTAACAAAACAAAAATCACATTTTAATTAATATTATAGCCAATTTTTTAAATTAAAATATTGTAAATTTGAAATAAGCCGACCACGGCGCGAAGGTTGCCGAGTAAATACGACTGAGTATGACATCAAAAGACTGGGGTTTGACGTCACAGATACAGATACAACATAATCTTTACGTGTGTATATTGTATTGTTCGAGAGTTTTGTATTTGTTTTTAAACAATTTTTCACGCATTTATTATTAAAATGGCAGATAAAAATTTTGTTAGGGCTCAGAGTGATAATTTACCCAACATTGATGCATTTATGCACACAACATAAAGTTTACTTTTTTCTGAAATATCGGTTTTATTTCGCCTCATAGCCTTCAGCCACAAATTTCGCATTTTCTGTTGTTTTTCACCATCAGGTAATGATATAAATTGTTTTTTTTGATTTCTATTTGAACTATTGTGCACATCGGTACTATAGTGCGTTCAAACGTGAGTTTGCAGTACAGGGCATATGGAGTAGTTCTTTTTCATACTCTCTAATGGGTTTACACAATGACACTATCCTTTTCTTGCTTGTCGACGTTGCCAGCTCTAAAACGCGCTGATCTGTGAAGACGCAGTATTCTACAAATGGCCGTTTGTTTTTGTTGAGTGTTATTTTGAGTTTTATAAGAGTTGATTTTTGTAAATCATACGAGTTTTTCATATTATTATAATTGACACATTTGATACTTTTACAACATTTGGCAACACCGCTCCCATTTTCCATAAGAGCTATACTGCAAACTCACCTTCGAACGCACTATAAAAAATATTTTCGACTATGTTTCGAAGTACTGGGGCCTGGATCTTCCATATTTTATATACTTTAATATAAAATTTAATTCGGTAAACATGTATAAATTGTTCTTATTTTTTATAGAATTAAACTTTATTTTAATTAAAATAACTCTAACTTTACATAACCTATAAAAGTTATACAAGCAAATAATTTCACAACAGAATATGTAGGCTGCACGCTGTATACTGGGTAGGCTAGTAGTGTACTGAAAAATCATTATGACTTAATGATATATAGATGACAGGTAACGGCTGCCTTGATGGACAGAGCCATGATGGATATTTGCTAGTGGGATTAATTGACTGCTAGAAGGATGCTGCAACAATTTTGAAATAGATTATAGGTTGTGTTTCTTTGTTTTCTCGTGTTAAATCGACTTACAGACATGTTGACAGTTATATATAAGTTTGTTTGAATAGATTATTATATTTATTTGTCACGTTTCGCAGAGTCAAAAAGAGAAATGTATTTATTATGTTGTGAATTATTTATGACATAAGATGATATATTTACTCAACTTTACAGTTGTTAATTTATATTTGCTTTAATTTAATGTTGCATTTAACAGTCATTAATGTTATGTTCATTTATTATATTTAAAGTTATGTTAATATTACTAATTAGGATTATGTATTACTATTAAAGTGTACAACAATAAGTCGGTTTAACTGTTACAGATTTAGTTCGCTAAAACAGCGGTTCTCAACAGACTTTACAAACAGATTGACTGATAGAAAACCGATAAATAAATATATGAGGTGTAATCAAAATCAAAAAGTGCAATTTTTTAAATTCCCGCGCTACATTTGTCACATTTATAAACTTTTTTGGTTTCATGTTGTTTTGACCAAAATTATTAAAGTAAAGGTTGTCTAGTAACTTCTGACCAATCAGAGCGCGAGAGGGATTAAGTTAAGTTCACATTTCTTAAATGCACAATATCCGCCATGGCAATTAATTCATTTCAACGCTTTTTGACAAGTGAGTATATGAATATATAGATGCATGTTTTTCGAATTTGCTTATAATTTAAAGTAAAAGGTCTGTTTTATTCATAACCATTTACTTCTGTCTTGAGCAAAAGATCAACAAAAAAGCATTTGCTTCTTACTCATAAGTAGAAGGTTTTGCTTGCATTTTTATTCATATTGTTTCGAGGATTTGCTTCATAATTTGCAAGTAAAAGGTTATGCTTATTTTTATTCATACAGCCCATTAATTTGTAAATTAAAAAATTGCACCTCGTACAATATAAAGAGCGCGAAACGGATTGTCCAGGTTATTGATATGCAGATTTGGTCAGTTTTAAAGAAATCCACGTTCTATATTATTAGGAAACAAGTTCCATGAATTAATTTATAAGTTTCCGATGGCCCTGAAGCGGAGGAAGGAATAACATAATTTGCGAAACATGCAATATTCTACTTTATCGTAATTAGCCCTTGTATTTTATATTACTAACATTTTCTAAACTGATTTTTTAATTTTTTTTATATTATGAAAAATTTAAACATGCAAAGTAATTATTACAATCTAATATTCTGATAGAAGTGTCTTAATATTGATTAATATAAAACACAAAGTATAATACATAAAAGTCAGACGCGAAAGCAGTAGTTAAATAAATACAGTAATCCCTCCATTTACGTGGGTAACTGGTTCCACGAAAACAGCGCGTAAATGAAAACCGAGTAAATGGAGCAATAGAAAGCCGTATAATTAATAGGCATCTGTTCCATATTCTCAAATATTTTAATCTTGGCAAGATAGAATCATAAAAATAAAGCATCATTACATATTTATTCAAAATCAATCAAATTTTAAATTAACCATAAACACAGGTTTAACTAAATACAAAAAAATAGAACCGACCGCTTTACAAACAAAATTTGCTGAACTACAGCTGCATCTGCTTGAGTACCAGTTTTACTTCACGGATGCATCAAAAACAGAGAACAGTTGCACTATAGCTACTGTTTACAACGATGAAAGTAAAACATACCAATTACCGACAACCAGTAGTGTGTTCGAAGCAGAAGCGGTAGCAATCCTGAAGGCGATCGAAATGGCATCTCATACTATCCACAGACACATAGCCGTATGCACCGATTCTTTGAGCGTACTACAGGCCCTCAACAACAACTACTCAAAGGAAACTGTTATTCAGCAAATACAAGACCAACTATACCAGATGACAAAAGAACAAAACAAAATAGTGCACCTCATCTGGGTTCCCGCTCATATTGGAATAGAAGGCAACGAACGTGCAAACACAGCCGCCCGAGAGTCTACCAATCACGCAGAAACCCTCCATTCCCCCCCCCCCAGCAAAACTTACGTAAAACAGGATATTAAGAAGAAACTCAGTATAACCAGACTGACCAAATGGCGTGACACCACTAACAACAAACTACGAACCGTCAAGGACGACATACAGAACTGGAACTCAGGCACCAACAGACGAGAACAAATAATAATGACAAGACTTAGAATCGGACACACCAGACACACACACGAACACCTCATGGCAAGACTAGATACCAAAATATGTGAGACATGTAACGAACAACTTACCGTTAACCATATACTAATAGACTGTCAACTCTACACTAACCTTCGTATAAACTACAACTTACCACAAGACCTTAAAGACATCTTAAGACTAGACTCAACAACGACTAACAACGTACTTAATTTCTTACAGGCAGCCAACATACATAACCTAATATAATATTTATATACAAACCAAAAAAACAAAAAAATGTAACAATAATGTAACCTTATTAGACACTAATAGCCAAGTAGCTGATGTGTCTTTAAATAAATAAATTAAAAAAAAAAAAAAATAAATAAATCACTGAAATTCAGTCTTTTGTCGATGTTGATGGAACCTCTCCAGAATCAGCTGCTTACTTGCTCGTTTTCTTCCCTCTAGAATGAGTTCATACGGTACCATCAGAGCTTTTAATCCCCTGCAGATTGAGCTATCTTTCGCCATCAGGCACTATGTTTTCAATAAAGTCAATAGCTTTTTGAACCATAGCTATGAAATCCTCAATCCGTGGGTCAAAGGGTTGTATAAGCATGCCAAATTTCAAGGTTTAACCGTTTGGCTACAATTTTTAACGAACAGACAGACATACGACAAAATGACAGTATAAGAGTTTTTTAGTCATACCTACAAAAGCCTAAAAAAGTAAAATAGTATACCTACATTTTCAAAAATATAGAAATATAGTCAGCTATAAAATATCCATTTTGATCAAGATTAAATTCAATAATAGACATATAAATTATTATTTTAAATCGTTTAAACCTTAAAATTGAAAAAACACAGCCTATTGTGGCTCAAAAGTAGGTTTTTGAGAAATAAATAAAATCTAAAGGACAACGTTCAAAATTGTCCTCTATAATAAAGTCACAGTATCTGTGCTATACCTTGTCAACGGTACCGATTGTATTTTTCATTTTGTTTATTAAAGTAGAAAAGAACTGTCAAAACAGTTCTTCGTTGGAGTAAATCGTTTCTAAATAATTGTCTAAAATCCAGACAGATTTATTTAAATAAACGTAACTTAAGATTATAAATAATTCTAGAATTGAATCAATATTTATTCAGTACTAACGTATAGTAATAACAGAATATAAATAGGGATTTTATGTTTTTAAATAAATATTCCCCATTTTGCTCAGTTTAACTCCACGGATTTGATAGCCACTGAAAAGTAGGGGATTTTTGTTTATTTATGTAGGAAAATCAACACTCATTTTTATTTAAATTTTTAAGTCTCAGTTCAAAAACTATAAATAAAACGTTGCTTTCCAAAGTTGACTATAAATATACAATTTACGTTGTGAAATTTGACTTTTTTTGCCTTTACATAACCTAACATAATGTCATCATTAACAAATCTTGCTCAAAATTACAAAGACGGACAGTAAATATGATCAATTTAGGTAATTAGGTAGTTAAAATCTAAAACAACAGAATTATAAGAACGATAATACATATAAAATATTTTACAAAGCTAAATAGTTGGTTTCAAAATTCACAGATGGAGGGCTATTCGTAACGTACTAATTTTATAACAGATGTAAACGGTACATGGAACGTTCAAAGAATGCATTAAAGCATAACTCAGAGCGAAACAACGCAGAGTCTATAACTTATTAATTTAAAGAGGTCTGAATGCGGCTTTACTAACAACACTCTGAAACGATGGGAGCTAAAAATGTTCTCCGAGATGACTGTGATGAAATTATTAAGTCATATATGAAATTGTAAAGTAAACGGTCTATTGGCAATATCTCCAAAAGCTTAACATGTCACGCACATGTGCGTTTTTAACATCAAGATGCATGTCACATATTGTGCACGACACTACTGCTTATGATAATTTCAACTGCTTAAACAACCTTTTCATTTCAGATATATTATTATTTACGAGCTACTAAGAGCAGTGGCGGCTGAGACAGGGAGGCGCTGGGACAGTGACCTCCTAAAAATTTTTAGTAAAAAAGCTAAATTTAATACTTTATTTATACTTCTTTAAAATTGCATTAAAGTAGCTAGATATATCTGCATATTTTTATTTTTATTATTTCTTATTCAAAGATTTTTCATATAAATGTTAGATTTAAAAAATTTAAATCAAGACATCTCTTCCGAGCGTTGTTGGACACTCCACGGAGTGATTGATTTGATTGATTTGATTTGTTCATCAGACGCATATGAAATAAAGATAGTAAATAGTGTTAAAGATATTAAACATTGCAAAGATAAAGTTCTTAAACATAATGTGTCTCATAAACATATGCATTATTCGGTCAAATTTGCCATGCTGGGATCGGTAAATATACGATTTCAACTTGATACTGCGTATAAACTTTCAATTAAAGAACATAACTAAAAGGTTAAATCTAATATTTAAATACATGTGAATATGTGTAGGTATCTGCTTAATTAATAACCAAATATGTTATGTTTCTGACTACAAAGCATTGTCTTAATAATATTGCAATTTTAATAATAATAATAATAGAAGTAATAACTACAAAAATGATAATAATATTGACCATAAATCTTAATAAAAGCAGAACATATTTTCAGGTATTTTTTATTTATTTACTTTTTTCTCGTATAACTATATTTTAATAGATATATATGGGAAAAAAGTGTCCCCCCAAATATTTTGCTCACCAGCCGCTACTGACTAAGAGAATACTAAAGTGTGGCAAAAACAAATTCTTTTGAGTATGTATGTCTTACAGTTACAATTGTTTTCTTTTTTCTTATTCAGTAGCCACGATTCACTTCCATATGACATAGTGATAAGGCCAATTGTCATAACAAATACAAGAATCATTAAGCTACTCTAAAAAAAACAGATATACCCTCCAATTTTATAAATATAGAGGTACCCATTGAATAAAAAGACGGAAAAAAGGAAGGAACCTACATGAATTTTTATATACAAATTTTTCTGACGGACATTATGTCATTCCAACTACCACAATGGCTGCCAATAACACTGGTCAACAAATTTAAACTTTTTTTTTGCTGACTTAGATCTGATACTTGTTTTTAACTAATTTTGGGGTGCCGATTTCAAAAATGTTAACAGTTTCTGCCTAGCACGTCAAATTCACAAAATATCCATGTTTTTTGTGTTAGTAGCACAGCAGAGCGAGAGATAAGCATTGGACAAAAATTGGCCGGTAAGAATAGATTTAAATGTTGGAGACCCAAACATAATACACGAACCTTTGGTGGAGCGAACTAAAATCATATTCCCCCCCTCTTCATATTAAACTGGGTCTAATGAAGCAGTTTGTAAAAGCGTTGAACAAAGATGGTGACTGTTTCAAATATATATCTGAAACATTTCAAAGTCTCAGTAATGAGAAGCTAAAAGCTGGCATTTTTGACGGACCACAAATTAGAAAATTAGTGAATGATCCTCATTTCACTGTACATATGGATGATATGGAGAAGAATGCATGGCAGTGGAGGTCGTTGAAAATTTGATTGAAAATTATCATCATCTGGGGTGCAACATGAACGTGAAACTTCATTTTTTAAACATTCATCTTGAAATCGTCAAATTTCCTGTCAATCTTAGAGATATTAGTGATGAACAGGGTGAACGTTTCCATCAGGATTTAAAAGAGATGGACAGACGTTATCAAGGAAGGTGGGATACTCACATGATGGCTGACTACTGTTGGAGTATTAAAAGAGACTTATCGGGAATGGTGCACTCCAGAAGATCTTACAAACGACCATTTAATCCTTAAATTATTTTGTATTTTTATTTTAACACTCCAATACATTAAAATGTAATTAAAATTGATCTCATTTTCTTTCTTTCCCTATAAATAAAATTTTAAGAATATTTTCTAATTATTTAGTCCTTATTGTTCGCCTAATTTGTACCAATTACAGTAACGATGTCTAAAATTAAACGATAGAAGCATTATTTGGCCGAAAATATGTATTTGTTGTAGAGCGAAAATCTGATGTGATAAGCAAAAACTGATGTGATATTTGAGTTCAGCAGCACCAAATTAGTAAGAAACAAGTTTTAGATGAAAGTCAGCAAAAATTGTGTTGACCAGTGTAATATTATGCGTTATGTATATGTGTTTTTGTATATACGATGGCCATGCAATAATTAAAGAAACAAATTTATGTAGAAAAAAACTGTGTATTTTTACAAAATGAGACTTTTACTACTTCTCAACATAATCCCCACGAATATTAATACACTTGTCCCAACGATGAACTAGTTTTTTTTTTACCTGATGCAAAGAAATCTTTGTCCTGTTGTTTGAGCCAGTTTCCCACAAATTCTTTGACTTCCTCGTTCTCGCTGAACATTGTCTCACGTAATGCCTCTTTGAGTGGACCAAACTCAGGATGGAAAATCAGGGGAAACCAAATCTGGACTGTAGGGAGGATCAGGTAGTAGGGTAACTGCAGCGAATTTCGACTACCAAATTTATTTATTTTTTAATTTACGTACTATTCAATATTTTGGTAGGAAAGTGGTCCCAATCGATACCTCGTGCACTTATCTGTAGGTGCTAAATATTTTCACGATGAAACAAGCTGTTATTACAACTTAAGTTCGACATAAAAAAAATATGAAAAAAACATTGATTTCAAAAAAGTGATGTTAATATCGACTACCCTAAAATTTTAAGATAATCAACGTTTCTTGTCTCTTTTACATTTTATTTAGGTAAAAGAATATAATAATAGAGACTTTTAGTAAGACGTGATTTTAACTGTCGTCAAATTAGGTAAGTGAAACATGCATGCATGTAATATCGACTAGTCCGTAGTAGCTTCATTCCTCTAGTCGATATTCCCTGCAATCAAATCTGTTTTATTTAGCCTGTGATATTGTAACAAAATATTATGAAAATCAAATTTTACCAGCTAATATATATGTGAGAACTGATCCAAATAGTTCTTATCAGTTTATTCAATGTAAAATATTTTGTTCAACTTTCCTTTGATAAACAACTGCTAATTAAAACCAATAAAAAAATATTTTAACACTTAAAAAATATAAATATCTACACTGTTCGTCTAACGACATTCACACGTGGCTTAAAATAAAGTGAGGTTAGTTTTTCACATAAACATAGTGTTACGTTATACTACCGCTATACGGCAGCAATTATTTAGAGAAATAATGGGATAGTCGAAATTACCTGCGTAGTCGAAATTCGCTGCAGTTACCCTATCTCCCAACCCATGTTTTCAATGGTTTCTTGGGTCAGCTTGGCGGTATGAGGGCGAGCATTGTCATGTAGCAATATCACGCCTTTTCTTTGAAATCCGCGACGTTTTTCTGTCATTGCTGGCTTTACTTTGTTCATCAGCATGTCTGAGTAGTAGGCACTGTTTATTGTACGCTGATTTTCCAAATAATCACAAAAGACGACTTCTCGGGCATCCCAAACGACTGTCAATATGACTTTTCCCGCTGATGCTTGCGTTCTGAATTTCTTTCGGACAGGTGAACTGGTGTGCTTCCATTCCATGCTTTGTCTTTTGAATTCTGGTCCAAAATGATGAACCCAAGTTTCATCATATGTTAAAATCATGTTTAGAAAAGGGTCACCTTCCCTTTCATAGCGTTCTTTCAAGTCTGTACACACTTTGAGTCTTGTTTCCTTGTGTTGTTGCGTTAATTGTTTCGGGACCCACCTTGCACTTGTTTTGCTGTACTTGAGCTTGTCAATGATAAAGTCATGAATTGTCCAACACTTACAACTTTTGTTACTATATCTTCAACAGTAATACGTCAATCTTCACGAAAAATGTCGTCAATGCGGGTTTCAAGCGAAGGAGTTGACACTTCAACTGGCCGGCCAGGACGTTGCTCGTCACTCACTGAGGTTCGACCATTTTTGAACTGTTCTACCCACTTATAAATATTTCCGCAATTCATACAACTTTATACCATACTGTAAAATCATTTGAGAAATTTTAGCCGGTTTTCCACCTTCAGAAAGCAAAAACCCGGATCACTGAACGTTGTTCAACTAATGTGGAAACTTCAAGCGGACACGTCATCGTTAAATGCAATTTTGAGGTTATAAACAAAACAATTATTATCCGTCAGGTGTTCTCAGCTCATCCCAGTGATACCTAAAGTCATGAGAGTACCAAACTCCTCTTACAAACCGTTTTTTTTTTACATCAATTTGTCTCTTTAATTATGACCCTCGTATATCTAACTGTTTTCATTTATTCATATTTTCTGTGATGATATTATCAATGATGATGATGAAACTTTCTAATTTAATGTCAATTATAAATTGTCAAATATTTTGAAAGGTGCCATTTCAGAATTACCACCCTAAGATGATATTTTAAGTATACAACATAAAAAATGAAGTTTCTCTCTTAGTTTCGTATTACAAAATGAGAGAGATAATATTTACTTATTCTTATTTCCTATGTTCCACCTTATGGTCGGTTTATATACGGAACAAGAATATGGAATGGGAAATAAGAATAGTACACAAGAATAAAAAATATGAAACCGTTTATATCGGACATAACATTTCGTCGCTGTGCCTGCATACTTGCGTTGGCCTGTGTTTAACGGTTGTCGCTTGACAGGTTGTTGTGTTTAATATAACCTTTAAAAAAATTTCGTGTTCAGTAAAATGGATTCAGAAGATTTTGTAAATTTATTTGCTTGTGTTTCACACATTATATTGTTGTTTTCAACCCTCTGATCACAGCTGGAAAACAACTGCTGAACAAATTTTATTACGGCCGACATCTTGACCGTTGTACGCATACTTCTCGTCTCTTATTCTTGGAATAAGAATAAAATGTTGAATGTTACCAACTATTCTTATGTTTAAGTTAAATTTCATTCCTACATAAACCGATATACGGCGCAGCCATGTTTTAACATCTTGTGTACTATTCTTATTTCCTATTCCTTATTCTTGTTCCGTATATAAACCAACCATGAGACATACATGACAAAAAAACACATCAATGACAGTATTCGGTTGTATCTACATAATCCTAAAAAAGTTTAATAAATAAAAGTTCAAAAAAGTGATTTTGTAATCAAGTTTTCTTGTTGTCATTAATCAAACCAAGATTTTGAATCTGATATCACTTTAGTTTCATTTTAATTTTGTTAATTTCCTTTATTATGCCCTTACAGATTTTTTTTTATTATAACAATAAAAAACTAATTAGTATTTGATTGTACATTTACATAATTTCTTTTGAACAACATAAAAGGAAGTGAAAACGTATTGCTTTTTTATGTCGAGGCTTTGTGTTCCGGTAAAGGACTGGAAATTATTACAAGCTGTACAGTCAGATAAACAATAAAGCTGTAAGGCTGCTTCTACACTCACGCAGCTTTATACCGACATGCTAGGCACATATACACGTGGAGCTACTCTGAAGACGAAAGCTTCATACTTGCTTCATACTTTGCAATCATACTTCTTAAACGATTTCGTAATAAAATCTTTATTTATCATCGCTTATCTGACGTATAAGGACTCGCAATGGCCTCAAATTGGACTCAAATTACCTAAAAAATTGATGTAAAGTGTGAATTTTCACACATTTCAGGGTTTCGCAGGTATTTATTAACTGTGTGATGATTATTTGGGATGCCAAAACAAATTTTAAGTCAAAATATTTTTTTATGAATTTTAATTCGAATGCCTAATACCATTATTTACGTTTCTAAATATGTGCAGTATTTTTTTTATATAGCAAGGTTCATTAAGATTTTGAAAATTGCGCCTATGGCTTCCATTGGTTGCTTAAATCATAAGCCTCGCCCTCTGATACCTTCAAATATAGAATTAAATTATAATTTCAACACTTCCCACTGGTTATTAAATTTACGCTTTTAAAAATTAAATGCAACGTTTACCAAAATATAACTAGAATTTTGACAAAATAATTTAAACAAAATAAAAATGCAAAAAAAACTGAAAAAATAAAAATTGACGGGATTCAAACACAGTTTCTTACAGTAGTTACTCACTAAGCGACAACCCTACCACTGTGCTATACAGGATCACTCGTTTACTATGTTAAATAGCGGATTAAATATATTACATATTTTACTTAAAAACACAAAAAATGCGTTATTTTCCGAAAGCATAATCTGATCAAAAATTCCTGTTGTACTATTTCGGTTCACACTAATGTACATTACTGAGATTTTTTTCAGATTTTTAGTTCAAACCATCTGGGCTACAGGGTGTGGGACAAAAATTTTTTTGCACAATTTTGGCAAAAATCGCCTCCAAATAATTTATTTTGCAAAAATAAAATTTTGATCGTTAATCCACGTACCAAGGGCTTTCATTTGATACCCTACACAGAATTGTAAAAAAATATATTTTTTTTCGATGAGCATATATTTGTTTATATTTTTAGGGGGATATGTTTTTTAGATGTTTTAGTATTTTTCCTATATGCGGGTCAAAGAGTTGTATAAGCATGCCAAATTTCAACTCCCTAGGTTTAGCCGTTTGGCTACAATTTTTACCGAACAGACAGACAGACAGACAGACAGACGACAAAATGACGGTATAAGGGTTTTTTGGTCATACCTACAAAACCCTAAAAAGGTACTTATTTTCATTATTTATTTTTAATATACAGTTAGTCACAAAATTGAGCATACAAGAATTTGGCAAAGATACTTTTTAATAAAACGTGACTATCCTGTTATCCTTCCCCAATCTCTATCCTTCTTGCCTCTAATTCCCTCGCCCACCTCTCCCCCTTCCATCTTCGTGCAACAGGTCTAATGTGCTCCCCGACCAAACTGTCATCTCTCTACACCTCTCTACAGCTCTATATCTTCTTCCTCCTCCTCGCACATCCTGCATATCTTATCCTCCTGTTTCCTCCAATATATATTTCCTCTCTCTTCATTCCCGCACCTTAGCCTCGCAATCCTCCTAACCCTCCCTCCTGACCTTCCTCTTTCTCCATTCAAGTAGCTTGGTACCACTATAGTTCTGACCTCCTTATAACTCCCTGCGCTCCTTGATTTGTCTATTCTGACTGTCCTTTCTTTCTCCCCCACTTCTCAACTCCTCCACAACTCCTCAATCACGCTTATCCCGTCTTTTCTTCTCCTTTCCACCTCTGTCGCATCCACTCCGCATCTCCAGTAATACTCCTTTCTCATCTCCCCCCATGCGTACCATCTTCCTTTCTGTTCCTCTCTGGCTCTTTCCTCCCAGCATTCCCTCATTATTATTTTGTCTGTTTCTATTCTAACTTTCTCCTCGTACTTAACCGTCCGCCTTCCTGTACCCACTTTCATCTTATCCCTTTTCAGTTCCTCTCTTACAATATACCCTGGTGTTGTTCTATCTACCCCTAAGATCCATCTCAAATGCCTCTCCTGTACTCGTTCTACCTTCTCCCATTCCTTCCATCCCCAAATTTCCACCCCATATAGCAGGATGTTCTTCACCAATATTCCTTTTATTAATATAAGTTAATTATCTGTGATTGGAAATTTTTATTTATTATAAATTATAATTATTTATTGTATATAATTTGTATGTATTAAAAAAAAAAGAATTAAATAATTACATTTGAATAATCAACCACCACCACCCCCACCCCGTCTATGAGCACCCGTCCCGAATTTTGAACTAAAAAATATGGTCACCTTATTTCTCGGGTATAAAAAAGTTCTTTTTTAGCTCCTGTGGCCCGTGACGATTTTTATCATATAGAACATGATCCGCAAGTGGAAGCTTAGCCATCCATGCCTGATCCAAAGCCACTCGTGCGAATTTTTAGGGTTTTGTAGGTATGACCAAAAAACCCTTATACCGTCATTTTGTCGTCTGTCTGTCTGTTTGTCTGTTCGGTAAAAATTGTAGCCAAACGGCTAAACCTAGAGAGTTGAAATTTGGCATGCTTATACAACTCTTTGACCCGCACATAGGAAAAATACTAAAACATCTAAAAAACATATCCCCCTAAAAATATAAACAAATATGTGCTCATCGAAAACAAAAATATTTTTTTTAAATTATGAGTAGGGTATCAAATGAAAGCCCTTAGTACGTGGATTAACGATCAAATTTTTATTTTTGAAAAATAAATTATTTTGATGCGATTTTTGCCAAAATTGTGCAAAAAAAAATTTGTCCCATACCTGTAGCCCAGATAGTTTAAACTAAAAATCTTAAAAAAATTCTAAGTAATGTATATTGGTGTGAACCGAAATAGTACAACAGGAATTTTTGATCAGATTATGTTTTCGGAAAATAACGCATTTTTTGTGGTTTTTGGTTCACAAAGTACAAAAGTTATACCAATGTAAGACACTGACATGCAAGGCGTACGATGGCGTTATTGGTTAGAGCACTGGTGTCGTAAGCTAAAACTCGCTGGTAAACGAAGGGTTTCGAGTTCGAGTACTGAGTGAATTTTATTTTTTGTTTTTTTTTTTTGCATTTTTATTATGTTGAAATTATTTTGTCAAAATTCTAGTTATATTTTGACAAATGTTGTATTTAATTTTTAAGAGCATAAATTTAATAATTATCTTATTATATGATTAACAGACGATAAATTATTTTAAAAATATCGTTCATTTTGCTGTGATTACTACAAAGTAAAATTTGTCCTACACACTCAGCATACCGCCTTCACTTATTATATACCTGCGAAACCCTGAAATGTGTGAATATTCACACTTCACATCAATTTTTTTAATTCACAACACTTTTTCAACATTATCATCGTCGTCAATCAGTTCTACTATATCATTTCCATATTATATTGTCAACATTTGTTGTAAAACTATAACGCTGTAAGTACAAACGTTCTCCAGCTCGGATTTCCGTTAACTATTTCCGAAAACTAGGGTTAAGTGTAGAAACAGCTATAGTGTCTATAAATCAGAACAGTGTTAACCTTGCGCCACCGAATATCAAGAGACAGATCAATGCGAAGCTATAATTAATGTATCAAGATTGCCCTTGAACCCCCGGCTTGGTTAGGCTCGACTCGACTACCTCAATGCCAACACGCGACCTGTCGGATGTCACTCTGCAGACTTATGTTTGCTGATTGCACCCATGCTATTAAAGCATTAACTGAATTTCTAATACACTGCAACTACTGTACTGTACTGCAACTAGTTTATCTTACCGATACAGAGCTTGTATGTGCGTGTCAATTTATACAGAAATTTGGTATCGTCAGTCTGAGCCGATCAACACGTTGTCCTCCCACAGGATTAGCAATAATCCATCAGTGGTCGTCGAATCGGGGTATTACCCCAAATGAGGTAAAAATGAAAATCTCGGGTGCAACGGAGGCTCAATTAATCTAAATAAAAATTATATACATTATAAAAAGCTTCAAGTACCAGCAGAGGCAATTCTTGAACTTCAATCCAATAATGAAGCACGTATTGAATTTGAGAATAAAACCAGTCTGCCAACTTTTTGGATGACAACTGGTGCAAATGTTTTTTATGTCGTACATGAGAAGACGGTTAAAAAGTTGTTGCTTTTCGCAACAACTTCTCTTTGCGAACAAGGGTTTTCTACGTTAATGAAAATTAAAACAAAGCAAAGAAATCATTTGAAATGCGAAGACGATATTCAAATCGCGCTTACCTCAAAATGTCAATTTTGATGTCATTGTTTCAAAAATGAAACAATATCATTTCTCAAAGTGTATTGTTGCATTTTTTTTTTTTGTTTATTACCTTGTTTTGTTTATTAATTACCCTATTTTTCGGACAATAAGACGTAGGGGAAGCCGGAGCATAACGGGCACTTTAAGGTTTATCTTTAATAAAATCTTAAAGAATATCGTATAAATTTTCGAAATACTTTTATTCGTAAGATGATTTATTGTTTAATTATTACAGACAGTAAAAAAACAAAAATAAAAGTTGATATAAAAAATATGACAGAAAATGACGATATAAATAAGCTTCCTTGTGCTCATTTTGCCCCGGTGTCGGGGCAGAATGAGAAAATTCTTCTGAATTGTCTTGATTGTGTTCCTCATCAAATAAAATTTCTTTTATAATACTTAAAAGCATTCCAAAACCTTCATGCGTCATTTTTATATTATCGATCAAAACAAGTAGCAGGAGACAGACTTCATGTAATCAAACACACATAGTTTATTTGTTTCCAAAAAAAAGTTTAGAATAACAAGAATAACAGCACAATCTAAACAAAAAGGATTCGCTATTACATTTCTTTCGTTGCTTAGTAATTGGAAAATAAAATCTATAAAAAAGAGTGAAAACCATGATTTTCATAATGTATAACGTTGAATAAAAATAATAAAATATTCATAGATAATATATTAGCTGAAGTTAAAAGCTAAAAGTTATTTTGAAATTTAATAAAAACTTGATTTATGATTTACTTTGTGATAGTCATCATTAATTTATAAAATGTTGAGCTTATTATAGTTTTTCTATTATAACTTAAAATTTATAAGGAACATTAATTTTCTTTCAATGGCGCTAAGGAAATTAATAAAGTAAATATTAAATGTAAAAGACATCGGTAAAAAAGGTAGCATAGAAAGCTTGTTAATTATTTTCAGAGTGGTTTCACACGACAATTTATGAATAGCGATACGCGGAGGAAAAGACAGCATTTAAGCTGCGTTCAGAGCTCTTTAAATTAGTAGACTGTTTACTGTGCATTATGAATAAGGTTAGTAGATAGTTTTAACGTTCAAGGCAGCGTTTACAGCTAAAGAAACTAGTGCGTTACGAATAGTGCGACATCTATGTGTATTTAAACCAACTACCACGGCTTCGTAAAATGTTTATTATCTATTATCGTATTCCTAATTCTGCTGTCCATTTTTTTCTTTTTCTCAGGGGAAACCTTTTATAGGCACCGGTAGGGCTCTTGAGATAACCCCCGGTAGTGTCGACCAGGCTTACCGTCTAAAACCCCTGTTTTGCTTCTTATTCCACGGCGGAAATATCCTGTTGCTCCTAGTTGCCTACAGTTTGTCTCATCTTCGCATACTCCTCCTTCTTCTTGAGAATGTTGACGAACATCCGCCTAACTGCTTCCCAGTTTTTCTTGGATCGCATCATTTCTCCCACCACGTTGTCCGGGGTAAGTACGACGCTTAAGCCTGGAACAGAATGCACAGCGCGCTACGCCGGCGCCGTCAGCGCGCCGTCATTTGCGACGGCGTTGCGTTAGCGCCGTTGAATTTTCGCCTGCACACAATGCAATCATTTTTAACGCCGTCAAAGTGTCACATGACAACCTATATCTGTGTTTATACGTGCGTTTTCTTTTATTAAAAGTATAATGGATGATGAAGACTTGTGTGTGATATTATTTATGTTGTATGCAAGTTATTTATACATACAAACACTTTACCATTCAGTATAAACTGAGGTTAGGTGTTCTGCGTCAACGTTCAACGGCGTCAGAAGTTTGAAGTTGACGAACATTCAGTATCAACGGCGTTCGAACGCCGGAGGACGTTGTTCATTCTGTGCACTTGCGTACGACAGCTTGGTTTTAACTTTCTTCTGACAGATAGCGCCGTCCGAACGCCGTCAACGCGCCGAACGCCGTAGAACTCGTTGCATTCTGTTCCCCACTTAAGGGTGGCATTTGCTCGCGTCTTGGCTACGTTCCATCTGCCACATTCGAACAGTGTATGTACCGCTGTATCTACGGCGCCGCAGTATGTGCAGATGTCGTTCAGCTCCTTTCCAATCCTCTTTGTGGATGCTTTGAAAAACCCTTACGCCGCCAACGCCTGCATCATGTGGTACTCAAGGTTCCTGTGGGTACACATCAACCATTCTGTTAAATCCAGTATTAGTCTTTTGGTCCATTGTTCCTTGTCCATTTTCCTGTCCCATTCCTCTTTCCATTTCTCCATAGCTCGTGCCTTGGCTACGTTTCGCGCATCGCTCCCTCCACCTGCCTCGAAAATGTCCCGCCTTTCCTCCGCAAGGGGGGGGGGGTACCGGTCAGCACCTGCAGGGCCACCGTCGACACCGTGCGGTATGCCGACGCCACCCCTATCAGGGCTTTCCGCTGAGATCTCTCGTATATGTCCCGTATAAGAGTATAGAGTGTATTGTCCCCAGTAGCACCCTCCTTTTAGCCCAGCTGGGACCTCCTATATTTGGCATTAGCCTCCTTAGTTCTGAGACTGTGCTAGTGGCATTTTGCTTGATATTAACAACAGATAGTAACTGAATTACCACCTCGATGTTACTATCATCATCATTTTCCCTATTCTGTATTTACGGCTCTCGTGTGGACATAGCAGAATTGCAAAACCAGCATCGATTTATATGACCAAGGTATCTGACCGAAAAGTCATATCATCGTTTTATTTACTAAATACCTAAAAAACCCTGAAATGTGTATAAATCCACACTTCACATCAATTTTGTTTTCTTCTTTCATTATTTTTCCGTCTCATAGATTAAATTAACAACTGAAGCTGAAGTAAGTGCAAAAAGAAAAGCCATTGTTCGTTAAAAGATTTTACTGTTTCCTTTTTATTGCCATATTTTCTATTTCTTTATTGTGTTTTTTTTGTAAACTCATTTTAAACTTAACCACGTACCAGACTATGTAAAGTTAGGAGATCACAACTTTATATTTGACCATTTATATTCTGACTTTCTTAGGATTTGAATAGATTTGTAGTATATGATATTGATCGTGTCTTTTTACTGTTTAAATTTAAACGAGGATTGTTTCAACAATAGACTCTAGATACCTGGAAATTATAAAAGAGCAGTTTTATACGATAATTCGTTAATCGCAATACGTGTAGGCGATTCACATAGCCAGGAGTGTTAAGTTGCTTTCAGAGCTCTTAAATTAGTCGACTATAGGCTATGACCTGTGCACTGTTGATTGTCACTACAAGTTTGTCATATGGTAACGCGAGCAATTGTTCAGAGCTCTAAATTTAATACGTTATACGTTGTCGATTGTCGATAGTTTTCCAAACTTATAGTTAGTGAGTTGTTTTAATGAGACAGACATACAGTGAATTTATTCTTTTATGCAACATGTATTATGTCATTACCATGGATACAGTTTTTCACAGCAATATAAATCATGTTCATTTTCATTTGCAACATAGACAATTAAGTGTGTATACTTTTGCTCATTACTGATTTAAAAATTAATCAACATGTATATACAGATGAAGAAAAAATAATGATGGTAACTTGATATAACCAAATGAGTTTAAGAGATGTTTTTGCTGTATTTAGTGCAACTTATCCAGATCGGCTAATACCAAATCCCTCTACAATTTCAAGACTAGTTAATAAATTTCATCGCGAAGGATGTCTTAAGTCAAAACATAATAAAAAAAGAATAACATCCCACGTGCTTACAGAAGAGAACCAGTTGGAAATATTATTACAAGTGGAAGAAAACAATCAAAATACTTTAAGATCAATTGCACAAACCGTTGGTGTCAGTACTGGATCTGTTTTTAACTTCTTAAAAAAAGAAAAGTTTCGATCATACAAATTTCAAAATCATCAAGAATTGTTAGAAAGGGACGCAGCAGTACGTATGGATTTTTGTTTTGAAATGTTTGAAAAAATTAATTCCGACCCAACAATGCCTCAAAGAATTTTATTTACAGACGAAGCAACGTTTACTCTAAATGGTGAAGTGCACAGACTAAATTTTAGGTACTGGAGTCGAGAAACTTTACATTTGTTCCATTCCTCCCGAACTCAAAATCCGCAAAAATTAAATGTTTGGGCAGGGATAATAGGAACCAATATTATAGGGCCTTTTTTTATTGACGATAACCTTAAGGCCGCAAAATATCTAGCCCTTTTGCAAAACTAAATATTACCTGCGTTGCGAAAACTGAATATTTATGGAGAAGTATGGTTTCAACATGATGGCGCACAAGTCCATTATTCTAGAATAATTAAAGAATATTTACATAGAACTTTCCCAAATAGCTGGATTGGAAGAGGAGGGTCGATGAATTGGCCAGCGAGATCTCCGGATTTGGCACCCAATGATTTTTTTTTTATTGGGGATATTTAAAGGCCAAAGTATATAATGGAGAACTTAGGGATGTTGCTGAACTGCAAGACATAATTGTTTAAGCATCCAACAATATACCTCAAGAGCAATTGCTGAATGTTTTGAATCACTTTTATGATCGCTTAACATTTTGTATGCAAGTAAACGGAGAAACTTTTGAACATTTATTATTAAGTTTTTATTAGTTATTTATTTATTATTATTATTTTTTTTAAATTTGTATTTTCAATAAAATATTTTGATTTTGCTAGTAAATATGGTAGTCTATGTTGCAAATGAAAATAAACACGATTTATATTGCTGTCAAAAACTGTATCCATGGTAATGACATAGTACATGTTGCATAAAAGAATAAATTCACTGTATAAACACATTGGCTATCTCATTCTACATCGGAGAGAACGTTTTGATTGTATGCCCAAACGATTCAATTATTTTATTATAGAATTCTATCCGTTGAAAATAAACCAATAAAGTTTATTTTTTGAATAATGCCTTATAGGCACGTTATTCATATGTAAAGGAATGATAATAGAGATGCATAATGCGCATGTTATTCTCAGTATGAATATTGGTCTGTCACTTTAAGATTCTTTTGTATCTTTTGTGGTAATACAGAATGTCTGGTGACGTGTGGACGTATGAATGGTGTGTATTACATTTGAATCACAATAGACGCTTCAAACTGCGACAATGACGTTACCATTCTTGAAATGAATAGCCATAAATTGAATAATTTTCTGCACAGAACTATATTCAACAACACTCAAACAGTAGTTTGCACTTGTAGTTGCAAAATTCTCTAATGACGGATACGAGAATACTAGAAATAGAGGAAAATCTACCAATCTACAAGGGTTACCTTTTATATTTTTACAAACGACCACTAGATGACAATATTGAAATGTGTCATTACTATATTCGTAAGATTTGTCATTTGTTATTGTGGAATCAGTGGCAGCTTATAAATTAATAGTTGGTTGACAGTGAGTATTTAAAAAATAACAAGTTTGTGAAATAATGGATATTACTCGTGAAGGTTTTCGTTGGATGATTTTTTACGATTTTAGCAAAGGCTTAACTCAACAACAATGCATAGATTCGCTTCGTTCAACTTTTGGTAATGAAGCACTATCAGAAAAGACTGTTTAAATTGGTTTGCAGAATTTCGTCGTGGTCGTGCGTCCGTCAGTGATGAATCTCGTTAAGGTCGACCAAAATCGGTTGTGATTCAAAAAAATATCGATGCTGTGCGCAAAATAATTAAAGAAGATCGGCATGTGACTTACCGTGAGATATAGACATCCTTTGGCATATCGCAGACTGCAATACATTCGATTTTGCCTGAACATTTAGCCGTGAAAATATCTATTCCTGATGGATTCCGCATAATTTGACGAAAGCTCAAAAAAAGGCTCGTGTTGATTGGTGTAAGGGAATGTTAAAAAAATTCAACTTAAGCACTGCAAAATCCGTATACAACATCGTTACAGGTGACGAAACTTGGATTTATTCATATGAACCGGAAACTAAGCAACAATCCACTGTTTGGCTCTTACAACATGAACCGAAACCCACAAAAGTTATTCGTTCACGAAGCACTTCTAAAAATTTATCGCTTGTTTCTTCGGTTGTACTGTACATTTTGCAATCATTCCTTTAGAGGATCGGATAACAGTTAATGCTGACTGTTGTACACCATACAACAATTAGCCATAAATCATCGACAAAATCAAGAAAAACAACCAAAAACGTTACATCATTCTTCATCATGACAATGCAAGCTCCCACACAGCACGTCAAACAATTGATTATTTGAAGGAGAAAAACATCGAATTAATGTCTTATTGCCCGTATTCACCTGATTTATCCCCTAACGACTTTTTTTGTTTCCCAATGCCAAACAAAAAATTCGTGGACAGCGATTTTCATTATCTCAAGAACTGTTGAAGCCTTCGAAAACCATGTTTTTGAGATATCAACTTCAGAGTGGAAAAAATGTTTCGAGAATTGGTTTGAACGCATGCAAAAGTGTATAAATCTTACAGGTGAATATTTTGAAAAGCAATATAACAGTATGTACAAAAAAAAAAATATTTCTTAATTTCTGTTAAAACTTAAAAGGTCCCTCCTATTATTTTGATACACGTGCTACCAACGAAGGGTTAAATGGTTTATTTCTCGTAATGAACAAAATGTAACTTACACCACTTTGGCTTTGATTTCCTCATATAAGGAGAGGCAAACCAACATCACAAGATAAATTAGTTTGAGAAGCACTAACACTAAATTAAAATAATATAACGGAACTGATTAATTTAGTGATCGGCAAATAAGCAGCAAATATAAATATGAACATGACTTAAGTTGAAATTATAAAAAGCTCTAGTTGACATTTTAATAAATTGATCTCATTTAATGTTTTTAAATAAAACATAGTGGTGGCGCGTATGTCATAAGCGATATTTATTTATTACAAGGTTAGAAGGTTATTACATTTTGGCACGTACAATATACAATCATATTAAATTTTATAGCTTCAAAACAAATATAAATAGACCTTAGAATGCATTATTTTTAAGTTGTATTATAACAATACTTATACTGCAATAATAATGTGCTGAGTTAATCGTTTTAAATATATAGGCGAGGCAATGAAGCACAAAAATCAGCCCAACTTCCGATTTTTGGCGCAGTAAGATGGATTTACATGCGGTTTGGTGCATTCGACTCGTTAGAGCCTCAGGAAATTTTGTGAACTAACGCGATCAATGCAAAATGAAAAACTGCATTTGTGCATAATAAAAATCCATTGGAAAAGTGCATTTTCCAGAGTTGCAAAATCAAAAATTTATAACTCGGTATAAATTCACTAAAATAAGTCAAATATTGATACTCGGGGGTTTCTGGGGTCGCTGTACACGAATATCGGGACGAGAGATAATGTAATTGTTTTGTATTTTTTTTATAATAAAAAAATATTTTTATACGCATTTATAAAAAGTATTTATTGAAAAAACATTGTTACATTACTCCGAAAAACCTCGAATAACGTATTTCAACCACATTTGTAACAAATTCGCATAAAACTCTAGGAGACGAGGGTAAGTACCGCTCACCCTGAGCACCAGGTACCTCGGAGACATTTGCTATTGCGATATTCGGATTTATTGACCCCTAAAACCCCCGAGTAACGTGTTTCAACTACTTTTGTATCGAATTCGCATAAAACTCCTGAAGACGAGGGTAAGTACCGCTCACCCTGAGCACTAGGTACCTCGTAGACGTTCGCTATTGCGATATTCGGATTCAGCGACCCCAAAAACCCCCGAGTAACGTGATTCAACTGCTTTTGTATCAAATTTGCATAAAACTCTAGGAGACGATGTACGTAGTGTCCACCCTGGGCACCAGGTACCTCGGACACTTCTCTCGTCCCGATATTCGTGTTCAGCGACCCCAAAAACCCCCGAGTATCAAAATTTGACTTATTTTAGTGAATTTATACCGAGTTATAAATTTTTGATTTTGCAACTCTGGAAAATGCACTTTTCCAATGCATTTTTCTTATGCACAAATGCAGTTTTTCATTTTGCATTGATCGCGTTGGTTCACAAAATTTCCTGAGGCTCTAACGAGTCGAATGCACCAAACCGCATGTAAATCCATCTTACTGCGCCAAAAATCGGAAGTTGGGCTGATTTTTGTGCTTCATTGCCTCGCCTATATATTTAAAACGATTAACTCAGCACATTATTATTGCAGTATAAGTATTGTTATAATACAAGTTAAAAATAATGAATTCTAAGGTCTATTTATATTTGTTTTGAAGCTATAAAATTCAATTCATCACCTCAAGAAGCTGTTGAAACCTTCAAAAACCATGTTTTTGAGATACCAACTTCAGAGTGGAAAAAATGTTTCGAGAATTGGTTTGAACGCATGCAAAAGTGTATAAATCTTAAAGGCGAATATTTTGAAAAGCAATAAAACAGTTTGTTCCAAAATAAAAATTTCTTTCTTAATTTTTGCTACTTAAAAGGTAGCCGTCGTAGATATTGCTCAATGCGCACAGGTTGCGATTTTTTTATTAAACCTTGTATAATGAAATAAAATATATAAATCAAAGTAATTCTCCGATTACATCCTATTTTTGAAGGTAATAAAGCACTGATATAAAGTATTCAATAAACAAATCGATTGTAAACTATAGCGTAGAATTATTGTTTATGTCGTAATAGCGATATTTTCATTTTATGTGTACCAGTTTGACATGACATGTTATTATATTGTGATTTTCGACATAGTGTACAAACAATTCGATATATAGTAATAGTATTAATATCTTACCTTAATGTTTTTCAACAGTTCTTACCAGCAATCATTTCTGGATTTTATTTAGTTCTATGGACCCTAAAACAAAATAAAATTCATGTTAATGTATCAATTTATACATAAATAAAATTGGAGGTTATATCTATTTTTACCGACCGCCAACATATATAAGGGAGGTATTGTGATCATACCGATTTTGACATTTCGAGATTTCGATGGATCTCCACGAAGTGAGGTCCCTACATAACGTTTTGACTATTTTTAGCATGATGTCTGTCGGTCTGTCTGCTTGTCTGTCTGTCTGTCCGTCCGTCCGTTGGTCTGTGTACCCGTGCACAGCAAATTCGGCTAAAAGGATTTTTATGAAACTTCATATTTAAGCTTTTAAATCAATGGCACGAATTGATCAACTTTTGGTAAAATCGGTTAACTAGAAATGGGAGTTTACTCATGTCGGTTTTAAGATTTTTGCGAATATTTCACAACAGAGAAATATTTCGAAAAAAATTATCTAAGAAAAGTTGCTATAAAAGCAATAACTAACAACTTTTATTTGAGACATTATTTGATAAAGCAGCATAAATTAAACAAGTACTTTGTGATGGCGGTCGGTCCTGTGTTGGCCACAGTTGATTTTTATTTATGTTTACGCCCTTTTTACTTTAAAGCTGCGTTCCGAGCTCTTTAAATTAGTTGACTGTTCACTGTGCGTTGTGGATAAGTTTAGTAGAAATTTTTCACGTTCAAGGAAGCGTTTACAGCCAAGGAAATTAGTGCGTTACGAATAGTGCGACATCTGTGTGTCTTTATACCAACTGCACTGGCTTCGTAAAATGTTTATTATCTACTATCGTTTTCCTTTTTCTGCTCTCCTAGATTTTTACTAACTAAACCTAACCTAATTATCTAAATTGAACATATTTACTGTTCATCTTTGTAATTTTGGGCGAGATTTATTGTAATCGGCGCGATGACATTTTGTTAGGTTATGTAAAAGCATACAGTGTAAACGTTGTCTACGATGTAGACTGAGATAGCCAATGCGTTTATATGTCTGTCTCATTAAAACAACTCACTAACTACAAAGTTTGGAAAACTATCGATAATCGACAACGTAGTATAACTGAATTTAGAGTTCTGAACGGTTGCTCGCGTTGCTATATAACAAACTTGTAGTGACAATCAACAGTTCACAAGTCACAGTCTATAGTCAAATAATTTAAGAGCTCTAATCGCAGCTTTAGAGTTCCTTAGTTATACCTATCAAATCTTAAAATTAATTAATCCACTTCATCCAAATTTCTCTTTCTGTAACTTGTTACTGTTGAAAATGAATTATTCAAATAAGTGCACCGATGAAACCTTTGTTAAGTATTCTAATAATGTTATTATAACTTTTTGGCTTCTCTATTATGTAAGCGAACAATGGCCGATTTACTACAAGACTAGATATTCATGCAGCATTTCAGAGGAGAAAATTGTCCAAATTTTACATGTAATTTTCCAAGTAAAATTATCATCAGTGATCATTTAAATAGACGAAGCTGTTAATCAGTGGTGTTGTGAGGTGGGAGTAGAGTTTCCACTTTTTTGTCTTCGACTTGGAGTCCCCGAGCTTTAAAAGCTTGTGTCCGGGTTCCGGATTTGATTACACAGGGCTGTTGTAGTTATGCCGGGCAAGTAATTTTATATGGTACATCTGAGTGTCCGTCATCTGAATTTACAATATATGGATTCTGTTTGCAAACAAGTGCATTATGTTCATTGCCTCATGACATAAAATTAGTTTTAGTTGGAGAGGAGCAGCTAAAAGTAAAAAATGCAACTTGCAAACATATTAGTCCAGTTTTTTATTTTATTTTTTTTTCTGCGACATATGTAATGAACAAACTCGCATAGTATCAGTTATTTTTTAATTCAAAATATATTCGTATGCCTTCCTCCCGTCCGTAACCCAATCTTTTCCCAATCTGGACTTAATATTAACTTTCACTCCATTTTTCTTAAGAAAAGAAAAAAAATTAAGATGCCTATCTTTGTCCTGTCTTGAATGACATCCAAAAACACTACAATTTGTTCTACTTTTATAGTTTTTCACAACTTCTATCAACATTCTAAGAAAAACTCAACACTAGAACACAGCGGCGGCCGGTGAAGCATGTTTGGTAGGGCAATTGGTATGATCGGACAAGCTCGTATTATATCGCTCAACAGTAGTATAGCAACGATAAAGCACGAGCGTGTCCGATCATGCTGATTGCCCTCCCAAACTTGCTTCACCAGCCGCCGCCGCTAGAACATATGTAATAAGTTCAAACAGTACTACAGGCGCCTAGTACAATATTTGACCACCAGGCTGCGTATTCGAGCGTGTCAGTTCTCAATAGCACTATATTGTGCAGAAATGAGTAGCGGTTGAGTTTAATTCTCTAGATGGGCGAGAACGAGTGTTCTGAAAGCCTAGTAATCTAGGGACTTTATTGAAAAGAAGAGCAAAGTCATCTACCAGCCAGAGTTTCAACAAAACAACTAAGTAATTTGAAATAAAATAAAGTTATCGATTAATAATAAATTAATCGATTAATTATTAATTAATCGAAACTAAAAACATACGATTAATGGCGGGTTGCTAACGTAAGAGTTTTCTCTAACTCAAGTTAAAATAATTTGTTTCAATCATTCGATTACTCGTTGCCATCTCTAGATTTGCCAGAAATGACCGTAGTACATTTCTGTTCGTACGTACTGTAGCTTTTGTAATCAGGAAGGGTAATATCAGCAGCTATTTTAAGCGCTATTGAACATGTCGACTGGTTTTAATTTCCGTTAGTTTGAATCAGATAACTGATGAAATGCTACATTATGCACTTAATTTAATTGAACTGACTGAGAATTAAATAGAAAATTTAAGTCACGTAGTAGCGTGTATTAAATCCTAGGAAATTTACTTAATTAATTTATTTTCTGTTTGTTTTAAAACACTAATACAAATTGCACGTAAGGGCACCTTTGTCAGATGGAATAATTAAATTTTATTGGTATACGAAGGCTAATTTTAAGTTTTTACAAAAATTAAAAAAGAAAAAAATTGTTTTTGGAAGAAACTGTATTATTGCTTATATTTTGCGCATAGCATCGATGTTTTTTGAATCACAACCGATTTTGGTCGACCTTCGTATAGATAAATAGCCCTCATGCAAGAAAAGTGAAGGAGCACTGAATGAAACGATCCGAATAATAACTGGTACCATTAGGTCAACACCTACCTAATGGCTTCCAATTCTCTCTCATATTCAGCCACCCCATATACGCCGACTGTCAGCCCTCTTGCGAGAGTATGAGAAAATTAATGAAAATGCAGAATTTCCTATATATGCGGACCTTTAGTACCGACTTCCACAGCCTTAAATTCCGCCACCTCTGTTATTACAGCAAGGATTACTACGGCAACTTGCTACAACGCAAAAGAAACCTAGCAGCAAAAACAGGTGGAACGACCTCAGCTGAGTTCAACTCCTTATTTAACCACGAAGAACCTCCGAATGAATTTAACCTTCCCAGAAAAACATGGGTATCTTTGAACTTGCCACGGTAGCAGCGGCGACTCTTTATTCAGATGGGGGATACGGGAGACTCCAAACTGCGGTCGATGAGACAATACGTCTTTGAATGCCCTAACAGAGCCTTCCAAGGTACAGCAGAAGATTTTGTATTAGGTGACAACAAGTGTTTTAGACTGGTTGTCAGATACAAACATATTACTGTTTTCAATTTTTTGTTTGTTTAATTTTTAAATTTTCTTTTTATATTTAGACAAGAAACTTTATATTTCACTCTTGTATTTGTGTTATTTTATATGTATTATGTGATCTGATTATATTATGTAAATGTATGCAGCTTACGCTAAATAAAAATAAATAAACCGTAAAAAATATCGGAGCAAAAAAAGAGATGTTGTCTTTATAAGAGACCTTATTATAGCCATCCTATTTAGAACCTAATTCAACGTAAATTACATCGTTTCCCGAGTAATACTTCGTATTACCCGAAGTGTTACCCGTAAGCAACGTCAGAAATAATTTAATATTTTGCCAACAACCCACTCAATTTAAAAATGTACTATTTTAATATATATAGACACACATTGGGCCGATGAACGACTATAAATTTTCGTAATTTTGGCAAGGTCACATCAGTGTTATACTTTCTTAGATTTTGCTAAATACATCAGCAATCACCTCATAAAATATCAGCTAGCACATAACCTATAGTCAATTATAATCTCAACATTTTGTGGCTTAACTTCATAAAAATTTATTAACCTTCCATCAAGCGCAATTGAAGAGCTCGGTGCAGTAAACGGGCAGTTCAAATTTTTGAGATTTTACAGTACCAACAAAAAACTATTTTGACCAATAAGATATACAAAATGTTTCATTAAAATTATTTAAATATATACGGATTACTTTGTTAATATATTTTTGACCAAAAAGAATTTACTGGTAATATTACTATAACTATCTCTAGATATATAAAAGTCAACGTCTCTCTGTCTATCTGTCTGTCCGTATATTAATAATAATAATAATAATAATAATAATAATGTTTATTGACTAAATACTATTACATGGTAGCGTTACTGGTCAGTAATTTACATAAAATATAAGTTACTTAAAACTAAAGTTATCGAACTCATCGAAGCTATTGGCATCTGACACTACCGATAGAGGCGCTACTGCATTCACATCATGGCTGACTTTGGTAGGATATTTTTGACAGGTTCAATGGTATCTTCATGTGATATATATTGAAACACACGGGAACACACTCTAAAATGGTCTTTAACTGTCTTTCCACTTCTAAGAACATATTCCCATGCTTGTCACAAACTCGACTATCCTACAACCGTCAGTTTATCAAAATCTCACTAGAGGCGCTTCAGTTATTGTCAGTTGACAATACATGGGATTTACAGTCAGAATAGCTTTGATTTTTTCGTGGAAATTTTTGGGTGGTAGTTCTCTAATTTCCACAGGTATAAGGTTAAAAAATGTAATTGAAAAATAATTGATGGAGTTCCTCGATTTGTTAAGGCGTAAGAAGTTACTACGAATATTGTTTTTTAACCGAGTATTATGGTAGAGGGTTTTACTGCAGGTTGTGAATTTTTTTAGATTTTGGTGAATATGGAGTACACAGTAAAAGATGAAAAGGGAAGGTAGGGACATTATATTGAGTTTTACAAAAAGATCACGATAGTCGGCTTGAAAAGCAGCAGAAGCAATAATTCTTACAACCTTACGCTGTAGGGCAAAAATTCTTTTGGTAGCTGGTGAATGTCCCCAGATTAATAAACTATAGCTTAACTGGGAATGAAAAAGGGAGAAGTAAGCTTTTAGAACTACATCTATACTCACCTCTAGTTTTAGCTTTCTAATTAGATATATGGTAGACCTTAGTTTATGGCTCAGAAACTCCTGGTCATTGGTATGTTGGTCCTATATTAGAGGGGGAACTACATGTATACCAAGGAAACATACGGGGGATTGTCATAGTTATGTGTCTTAGTGGTTATGAGTAAGCTTTGGGACTTGGTAGTGTTCAAGGATAGTTTATTGCTGGTGAACCAGGAATTAGCTCTGTCAATTAGTGAGAGATTTTCAGATTGAAGTCTGTTTAAATTAGAGTTTGTAGTCAATATGGTTGTATCATCCGCATAAAGTATTGATTTAGAATCCATGAACGAAGAGAAGTCATTAATATATATTAGAAATAGTAGTGGGCCAAGTACTGAGCCTTGAGGAACGCCGAGAAGGCGAGGAAAGGGTTTTGATTTGTTACTGCCAATTTGGGTAAACTGCTGTATGTACGCTTTTCACTGGAGAACTGCTGACCTGATTTTCATTTAGTTTTTTTCTCTCAGTAGCTACATCATCTCGTCAGGTTTTCGGCCCTGTCCAAAAATCCATATTTTCCATTCATATTTAACAAATTTTCTTGAAGTTATCAACGACAATATAGGTTTCGTTAGCGGTAAGGTTGGTATACGATTTATACCAGGGATCGATACCGCAACTACAATTTCTAATACAATAATATTTTTATAACGTTATATAACTTGCCCCCACAGGTCGGAGCAGCTAGTAAATGTATATAATGACAAATAAACTTATTTTATATTTTTCCAATTATGTTAGCCTTTATTCGTCCCTGCTTGTACATGTTTCCCAATGTACATATGTCCGACATAAAACAATATCTGAATCTAGATCTCAATATAATTATCTGTTAGTATTTTTTATTGGGTATAAAATTAGCGTAGAAAAATAAAATATCAATTGAAAGTTAGCGTGTGTAGAAATTATTTTAACAAGTATTTGACATTCCGCCAAAAGCAAGTGTTTATGTTATTTCTCTATGTTTATTTTATCACACATCGTATTTTTCTATTTCACTAGCCATTAAATAAACGTTCATTTGATTCTACGAGTATTTCATTAAATCTCTTAAATAAATAATGTCCGTCGTTAATACATGATTTTTAATTTTATAAATACATACACTACCTGTGTACATGTCAAAATTATACAAGGTGTTAGGTAAATGTCCGGCACAATTTTAAAAGCAGCATTGTTGGCCCATTTAGAGCTAAAAGTCCTCAACCATTTTTGGATAAGATGCGTATATCGCTTGATAATCGATGCAGTACCACCGTTTAGGAACCACTAATATTTTGTCTGTTACAACAATCTATGTGACATAGATTGTGACTGAGATATGTGACTGAGATAAATAGAAATCATGGAAACAATACCGTAATTTTATTTTAACAAAATGCTTTTTCAATTTTATGAAGAAAATTTAATGAGCACTACTAAGTAAAAATTCGCGGACTGCTTGCGTTGCACAATCCCTAATATGTGGAGAGGGGTAATAGACACTCTGTATATGTATGCAGTAGAATTCATAAAATCTAGAGTTTATATTTCCCGTTAATATTAAATTTCCACGTAAACCACAAACTTGTTCAACTGCGACATTTTCCAGCATTTATGTATTAAAAATGAGGAGGGTCCCACATAAATATATGATAAAGACGATCCTTTCGTTCTGATGCGTGCACGTATCACCGCACGAATAAAAAAGAATGTAAAACGATGTAAAAATGTAAAATTCGTAAGTATAAGGAAGTTATTCCCTTTTACTGCTTGAATAGACTCGAAATATATATTATGTGTTACACAGTTGACTGGAATAATTCATAAAACTTTCAACAGAAAAAAATTGAAATTTGAGATATTAGCTTTTTCAAAAAAAAAAAATTGCTGTGGTGTGAATTTTCATACATTTCAGGGTTACGTAGTTATTTAGTAGGGAGTGCGACGAATAGTGATTTTGCCAAAGAACCAATTACAATACTAATATAGCAATCTTAATATTAATTTTATATTATTTAACATAAAAATAACACTGTCATGCACAATTATTTTTATACTTTTTTAAGTTGAAATAAAGTCTGTTTCTTTGGTTTAGGCGGAACTAGATTTTCAATTCTAGTTAATTTTACCGATTAATTGAAGCTTTTGATCATTTTGTTTAGGAAAAGCCAACTTCAATATATAAAAAAATAGCTAATGACAACTTACAAAAATCCAGGGATTGGAGGAATAACAACTGGGAAAGTGTCAACAAGACTCAAAAAGAAAAAGTGTGTTGGCGTCATTGGTCGTTCGCATTGTTTGCAAAAATTAGAAGTTTCTTCTTATTTTTTCGTATACTGCTAACTGCTAAGAAGAATAAAAACTAACACTATTAGTATTGTTATATCACAATAGATGGCGCCTATATTTTGTGTACTAATTTTAATAAAAATTATATTTTTAAGATTCCAGCGCCTCTAGCGGTAGTTTCTGAATTTCAAAGTTTAAACATCGACATCGGTAGTAGACTTCGATGTTTTATCGATACTATCGCCAGCTGACCATCGATGGTAAAAACATCGATGTTTTTAAAACAAACATCGATGTTTTCGATACATCGATGTTTTTTTCCCATCCCGAGTTTGTGCTGTACACATAAATTTACATAATTTTTAGTATTTTACATTTATATTCACGCCAAGCGACTTTTTGGTGCAAATTGGTCATATGAAGGCCGCAGTGAAATATGTATGATCAGGGCCCTTTATGAGGGGGGGCAAAAGCTTCCCCCACAACTGCACGGTCAAACTCAGGGGCGGCTGACTTCAGACCGTTTGTATTGTGGCAAATGGCCTAAATGGACTTGACTTATTTAACGACATATTAAGTTTTAGGGAAATATTGATCACTTCTACAAAACCCTTTAGTACTTTGGAGTACATATTTTTTTAAATAACTTAAAATAGTGCTTTTAAGGTGAATCACTGTTTAGGATTCACACGTGACCCATGAAAACTATTCTCAGGGTGCTATTGTACAGGATTATCTGGAAACCATATAAAATATAAATAAAATAGAACGTAGAATATTTAAGTTGGAATGGAAAGTAACGAGAAGTCGTATTGCGCACTTGTAATATTAATTCTATTGGATATTAGGGCTATACTGACAGCCAAAGAAAACCCATTATTTTCAATACTACTATGAACTTTGTCATTTAATTAATTATATGTTACATTATTTATAACCTTGCTTTTACTTTTATATATATACAGATCCTATATAGGTATATAATTACGTAAATTTAAAAATATTCAATATTCTCCTGGAATTAATTTTTTAAGAATTTCAAATGGCGTTAAGGGACTATTACCGGTTATAATTTTCAAAAAATCGTTTTTTTTTACATTTTTTGATTCCTTATACCTTCAGAAATCATATCCTAAAATTTTATAACGAAATTCAAAAAAATAAGGCGCATTTGAAGGCGCAAAAAGAAGGCGTTCCATACACACATAAACCAGCCTTAAATGCGGAGGTCCAAGAATATATTAAACCGATTTTTGAAAAACTAACAGATGAAGAGTTGCTGAAACGATGTTTGGGAAAGAATACCCAAAATAATAATGAGTGTTACAACAAAACACTTTGGGCTATCGTTCCCAAACATACGTTTGTGGGAAGAGAAGTTACTGAGTTGGCTGCTAATATTTCATTAGCAATATTTAATGAAGGTAGAACGTCCCTCTTGAAAATATTAGAGGTAATGGGATGCATAATTGGACACTCTGCGTATGATTATGTTAAAAAAAAAGATGAGGAACGCATTGAGATGGCCAATAAAGCGAGTACAGCGGCGTCGAAGGAAGCTCGCTTGGCAAAGCAAACTGCTCAGCAAGAGGAACAGCAACAAATGTTTGATTCGGGAGTACTTTTATATGGACCAGGGATTGCTGATTAACCAATTGTAAGTGCTGAAACTTAATTTTTTTAAAAATATTACAATACAAATATTAAAAAAAACTTTAAAAGTGATTTTCTCGAAATGGTGTTTTTTCAATCGGCCCAGACTTATTCTCCATAACTACACAACGGATATTTTTAAATTTTAGTGAATTTTGTTCATTTTGATGTCCTCTACCGTAATTTACCAGAAAATTGCAAAAAAAATTGAAAAAAAAGAAAATTGATAAGGGCAAAAGGGGGAAAAAACATGATTTTTAGAAAAAAAATTTCACCCATCCGCCATTTTGTTTTTACACCCTTTTTTTTATAATAGGTGGTAAATTACGATGTAAGACACCTTCATCTTTAAAATTATTTTTGAATTTTTTGTTTCAGACTTGTCAATTTCGAGATTAACCCCGGGCCATGGAGCATCATAATTTTTTGTTACCGAACTTTGGCGCCATCTATATAATTATATATATGTAGAGAAAAAAAAAAATTTTTTTTTTTATAATCTTGAATATAATATTAATAAAATAAAAAAAGTTGCACAACGTTCTATAATAAAGGAAACGAGAAAAAAAATATTTAATTACAGGTCATTTTTTGCCTTTCTAACCGGTAATAGTCCCTTAAAGCGTAATTTTACAGCGAATCTAATTTAAATGGTTTGTTTCTCGAAATAAACAAAATGTCACTTAAACCATATTGACTTTGACCCCCCTCAGTTATTTCAGTATGTACAAATACCAATTTTACAGATATAACATCCGAAAAAATCTGATATTTGCATTGTTAATATCTTGTTTGTAGGTACAATAATTAAAACAACAATTTTTTTAAATTTTATATTTTAATTAAAGGGTAGGGGCTCAGTGGGCTTTAGATCTGCGAATTGTGGTGACAAAGCCATAATTTGTATCTTTCCTACAACAGACAGTTTATCCAAGTAATCTTTGCAGAGTTTGGTAGTGTTTATGGTTATTATCTAGCTGGAACACAAAGCCCTACCCAATATTATCTAGTCCAAATGACATTCGGTTTTCCAGGATACCACGATATTGCTCTATCTTCATTATTCTTTTAATTCTATGAATATTGCCAACTGCATCGCCACCAATACAGCCTCACACCATCACAGAACCACCACCATTTCTTCCCATCTACTTTTCTCTTCGGTGGGAACAATAAACTTCAAATTTGGTCACGTCACTCCATCAGAATGGCTTCCAGTCTTTAAGGTAGGTACAATATTTATGTTCTTTGGTACACTGGCTTCGTCTGCCTATTAACGGTTTGTAACAAGGATTGCCTTGCAACTACCCTGCCAGTCTCTACTAGTCACCTTCTTGCAATCTTCGTTTCACAGTTGATAGACTAACTTCTTTCACTCCAGATTGAAATGTGCTGCTATTTCTAGAGTAGTAAGGCATTACGCTTGCATCTTCCGATCTTCAAAATAAATAGTGATTCTGGTTCGTCCATCAACTATTTACCACATTTATATTTCTTTAATTCCACTTACTACTCAGACGGCCACAAATTAAAGCCAAAAGTACATATTTATTGAATTAACCCGGTTAATTGGAATTCATTATTATTGAAAGTGTAGAAACTTTGGGTATGGAAATAATAGATTCTTTTTTAGACAAAATATTATCACTAAACATTTCAAGAAAATGTAAATAAATATATCTATCTGATAATACAGATTTCCCAGTAACCATTTTTGATTTGCGACAAAAATATTGTCGTAAATTTGGAACAACTAAATTGATTTTAAAAATTCCTTCAATGCTAGTTAGTGTATTGCGTATACCAAGTTTGTAAATGGAGAAATATATGTTTTGTACTGATAGTTCTAAGAAAATGCGTTAAATATAAACAGAAAGATGGATTTTTTATTATCCGTGCGCAGAAATATCGTTATATCTTTGAATCTACTAAACAGATTTTCAAAATTCTTTCAATTCTCAGAAGATCTCAATCAGAAGATTAGTGTATAAATCGTGTATCAACTATGCCACTGACAAAACTTGTGTTGTAGCTGATAATTTCGAGTAAACGGGTTAAATATGAACGAAAGACATGGATTTCGTGTTACCCGTTCGCACGCATATAGTTAGAACTTTGAAACTACTGAAGCAATTTTAATAAAACATAGTCGAAAACCTTACACATGACGTGCTACAAATAGAAATGGGATTATATTTATTTTTGAAATTGCAATGAAGTAAAAAACTAACAAAGATTTGTTGCTTTTTACTTACCAGGTCTACAAGTATGAAATGCGGATTTTTTTCAAACTTGCCGCGCAAACCGAGTGTATAGTTCAAAGTTTCAAAACATATGGCGTTTTGTTAAGTTATCATTAAGTGTCAAATGCGTATAGGTTATAATTTGAAAAATGATCATATAGTTTTGTTTTACTGTGTTAAAAATGTCAAATTTTGTGCCAAATAAAGAGCATTCGCGGACAGTCTACTGTTTTGTTTTCATTTGAAAAAAACTGCTGCTGAATCATACCGACTGCTTCGAGAAGCTTATGGTGAATATGCTCCATCGCAAGATACGTGTGAACGATGGTTTCGGCGTTTCAAAAGTGGTGACTTTGATCTTACAGACAAAGAACATGGAAAACCTCCAAAAAAATATGAAGATACAAAATTGGAAACATTGCTACAGGAAGACGATAGTCAATCACAAAAACAAGTAGCAGAGCAGTTAGGCGTTAGTCAACAAGCTGTTTCCAATCGCCTACGAGAGATGGGTAAGATCCAGAAAGTCGGCAGATGGGGTCCACATGCATTGAATGAGAGGCAGATGGAAAAACGCAAAATCACTTGTGAAATTTTGCTTGCACGATACAAAAGAAAGTCTTTTTTGCATCGTATCATTACTGGCGATGAAAAATGGATTTATTTTAAAAATCCCAAACGCAAAAAATCATGGGTGAACCCAGGCTCACCATCCACATCAACTGCAAGACCGAATCGCTTTGGCAAAAAGACAATGCTCTGTACTTGGTGGGACCAAAAGGGTGTGGTCTATTATGAATTGTTGAAACCTGATGAAACAGTTAATACCCAACGCTACCAACAACAACTGATCAAATTGAACTATTCGCTGCTCATAAAACGACCAGAATACGAAAGAAGACAGCACAAGGTAATCTTTCTTCTCGATAACGCTCCATCACATAAGGCAAAAACGTTTGCAATACATTGGAGGCACTCAAGTGGGAAGTGCTACCCCATGCCGCTTACTCACCAGACTTGGCTCCTTCAGATTACCACTTGTTCGCATCGATAGGTCACGCACTTGCCGAGCAGCACTTTTGTTCATATGAAAATGTGAAAGAATGGCTAGATGAATGGTTGGCGGGGAACGGGGAAGAGTTCTACTGGCGAGGTATTCACAAATTGCCTGAAAGATGGGAAAAATGTATAACTTCTAATGGAGCATACTTTGAATAAATAAACTTTTACTGTTCTTTCGAATTTAATGTGTTTTATTTTTTTAAAAAATCCGCATTTCATACTTGTAGACCTGGTTAGTAAAAATCAACAAATCTTTGTTAGAACCTGGTACTACCATATGATCAAATTCAAATTCGATTTCATTCCGGCCCAAGGTCTTGTCAATTTTGCCCTAAACCCTAAAAATGAACAGTAAATAAACAAAATTTCGATCGATGGTGACTCCTACTAACTGATTATGTAAGTATGTTATATTTGTAAATAATTAATTATATTATAATGAATTGTATATAAACAGTAAATTACAGCTGAGACTCTACCATTATTCGTGTTTAATCATTACCCCCATTAGTCATTGGTTTGAACTAGTCCAATATCGTGGACATAACAGTTTTTACTATCGTACATACCAGTATAATTTCGTAGATCAATAGTAATTTAATGCAAAACGTAACAGCAGTAAACAAAACAATTTTACAAAAAAAAAATGCATCTAACTCACATGATTCTATGTAATAACACTCCATTGCATTCAATTTAATTTTTGTAATTGCGAAATAGGAAAAATATTATAATAAGGGAAAATTTGATTTCGTATATTTCCATATAATGTTTTTCCTAGCAATTAAGACAATCACTTCCAACTGTAAGATTAATCGGGATTATTTTTTTTAAGTCAAAGTTATGAAATTTAACTTCATGCTGAAGATGGTTCTACGACAAGATTTTTTAAGAAAATCATGAATTGTACCAAAGAAAATCAGCAATTGTTATTAGACAATATTTAACTCTATAGGGGAAAAATTTTAAGATCGTAGCGCCACGCGGATTTTTTTGAAACCATTCTAAATCAGATACCACTTGACATTTACTAGTAAATAATAGCGAAAAGTGTATCAAAAAACGACAAAAAATAAATAATTGTTTGGGATTTTCTGATTTTGTGAAGTGACATTACTTGTAAACATCTAAAATACTACATTTTGTGATTTGGTTTTAAGTTATGGCGGTTTTCCATTGTCGATTATTTTAACTATATTGGGGGAAATAATAATTCCCGTGTTATTTACCAAGGGGTAGAAATCTACAATGCTGGGCATATAATATTGTGTGGAGTCACTGAAAAAAACAGAGAGTTCATAAAGATTTATGCATTATGCCTACAAACTTGTGCATTACAAACCCACACACAATAACAGGAATTTTCAAGATATGCGATAGTAAATACAAAATTGAAAATATTTTTTGTAGTCACTATCATTAAAATGTAATGAGCAAACTTTGATACAAGGGCTCACTTTTTTTCCATTTTTTAAATTGTTTATCTAAACATCGCGTCGTTTCCTAACCTCTTGCTTTCCCAATTTTGTTTCGAACCATACGGTGTCTGATATTAGTGGAAACAAATGAAACGATATTTCCGGGTTTCTTCGTTTCAATGAATTGCACATAGGCACACAACAATATGTATTATACATTTTTCAATGATTATAATAAAACTTTAAAAACAAACTTCATACAAAACCAATACACAAAACGAAATGTTATATGATGTACACAAGTTCATGAAACGCTCACCAGATGGTAGGGTGCTTAGCTACAAATCCCTATTGGTGATCCGCAGAAAAATTTTAGTGGTCCGCGAAAGTTTTTGTATATGTTGCTTGCGGTATTTTTGTTATGTTTTATGCATATTTTATGTAAATAATTTATATTTTGTGTTTTTTTTTTTTTTGTAAACTTTCTGTGATTTTCTACAAATAAAATAAATGTATTTAGTAGCACATTAAATATATTTGTTTTCTTGCAATAAATGAACCAACAATTATTATTACTGGTCCGCGGTGCGTTTTTGGTTGAGAAACACTGCTTTATACGAAAGAATTAATTCTCGCTGAATATTCGTCGTGGACAATCCGAGCACAAAATAAAACACGGGGAATTACCGCAAGATAACTGGTTAGTACAGACGGTGTTTCCAGTAGCTAGAGCGAGCGAGATGACTTAAAGAAAGGGTATTCCCCGGTTCAGTCACAGATTAAATAATAAAATATTCCGTGCTCATTTTAATCGGTCCGAATTGCAGGTGCGACAAAAATATGAAAAGAAGTGGTTCAAATTTTTAGTTCAGATTACAAGATATTATTTATTGTGAATTTTTGACGCCCCAAAAAAGAGCCGCCCGGGGCATTTTTTGTGTTTTTTTGTTGACGATGCACAAAACTTATAGTTCTGTAACACAGTACACTAGAAGACGTATCCTGGTCTAATGATTAGCTTGCTCGCTTGCTATCCTACAAACTAGGGTTCGCTCCTGGGACAATTTTAGTTTTAGTTTTTTTTTTTTCCATTTTTATTTTGTTTAAATTATTTAATCAAAATTCTAGTTATATTTTGGTAAATTGCATTTAATTTTTAGGAGTGTAAATTTAATAACCAGTTGGAATTATACTTTTATTCTAAGTGTCATGTATACGAAACCAGAGGGGCAGAGCGTATGATTTAAAACAATCAATAGAAGCCATAGACGCAATTTTCAAAATATTAATGAACCTTGGCTATATAAAAAAAATACTGCACATATTTAGAAACCTAAATAATATTATTATGTATTCGAATTAAAATTAACAAAAAAATATTTTAACATAAAATTTGTTTTTAAAGCTCTTAGATTAACACACGATAAATTATTTTAAAAATATCGTCATTTTGCCGTGATTACTACAAAGCAAAATTTGTCCTACACACTCAGCATGCCGCCTTCACTTATTATATACCTGCGAAACCCTGCAGTGTGTGAAAATTCACACTTCACATCAATTTTTTTTAATTTATTTCAGATCGGTCTATTTCTGCAACGATGCTAATCGCCGATGCCAGGGGGCGAGCTCCTACACCTGGATGAGGGGTGAATGATTGTGAAAATTGGAGTAATATTAACATATTATTCTCACCCGAATATCACCAACGGAGACTTGAACCAGCTACCTCACAATTCAGACTGTTTCTACCAGTTAGAACTGCGCGATTTAACGAGTTCGATCACTCCGTTTGCCATAATTCACCTCGATTGAACTTTTTTTTAAAATCTAGTATATAAGCATTTGCAGTTCGATCGAAGGGAATTAATTAAATATGGTATCAATTGAAACTTTTCCGAGCAAATATTAACAACTAACGATGCAAGCAGGGTTGGATTGGCCCGGCGAGATACCGGGAATTTCCCGGTGGCCCGAATTCAATTGGCCCGGTTCAATTCGTCAATTGGCCCGAAAATCAAAGTGATAAAAATATATATATATATATATATATATATATATATATATATATATATATAGTTAGGGTGACCATCCGTCCCGGTTTTCGGTCAATTGTCCCGGTGTCCCGAAGACTGTCCTCGGGACGCCCGATTGTCCCTTGTCCCGGTTTTTGAATCTCTTTGCTCTTCATGTTGAATTTTGGGAGGTGAGGACCTTTTTTTTTTGCTCTTCACGTTGAATTTTGGGAGGTGAGGACCTTTTTTTTTTTGCTCTTCACTTGGATTTGGGAGGAAACAAAGACCTTCTTTTTTTTTCCTGTGTCCCGGTTACCCTTCACTGAAATCTGGTCACCCTATATATAGTGGCCCGACTTCCTCCAGATTTCCCGGTACACATTTTAATCCCAGTCCAACCCTGGATGCAAGTACTTATTTCCGTCGCCTACATATTTACCAAGAGTTTATCAGTCAATAATTAGTATCACAAATTATTATTGACTTTTTTATTATCTCTGATTATTTTGCACTATCTTTTTAATACGCTAAAATGTGGTTTATGATTGTTGATTTTCGTTTATTAAAATTTTATATTCAACTTTAATTTGCCAGGTGGGGTAGTTAGTAGTTTTATATAGTTTTTTTTTTAAATAATAACTTAGAGACTTAGATTTTTGCAAAATAATGGAACGAACTGCGCAATTGCTGAATTAACAAAAAATATTTATCATTCATTAGACAACCCATTGCCACGTATTTTGCCTCTATTTTTCTGGATCTTGAAAAGACCTTCGATACGGTAGATCATCTGTTACTATTAGAAAAACTTGACAATATCGGAATAAGGGGAATATGCCTAGATATATTTAAAAGCTATCTCTCTGAGAGACAACAGATAGTTGTATTGGACCAGTTTCAAAGTTCGAAAAAAACTGTAACATGTGGGATACCCCAAGGGACGGTTCTCGGTCCCATCTTATTTTTGATCTATATTAATGATTTATTATTACAGTTCTCGTAATAAAAATCACTTAAAGTGTTTTAGCGGTCCACGACAACTTACACAAAAATAATTAATTTTATTTAAACTAGCTGGAGTACTCGTACTTTTTGTAATGTACATTTTTGCTGTAATGTATATTATTGCCTAAATTATAATTGAGATATTTTAATTTCAAATAAAACAGAAAATAATCGTTTGTTTGTTCTAAACCACCATAAGTGAGATACTTCGTTTATAGGGATCCCTATACAAGGTGTCTCAAAAGAAATTTTATATTTATTTAGCTTACTGCGTGAGCGCAACGTATTCTAGGGGCGCGGGGGTTATGTCAATCGGTAGCCTGGCTCTTGGGAATTAAGTCGCTATGGAGCGTTTCTCGGGAGCAGACCGCGCGTTACGCGTGCGAGAGTTTTACAAAAACGGTGATTCGGCGACTGTAGCGCGTAGAAAATACTGCAGTATTCGAGGTTTTCGCCACTTAAATGATGCGCCAAGCATTCCTCTCATTCGACATTGGGTTAAAAAGTTTTGAGAGACTGGTACAACGCTGGATAAATCAAAATCCGGGTGACCTAGGTCATCAAGAACGGTAGAAAACGTGGAGAATGTTAATCAGTCTGTTCCTGATGACCCGAACCTTTCAATTCGGAAGCGCGCAAGTGCTTTAAATGTACATAGATCATCATTACATCGCATTATGCACAAAGACCTAAAGCTGCACCTCTACAAAATTCAATTGGTGCAAGAATTAAAGCCCCAAGATGCCAGTCAGAGGCTTAATTTCGTAAATCAGGTGATTGAGCGATTTTCAACGTTTACCAACATTTTGTTTTCGGATGAAGCTCATTTTCATCTTAATGGCCACGTAAATAAGCAGAACTGCCGCTACTGGAGTGCAACGAATCCGAAACGCAAACATCAGAAACCCCTACATTCGCCTAAAGTGACCGTATGGGCTGCGATGTCGGCGCGAGGAATTATCGGCCCTTACTTTTTTGAAGAAAGGGGGCGTGCAGTTACAGTGAATTGAGAGCGTTATGTGGAGATGTTAGACAACTTCTTGGTACCTGAACTGCAAAACTTTCCTGGCTATAACCAAAGAACATGGTTCCAACAGGACGGAGCAACTTCACACACGTCCAATATGTCTCTGCCACGTGTTCGTGAAATTTTCTCAGGCAAATTGATCTCCCGGAGAGGTGACATAAATTGGCCTCCACGCAGTCCAGATTTAACCCCTATGGACTTTTTCCTATGGGGTTATCTTAAATCTAAAGTTTACGCCAATAAACTGACTTCACTGGCGCATTTGAAAGAAAATATCCGTCACGAAATGGCAGCCATCCCTGAGTCCACCTGCCGAGACGTCATAAGTAATTTTACTGTTCGATTAAATGAGTGCCGAGAACGCGAGGGTCTACATTTAGACGATATTATTTTTAAGAAATAAATCCCCAAAAAGTGTATTTTAATAATTAATAAACATTTTTTCTATATACGGCTTACTTTTTTTTTAATCGATCCACTAAATATAAAATTTCTTTTGAGACACCTTGTATTATAGGGATCAAGTATATTGACAGTATTATTTGCAACCAGTATTAGTTAAAGGGTGGCGTACCATCACGTACCCCCTGAAAAAAAGCCCTGTTTTTATATATAAAAGTAATAGTTGCAGTTTATTTTAATAGAAACATTTTCAATTTTCTAGAAAACAATTTAAAATCGCACGCTTGCGAATAACGAAACATGCGTTCAATACAGAAACCAAAGTATGTACAATCTATACAACTAAATAAAATAAAAGTAATTTATTTTATGTTCAAGTCATATAAATGATGGAATACAACATAAATTTTCCAATAAAATCGACTGTAACCATGATCTTAACTTAAATATAGCGTGTAAGGTAAATAAACAATATTAAAGAGCACAGTGAAATGTCAAACATCAGTAAATATTTAGTCTTCTGTCATAACAGTTTTAAATTAAAATCATAGTTCTGATTTCTAAACATTGCTGATGGATTTGTATAGATATAGCTCTGGTTCCTATAATAAAAAACGTACTAATATTTTTAGGGTTTTATAGCTATAACCAACACTTATAATATCATGTATATAGAGACCTCTGTCTATCTGTCTAAAGTCAGAATGTCTGTCTGTCTGTCTGTCTGCCTGCCTGTCTGCCTGTCTACTTGCCTGCCTGCCTATTTGTCTGTCTGTTCGATAGAAATTGTGGCTAATCCCCTGGTTCTAGACAGTTGAAATGTGACATGTTTATACAACTTTTTGACCCACATACAGGAAAATTATTGAAAATTCACTACTCACATCACGGGAAAAATTTAAACAAATATGTATTCAATGGCCGCATTCAACAGACTCACCGGTGGGGTACCGGTTAGTAATTTTTTTCCTGTATGCATATGTTGATCTACCGGTGAGTTACCGTATTTATTCACCAGTCGCCATTTTATTAATCGGATTTCGTTTACGGTTAGTTGCTCACCAATGGATATTTTGACAGTTATATCTGTAGAAACAAAAAATCGAGCACAAAGCAAGTAAAAAACTATGGAATTGAGTGTTAAGTCAGTTTACTTAGTTATTGAGGACACGCATATAAAGCACATTTACTTTTAAAATTACTGTAAAAACTTACATTCAAAATTTACTGTCATTACAATCTGTCATTGTTTAGATACTGAACTTTTCATATACGCCGTTCGACAGCGCTCCCAAAAAATATGCATTCAGTCAAATTCACCGGTAAGTCACCGATGAGACTGTTGAATGCGGCCAATGAAAAATTTGATGTGAAGTGTGAATTTTCACACATTTCAGGGTTTTGCAGGTATTGAGTAAGTGAATGATGATTATTTTGGATGCCAAAACAAATTTTATATTAAAATATTTTTTTTGTTAATACGCCTAATACCATTATTTAGGTTTCTAAATATGTGCAGTATTTTTTTTATATAGCAAGGTTCATTAAGAATTTCAAAATTGCGCCTATGGCTTCCATTGGTTGTTATAAGTTCCGCCCCTCTGATTTCGAGTACATTGAAACAGAATTAAATTATAATTTAAACAATTTCCACTGGCTATTAAATTTACGCTTTTAAAAATTAAATGCAACATTTGCCAAAATATAATTAGAATTTTGAAAAAATAATTTAAACAATATAGAAATTAAAAAAAAAATATATATATATAGTCTCTTCTCCAGGGTTCGATCCCTATCGGATCGGGTTACATGGGTGAAAAGTCAGCGTCAAATACCACTAGACCAGCACACACGTTAGAGTGTTGCTTGTTACAAAGTTATAACTTGTGTACATTATTAGCCAAAAATCACAAAAAATGCGTTTTTTTCCAAAAACCTAATCTGATCAAAAATTCCTGTTGAACTATTCCGGTTCACACCAATGTACATTACTTAGAATTTTTTCAGATTTTTAGTTTAAACCATCTGGGCTACAGGGTGTGGGACAAAAATTTTTTTTTACAATTTTGGCAAAAATCGCTTCAAAACAATTTATTTTGCAAAAATAAAAATTTGATCGTTAATCCACGTACCAAGGGCTTTCATTTGATACCCTACTCAGAATTATAAAAAAATATTTTTTTTTTTCGATGAGCACATATTTGTTTATATTTTTAGGGGGATATGTTTTTTAGATGTTTTAGTATTTTTCCTATGTGCGGGTCAAAGAGTTGTATAAGCATGCCAAATTTCAACTCTCTAGGTTTAGCCGTTTGGCTACAATTTTTACCGAACAGACAGACAGACAGACAGACGACAAAATGACGGTATAAGGGTTTTTTGGTCATACCTACAAAACCCTAAAAATGGTGTTTTAGGGTTTGAGCATAATTTGTTCCGGAAACCGGTTCCGCTTTTAATCCAAATCACTCGTATGTCAAATCGAATTTAACATTATAAAGTTATTATTATTATTATGGGGTTTGTCAGGTCTTGACAAGCGTCCACTAATCTCAAACTTCAGCAACCTTTTGAGCCGCGTCATACTAGAGACTAGTGGAGCTAAATACACACGACTGTATCCCAAACCCTGGCGATATGCAGCCGCGGAAATTATTATTATTATTATTATTATTATTACTTATGTATATGTATGTTCTTTTAATGAAACTACATTAAATTAATAATGTTGACGAAGAACAAATAATATAAAGATATTAATTGAAAATGTGTCCTGAAATATTAATGATGTTTACATGTCTATAGCTGTAGCTTTACCGAACTACGACTCAATATATTCAATCTACAATTCAACAAAACATATTCAAAGAAACTCAAACTGAATAAAATATTATGTTTGTGGACTTTAAAATCTATTAAATAAAATTATAGACTAGAAAACCGTGTGACATATCTTTCAATATTAAATAAAATGTGATTTATGAAATTAATAAATTCTACAAAAGAAATCAAACAAGTATTGAACAAATATTTAAGAATTATTTCCATGAAAATAATATCATACTATAAAAATAGTTATACAGGGTGTTCAAATACTCATCTAATTGAAAAAATGCATTAAACAAAAAAGATTTGTTCTCTTATTATAAACAATTTTTATTAGTCTGTTCCAAACGGTTAAGCGGAACTAAATGGGAATTTAGTTCTTTTAGGTTGTCACGAGAAGAGACCTTTCTTGGGTTATTTCATTTTTCACGTTGGGATGTCAATATTTAAAATTCCAATTCCAAAATTCCATGATACCATACTCAGAATTAGATTTTTTTTTTTTCGTTTAGTACATATTTGTTTATATTTTTAGGGGGATATGTTTTTTAGATGTTTTAGTATTTTTGCTATGTGTGGGTCAAAGAGTTGTATAAGCAGGCAAAATTTCAACTCTCTAGGTTTAGCCGTTTAGCTACAATTTTTACCGAACAGACAGACAGACAGACAGACAGACAGACAGACAGACAGACAGACAGACAGACAGACAGACAGACAGACAGACAGACAGACAGACAGACAGACAGACAGACAGACAGACAGACAGACAGACAGACAGACAGACAGACAGACAGACAGACAGACAGACAGACAGACAAACAAACAGACGACAAAATGACGGTATAAGGGTTTTTTGGTCATACCTGCAAAACCATAAAATTATTATTTTTTCAATGAGCACATACATACAGTCTGTTCCAAACGGTTAAGCGGAACTAAATGGGAATTTAGTTCTTTTAGGTTGTCACGAGAAGGGACCTTGCTTGGGTTATTTCATTTTTCACGTTGGGATGTCAAAATTTAAAATTCCAATAATGAAACCATGGAAACGAATGACATATGTCAAAATTAAATATTTTTTTTAGATATTTTAATGACAAAAAAATAAATAAATGGGAAATTTGTATTAAGAATGACACAAAAAATCAAAATATAAAGAAAATGACATTTTAAAATGATTAACCTTAACCAAAAAATGTTTATTGTAAGTATGATTTACAAAGCTTAAACAAAACGGCCGAAAGGCACGATTTAAACGATGAAAGTAACTAGATTGCTAAATCTAGTTCCGCTTAACCGTTTGGAACAGACTGTATATACATTTTTCTGTTAAGCCAATAATAAGGGAGATATTTTAAGTTTTTAATAAACAATTTTAATCCTTTGGGGTATTTTGGAGTATTATGAAAAAAATATTTAAAAAATTCATGCTTTCCTAGATTTTTGAGTTCGAGCCGATTTGGATCAGTTTTTTGCCTATAATTCCAAAACTTTTGCCCGAACTTTTAAATGGACCAAATTTTGTTGATATATGACCAAAAATGTATATTTGTACCACTTTTCAATAAATTCGGAGACAATTTTTTTTTTTTTTTGCTCTTATGATTTTGAAACTAAGTAATTGGTTTATTGAAACTCATTTTTTTAGACTAAACAATGTACGAGAAGTTTAAAAATTCAAACCGCTGATTTCTATCCTTAACCATTTTTACTTGCCCGACCTTAATATATAAGGGGCAAGTATTGTAATCGCGAAAATTTTCGATGTCGAGATTTTGACGGATGACCACGTTTCATGGTCCAGGGAATCCAAAAAACCTATTTTCGAAGTGCCGTCCGTATGTGTGTGTGTGTGTGTGTGTGTGTGTGTGTGTGTGTGTGTGTGTGTGTGTGTGTGTGTGTCTGTCTGTCTGTCTGTCTGTGTGTATACACGATAACTCAAAAACGGTTTAAATTAAAGAGTTCGTTCTGGTACTAAAAAATTCTCCTATTAAATGGGAAGAACCCTATTGTTTTTTATGAAAATCGGTTGACTAGAAATGGGAGTTTACTCGTGTCGATTTTAATATTTTTGCGAATATTTAGCAACAGAAAAATATTTCGAACAAATTTATTGAACAAAAGTTACTATAAATGCAATAACTAATAACTTTTATTTGAGACGTTTTTTGATAAAACGAAAAATATTGAAATTTTTTTGTAAAATTATTTAAAATTTTTCCAAGTCTCAATTTTTTCATACTTATATGTAACGTTTCCATGGTCATGATAATTAATTCGTAACTAGTAAAGCAAGCCTTGGACAAAAATTTGTATAGAACATAATTTGATGTATTTTTGAAGATTTATCTAAATATTATTATTATCTGTCTCATTTTGTAATACGAAACTAACAGGGAAACTTCATTTTTTATGTTGTATATTTAAAATATCATCTTAGGGTGGTAATTCTGAAGTAACACCTTTCAAAATATTTGACAATTCATAATTGACATTAAATTACGTATATGTCAACTTACTAACACAAATGGTATAAAACACAAATTGACAAGTATTTGAAATATATTTTATACAACCAGAACAAAAAATATGAATAAGCGAAATAAGATGAAATAAATATTTGTATATAATTCAAAATATTTGACATGTCAATCACAAATTTGACATGTCCATTTGGTATCTGACATGTAGTTTTTGAGTGAATATAACCTCAGTATAATGAAACTTCACCTAAAATGTAAAAGCCAGATTTACAAGTTTACATGGTTTCAAAAAAGTCTATTTACACCATAACAGTCACCAAAGTAACCAGATTTAGTTTCGTATTACAAATTGAGACAGATTATATATTTTTTTTTTAATTTACATTTTTTTTTTTAAATATTTTTTATGGGAGGGCAAGTCTAGCGGAGGTTTCCCTTCGCCACTGGTTTAGTTAGGATTTATCAAAATTTTCAAAAAATTGAAAAAAAAAAAATATTTTCATTTTTTTTTATGTTTCAAAATATGGTAACAAACAAGTAGAGCCTCAAGATTTCAAAAATTTCAACCGCAGAATTTGAATCAGAATTTTTGAACCGCATGGAAATTTCTATAAATCACGTCATATTAAAATTTGTCATAATTTTAATATAAACAAAACGAATAAGGCGTCAAATTTTTTCTAGACTAAAAAAATTTTTAGTGATAGTGCCCAAAGAAGAAGAAAATACTATTTATTTCATACCTTACATTCAATTTTAAAAAGTTATTTTTCGAACAATACAAAAAATTCAATAACTTTTTAATAATTAATCTGATCAAAAATTCTGTACTTATTCCAGTTCACATCAGTATGCAATACTCTAAATATTATTTTTTTAAACCAACCCCTCTAGAAAATAGGGTGGAGTACAAAAGTTTTTTTGTACATTTTTGGTAAAAATAGTCTTTGAATTACCTACAGCAGTAGTTATTAAACTGGAAGGGGGACCCTTGGGAGTCTGCGAAACAATTTTGACATTAACTTTACATCCCAACTTTTCGCTTTTACTCAAATAACTCATTTAATAAAAACCCTACATGGTCAAGACTTTTTGTATTTGTTGTTATCGAACTAGTTATTAACATAACTAAACAATAATTAGTAAAAATTTAATTATGTTTATTCAACTACAAATTATTTACAGAAAACATATTATAATAAGATCTATTTTGACCAATATTTGACCAAGAAATGTTTGTATGAGTTTAACGTATTATAATTTATAACTTTTTTAATTCTTTTACTACTATTTTTATTCATTTTTAGGGTTTTGTAGGTATGACCAAAAAACCCTTATACCGTCATTTTGTCGTCTGTCTGTCTGTCTGTCTGTCTGTCTGTTCGGTTAAAATTGTAGCCAAACGGCTAAACCTAGAGAGTTGAAATTTGGCATGTTTATACAACTCTTTGACCCGCACATAGGAAAAATACTAAAACATCTAAAAAACATACCCCCCTAAAAATATAAACAAATATGTGCTCATCGAAAACAAAAATATTTTTTTTTTAATTCTGAGTAGGGTGTCAAATGAAAGCCCTTAGTACGTGGATTAACTATAAATTATTTTTGCAAAATAAATTATTTTGATGCGATTTTTGCCAAAATTGTGCAAAAAATTTTTTGTCCCACACCCTGTAGCCCAGATGGTTTAAACTAAAAATCTAAAAAAATTCCAAGTAATGTATATTGGTGTGAACCGAAATAGTACAACAGGAATTTTTGATCAGATTATGTTTTCGGAAAATAACGCATTTTTTGTGGTTTTTGGTTCACAAAGTACAAGTTATACCAATGTAAGACACTAATACGCAAAGCGTCCGATGGCGCAACGCGTTAGTGCGCTGGTGTCGGAAGCTAAAATTCTCTGGAAAACGAAGGGTTTCGAGTTTCGAGTACGGACGGAGTGAGTTTTATTTTTTTGTTTTTTTTTGCATTTTTATTATGTTGAAATTATTTTGTCAAAATTCTAGTTATATTTTGACAAATGTTGTATTTAATTTTTAAGAGCCTAAATTTAATAACCAGTCTTATTATATGATTAACAGACGATAAATTATTTTAAAAATATCGTTCATTTTGCCGTGATTACTATAAAGTAAAATTTGTCCTACACACTCAGCATACCGCCTTCACTTATTATATACCTGCGAAACCCTGAAATGTGTGAATATTCACACTTCACATCAATTTTATGATTTTTATTCTACCATTTATTAAAATAACCAGCGATATATTTTTACCAATATCAATGAGCCAGAAATTAAGTCTCAAGAATGACGTAAAATGCCAAGGGTTGGGATGCCCTAATTACAACCCTGTTAAATGATTTGACATAAAATAATTACTAACCAGTTGCCAAAATGTAAAAATACAATCGAAAAAACCATTTAAAAACTGAATTAATCTAGTTTAAACCACACTATTATTCTTTTCATGTTATTTAATTTTAAATTTTAGGTCAAATATTGTAGAGATATTGTATCCTCACTGTTAAATTATTTTTTAAAAGTATGATTTGTTTTAATGAAATAAGGTATTGATATTTTCTAATTCTTGTTTGGTTGCCAAGTTCTTATTTAGTTAGATTGGTCATGATCACACTCCATTTTAAAAAAATTGGAAACTAACTTTAAGACCCTGAACTTAACTGGATTTTACTGCTTTTAAATTTGTGTAGGTAATAAACTAGCTGATTTTATCTGCAACTAACTGTATAGAACTTTTATTATTATTATTTTTTAAATTTTACTTTATTTTTTTATTACTTTAAAACCAAGTCAAAGCGATTAAAATGTCGTTATCTAAAGCTTATCAGCATAGGGTTTTATTTTGCAAAGTTCTCAGTGACAAAATAATACTCCCTCAGTCAGTCAGTCAAAGATTAATTCGGCGCCCAAAAAAAAAGTTGACCAGAAATTCGCTTGTTCTCTAAAAAAAAAAGAAGTCTACCAAAAGTTTTTTTTTTTAACTTTTAATTTTAATTTTTTTAATAACTTTTAAGAAAGTCAACCAGAATTTTGTTTGTTCTCCCGCCCCTATTTGCCAATATTTTCCTCTCCTAAGGCCTGCCACTGGGGTTCTGTGCACCCTTAACACCCCCGCTTGGCGCGGCCCTGTATTGACACAATATATTTTCATTAGAAATTATGAAACAGGTAATAATAAAATACTTAAGTGCTTATAAGTATTAAATTTTATTTTTAAGTGTAAATAGTACGCATACATATAATAATACGGTGAATTTCTTTTATCGTGCAACATTGAAATTATTATAATGCATGGTTTCCCTAGTAACGATAAACTATTTTGACAGCAAGTTGCCCTCCATTTATTTTGCAACATAGGGATAAATATTCATTGAAAAGGCTAAACTTTTTTTATTGAAAATACAAATATTTAATACAAAAATTACAAAAAAAAAAATCATCTAAATTAAATGTTCAAAAATACCAGCATTAACTTGTAAACATAAGGCGATCATAAAAAATTATTTAAAACATTTATTATTTGCCCTTGTGGGGTATCAGTAGTAATAAAGTGGAAATTGGAATATTCGCTATTTTGAGATACACCATACTAGCAAATCACCATCGATATATAGCAGGAATTGATCTAAACTAATTCACTGATTTTATGCTGAATTCTAAGTTTTATACGTCACACAAGCGATACGAATAAGCACTCGTTTTATGCGTATACGTACTTGGAAGCCCAAAATAAAAATGACGCCCCGTTTTTAAAAAATTTAAATTTGTGAAGAAAAAATTGTCGAAGACTTTTTGTTTAGCACGCCAGTATAAAAACGGCGCCGCTCAATCGTTCGTTGCGATGGCGCCCCTTGATCGTGGCGCCCTGATACGACGCATCCTTTGTATCCATTGTGGAGCCGGTATTGCCTTGGTTTATGACTTTAAGATTGTAGTTTATGGCGTAACTGTTAAAACTAAACTAGCGCAAATTAAAGTTTTATTCACTTGTGATTATAATATATCTATATGAGTAGACTTGTTTAAAATATAATTCTGTTATCAGATTTTTGGCGTGTCGTCAGATTTTTAATTATAAAAGTGTTCCGAAAGGTAATTTCGGCGCCCTTAGCGCAAGGGCCCCGATGCGTTCTTTTGCTTACCGTGTGAAACCGCCACTGCCCTCAGTCCGAAAATATGGTATTGAGAAGTGAAATTACCGGTGGCGGCGCGAGTAAAATAACGATAATTTGTCACTATTTTTTTTGTTCAATAAATTCTAAGGCCCCAAAACTTATCATACCTCCAACACCGTGGGGTCTGATACTCTGATACGTGGGGTTTGAATCATCTAAGATAATTCTAAAAGCAATTTTCAAGCTCATTTTTGTTTTCTTATTTCTTATTTACTACTCTTCAGATTGCTGTAGCAAATTGCTTTATTCCTGTAGCAGATACATTTTATCTCTGCAGTGGTTTTGGAAAAAAATCACTTCTTTTGATTTCTGAAAATATTAAATTTTCAGAGCTGAGTTCTTTTGGATATAATCGTTTCAAGTCGCAGTACATGTTCCTTTGTTCTAGCGTAGCAGTAGTAATATACCAGTTGCATAACTGACAGGCTGAAATTAATTGCAATAATTTCGTTTTTACCGACCACCAACATATATAAGGGAGGTATTGTGATCATACCGATTTTGACATTTCGAGATTTCGATGGCTCTCCACGAATTGAGGTCCCTACATAACGTTTTTTAGCATGACTATTTTTAGCATGATGTCTGTCTATCTGTCTGTCTGTCCGTCCGTCTGTCTGTGTACACGTGCAGAGCAAATTCGGCTAAAAGAATTTTTATGAAACTTCAAATTAAAGTTTTGACATCAATGGCACGAGTTGATCAACTTTTAGTAAAAATCGGTTGACTAAAAATGGGAGTTTACTCGTGTCGATTTTAAGATTTTTGCAAATATTTAACAGAAAAATATTTCGAAAAAATTTATTTAACAAAAGATGCTATAAAAGCAATAACTAACAACTTTTATTTAAGACATATTTTGTGAAAAGTGAAAAAAAATTATTTTTTTTCTATGTATCTATTTTTTCATACTTATATGTAACCAGTGGCGGCTCCTGGGCATGCGTTGCGGAGCTGCAGCTCTTACTTGAAAATAATATAAAAAAAAAACTTTTTTTGAACTCAAAATGCATTTAACAGTAATTGTGGTGTGAAAATGCTTTTTTTTAAATATATTTTGAACATTGAATGCTATTATTTCGTAAATATTTACAAGTTTCCTTTGAATAAGACTACGTCGCGCTGCTTATATCCTAGCGTCAAGGAAAGTGCAAATGTAGGCTTGTAAAGGGGTAGCAGTGCGTAGGCAGTAGTGATAAACTGGTGGGGATCGAAGCTAGAATGCAGTTAGCGTCACAATAACAGTGATCAGAGTACTATGAAATTATTGAATGTATTTATAAGTCGTAACTAAAATCGCTATACCTATATTATCTCTAAAAATGTATTGTTTAGGTAGGTATTAATAATTAGTATTTTCTAACTTTTTCTTTTAAATTTATATAAGTATCTTAGCTCAACAAATACGTTTCGTATTTTAGATTATAAAACAAAAGGTTTAAAAAATGAATACTGTCAAATCACTATTGGAAATTCCGTTTAACAGACGAACGTAAGAAAAAAGAATTGAGGCGACCCATACCAAATTTAAATATTTCGGAAAGTGCAAAAAGCAAAAATTATAATTATAAAAGGCAATTCAACAGAGTCTTATACGATAAAACGTCGTGGTTAAACACCTAAACCTATCATTGTATTATAATTTGTAGCTCTGGGTCTCAAAAAGTCACGAGCCGCCACTGTATGTAACGTTTCCATGGTTATGATAAATAATATCTCTATTAGAAAATCTAATTTAAATATTGCACTGACTGTATTGTATTGTATTGACTTGTTCTATGTCTACAGCTGTAAGATCGACTGAACAATAAATATTATTATTATTATTATTATTATTATTATTATTATTAGGCCGAGTTATTTCTACTCTGCTGCTAGAATGTATTTTATACAAGTACTTCATGATGGTGGTCGGTCCTGTGGTGGCCACAGCTGATTTTTTTAATAAGGGCGAGAGCTCATTGAAGTAATACTCATAGTGATATAACAATGATCTGACAATGATTTTACGAAGACATGACACAGAGGCGCATTAAGCGGTGGGCGGACTGGGCGGCTGACCGGGGCCCACGAAACCGGGGGGGGGGGGGGGCACCGAGGCCTACATACAAATATTTGCATTCTATTTAAAATGGTAGAGGGCCCATTTAAATTTTACCTCCCAGGGCCCCCAAGTAACTTAATCCGCCACTGCATGACTATATTCTCGGAAGAAAAAGACGTCTGATTTAAAATTTTAGATGTTTAACATATTTTACATATTGTGGTCAATATTTATCTGGCAATATTTTATATTTCTCCTAATATTATCCACAAATTGACTAATACAGTCTTGATAATGTCGTAAAATTTATTTTTGGTAGATATTAAAATCCACTTTCTTGAAGATTGCATTTAATATATAAATAATAAATAGTTCAGTTTAAATATTATGTAAACACAAATCATTTTCGCTTCTAAAAATAATATAAACTTGAAAAAAATTAGACTAAAATAAAAATAAAAATATTATTAGAAAGAAACATAAAAATACATTTGTTTTTACAAAATTTTAGGCTTTTTTCCAAAAATATCTTTTATTCTATCTTTGATGATGCAAACTTAAAAAAACAAAAGAGAATAATATTTTTAAAAAAAATTATATGCGTGTGAATTTTTACATATTTCAGAATTTTGTAGGTATTTAGTAAGTGAAGGTGTCTTGTGCAACTTTTTGTTTTGCGGAACTAAATAGAATTTTGATTTTAAGTTGTCACTTTTAGGTAAGCTCACTTTTTACGTTGGCTTTTGCTAAAAAAATTATCAAAAGCCTCATTTAAATGTTAAAAGCTAAAAAATGAATTATATGGTGTGAAGAAAAAAATTTATACAGGGTGTTTGTTTGAAACGGGGCACCCCGAAAATCTCTTTATTTGTAAAGATACAAAAAATCTTCAGAACAAAAGTTAAACTAGACAAAAATGCCCATCTAAAGGTTACTATAAGAATTCTGAGGCACTTCCGGTTTCACCGGAAATGATGTCAACTTTGATAATTTTATATTTTTTCCTAAAAGTACATTAAATTAGCTTTACAATGACACCAAAAAATCATATTTTTATGTTAACCATTTCAAAATGGCGACCATTTATTTACAAAATAATAATCAACATAAGTTTTACAAAGTTGAACGTAGCAAGCTTTGAAAACAATAAAAAAAGAAATAAAATATCTCTAAAATAAACTATTTGACTATTTAGAAAAAAAAAACTATTACTTATAATAATCAACATAAGTTTTACAAAGTTGCAAAAAAAAGGTCTTCACTTCTAAATTTCAAGTGAAGAACAAAAAAAAAAAGGTCCTCACTTCTCACGGTACGGGGGGGGGGCGTCTGGCCCCTTGGACAACAAAAAAGATCTCAGATCTGATCAGGAAAGACCTAATTTTGAAAGATAAGAGGTCGACTCTTTGGATTTTTGAAAAATTAAATGGGCGAATATCCGTATTTTGAAGGATGAAAACGTCGAATTTCTGGATTTAGAAACACAGAAATGTGGCAACCTCATAAACTTAACTTCATTTATATTATCTCTGTTGAAATTGTGTCCATCTGGTGGAAATCCGGCAAAACGTGCATTGAAACCATTCTCTGTGTATCGTTTACAGCTGATAAATATACCGTGCATACACACAAACAAAGATAAGAATTATTTAACTCAAAAATAAACAAATGCAAACAGATTAAGTTCTGTTAAGGGGGGGGGGGGGGGTATGGTCAGAGCAGCACATTTTATACCCATTTTCAAGATTTTTTTTTAGAAAACTGTTAATAGTAACTTGATTGGGATAATACCTACAGTGAGAACAACCTTTGAAGAGTATCCAAAAAAAAAAATTTATTGAAAAATATCGAAAATTAAGCTCGTGACATGAATTTGAAATTTTCGTTCAGGACAAAGAGTTGATTTGCGGTGAGACACATAACTAATGACTGGATCCTCTAAAACAAAAAAACCAAAAATATTTCGTTAGTTTATGAGTTTCTTGAGGTAACGCTGTCGAGTTTTTTCAAATATCTAGATTATTTAATTTTTTGTATAAGTTTGAAGTCAAAAAAACGAAAAAAACGGAATTTTTTTTTTCGAAATTTCTGTTTTCAGTTGTAAAAAATTCCATAAAAAAAATAAAAAGCAAGAAAAAAAAAATATCTCGACAGCGTTACCTCAAGAAATTCATAAACTAACGAAATATTTTTGGTTTTTTTGTTTTAGATGATCCAGTCATTAGTTATGTGTCTCACCGCAAATCAACTCTTTGTCCTGAACGAAAATTTCAAATTCATGTCACGAGCTTAATTTTCGATATTTTTCAATAAAAATTTTTTTGGATACTCTTCAAAGGTTGTTCTTTACTGTAGGTATTATCCCAATCAAGTTACTATTAACAGTTTTTTAAAAAAAAATCTTGAAAATGGGTATAAAATGTGCTGCTCTGACCATACCCCCCCCCCCCTTAAATATCAACATATTAATTAAACGTGAACAATTAACATTTTATGTCTTCTAAAACATATTATTTTGTTCCAGAATTCACTTAATGATAAATTTATAAAAAATGTACGTAACTTTCATTTTTTTAATACATTAAATTAACCATTTTAAAACAGCGGTTATGGCATAATATTGTCGCTCTAATTCATCAAAACATTATTATAAATTCTAATAACATATATTATATTTTTATTATATGTTACAGAATATACACTAGATACTGGGGACTTGCGTGTCTAACTAAATAATAATAAATGTCAGGAGCAAAAGAAAGATATTATTTGAACCGTTGATTTTGAAAGTGAGATAAGTCTATTTTGTGAAAAATATGAGTTAATGTTACGTCTTATTACAAATTGAGATTAACTTAATGTTTTTAATCATTTACAATAAATATCGACTCAATATCAGTACAAATTTGTTACTGTTAGTTTACCAAGTCTACAAGTATGAAATGCGGATTTTTTTTTTAAATAAAACACATTAATCTCAAAAGAACAGTAAAAGTTTATTTATTCAAAGTATGCTCCATTAGAAGTTATACATTTTTCCCATCTTTCAGGCAATTTGTGAATACCTCGCCAGTAGAACTCTTCCCCTTTCCCCGCAAACCATTCATCTAGCCATTCTTTCACATTTTCATATGAACAAAAGTGCTGCTCGGCAAGTGCGTGACCCATCGATGCGAACAAGTGGTAATCTGAAGGGGCCAAGTCTGGTGAGTAAGCGACATGTGGTAGCACTTCCCACTTGAGTGCCTCCAATGTGTTGCAAACTGCTTTTGCCTTATGTGATGGAGCGTTATCGTGAAGAAAGATTACCTTGTGCTGTCTTCTTTCGTATTCTGGTTTTATGAGCAGCGAATGGTTCAATTCGATCAGTTGTTGTTGGTAGCGTTGGGTATCACCAGGTTTTAACAATTCATAAAAGACCACACCCTTTTGGTACCACCAAGTACAGAGCATTTTTTGCCAAAGCGATTCGGTCTTGCAGTTGATGTGGATGGTGAGCCTGGGTTCACCCATGATTTTTTGCGTTTGGGATTTTCAAAATAAATCCATTTTTCATCGCCAGTAATGATACGATGCAAAAAAGACTTTCTTTTGTATCGTGCAAGCAAAATTTCACAAGTGTTTTTGCGTTTTTCCATCTGCCTCTCATTCAATGCATGTGGAACCCATCTACCGACTTTCTGGATCTTACCCATCTCTCGTAGGCGATTGGAAACAGCTTGTTGATTAACGCCTAACTGCTCTGCTAGTTGTTTTTGTGATTGACTATCGTCTTCCTCTAGCAATGTTTCCAATTTTGTATCTTCATATTTTTTTGGAGGTTTTCCATGTTCTTTGTCTGTAAGATCAAAGTCACCACTTTTGAAACGCCGAAACCATCGTTCACACGTATCTTGCGATGGAGCATATTCACCATAAGCTTCTCGAAGCAGTCGGTATGATTCAGCAGCAGTTTTTTTCAAATGAAAACAAAACAGTAGTATTGACCGCGAATGCTCTTCATTTGACACAAAATTTTACATTTTTAACACAGTAAAACAAAACTGTATGATCACTTTTCAAATTATAACCTATACGCATTTGACACTTAATGATAACTTAACAAAACGCCATATGTGTTGAAACTTTGAACTATACACTCTGTTTGCGCGGCAAGTTTGAAAAAAATCCGCATTTAATACTTGTAGACCTGGTATATGGTCAACAATATTTCAAATGCATTGATTTTGAAAGTGAGACAAGTCCACTCGAATAAATTCTCTTGAACCGAAACCCAGGATTATTATAAATTGGTACAAAAATGTCGCAAGCATAATCCCTTTTTAGTACATGAAATGAAAAGTGAAGACTTTTACTCTACCAAACCTCTCGAGGAGGCTAAAGGAAAAATACTGATGGAGAAATAGTTAACTGGTTGAATATTTCCTGGATAATATTTTTGAGAAATGCTCCATATAAAATGTTTTATAAAACGTCAATAGAAAAAGATTCACAATTTAAAACTCTTGATTTATCATCAAAGCGCGGTAGGCCGTGTAATTATCTCGTTGCATAAAATGCAACGTGCAAACACGCGTTCATGGGCTTGGATTTTTGCCTATTTGGATCCATAGAGACATTGAGGGGGACCCATGTGTGCCCCCCAAAAACAACAATAATAATAACAATCGAGAAACGCTAGTATCGAGTGAGATACAATTAGTAAAATGCATGAATTCACTCAACCAGCTTTCGGCTTGTTGAAAGAAGTCTGGAAATCCAATAAGATCTCTCGTAACACTAAGGTACGCATATTTAAAACCAATGTAAAATCAGTTCTGATGTATGGCTGCGAAACTTGGAAAGTCACTAAAGAAATTACCCATAAACTCCAAGTTTTTATTAACAGATGTCTGCGCAGAATTTTTCGCATTACTTGGTCAGATCATATTCCCAATACTCATTTTTGGGAAGCAACAGCACAAAAACCTATCCACTTGGAAATCCAGGCAAGAAAGTGGAACTGGATTGGGCATACCCTCCGGAAGGCAGTAAACGACCTCCAGACTGGCATTAGAGTGGAACCATCAGGGAAACCGTCGTAGAGGTCGTCCTGTATCCACATGGAGGAGAACAATATACAAAGAACTTGATGGTCACGGAACTGGCGCCAGGTGAAAAGGCTTGCTCTTCACAGACCCCGATGGCGCGAGTTTGTAAAGGCCCTATGCTCCAGCGAGGAGATCTAGGACACAATATATATATATATATATATATATGAATTCACTAATTTTATTTTATAGCATAAATATTTATGCCTAGTTGAGGCTCGTATCGAATGCAGTGTCGAATATACAGCTTCTCGCTACACCTGTTCATTACTATTCTTTCACAAACCTCGATGTCGACTTATCAAAAAACTCATAAAATAGATAATAATTTTAAGAACTCAACCAGAGCTCTGAGAAATAAAAAAAAAAACATAATAATTTGGTTGTCAGTCCACACCTGTTTATAACAGCTAAACAAATAAATTATAACATACATGTATTCTTTGGCAAATCTTTTTTCTGGAACAGGTGAAAAAATATCAATAAATTTTACTGTTCTTCTAATATAGTTAATGTTGATGGTTGGCAAAAACTACTCATGAATCTCCACCTACCTCCTTCGGATTTTTATCTTCCAATATTGTGCAGTCAGCTCCGGGATTAACTCCTGAGCGGACCGGAAATATTTAAGGCCGTTTTCACACGCACTGACAAAATCCGGACACAATGTAATAATTTGGACGTTTTCAAACATAGCCGAACGAAAACCGGAGCTGAACCGAAAAAAATATCGGATTATTTCGGTTCAAATAATGTTTAATAATAATAATAAAAATATTAATAATAATAATAAACAAAATATAAAATACATTTTATTTAAGATTATTTATTAAACTGATGAGCAGAAAAAAATTGTAATTAACTGATAAGTAAAAAGAAAATCCGCTTCTTAGAGGGGAAATGAACGCCCAGAACCCCCCCCCCCCCCTGGGGCCGCGGTATGGTTATTACAAAATAAGGAATAAAATGTTCTTCTAAACTATAGTAGAAAATAAATTTCTAATACAAATAAAAGCATTTAAAAAATTATCACTGGGAACTGAACCGAAAACCGAAAAAAAACGTTATTTTTGCCGGAACGAAAACCGGAACCGAACTGATATATTTATCTTAATTGAACAGGAACAAAAACCGAAACAAAAAAAATAACGGTTCGAAGCCCTGGTAAAAACTACCTTTTTAGGGTTTTATATGTATGACCAAAAAACCCTTATACCGTCATTTTGTCGTCTGTCTGTCTGTTCGGTAAAAATTGTAGCCAAACGGCTAAACCTAGAGAGTTGAAATTTGGCATGCTTATACAACTCTTTGACCCGCACATAGGAAAAATACTAAAACATCTAAAAAACATATCCCCTAAAAATATAAACAAAGGAAATTTAGAAAAAAATTACTCTTTTTTACTGGGCGGCACTTCAGGCTTCTAGTAAAGAGGAGGGGGGGGGGGAGATTATTTTGAATATCAGACATATTTACAAAAATTAAATTTTTTGAGTAAAATAGGCATTTGCTAAACAAACTGATCAAAAGCAATCAAAATTCAAGTTGTAGGTACGACTTAAAAGTGCAATATTTTTTAGTTATATTTTTTTTATTACTCTCCGAGCTACAGATAACTCGTAAGGATGCGAATGTGTTTAAATCAAAATATAAAGCACTTTGAACACTTGTAAATAAAAATACTTTACTTTCAAGTCGTTGTAGGGAATATAATCGTCATATATATTATAGTTTTTTGTCAACCGTAAAAGATACTGAAAAAATGTTTAAGTAAAAGTTGTTTCTTTTGAAAAGCTCTATCCAAAAATACTCAATATGACATACGTTCCCATATAACAATTCGAAACTGTCCTTAATATCCTGTACTTCCGGAAAATTTCAATACTACCATTTAATGTTTTGTATAAATTTTAGTTCAAAATTTTTCCCAACTTGCTCACACATATATATATATAGGGGGGCCGCAGACAATATTGATATAATTTCGGGGGGGGAGGGGGTCCCATGCCAGAAAAGGTTGAGAAACACTGGTATAGAGTACCCAATTCTAGAAATATTTAATTTTCGTCATTCGTGCTGACGCCAAAATGTTTTCTTGGAGACATTCAATTACAAGGATAAAGTGGCCCTTGATATAGGGTGACCATCCGTCCCGGTTTTCCGGGATTGTCTTCGGGACGCCCGATTGTCCCGGTTTTTGAATCTCTTTGTTCGTCACTTTGAATTTGGGGAGGTGAGGACCTTTTTTTTGCTCTTCACTTTGAATTTGAAAGGTGAGGACCTTTTTTTTGCTCTTCACTTGGATTGGGAGGAAACGAAGACCTTCTTTTTTTTCTGTGTCCCGGTTTCCCTTCACTGAAATCTGGTCACCCTACCTTGATAGCGTGTTTTTTGAGGAGGGCTCAAGCCTGTGAACCCTGTGTGCGTGCTTGTTGTGTGCCTCGTGTCATATTGTATGACATGGTCGTGTGCTATGGTCGTGTGTTATGGTCGTGTACTATGGTCGTGTGACATGGTCGTGTAACATGGTCGCGTGACATTGTCTTATGACTAAGTCGAACCGGTCTAGACACACTATAACAATGTGTATTTCTTTCCTATTTGAAGACTATTTTCTACAGACACAAATAATAAATATCTGGGCTTAACCTTAAAATGTGAACTATTGTAAAAATCTCCACACTGAAATTTTACTCACATGCAACATATTATTTACTTAATATTTAGAGAATAATAAATATTTTTATAAAGATAATATAATCACAGTTACTCAACCGAAGATAATATTATCTAGGATTAAATTTATCTTAAATAATCTAAAAATATACTTACATGTGATATATTTCATAGAAAATTCACTAAACGTTATAATTGGAAAATAAACAAATGCGCTGTAGTACACTCTGCCGCTGTTTGACGGGTACTGATAGTCGACCAGCTGATCTTGGTTTCGAGTTGCCCCGTGTTGGTTGCGCATGCTGATTGCTACACGTTGCTGTAGCGCAGGCAACCAATAAACGTTTAAAAATACCAAGTATATGTTTGTGCAACTCTTGTCATTTCTACGAATTGATTTAAAAAGGTAATTAACACAATTTTATAGGATGATTATACGGTTTTTAATTAAAGTGAAATATGTGAATCATATCATGACAATGGGGTAAATTGATTATATCTCCTTGAACAATTTTGCCTTTTTGCTCTCCAGATGCAAAAACTATATCTGTGTGTAAATTAACCGGACTGATTTTTAGAGTTTTGTAGGTATGACCAAAAAACCCTTATACCGTCATTTTGTCGTCTGTCTGTCTGTCTGTCTGTTCGGTAAAAATTGTAGCCAAACGGCTAAACCTAGAGAGTTGAAATTTGGCATGCTTATACAACTCTTTGACCCGCACATAGGAAAAATACTAAAACATCTAAAAAGCATACCCCCCTAAAAATATAAACAAATCTGTGCTCATCGAAAACAAAAATATTTTTTTTTAATTATGAGTAGGGTATCAAATGAAAGCCCTTAGTACGTGGATTAACGATCAAATTTTTATTTTTGAAAAATAAATTATTTTGATGCGATTTTTGACAAAATTGTGCAAAAAAAATTTTGTCCCACACCCTGTAGCCCAGATGGTTTAAACTAAAAATCTAAAAAAAATCTAAGTAATGTATATTGGTGTGAACCGAAATAGTACAACAGGAATTTTTGATCAGATTATGTTTTCGGAAAATAACGCATTTTTTGTGGTTTTTGGTTCACAAAGTACAAAAGTTATACCAATGTAAGACACTCACATGCAAGGCGTACGATGGCGTTATTGGTTAGAGCACTGGTGTCGTAAGCTAAAACTTGCTGGTAAACGAAGGGTTTCGAGTTCGAGTACTGAGTGAATTTTATTTTTTCTGTTTTTTTTTGCATTCTTATTATGTTGAAATTATTTTGTGAAAATTCTAGTTATATTTTGACAAATGTTGTATTTAATTTTTAAGAGCGTAAATTTAATAATTATCTTATTATATGATTAACAGACGATAAATTATTTTAAAAATATCGTTCATTTTGCCGTGATTACTACAAAGTAAAATTTGTCCTACACACTCAGCATACCGCCTTCACTTATTATATACCTGCGAAACCCTGAAATGTGTGAATATTCACACTTCACATCAATTTTTTAAAATTTGTTTTATTTTTTTTTTAAATTCATTTATTTATGGGTGCTTCAATAGCTAAGATTATTAGCACCCCATCCTATAGATATACCAGGTCTACAAGTATGAAATGCGGATTTTTTTTTTAAATAAAACACATTTATCTCAGAAGAACAGTAAAAGTTTATTTATTCAAAATATGCTCCATTAGAAGTTATACAATTTTCCCATCTTTCAGGCAATTTGTGAATACCTCACCAGTAGAACTCTTCCCCTTTCCCCGCAAACCATTCATCTAGCCATTCTTTCACATTTTCATAAGAACAAAAGTGCTGCTCGGCAAGTGTGTGACCCATCGATGCGAACAAGTGGTAATCTGAAGGGGCCAAGTCTGGTGAGTAAGCGGCATGGGGTAGCACTTCCCACTTGAGTGCCTCCAATGTGTTGCAAACTGCTTTTGCCTTATGTGATGGAGGGTTATCGCGAAGAAAGATTACCTTGTGCTGTCTTCTTTCGTATTCTGGTCGTTTTATGAGCAGCGAATGGTTCAATTCGATCAGTTATTGTTGGTAGCGTTGGGTATTAACTGTTTCACCAGGTTTTAACAATTCATAATAGACCACACCCTTTTGGTCCCACCAAGTACAGAGCATTGTCTTTTTGCCAAAGCGATTCAGTCTTGCAGTTGATGTGGATAGTGAACCTGGGTTCACCCATGATTTTTTGCGTTTGGGATTTTCAAAATAAATCCATTTTTCATCGTCAGTATTGATACGATGCAAAAAAGACTTTCTTTTGTATCGTGCAAGCAACATTTCACAAGTGTTTTTGCGTTTTTCCATCTGCCTCTCATTCAATGCATGTGGAACGCATCTGCCGACTTTCTGGATCTTACCCATCTCTCGTAGGCGATTGGAAACAGCTTGTTGACTAACGCCTAACTGCTTTGCTAGTTGTTTTTGTGATTGACTATCGTCTTCCTGTAACAATGTTTTCAATTTTGTATCTTCATATTTTTTTGGAGGTTTTCCATGTTCTTTGTCTGTAAGATCAAAGTCACCACTTTTGAAACGCCGAAACTATCGTTCACACGTATCTTGCGATGGAGCATATTCACCATAAGCTTCTCGAAGTAGTCAGTATGATTCAGCAGCAGTTTTTTTCAAATGAAAACAAAACAGTAGTACTGTCCGCGAATGCTCTTTATTTGGCACAAAAGTTGACATTTTTAACACAGTAAAACAAAACTATATCACTTTTCAAATTATAACCTATACGCATTTGACACTTAATGATAACTTAACAAAACGCCATATGTGTTGAAACTTTGAACTATACACTCTGTTTGCACGGCAAGTTTGAAAAAAAAACCGCATTTCATACTTGTAGACCTGGTAAACTTGAAAATTGCAGGGGAGGTGTACTGTCCCTAATAATTTGGCCACCTACTGTAGGTATTTTATACTTAGCGGTCGGTCCTGTGGTGGCCACAGCTGATTGTTAAACCTTGTATTAACAAATATAAAACAGCAATAAATAGTTAATTGTTTATTTATTTTTTAAAAAGTGATATTTACTTTGTACAATGCACTGAATTTTAATGTTCTTTACAAAGTAACTTGGCAGTAATGTCAGCCAAGGTGTGTTTAGGTACCTACTTGAAGAAATACGCTGATGTAAGAGATATCAATAATTTCCCCTGCCTTACATAACCTACCCCCTGACTGTAATATATTAATAATGTAATAACTCCGGTTTTATGACCGCTGTTATGACCCATAAATTTTAACTTAGTTATGGACGTTACCCTGTTTATTACTAAGGAAAGTAAATTGTCTTAACTAAAAACTTTTTCTAAGTATATACATGAAGGTGTTATTATTTCTTTTGACGGAGATTTTTAGTCACATTAAAATTAAAAATTGAATGTGTGAATTTTCACACATTTCAGTGTTTTGTGGGTACTAGCAGCAGGGCCGGAGCGAGGTTCTTTGGTGCCTGTAGGCAAGACTTAATTGAGCGCCCCCAGGCAGAGCGTAACTTGCTTTTTTCGAGCCCTGGGCAAGATTTTATAAATGCTCTGGAAACAAAAAGAGTTCTTACTTCGAAAATATAAGTGATGACCTAAAAAAAGATCCTCACTTCTAATAAAAAAAATTTGAAAAAAGAGATATTTTGATTATTTTTTTATTGTTTTCAAAGCTTGCTACGTTCAACTTTGTAAAATTTATGTTGATTATTATTTTGTAAATAAATGGTCGCCATTTTGAAATGGTTAACATAAAAATATGATTTTTTGGTATCATTGTAAAGCTAATTTAATGTACTTTTAGGAAAAAAATATAAAATTATCGATTCCCTATGCTAGATCAAAAATTGACATCATTTCCGGTAAAACCGGAAGTGCCTCAGAATTCTTATAGTAACCTTTAGATGGGCCTTTTTGTCTAGTTTAACTTTTGTTCTGAAGATTTTTTGTATCTTTACAAATAAAGGAGATTTTCGGGGTGCCCCGTTTCAAACAAACACCCTGTATACAAAATTAGCATATTAAACATTAAAATGAACACCTGAAAACCTGAAGAATTCTGGTATACGTAGTGTATACCCAGCCATCACTGCCTTAAAATAGCCTATACAAGAAAATTTTTAGCGGGTTTTAGCAACAGATTTTTTTTTTTAAATATTAAGAAAAAAATCTGTTCCCAGGGATGGGCCACGTGGAGGCACCCGCAGGACACAATATTGCAAAATTAAGTAATTAAAGTGGATTCCTAACGACTAGGTGACTCATAAGGGCAGAAAAAGCTATCTGTTCGCTTTCAAATGTACAGGCTCTTGAAATGGGCTTAAATCGTATATTAGCATTAAACTAAAATTTTTATGATTATGTTTGCAATATTTTGCCCCCCAACCCCATCTGAAAAAAAGCAAAACAAAACAAGCAAAAATAATAAAATATAAAAACAACAATAACAAAAATGCAGTAAAACAGAAAAAATGGCAATAGAATACAAACACAAAAAATGGCAATAAAACACAAAAGATTGCAATAAAACAGCAATAGCAGCAATCAGCAACATCTGCAATACATACAAAATAAGCAATACAAGTGAAGCATACATATAAATGGGGCAATCCATATAAATGGGGGCAAAACATACAGAAATGTAACACATAAAATTGGGGATAGAATACAAACACACAAAATGGCAATAAAACACAAAAAATTGCAATAAAACAGCAATAGCAGCAATCAGCAACATCTGCAATACATACAACATAAGCAATACAAGTGAAGCATACATATAAATGGGGCAATGCATATAAATGGGGCAAAACATACAGAAATGTGAGAAATACACACAAAATTGGGGGCAATACACACAAAATTGGGGACAATGCATACAAAACGGGGGCAATGCATACAAGGCGGTGGCAATGCATACAAGGCGGGGGCAATGCATACAAATCGGGGGCAATGCATACAAGGCGGGGGCAATGCATACAAGGCGGGGGCAATGCATACAAGGCGGGGGCAATGCATACAAGGCGGGGGCAATGCATACAAGGCGGGGGCAATACACACAAAATTGGGGCAATACACACAAAATTGGGGGCAATACACATAAAATGGGGAGCAATACACACAAAATGGGGGGCAATACACACAAAATTGGGGACAATATACATAAAATTGGGGGCAATACACATAAAATGGGGGGCAATACACATAAAATTGGGGGCAATACACATAAAATTGGGGGGCAATACATACAAAAATGGGGGCGATACACATAAAATTGGGGGCAATACACATAAAATTGGGGGCAATACACATAAAATTGGGGACAATACACACAAAATTGGGGGCAATACATACAAAATAAGCATATTAAACATGAAAACGAATACCTGAAAACTTGGAGAATACTGGTATACGAAGTGTAATCTGAAACAGACAACATGAAAGAAAACAACAAGAAAACGTGAAAACATTTTTATAAAACGCAACCTAAAACCATAAGTATACAAACTCTGGGCGATTTGTAGATAACAGGCATTTGAGCTGGGTCTCGCCGTCAAGATATCTAGCAGCCGATAAGCACAGGCTCAGCCATCACTGCAAATCAGCACCCCAAGTTCTGAAACATTTAGATTAGTCTTATATCTAAGGGAGGGTGCCACTCAGGTGGCAAGATGTTTAGAGGAAAACCTCACTTTAGGTCAAAGGGCTTAGGTTTAGAGCTCAGTTTTATTGCTAAAGCGTTAAAAGACGATCTTAACGCCTTGAGGAGAGCTCTGTTTTTAAATTGAGGAGTTAATAAGAAAACAATCTCTTAAACCTCGCTGGGGACTAAAATCACTTAAGATTATTAATTTACTACCTTTTTACCATTGAAATAACCAAATTCTGGACCTTCACTGTTGGGGGATAACCAAATTCTGGACCTTCACTATTGAGGGATAACCAAATTCTGGACCTTCACTGTTGGGGGATAACCAAATTCTGGACCTTCACTGTTGGGGGATAACCAAATTCTGGACCTTCACTCTTGGGGAATAACCAAATTCTGGACCTTCACTGTTGGGGAATAACCAAATTCTGGACCTTCACTGTTGGGGGAATAACCAAATTCTGGACCTTCACTGTTGGGGGAAAACCAAATTCTAGACCTTCACTGTTGGGGGATAAACAAATTCTGGACCTTCTCTGGGGGAGAATTACCAAATTCTGAAACTCAATTTTCTGTATTTAAAACAAAATTATATGCTAATTTAATTTAAAATTATTAGAAACTTCATTTCAACAATCTCTGCTTTCTTCTTAAGGCCTCTTAGTGCATTTCGAACAGATTCAAAGTTAAAAAAGCAGATTTTTATAAATCTAATCTTAAAATTTTGAAAACTTATTTCAAATTATCTGTATTTAAACCAAAATTATATGCTAATTTATTTTAAATTATCAGAAACTTCTTTTCAGCAAATTCTTTCTTCTTAAGGCCTCTTGCTGCATATTGAGTAGAATCAAAATAAAAAAGCAGATTTTTATAAATCTAATCTTAAAATTTTGAAAACTTATTTCAAATTTTCTGTATTTAAACCAAAATTATGTAATTTATTTTAAATTATCAGAAACTTCTTTTCAGCAAATTCTTTCTTCTTAAAGCCTCTTGCTGCATATCGAGTAGAATCAAAATAAAAAAGCAGGTTTTTAAATCGATTTTTTTATAAAAAATTTTAAAATTTATTTAATATTTGCTATATTTAAAATAAAATTATAGGTTTTCATCGAGTAGATGTATAAGTTTCTAGACCTCTGATACTATATTAAAGTCACATGGTTTGCATGACGTTTCTACCGCTTTTATTTCTGAATACACTCAAAACACAAACTTTTCTAAAATTTTAAATTGGTGACGAATAGGGTATACTAGGTTCTCAATTTCTAGACCTCCGGCACTATAAAGTCACATGGGTAACGTGACGTTTCGATCATATAAAACTAATTTTATTAAACGTATCTATATTATTTAAAATAATTATGGGTTCTTATCGCCTAAGTGGCGAACAGGGCATAGTAGACTGGCACTAAAAGTCACAGGGCTGTGACATTTCGATTATTTAAAAAAAATAATAATTAAATAATCGGTTTGTTTTTTAAATAATAAATAGGGCAAAATAGGTTCTCAATTTCTAGACCTCCGGTACTGTAATAAAGTTACATGGGTAGCGTGACGATTGCTGTATGAAAAAGTATTTAAAATTAATCGAGATTGACTCGAATCTCATGATTGTATATCGAAAAATTAAATGAATATCATGGCACTGAAAATTTGTATGAACTATAATTATTGGTTCCAATCACTTAAGTGGGAAATAGGGTGAGTATGTTCTCTGTATTTATATAAAAATCACATGGGCTGTGTGACTTTTCGTTTTACTAATATATAAACAGGTTTAATTAATGGAAAGTTAGTCGACACCTGAAATGACTGCATATCGAAAAACCAAAAGTGGATTCCAGCCCGTAAACCTGGTTTTAGGTTACGTTGGTAATTATCTTACCATGGAGTTATAATTTGAGGTTTTAAATTTTTTGAAAAAAACTAAAATTATTTTTGGAAAATTTTTTGAAATATTATTTTTGAAGAACTAAGTTAGGAGCTAAATTTAAATCTAAAAAATGACTGGTTTTGTCCCTATAGAATGAAGTTTAAGTATTAGTCTATACTGAGTCGACCCCTAAGCTGATCTTTGATTAATGAAAATTATTTTCGAAAAATATTTTTGAAAAAAAAAATATTATTAATTATGTTTTTGAGGACTTTATGAGATTATGAAAAAATTAAAACAAAAACTTTGAGAAAAATATTTTTCAGAAGAATTTTGAAAACGTTTTAAAAACAAAAAACAAATTACTAAATTATTTTGATAAAAAAAACATTGTGAATTTTTTTATTTAAAAACAGAAAATAACTGGACTTATTAACTCTATGCCGTTTTTTTTTCTAAAGTTATTAGTTGACCCCAGAGCTGATACAATTTCTCAAATATTATTGAAATATTAAAAAAGTAAAAAATTTAAAAAATAACGAAAAAAATTGGGATTTTTTTGAGAACAAATTAAAAAAAATAATAATAGTTAAAATTAACTGGTCATATATATATAGTAATTTTTAAGTATTACTCTACTGCTATTAATATACAAATTTTGAAAAATAATTTAATACTGGTTATATCTCTAAATAATCATTTTTAAGTATTACTTGATGATGCGTCAACCCCTCTGCTGATTGCATAAAATATTAAACATTATTAAAATAATAACAAAATAAAAAATAGAAAAAAACTATTTTAAAAAATAAATTTTGAAAAATAATGTAATAACTCAAAATGACTGGTCATATCTCGGTATAGTAATATTTAAGTATTACTCGACGCTGAGTCAACCCCTCTGTTGACTACACACTCTTAAATATAATTTAAATATTTTTTAAAAAAATGTAAAAAAAAAAATATTAAATAATATCGAATTAAAAAAATGAAAAAATGAATTGAAAAATTGAAAAATAATTTAAAAAAATTATTTCTAAAAAAAACATTAAAAAATATTGATTATTAAAATTTTAAAAATGCTATTTTTAAAAAACTATTTTAAAAATAATGTTCATTCTTGAAAATACTAAAAATGTCTATATTTTATTTAAATTAGCCTGCTGAGTCGGCTCTTAGCCGATCTGCATATCAGAATAAAAATTCAATGGTCTGAATTTAAACCATTTTCTTGTGCTCTGTAGCCAAATCAAAACCACGAAACCACACAACTAAAAAATAAGTTAATATTAACAAAAAAAATGATTAATAAAAATAATATTAATAATAATAATTAAGAGCTATTAGCGCATATACTAACAGCCATTATAATACTTCTAATGGCAATAAAAAAAAACTCTAAAATACGTTTCAAAAATGGTTAAAACTAATTTTAATTTACGGCTTTAGGGTTAGCCAGTTAGTGCTATATCAAAGGATATAACATTGAACCATTTTTGGTGTCCTCTTTTTGAAAGAGGACACCAAAAAATCCCCCAAAGGATTATAGTCTTACACACAAAATCACAAAAAATAAATAAAGGTATTTATTATTAATTAATTTAAAAACATCTTTCTGGTCGGAATATGTTTGACTTAACCTAAAATTTTCCATTCATTTCAAGCGCTAAATAGCCTCATCCAGAAGTACCTAAAGGCAACACCTATCCCTAGGTTCGCCAACCAATTTGGTTAGGCTCCCCTTGGGGGTCCTAGGATTACCTAAAAAGTCAACCAGGATCACCGGCAAAATATATTCATATTGGCGAAATTATCAAAAAAGGATAATTTATGTTGTTTAACGTCATCCAGCCTCTTCCATACCAAAGGATATGGCCTTGTCAGCCTTCGGTCAGACGGAAGGGCGCCGGGAACCGAGGGCGCAAATAATTTTGTACAAAGGGAATAAAAAAAAATAATTAAATTTCAACCAATTTTCTTCAATCATCAACTTAAAAATAAAACGCTTGATGAATGAATTTCCAATGAATCCATCCAAGTCAAACGTTGGAAACACTCCACCACATACTTCAAGGATCTTAAGAAAACCTCCCCTGTATCCTAAAAATACAGGAACGATAATCCTCCCCATGGAAAATTCATACAGTCCATCCTGCCTTAGTGAGAGGCCAAACGTTTCCCAGCTATGGAGAACGGACTTCCCAAACACTCTGATGCGGGACGTAGGGTACCCTAGGTCCAGCCAGTAACTTCTGGAGAGTACACCAGTGGACCCATGACCCTGAGACCCAAATACAAATACAAAGAAAAATTTAATGTTCGCAAGATGACTTATATTTTTTAGAGCAAAATTTTGATAAAATTTATAAAGGTCAACCAGCGTTAGGCTACTATCGCCAGGTATAAGTTCAAATTGACAAACATTTTACAATTACATATTGACCAGAAAAATTTAATTTTAATTAATTAATTTTATTTTTAAAGTTATGTTCCAACTTTGAGAACAATATAGGATTGTTCTGAAGTATTGTCCGGGGTTTGAGCCCTGTTTTGTGCTGTGTAAGCAAATGTGTAACCACGTACTACAATTTGTTGAGAGACAAAGAGTTGACAATTTTGGCAATTTTCCAAAACGCGCCATTTCGGATTTGATCCAAATTGAACCCAATGGACTACAAATACAGCAAAACTAAATGGAGCCGATTTTGGACTCTAAACTGTCATGAGACAGCTAGGTAAAAAAAAATGAACTCTGAATTTGGAAAACTAAATATTGAAAAATAAATTTGGAAAAATTGGATATTTATTTTATTTAAAAAATTGCCATTTGAAGTATTTTTAGTAATAATTTATCAATGCCTAAGTGGCGTATTGATTATAAAATATTTCTTTTTTTCTAGACCTCCGGTACTATGTCAAAATCACGTGAAATTGACATTTTGTCCGTTTAAATGGTTTAAATTTATTTTTGTAAGTTTTGCTAAAGCTGAGTCAGCCCCTTGGTTGACTGCAGAGTATCAAATTTGGAATACGAAAATTCCGTGGTGTCCGGGTTTTGAACCCGTCTCCCAGGGTTTCATAAGTTAAGTTTTTTATCATAGAGAACGTAATTTTTAATACTAAAAATTATTTAAAAAAATTAAAATTGTTAAGAAAATTTTAAAAAGGTTAATATTATTAAAATTATTTTAAAAGAACATTATTTTTAAAACTAGTTTTGGAAAAAAAATAGGAAAAAAATTTGAACTATTTTTGAAAATTATTTTTTGTAATTATTGTTGATAAATAAATTTTGAAAAATTTAATTTACAAACAGAAACTGACCGGTCATTTTAAGTATTACTACTTGGCAGAGTCGATCCAATTGCCGATCTGCACAGTAACGGAAAATTAAATTTCGTGACATCGGGGTTTGAACCGGAGTCCCTGTGCCCCAGATTACTATATATATATATATATATATATATATATATATATATATATATATATATATATATATATATATATATATATATATATATATATATATATATATATATATATATATATATATGACAAAACATTTGAAAATAATTTATTTGACTAATTTTTAAAACAAAATTTATCTGACTAAAATTTTGAAAATAATATATCTGGCTAAAATATTGAAAATAATATATCCAACAAATATTTGGAAAACTTAATTTTTAAACCTATTTTTGGAAAATTCATTTAAAAATTAAAACTGACCAGCTATTATCTGTTTTTAAACAGTATTTTCCCAGCATCTTCTATCTATTTTTCAGTATTATACAATGCTGAGTCAACCCCAGAGCTGATAAACAGCAATCCAAACTCCACGGCATTCCGTAGTTTGGATTTTGAAATAACTATTTTTGAACACCAAACTTTGGAAATGAAACGTTCTAAATCGAACAAAAAAACAACAATTTGAAAAAATTTTGGAAGACTAATTTTAAAATATATGATTTAAAACTATCCCTATTTAAGCAGTCATTTTTAGGTATTCCCCACAGCTGAGTCAACCCCTGAAAGGATTACACAGTATCGGAAAATGAATGCTGAGTAGTCCGGGAATTGAACCCGAGTCTTATGACATTTCTTATGTCTTATGTCGAGATTTATGACATTATTTTTAAAAAAATTTGTATTGAAAATGATTTTTGAGAACCTATTTCGAGAACCTAGTTTTGAAATAAGAATTTTGGACGAAAGAATTTTTGTTTTGAAAACTAATGTAAAAATAATTTATCCTGAAAATGAATTATGAAAAAAATATTTTGAAAATTTATTTTAGAATATTTTCGAAAAAAATAATTTTGAATTTAATATTTTTGAAAGCCTATTAGAGAGCATATTTTTAAAAAGATAATTTTTAAATAAACTATTCTGAAAAGCTGTTGTTGAAAACTTTAAAATCTACTTTTTAATACAACTTTACCTGAAATCTAATTTTGAAAAAAAGAATTACCTACTAGTCAAAAAAATATATTGAAACTATTTTGAAAAAATACGTAAATAACGTTTTTAAAACCAAGATTGAAGAAAAACTATTTTCTTTTTTTGTTTGTTTGTTGGCTTTGGCAACTTTAGCTAACTAGCCAAAAAAACTATTTTTAAAATCAAAAATTAAACTATTTAGCAAACCTGCTTTTTAATTATTTTCTCCTGAAATAAACTCCTGAAGTATCCTAAACAAAAAACAGAATTAACACAAAATAAATCATAAAAACTAAACTTAAAACTAATTTTCAAATAACTTAAAAATTAAAACTTTCAAGCACCTGTTGAACAGGATTTAAATTTTACCAACACAAACCAATTAATTTACTAGAAGTTGCATTTTGCAAAATCCAATAAAGAAAACTGGTCCTCAACATGTCGGATTTAAAGCACCTACAGACATGTCCCATTTTCGGACCAAAAGCAGCCCAATAATATGAACAAATCTTGTAGGATTTATAAGGTTGGTAACACTACATCTGGTTATGAGTAAAAAATTCGTTCACTCGAAAAAAATACCCACTTCCAGAGAGCATTACCGGGTATTAGCACCCACATGAAATTCGACCAATATGTAAAATAACATGTGGCTGTAATACTCAAGAAAAATTGTTTTAATTTAAAAATCTGGAAGTCTTGATTTGTTGGAAACTGCTTCTGTTGAATCTCGAGAAGACGCAACCATACCTAATTGCCTCTCCTGCGAGTGTTAGTAGGTCGAGCTGAAAGAGGAGGTGATCTTTCCTAACGGCGAACGTAATTCTTTCCGGGGAAGGCGCAAGGACAAAGGACAAAGCGAGTTACCCCCCACCCACAAATAACCCAAACGTGGAAAGAAATAACGTTCAACCGTATTGTATTCACACAACAGAGCTGGTTCCTCCACGTCTATAGAAGAGTCCGTGGAGGGCTCTATTGTAAGCCATCGCCGCCCGATCCGATGCACATGGAAAGGGCTTGGGCTCCACCGGAGGAATCGCGAGGGCAACGAACAACCTAGAGGAAAGAGGATGCTTGCCCAGAACAAACTTGTGCCCGCATTAAAGGGAATCCGAGTTTGCACAAGTATCAAGGTAACCTGAAATGTTTACTTCTGATCTCAGGAATTTTAAACTAATATTAAAACAACAAAAAATGGCGTGAGTGTTTAAAACAACTCACTAAAAGAAATAATAGTGAAGTTTATTGTAACTTCAAGAGTTAAATTTTTTGAAGGCTCGTTCCTTCACTCGGTCGATCAGTTTATCTATCGAAAGATTCTTTACCGACCGGCTTCCAAAAGTTAACTTTTACTGAATTTATTGTTTTACGAGCGCTACCCATCCGTTGGGTAGTTGGCCCCGTGATCAGGCGGTGTCAAACATCCCTTACCCTTGGCTATGCCTTGGGGGGAAACGTCAGATCGTCCCGACCAGTAAAAAGACTCTACCAAAAGAAACAAAACTCATTCGTGACATCTTTGGTCACCTTCAGTCAACTAGTATCTCTCGTCTCCCTCGGCTAGGCCGTTAAGGTAGGGAAAAAAGAGACTTGGTCAACCGGCACCTACAATCCCTGAGACAGAAATAAACCATGTGTATCATGAAAAGCGCAGTGTATTTAGTGTTGTGTGTGTTTTGGTGAGATTTAACTACCAACTGAATAACCAAAAAGTTACCAGTTGTTAGAACTCACCAGTCCTCTGAATTATCTGTCAGAATCAACTAGAATCTTTCTAGATAAAAGTCCAAATCTAAATCGACCCTAGTTAATAACAACAGACGCATCAAAGGGGGTGTAGTACCTGTAGTTTATTTTTTGCAAAACCCAACAGAAACATACGCAGATGATCTGTGAGTGCCACAAGAAATAAACACACTTTCACACAAAGGTACCATGTGTGGAAGGATATTTAATTGGTCTACAAGCAAACCTTGCAGCATACAAAACAGACACACGATTGTTAGTTTGATTTATTCATCTCTAACATACCTTTACTTCGGCTGATGTACAATTTGATAAACTTTTTTAGGGTGACAAAGAAACAAATTCACCCTAAAAATGATTACAGACTGTACAGACAGAATCAACTTGGATACAAGAGGCTTTTGATATTTGATAAAAGTATTACTTTCCCCCCGTTTCTCACGGAGGAAAAATATTTCAACATTTAAAATTTATTTACCTACCTAAACTAAAATTTCTTTATATTTCTTTCAATTTGTGTTAAATTTTCTTTATTAAACATGCATTACTTTACTTTTTTCAATCAAAAAATCAAAAATCATGCATTTTATCAATAAAAAAATCATTTATTTCTTTCTTAATCATTGCCGTTTTGCAAATTTGTAGGTCCTAAGCGACCTGTGTGTGGTACAAAGGGGTAGTTTTAAGGGGCAGCACTAGCTAGCCCCCCAAAACAATAAATACGCCCCCAAAGTACGCGTGTGCTTGTACCTAAGTACTGTTTGTGTTTGTGTTACCAGGGACGTGCCCTAGATGGCAGCACTAGCTAACCAAACAGGGCACAAATTGGCTGTCCTCATGGTAAGCGTGTGTGATTTTATTTTTTAATATTATCATGCACATTTTTATATGTATGTGTATTTGTCTGTGTGTACGAGTGTGTGTTACTCGGAGTATGCCCTAAGGCGTAGCACTAGCTTCCCCCCAGGACAATTAAAGACCACTCCAAAGTAAGCGTGTGGGAATTTTATTCTGCTTTAGTTGGGGTGTGTTTTAAGCGGTAGCTTTAAGCTTCCCACCCAAGACACGATACAGGCTACCCCAAGGAAAAGCGAAATTCAAATTTAAAAACTTAAAAATATTTTTAAAAAAATTTTAATTGATTTTAATTTTAATACAAAAATGAATTATCTTAAAAGTGTGTCTATAAATTTGACAATAAAAGAGTCTCTACAAGTTCTAAAGGAGAATCTAAAAATTGAAATCTAAATTTAACTAAATTTGACTAATTAAAAATTTGACTAAAAATTTGAAGCTTAAGATACTACTCAAAAAAATTATCTCAAAACATTGACTAAAAAATGTACTCAAAAATCGGTCTAAAAAACTAATTATAAAATATTGACTTAAAAGTTTAACTATTTAAATTGACTCTAAAAATTTCCTAACACATAAGAAAACAATTTAAAAAATTTGTGTGTGTGTGTGTATGCATTTATATAAAAAAGGTACAAAAAAAATATTTCTCTTAAAAAAACTGATTCTAAAATATTGACTTTAGGTCAATAAAGTCAATATTTTACGTGATGACCTGAAAATAAAAAACTGCTCAAATTCGAGCCGACAATATTAAAAAATATTGTCCCTTATCTGTTTCTTTCTTAAATCTAGCATGCAAAATTACTGTGTGCCTTTTTAGTGTGTCATGAAAATGCCTCAAAAATATCCAGTCAGCCTTAGTAAATTAACGTCCAGTTCAAATAAGAATGCAGTAGTTAACGCTGCAAAACGAAAACGATTTACAGCAAATACTATATATATATATAAAATGAATTATTTGAAAATTTAAATAAATAATACGATAACAATTAGGTTATCGACACAAATTCCATACAAAGACTATTTTGAATTTGAAATATTAATTTTTAAAAATTATATAAAATATTTAAAAATGGTTTGAAACCCCAAACAGAATCATTATTTCACCAGAATTAATGTCTGTAATAAATAATGTAACGATTATTTTGACAAGTTTTGTTAATTGCAAGAGATGATGCATTCTTAATTGAAATAAACTACAGAAACATTTCTACTTAACGGTTTTACACGGCTGTTTTAGATCTCCGATGTCCTTTTGGATCTGGTCCCGTTTCGTCCTCGTCCTGGTTGGTTCTGATGTCCTTTTGGATCTGGTCCCGTTTCGTCCTCGTCCTGGTTGGTTCCTTATCCTGCTTGGCTCCTGTCCTAATTGGTTCCTTATTCCAGTTGGTCCTTATCCAAGTCCTTTGGGATCTACAAATAATTAAAATTTATTAAAAATAAATAAATAAAAATAATAGGTTCCAAACGGCTAGTAGCGGCGTATAAGGGACAGAGAAGGTAAGCTCTCAGTTTCTAGACCGTCGGCCATAGATATGAAAGTCAAATAAAAAAATTAATTGTAAAACTATAGTCAGTTTTTTTGGTTTTGGAATAATCTATATAATAAAAAAAAAAAATCAGCTGTGGCCACCACAGGACCGACCGCCATCATAAAGTACTTATATAAATTACATTCTAGCAGCAGAGTAGAAATAACTTGACCTAATATTTTCTAACAGAGATATTATTTATCATGACCATGGAAACGTTACATATAAATATGAAAAAATTGAAACTTAGAAAAAATTTCGAAAAATTTTACAGAAATTATTCGAAATATTTCGTTTTATCAAAAAACGTCTCAAATAAAAGTTATTAGTTATTGCTTTTATAGCAAGTTTTGTTTGATAAATTTTTTCGAGATATTTTTCTGTTGTGAAATATTCGCAAATATCTTAAAATCGACACGAGTAACCGAATTTGCTCTACACGTGTACACAGACAGACAGACAGACGGACGGACGGACAGAGAGACAGACAGAAGGACGGATAGACAGACATCATGCTAAAAATAGTCAAAACGTTATGCAGGGACCTCAATTCGTGGAGATCCATCGAAATCTTGAAACGTCAAAATTGGTATGATCACAAGACCTCCCTTATATATGTCGGCGGTCGGTAAAAATTTATGTGAATTTTCACAAATTGAAAGTTGAGTCCAAATTATCGAGCTGATCCTGTAATGTACCGCGTAACGTAATTCTCTGTTGAAATGTTTGTCGCGAACGAATTGCAAACTTCCTCTGGGTGAGGTGACGTACGTCAGTGTGTCCAATAAACTGTAAGGCCCGGTCTTTCCACCTTGAGGTGAACCTCTAGCCGACCGTCTGACGGATAATGAGACTGACGTATTGAATTCACAGATTGGTAATAACATTTATACAGCAGATGAAGTTCCAGATAACCTTATCTGTCAGACAGTTTACCTAGAGGTTTACCTGAAGGTGGAGAGACCGGGCCTCAATAAATTATTATTTTGAAAGTCTCTTACCGAAGACTGCTGGTCCATCCAGGTCAATCGTAGGTCTCCACAGCTCCCAATCAGTGTCGTGTAGCATTTTTGAGTACTAGTGCCTTCAGGAGATACCTAAAAAATAAAAATAAATTACAAAATTTTGTCAGCTTGGACTTACAATTTGATTTAAAAAATGTCGTATAAAAAAATGTATAAAAAATTGATTTGAAAATGCATACTAAAAATTTGAGTTCAGAAAAACCGATTTTAATGTAAAATAAAAACCTTAAATATTTCAAAAATTACATACTACAAAACATTTTAGATTAAAAAACTGACTAAAAAGTAACAACAAAAATTTTAATTCAAAATATTGACCCGATAATTATATTAAATTCGAGTTTCAAAAATTACTATTATGTCTCATTTTGTAATACGTAACTAACAGGGAAAGTTCATTTTTTATGTTGTATATTGACAATACATTTATAATATTATCATAGTATTGGTTCACACGGATACGCCAAAGTCTGTTTACACCACAACAGTCACCAAAGTAACCAGATCTAGTTTCGTATTACAAAATGAGACCGATTATATATTAGTAAATAAAAAAAAAAACACTCACCATAAGCACAATATCTCCTAGTAACCCTCCACCAACCCACTTCTTAGAAGTCCAATCTAAATTTTTCAAATTGAACACCAAGTCCGAAGTTTATCAACGAACCAGCTTAAATCTAAAAAAAATAAATAAAATAAAATTCCAAAAATCCAAACTCAATTTTTTTTTACAAAAATCGATCAATTGCGGAAATATTACGCTTCTAAAATTATTAACAAAAATATACATTTTAAAAATACTATTAAAGTCCGACTCACATATATCTTAACCGCAATCGAGCGTTCATTTGCTGACAATAGACCTAACACCACTATCAACAATAAATTTTTTAACAAATTTAAACACTAGCCCGACTGTTACAAATTTTTCCGGCTTCAGACCGATCACTAGCGGATAAAATTCTAAGCTACCGGTCAACATATATTATTCTAAAAATACAGATAAAATATCAAATATTATGCAACTATATCAATCCCGTATTAAATTTATTAGTTAAATAAATTTAATTAAAAATCCCTATTTAGTTCGAACTTGTTAAAAATTGTTAAGTCTTATCAAAATATCAGACATAGCACTCATTAAGAACTCATTAATATCCGAAAATATTTTAATCCCTTATAAATTCAAGGTGAATATTATATAACTACATATTGCGTATTAAAATTTACAAAAAATACGTAAAAATAATTGAAAAAAATGCATAGAAATGCCTATTTTTTTAAAAAATATATAATTCCTACCTTTCTCAAAATTTTTGGTAGCAACCACAGGATGCAGGATAATTTTAAATGTCCTTTCAGCAACTTCCAGACATTCATTTGGCTTTTTCCAAACATCCAGGCACTAAATTTTATTTTGTTTTAAATAAAAACTTTATAAAACAACTTTTTTAAATATTAAAACGTTGTGAAACGTTTTTTTTTCCTCACAAATTTTAAAAAATTATAATTTGTTATAATATTCTTTTAAACTAATAAAAAAATAATTTAATTTTGTTTTAAAACTATTAATTTTGTTGTTTAAACAAATTAATTAACTTAAAAATATTTTTTAATACTTTTTTAAAGTTTTAGCACACGTAAATCACACAAAACGTTGAGGAGACGACACTGATCAGAATTCACCCACACCACTAATCACCCAGAGGTAACTAGCTTGATAACGTATCTAAGCACAGCGCTTTAGAGGGAGTTAATTACGCTTGCGCAGTCGGGCCTGCTCATAAGTTTTATATTTGTGAAATGATATTTTTAGGGTTTTGTAGGTATGACCAAAAAACCCTTATACCGTCATTTTGTCCTCTGTCTGTCTGTCTATCTGTCTGTTCGGTGAAAATTGTAGCCAAACGGCTAAACCTAGAGAGTTGAAATTTGGCATGCTTATACAACTCTTTGACCCGCACATAGGAAAAATACTAAAACATCTAAAAAACATATCCCCCTAAAAATACAAACAAATATGTGCTCATCAAAAAAGAAATACTTTTTTAAATTCTGAGTAGGGCATCAAATGAAAGCCCTTGGTACGTGGATTAACGATCAAAATTTTATTTTTGCAAAATAAGTTATATTGATGCGATTTTTGCCAAAATTGTGCAAAAAAAATTTTGTCCCACAATTTTTGTCTACAGGCTGTAGCCCAGATGGTTTAAACTAAAAATCTGAAAAAATTCTAAGTAATGTACATTGATGTGAACCGGAATAGTACAACAGGAATTTTTGATCAGATTACGTTTTTGGAAAAAATCGCATTTTTTGTGATTTTTTGCTAATAATGTACACAAGTTATAGCTTTGTACACGCTACAATGGAACGTGTATGCTGGTGTAGTGGTTTTGATGCTGGCGTTTCACCCAAGTAGCTCGATCCGAAAGGGATCGAACCCTGCGAGAAGAGACAATATTATTTTTTGTTTTTTTTTTAAATTATATATTGTTTAAATCATTTTTTCAAAATTCTAGTTATATTTTGGCAAATGTTGCATTTAATTTTTAAAAGCGTAAATTTAATAACCAGTGGAAATTGTTTAAATTATAATTTAATTCTGTTTCAATGTACACGAAATCAGAGGGGCGGAACTTATAACAACAATTTTTAAAATTCTTAATGAACCTTACTATATAAAAAAAAAATACTGCACATATTTAGAAACCTAAATAATGGTATTAGGCGTTCGAATTAAAATTAACAAAAAAAATATTTTAATATAAAATTTGTTTTGGCATCCCAAATAATCATCATTCACTTACTAAATACCTGCAAAACCCTGAAATGTGTGAAAATTCACACTTCACATCAATTTTTTTACTGTACTTTTGAAAAATAAGGCCCTAAAATATATATTTTTTATTATATTTTATAACTTAAAAATATATTTTAAATATATTTCGATATATGACGTCACAACCTTGAGGAATGCAAGTCTCAACAGAGGGATTAAGGGATTAACTATACAGTTAGATTTATTTACTGATTATGTGTTTATTCAGATAAATTTTATTTTTAAATTAATATATTTGAAGTAAAATTATTTATAGAATAAATATATTTGAAGTTTTATTATATTTGGTTTTAAATTATTTGATTTATATACTATTTTTTTGCAACTTGTTAATAATGTGATGTGTTTTAGCGGTAAATGTTCAACATGCCCGCAAGTGAGCGCTCGGTTGCCGCCAAGACGAGTGACTGTCGGACTCAGGAATTTACTTTGAAAATTGCAAAAGTGAAAGAACCAAATTGAATTTTCTAGAATGGTGATGGGGAACTACTACATGGTAATTATTTTTTATTTATTTTTTATTTTTAATTGTTAAAATATCGCAAGTATAACCGAGTCTTGCCTATACTTTTACTTATTCTGTCTGTGCGTGTGTCTGTCTGTACGTCTGTCTGTAGGGTAGAAATTGCTGAAAAAACTGAAATAATGCATCATGCTGCTCAATTTAACAACCTGAAAAAATTGTTAGGTGGCCCCTTACGATTTTTTCGATTTTTAACCATTTTCAAATATTTTGTTTGACGATTCGTATTTATTGTAAAAGTTGGGTTATTAAGGCCCCAATTTTTTTCTAGACTAAACAATATACCAAGATTTGAAAAATTCAGACCGCAGTCCTCTATATTTTATTGTTCTTAAGATAGAATTTTTTGAAATTTCAAAAAAAATATTGAAAAATTTCACAAAAAAATATCGCAAATTTTTTGTTTGCTTGGAAGTTGCTTGAAAATGTGTCCTAAGGACCTAAGGAATCTCAGAATTTCAAAAATTTCAACCGCAGGTCTTTATCTCATGTGGATTTTGAGATACGGTCTTTCGAAAATGAAATATTTAAAAAATTTCAAAAGTACACGAATCAAAAAAGAGTTAACTAAGGAGGGTCCTATTTTTTATCCAAGTAGAAAAAAGTCTGAAAATTTAAAAAATTCAAACTGCTGGTCCATATATTTTATTGTTCTTAACTTAGGATTTTTTTTAATTTAAAAAAAAAATTAAATAAAAAATTTCACTTTTTTTTTTGTTTTTGTTTGGTTTAAAATATGTCCGGAGTTCCTTCAGGACCTCAGGATTTCAAAAAATTTCAACCGCAGGTCTCTATCTCATGTAGATTTTGAGATATAGTCTTTCGAAAATGAAATATTTTCAAAACTAGATGGATCAAAAAGGCGTTAGAAAAGGAGGACCCTATTTTTTAACTAGATAGAACATAGCCTGCAAATTTAAAAAATTCAAACCAAAAATCCATTTATTTTATTGTTCTTAAATTGGATTTTTAAAATTAAAAAATAAAAAATATCACAATTTTTTGTTTGTTTGAGAGTTGTTTTATAACATGTCCTGAGGCCTTTTAGGACCTAGGGATTTAAAAAATTCCAACTGCAGTACTCTATCTCATGTAATTTTTTAGATACCGTTTTTCAAAAAAATATTTACTAATTATACAAATTTAAAAGCTGATACTCTACCGGAGGGAATCGAACTTACTGTTTTATGTAAAGTCTTGCACCTTATTTTAATGTATTTTATTATTTTCTGTGAAACTCGATGGCAATTGGCCCCTTTACAACCAGTTATCATCACCTTACGTCTGTTCAATTTTTCGCACTGACTTTTATTATATTTATTTGTGTTTGTCCTTGCAAAGTTTCTTTTATTGAGTATGTGCATCAGTGGCGGTCGGTGAATCATTTTTGGGCATGTAATTACAAGGAATACACACGCTCGTGCTTTGTCGTTGCTATAGTGCTGTTGAGCGATATAGTACGAGTTTGTCCGATCATACTAATTGCATACCCAAACATGTTTCACCGACCGCCACTGATGTGCATCAAATTTTATTTATTTATTGTTTAATTTATTTTTTTAAATATATATATATATAACGGGTGTTTTTTTTAGAGGTATAGAACTTTAAGTTGGCATTACTGTTCAAGATGGCGACCGATTTAACAGCTGTCAAGTGATTTATTCTCAGTTTGGTTTGGCAATTCATCATGAATAGACTCACGCCTGAACAACGCTTGCAAATAGTGCAATTTCCAAAATCTTCAATTGAAAGACACGTTTGGTGACCGCCTAATTTCACGTTTTGGACCTGTGAATTGGCCTCCAAGATCTTGTGATTTAACACCGCTGGACTACTTTCTGTGGGGCTATGTAAAGTCATTGGTCTATGCGGATAAGCCACAAACGCTTGACCATTTGGAAGACAACATTCGCCGTGTTATTGCCGATATACGGCCACAAATGTTGGAAAAAGTCATCGAAAATTGGACGTCCAGATTGGACTACATCCGAGCCAGCCGTGGCGGTCATATGCCAGAAATCATATTTAAAATGTAATGCCACAAGATTATCTTTCGAATAAAAAAAAATTCATGTCAATCGAATAATCCATCGTTGTTTTATTGCAATTTAAAGTTCTATACCTCTAAAAAAAACACCCTTTATATATAAAGGGGGCCGCAGACAATATTTATATAATTTCGGGGGGTCCCATGTCAGAAAAGGTTGAGAAACACTGGTCTAAACGATTCGGTCGAAATATTTCGCGGACCGGCAAGAATTTATTGCGGACCGGCACCAGTCCCCGGACCACGGGTTGAAGAACACTGGTGTAAACAATCCGGAGAGGGGGTGATGCCCCCTATGCTCCCCCTGGCTACGTCCCTGATTAAAAGACAAGTGAAACCACTGTAAGAAGCACTAATATAAATAATTTAAATTAAATTTATAATTTCCTGAAAAAGTTCAAAAACAAATAAAACAAGTATATATGTTATAAAATTTTAATAAAAATCACTTAAAAACTAAAATAAATTAAATTTAAAAATCACAAAAATTTCTTATCACAATTGAACACATTTTTCAGTATTCATCATAAAGGTTCAATGTTTCATCTGGCCAAACAATATTTTCAATCCAGGGCAAATATCGAGAGACTCGCGTGTAGACACCGGCGGTGTTGATAACAGCGCATCCCCGGCCAAATGACGTAACTCCAACGACCTTATACATGGCTCGGATATTATCCATTTTAATTTGAATTGGACCTCCTGAATCACCCTGCAAAACATTACTTTAGATTATACGTTTTAATTATCATTAACATGGAAACAAACAAGCTATTAAAGGAATTCCAAACAAAGTTCTTGTTATACTGTACAGATAATCATAATTTAATACGAATGCTCCAAAATAGAAACTATTTTAACCCTTTCGCTGCGGAGTTAGGGACGCTGAACACAACTGCGTGTGCTAGGTTAAGAAAGCCTTGAAACGTATATATACGTACGAAGCATATTAAATTGTATCGTACGTATTAATGCGGACGTAGCATGGAATATCCCAAATCTCGTACGTATATATACGTTTAAAGCGCATCTAGGATTTTTTGGGTTTTACGGCCCGGGATCAGAGCCTATTTTCAGCCGGCAGGGATTAAGAAACCATCTAGGTTTTACATAAACAAAAAATTTCAAGCAAATTTTATTCGACCCAACAATATGAAATACTATTTATAATTTATTTATTTTATGAAATAATTTAAAACAAGGAACAATGCAAAGTCCCACGTCAAAATCTGGACAAAAATATCGAATGTCTTTCCTCTTCTTAGGGTGATTTTTCGAATCGGTTGTTTTCCATTTACGTAGACGCAAAAAGACTTTTTTGTTGCAATTTTTTGTAACAAAATCACAATATTGTCACCGTGTTTCAACATAACAAATTTATTAAACATTTATCAAATTTACAATATAATGTTTGAATTGGCCCTATTAGTTTTGGCGGCACTTTTTCCAGCAAGATTATTTAAAAAAAATGCTTCAAAAGAATCAACAATTGACGTGTTATCAAATAAATGTATAATTGGTGGAAACTGTTCATCCTGTTTCCTCTTCTTTTTATTGACAGACTTAGATGATCTAGCTGTAGCGAACGGAATGTCACTAGAATATTGATCTAGCTGCACTTTCTTCGTCTTCGTCACTAGAATACTCACTTTCTTGCGATCAAGTTCGTACAAGTTCTCGTACGTATATACACGGAAGAAGCACAGTTTATAAAACTAAAAAACGTAAATGTACGGGAGTAGCATATAAAAAAATATTTTGGAAAACGTATATTTACGGGCGTAGCAGCGAAAGGGTTAATGAAATAATGGCTGCATCTATACCAACGTTTCCCAACCTTTTTACATGGCTGACCGGCAAGCGACAAATTCGCGGACCGGCAAATTTATAAAGTAAAGTGTATCGCGAAAGTGTTATATTTTTTATTGTACTGATTATCAGGGGCGGCTCGTGTATAGGCACTGCGGAATGCAGCACCCCTTATTTTTGTCGATATATAAATATATTTATTAATTTATTCATATTTGCTTGTAATAATTAATTTTATCATCAACAATTGTTTATACTCTTAATTACTTATAAAAGTATAAAAAAGTATAAACGTATAAAAGAATAATAATAATACATCTTACAAGCAGCACGTGAATGGTTCATGGTTTTCTCGGAAACAACAGAGCAGACAATTAAAAAGAGCTTATTGCAACTATGCTTGATAACTTTAAACTCATGGGTTGCAGAATGTCCCTTAAAGTGCATATGTTACATGCGTACTTGGACCAATTTAAAGATAACATGGGAGCCTATTCGGAAGAACAAGGTGAACGTTTTCATCAAGACGTGATGGACTTTGAACCTCGTTATCAGGAGCAATACAATGATAGTATGATGGGGGACTATATTTGGTTCTAATACAAGAAAGTCCATACAATCACAGAAAAAATACGAAAAATAATCATTTCTAAACATTTTTATATATTCTGTTACAGTAGTTGTTTGTTTCGAATGGTTTTCTTGTAAATAAAACTGATTCAAATTCATAACAAAAGTTTGTATTATTTTTACATACAATAAAGGTCTGAAAAAAGGGAAATTTTCTTAAAATCTGTAATTTTATTCTGATAGCTACAAAAGCAAACTTTTTCGGGTAAAACTATTTTTTCTTTAATTAATAATGTGGAAGAAATAAAAATCAGATATGTAGAACCCAGACTCAAAATTCCTGTTGACCTGTGTTATTATTTGTTAATTTCCATTTTACTTACCGAACATGTTCCTTTTTCAACGGTTCTTCCACCAGCACAGATTTGACTTTCTGTTAAAAATCCTTCCCTAATCGTCCTTTCTGGTTTGTACATCCTCTTACATTCACTATCACTGAACAGATCAAGATCGACTTTAATCAAATGATCACTAGGATTCCCGTAAGACTCTGTCAATCCCCAACCAGTGGCCGTCAAAGTGTTACTACTTATGTTGTAATCAGTGTTGAGGCATGCTGGATATATGAAATCATTAAACTGCACCTTGCGATCTAATTTGAGAAGCGCAATATCGTTGTACCTGGCTGGGGGCATGTAGCCAGGATGTGGAATTTTTTCCACAATCTCGAAATCTTGAGGTCGGGCGTTGTCGATGTCAGTGTATAAGTTGAGGTCTCCTAAACGGACGAATTTAACTTCACCCCTAAAATAAAAAGTTTCTGTTGAAATCATGGACTAAAGGAAGGAATCTATTTAAATCTAGGATGATTAAGTAAAGGATGCGCTATTCGTGTGTAAAATGTGTGGAAACCCTTACTGAGTGAGAAAGATATATATCGCGGTATTGCGTACACACGTTATACCCTTTTCACACTAGATCTTTAAGATCGGATGTTTAAGTGAATGGATCTTTAAACGCTAATGTGAAACCGTACGGCCTCGTCTAAACACGACCGATGTTTAAGACAGAGATCTGCGTCTTAAACTTCGCCCGCATTGCCAACTTAATTCCCATTATAAAAAAATACTCCTTGAATTTGTGCTTCTCTTCTTTTATCTATGTTCAGCTGTTATCATTTTATATATCGATGTTATGAGAAGATTATTTGCGTTATTATTTAAATAAATATAAAAAATAAACTTCTCCTAACCTCGATATACAAATTCTGACAGAATAAATTCAAACGATATGAAATTATGTTGGCAATACATACTAGCTTTACATGGAAATTTCTTCTTCAAATTAAACATCAAGTGTGAAAGCAAACCGATATTAAACATCGATGAAGTGTAAGTTCAATCGTCTTAAAGATCTAGTGTGAAAAGGGTATAAGACGCTATTACTGTGCTAAATTGTTAGATATACACAAGGTGGCGAAAAGAAAAATATGCAACAGACTTGTGATATTTCAAAACGAATAAAAATATGTGTATGTATTTGTGTTATATATTTTATTTCCATACTTTCATTTAATCAATTATCACAACCAAATAAAAATTATCAAACCATCCCTTATAGGTAAAGATTAGAATATTTCTATGTAATGTAAAAAAATATATATCAAAAATAACCCCTCTGCACCCGCTCCCACCATATATTTCATTTTGTACATTCGTCTTTCAATCCTTCATTAATCGAACGGTAAAAATTAAATTAATTTTTAGAGATTCTTGCAATCGGGCCATAGTTATGTAATTTTCGCAACAAGATGTTAGGGTAGTATTATTTGGCACTAATATTTTTCAAGCTTATTTTAGTTTATTGTAACTACCATTTTATCCTTTAACTGACTGATTAAATTCATAATACTGCCTCCTTTATTGGCAGCCTTTAATTTTTAAAATATCATTAAAGATTGTTTTAATGACAAATAATATTATTTTAAAATGATTAGATAAATTTTAAATTCACATTTATACAGTTTCATGTCCGTTTGACACGATACGCAGAAAATTAACACCGTGTTATACAAATTTCTCAAATATGTTATAAAATTTGCTGTGAAATTACGAGATTTAAGAATAATTTCTAAGAAATTCCATAATTATTTTCATTTAAAAATACGCTTGTTTCAAACTCAAATGTAGCACATGCGCATTACGTAGTTGCAGTGTGCACAGTACAGACATATATTGCCTTCTTTCTCAACAGGGATTTCCACACAATCGTCAATGTTGTTAGTATACGAATAGCGCATCCTTTACTTAATCATCCTAGATTTAAATATTTACATACAAATTTTTCTGACGGAAATTACGTCATTCCAACGACCACAATGGCTGCCAATATTTTGTTGTTTTCGTATTAAAAAGTGATTATTAACATTTATTTTGATAATTTAAAGTATATTCATAATTTATAAGTCATAAATAAAAGACAGGGCTAAATCAGTTTTTAGTTATTTTATAAAATAATATAAAATTACGCATTTAACCTGAAATTTGGTATCTATGGTTTATTTCAAAGTAGAAAAATGTGTGTAAGAAGATAGGAGCTGTTTGTCCTTGCTTCGGATGGTTTAGAACGTCATCCCTATTACACTGTTAAAATATTGTTTTTAGTCCAAGTTGACAGATGTTCAGTGTCGTACTTTGGAAATATATATTATTTATATTATCTGTCTCATTTTGTAATACGGAACTAACAGGAAAAGTTCATTTTTTATGCTGTATATTGACAATACATTTATAATATTATCATAGTATTGGTTCACAAGGATACGCCAAAGTCTGTTTACACCACAACAGTCACCAAAGTAACCAGATCTATTTTCGTATTACAAATTGAGACAGATTATATTATTTAATTTTTTTTTGTATATTTTGTTATTATTTACATATTTAGACTTTTATTAATATTCTTGGCATAGATTTTATGGAGAAAATTCTCCATGTAATTTGTTTTTACGCAGTTATATATTTTTTAGGTTATCTGACATATAAATATTTTTTGACACTTGACAATTAACAGATCAAGATGTATTCAAAGATGGGATCAATGTGAGGCCAAAAGACAGCCCAGCTGATTGTGGCCAAAGAAGAAGTTATTGATATAATTTTTAGACCTTCATATATACATATATTTTTAATTTTAAAAAATATAATTTCTTATTTAAATAAATATTTAAATAAGAAACTTTAGCTCTGAATATATTGTTTATTTTATTGCTTTAATTGAACTCTTTTAGCCAAATCTCTCTTTTTATATATAGTACATAATTTTTAAAATTAATATTTTTTAATTTTTTCAAATTTCCCATTAAACTGAATTTATGTCGTAAAAATAACGTAAGTGTATTATCTGCCTTGTTTAATTCAATATCTTATTAACCTTTTTTAAATTAAAAAAAAAATCACTTGCTAACCCAGTTACTACGCCCACGCCGTAGTTGAAACTTATTTTAAATTTTCCGCTGTACTGTATTTATCCAATGTAAATCGTACTCGGTTCGCAGCGCTACAGTCTGTTCCAAACGGTTAAGCGGAACTAAATGGGAATTTAGTTCTTTTAGGTTGTCACGAGAAGGGACCTTGCTTGGGATATTTCATTTTTCAAGTTGGGATGTCATAATTTAAAATTCCAACAATGAAACCATGGAAACGAATGACATATGTCAAAATTAAATATTTTTTTTAGATATTTTAATGACAAAAAAATAAATAAATGGGAAATTTGTATTAAGAATGACACAAAAAATCAAAATATAAAGAAAATGACATTATAAAATGATATTAACCTTAACCAAAAAATGTTTATTGTAAGTATGATTTACAAAGCTTAAACAAAACGGCCGAAAGGCACGATTTAAACGATGAAAGTAACTAGATTGCAAAATCTAGTTCCGCTTAAGCGTTTGGAACAGACTTTATCTACTTTTTTAAAATTTGAAGTAGACCATAGTCAAAATGGTTACCTATACTGTCTTCGGCCGAGCAAAAATGCAAAATGCAAAGACTAACAGAAGTATTTTTTATTTGTAAGTATTTTTTATTCATATTATGTACAGGCTATTCCAAACGATTAGGCGGAACTAACTGGAATTTTCATTTTTGTAAATTGTCATTAGCTATTTTTTTTTATATATTCAAGTTGACTTTTCTTGAACAAAATGATCAAAAGCTTCAATCAAGCTGTCAAAATTACTAGATTTGAATAATAAAATTTCAGTATTTATACGCTTAAAGTCACATTTAAATAGTTTAAATGAGATTTATAGTATACACATTTTGAAAAACATCAACTTTATTAAAAGAGAGAATCCTCAAAAATATCAATATATTCCGACCTACCAATTTTATGTCTGAAATAGAACATTCCGTTTTTCGTCGCATTCATAGATGCTAAATTATGTAAATGTATTAGAACTGTATAAAGCATTTATATATCTTCACTATATGCAAACAATCAATGATAAAACTAATTAGGTTAGGTCTAGTTAGCAAAATTTTTGGAGAGAAAAAACTGAATCTTGACGTATAAATACGACGTATATAAACAGGTACTCATAAGGAATTTTTTCCTGTTTTCAATGAGATTTATAGTATGCATATTTTGAAAAATATTAACTTCATAAAGAGTTCCGAAAATATCATATTATATTCCGACATATCGTTATGGTAAAAACGCGTATTTCTCTGCCAAGTATACAGATGCATGAATGATTACTATTGGCTCCCCACTCTTACGACCATGCCTTCTCGTTTCTAACGTTACAATATATTTCATTCTAAGCATACAGCCTAGTTGTAGTGGACTCATACGGTACACTAACCCACTTACTTTTCTCTGGAATGTAAACAATGGGCTGCAGTTAAAATATATTGATCACTTATTAGTGACCCACCACACATCCAGCTTGGATCTGATTTATTTCCATAACCAAGGGCTGCCTAAAATAAATTTTATTGATTAATAACGTACGTATTTGTTTTGTTTTTAGTTAATTAATCTTACAAATGAACATTGTGAAATAAACAGCGGTTGCAACGATTCAACTTAAAAAATATTTGACTTCTCGCAAGCATTTTATAATGTAATTGATGATGTAACTGACGATCTTTACCCCGTTATGTCGGCAGCTGACGATTATTTTTATATTATATCGTGACACCGAATTAGATAGATCGAAATAATTAAACAATAGGCGATTTCCTTTTACCACTTTACTTAAGAAATCTAAGCTAAGTTAATCTAAGTTGTAAGAGCGTTCCATTTATAAGACACTGGCTAAGATAAACTAAGTTTTTTCCTCCCCCCTTTCCCTTGCTAAGACATTTGACTAACTTCTTAGCTTAGCCAAGCATTTTAACTTGTAAAAGGAACGCAGCTAATATCATAAAATAATAGATTAAAACTACGAAATATAACTTGAATTGATATTAGACGACTTGCAATTTTTATAATTAACAGTTTACGTATTATATTAAATAAAAATGATCGTCAGCTGCCGACATAACGGGGTAAAGATCGTCAGTCACATCATTCATTTAGTAATACAATGCGTACAATATAAAAAATCGATTAAAACAATGAAATTATAGCTAAATTGATTTCAAGCCACTTGAAATGTTGATAATGAATAGTTTATATATTATATTAAATAAAAATAATCGTCAGCTGCCGACATAACGGGGTAAAGATCGTCAGTTACCAGCTACATCGCAAGATAGAAAGGCTTCAGGATTAAATAAAATAAAAAAATAAAATCATGTGTATCGCAGTCAAAACCTTAACATTTCTACTTTAAAATTATACTCCCATTAAGTACAATACTTTACAAATGAACGATTAATTATTTTAAAACCTACCATATGAGGAAATTCCTGAAGGGTAGATCTGACGCCACCAATAGCATGAGCCACATCATGATCTAAAATTTCAGTGTTCGAGAATCGGGATTGCAAGTTTAATCTTGTATACTCGTAGCATTCTGAAATAGAAATTTGTTAAAACTACAGCCAGATTAAAGTAACAAATGAATTGATAGGTTAATGAATTAACACATATAATATCCTAATTTTTCTATCCTTAATTTATCCCCTCAATAAAGTGACAGATGTAAAAAAAAAACAACGTATTTATTTATTATTTAACTAATATTACTAGAATGTACAACATTAATATAGTGATCTTCCCTTTCCAAATTTTGTACTAATTCAATTTTTAATTGACTCAAAATTTATGCTTGTTAAAGTTGAAGGTTCATTTCTAAGTAAAATAGTAGTAGTTCTGTGTAATTGCCCAGCAAACATTCAACTAACGGCCGAATGCCGACAAACTGCTTTTATGCTGGTAAATTACTGGCACCAAAAGTAAGTGCAACGCCAGTATTAATAATGTACTTCACATTTGTATTTCGCATTCCGCCTATATGAAGTACTTTACCAGCATTTTATAAGCACTCTTCTTCACTCATACTTTTTACTTAAAACCATCAGAAATAAATCTTGCAACTAATGCGATTATTTTGCACTTTACTGGTTTTGCACTTTACTTTGCTGGGCCGGCAACTGATACATCAATGGGCCAGTAACGGCCACGGGGACACCGGGGTACTGGCCCATTACTTTCAATGCCGGGGAGTATGTGCTTTACCAGTACTGGCCCGTATAAAAATGTTTGCTGGGTGCCTACACTCTTCTTCTCACGCCATTTCTGAAATCTGCATATCCCTTTTCATGCAGTCTCTTTGATTTTGCAGGCAATAATTCGGCAGTTGCCTTCATTGTAACTGACGTAATATTTGGTGGTGTCCCAATAAAGTTCTCATCGCCATCATCACTGTTTATTTCCATTTACCCTAGACATTTCTACATTGTATTTTATCCGCAGATTTTTAGAGAATAAATCCGCAAAATATTATTCATATCAGTCAAAAAATATAGGAGTGGCTTAAGTTTCTTGTTTATGCCTACCAAACTCTAGACATTTCTATATGTAATTATATTCGTAGATTCTTAGCAAATAAATCCGCAAAATATTATTCATATCGGCCAAAGGATATAGGAGTGTTTAGAGTTTCTTGTTCATGTCTACGAAACCCTACACATATCTTTTTTACATGTTATTTTATCCGCAGTTTCTTAGAGAATAAGTCTGAACAATATTGTTCATATCGGTCAAAGGATATAGGAGTGTTTAGAGTTTTTTGTTTATGTCTACGAAATCCCACACATATCTATTTTACATGTTATTTTATCCTTAGGTTCTTAGAGAATAAATCTGAACAATATTGTTCATATCGGTCAAAGGATATTGGAGTGTCTAGCGACTTAATATAAACCCAGGTCCATTGCTTTCTGTTTGAAAATTATATGAAATCAAATTTCAAATTATTTAATCAATTGTAACTGATCATCGTGAGTCAAGTTTTGTATGCATCTTGGGAGTAACGTGCATTAATCCCTCAAATGAAAATACCCTCGACTCCCTTCGGTCGTCTCGGGCATTATTTACATTCTCGGGATTAAACCATCACTTTACTCCCTAGATACATAAATAACTATTATTAACTAATGTTTAAAGCGCTTTCCGATTTTTATTTTTATTTAAAAATTTTTGCAACCTTAATCTTGAGCTATCTAAAGCTCGAACCCAATAATAATAATAATAAGAATTAAATTATTTCACTTCCAGGTCGTACTTGAAAGTATGAATTAAAAAGGCGGAAAATTTCTATAAAGGTCAAAGCTCACTTCGGACTATAGTATCAATGATGATAATAATGATAGGTCCAACCGTTTGGCCACAATATTGTTTAGCCGACGGATAGTATCAAAAATACTGACTTCCTGATCCTTTTTCGAAGTATGAAAAACTCGCTGACACAAAATATTGTGTCCAAGGTGTGTTACTTTGTAATAGGGTTACCAACCGTCCTACTTTAGTAGGATATGTCCTACAATTTACCTCCTTGTCCTACGTCCTACTTACTGTTAAAAAATGTCCTACTTTATGGTATTTTTACTTTTGAAGACGCCTTAAATTTAAATGCCAAAACAGTTAATGATAAGTGGTTACATTTTTTTCAAAGTTTCCGAATTTTTAATAATATTCCAGTTTATGTTTGCTATTTCAGCGCATAATGCTGTTGTAGAAAGAATTTTTAGTTTAATGGAAGCACAATGGTCAGACGAGCGATACGATTGTCAATTGATACAGTTAAAAATTTAATGTTCGTGAAATTTAATTATAAAAATAAAACATGTTTAGAATTTTTCTATGATGTCATTAAGGATAAAGCTTTATTAAAAAAAAAGCAGATATACATCTAAAAAATATGATTTTATTAAAAAAAAAAAAAAAGAAAATGTGAACGTCAACCAATAAGCATATTTAATTATATTTGTTATTACTATATATATATATATATATATATATATATATATATATATATATATATATATTTAAATTTGATTGTTAATTATTTATTGGTTGTTTCTTATTAATTATATATAAAAAAATTTAAAAAAATGTCGTATGATTTATTTTATATTTTTATTTCTAAAATGTGATTTTATTTAATATAAAGAAAGATGTGAACCAATAAATATATAATTAAATTTTCATATTAGTAGTATTACTTATTATTTATTGATTGTTTCTTGTTAATTATATGTTATTAAGAAATTTATAAAAATGACCTATAATTTATTTTATAATTTTATTTCAAAAATTAAACGATAATTAATAAGGTTGTATCCCATAATAAGGCCTTTTTTTATGATGAGGCCTTTTTTTATGATGAAGCCTTTTTGAAAATTTGTTTAATAATATATAATCTATAATAATTTTTTTTTATAATATTATTAAATTTTTTTTTAAGAATTATGAAAAAAAGGCCTTATTGTGAAAAAAAGGCCTTGTTATGGGATTTGACCTTATTTGTCAGGTATCTAAATATTTCGTAACATAATAAAAAATTTTAAAAAAATTGTTCTACTGTGTCCTACCAAACTACTATTTTTAGTAGATATATCCTACTCTGTCACGAGAGACATTTGGTAACCCTACTTAGTAGGAAAATGTACTGTTTTTGATTAATTGGATATACTATTTATAAAAAATCTCTATTACCTTTCTCATATATCACAAAGTAAATATAGTTCAGAGTATCACAAAAGAGCGCTTTGTAGTTCAATTTTAAATGTCGCATGACCCATTTGAAACTGTGACTTTGACATGTAATTATTATACTTTACTAGGTATAAAAAAGTAAGCATTTTGAATATTAATTTAATACTTACTCATAGAACTTTTAGTAATTCTAAAGTATCTTTCTGTACAGCAAACAATTGGCATTTTATAATCAAAACCACATATCTTTGGTTTTATGCCATTCTCAAAATCGGACATGGCGGTGATACAATCGTAAAGTAGCTCACATTTACCTGGTAGACCATTGTCTTGAGTACAGTTATCACCTGAAAAAATCAATTATTGTTAGTTCCATTTAAGATGAGAATAGGGATAAGCTTAAAAATGGAGGAGTGAGGAGCAGGGTTTCGTGTTTATACCTACAAAACCCTAGACAATTCTGTGCGCCATTATTTTCGCAAAATCCTAAGGAGCAACAGGGCAAAATTTTGTCTAAATCGATCAAAAGGTCTAGAAATTTTTAGGGATTCTTTGTTATATCTAAGAAACCCTAAAACACTACTATCTAATGTTCCATTACTTTCGCAGGGTTCTAAAGAGTATCTGCTTAATTTGGTCTAGATCGGTCAAAGGGCCTGTCTAGAGTAGGGTGACCATTTTCTTAAGAAGGCAATGTGGGACAAAGCAAAAACAAAAGGTCGTCACTTTCCAAATATAAGTGAAGAGCCAAAAAAAAAAGGTCCTTACTTCCCAAATCCAAGTGAAGAGCAAAAAAAAATGGTCCTCATCCCCTCAGTCCAAAAGGGACAGTCCCGCAAAAAGCGGGACGAATGGTCACCCTAGTCTAGGGCAGTGTTTTCCAACCGCCGGTCCGAGAGATTTTTTTTTATTATGCAACTATTTGCCGAATACGTTATAACCAACTTGATTTTGAGATGAAAATGAAAAAGACACGTATATGTGACTTTTTTAAAACACCTATTTCAAAATCTTTTCAAAAACAAGTGTTTTGACAGTTTTTTTAAGTTTCATCTTTAAAGGGGTAAATTGGTATTTTTTATTCGATAGAAAATCCAATGGATATTAAGACATGAAATTCGGAGCTTACATTCCCTCCATGACGTAAGAGACCAATAAGAAAAGATTTTTCTAAATTCCATTTTAAACTGGTGAAATGATGTGAAATTAGATTTAGTGATGCCTCCATATCTCTTAGGCTCAATGAGATATCGACTTGGTTTTTGCTTACAAATGATACCCATACAAATGTTTAAAACAGAAATTCACGTGTTTGCCCTAATGAACCCCTAAATGGATGAATATGCAATCGGGGTGAATTATAAAAACCTTTGTATTTCCTGAGTTATAACACTTCATTTTGGCACATAGGTTTCTATTTAGAAGGCGTTGGACAGTTTTTTAAAATTTCATCCCTTACGGAATAAATTAGTATTTTTTATTCGATAGAGCGTCCCTTGACAAAAAGATATGAAATTCTGGAGACACCCGTCGTATCTCCTGTGCTCCAATAGACCATCAACATACCGTAGCGAAGCACGGGTTTTCAGCTAGTAGTCTATATTTACAGAAATTTGTATTTTTTTTTTTTTTAATATTCCATTTATATTGTCAACAAATTATAACTTGGTTGTTTTCTGTGATTATTAAATTAATTAATTTTGAAGTATAATTTTGTACTTTTAATTTTATTTAAAATTTTCATTAAACCGGAACTCGAACCTGAAAAAATTTATACTCTTGAACCTACAACAATTTATGTTATTGAGCCTGAATCTGAAACCGAACCAATATTAACATATTGAAGTCCCTGCTTTATATCTACGAAACCCTAAACACTTTTATACGCCATTATTCTCGCAGGGTTCTAAAGAATATCTGTGCAAAATTTGGTCCAAATTGGTCAAAGGGTCTAGGAGTGTTCAGGATTTCTTGGTTACACCTATGAAAGTCTAGACATTTCTATGCACTATTACTTATACACGGTCCTAAAGAGTAACTGTGTATAATTTGGTCAATATACTCCAAAGGGCCTAGAAAAGTATATCGGGCAAGCAAACAATTTTTTTCGTTTATATATATAGAGATAATACAAAATCAACCTACCTCTATAATTTCCAGCAGCTAAAGCTACGCTAATTAAACAAAAGACACTCACGAATTTTAAGACAATCATTGTGCGTTTACCATTAACCGTGTAAAAAAAGACTGTGGTCTATAATGACCGTAAACTGTATTTAAAGTGTCGGTGATCTTCAGTGGATCCCCGTTTGGATATTCCTGACGTCAATAACACATTTCTTTTTCATTAGAAGAACTATCTATAAACCAGGATCGGAATTAAATAAAAAGTGGACCACAAATAAATTAAATATACAAGCCCTGTCTCAATGAAGTTGGCCCAACTAATTAAATCATAAAAATTGTGAATTTATGTTAAAATAAAGTAAATATAATTTAAGGTAAATGGTTTTATAACAGTAATTTGTTAAAAGTATTTCACTAAAATATTTTCCGATATTTTCCATAGACCAGCGTTTCCCAAAGTGTGGGGCGCGACCCGGCACCGGGTCGCAGAAAAATTTTGCCGAGACGCGAAAAAAATTGTAAAAACACAAAATATTTTTTTTTTGCGTCAGTTAATCACTAGAATAGTGTGTATTTGTGCTCTTCATTACTACACTACAGTCTGTTCCAAACGGTTAAGCGGAACTAGATTTTGCAATCTAGTTACTTTCATCGTTTAAATTGTGCTTTTCGGCCGTTTTGTTTAAGCTTTGTAAATCATACTTACAATAAACATTTTTTGGTGATTTTTTTCATCATTTTAAAATGTAATTTTCTTTATATGTTAATTTTTTGTGTCATTCTCATTACAAATTTCCTAATTATTTATATTTTTGTCATTAAAATATATAAAAAAATAATTTAATTTTGACATATATACTTCGTTTCCATGGTTTCATTGTTGGAATTTAAAATTTTGACATTCCAACGTGAAAAATGAAATAACCCTAGCAAGGTCCCTTCTCGTGACAACCTAAAAGAACAAAATTCCCATTTAGTTCCGCCTAACCGTTTGGAACAGACTGTATATTCTTTATTACTATACTATACTCTTTATTACTATTTATTACTCTTTATTACTATAAAGCTACTGCTTTAAAATAAAATTTGTTTTGTAAATAAATGTTTTTTTTTTCATAAGGTGGGTCGCGAAAAGATTAAAACCTCGTACCGGGGCGCGGTCAAAAAAGTTTGGGAACCGCTGCCATAGACCATATTAGTGTGACGTCACATACATGTGCTGCCATCTGACAGCGGTTTCCTTTGGAAGTTTTTGGCTGATTTAAAATGCATGTGTCATTACTTTTAGACCGGGAGCTCATGACATTTTTGGTCTCCGATTTCATACAGCATGCCTTTTGGAGGAGAGAATATTTACCCTGTGACAACAAAAAAGGGATGGTACTAAACCCCTGCACGCTTTCCGGTCATAGGGAAAATTGCATTTCCACTTAAACACAAAATTTTTGTGCTTTTCTCTGATTTAATATTGCTTGCCCTTTTGTCAAAAGAAAGTTATAACAAATTTAAAGTCTTTTAATTATAGGCATGCTGTATGAAAACGCGGAAAATCATATTTTTTTATTACAAGATCACATGACCGTTTGAGCCATTTGGGACCCTCCGAATCGCATGCATATATTTAAAAGACTTTAAATTTGTTATAACTTTCTTTTGACAAAAGGGCAAGCAATATTAAATCAGAGAAAAGCACAAAAATTTTGTGTTTAAGTGGAAATGCAATTTTCCCTATGACCGGAAAGCGTGCAGGGGTTTAGTACCATCCCTTTTTTGTTGTCACAGGGTAAATATTCTCTCCTCCAAAAGGCATGCTGTATGAAATCAGAGACCAAAAACTGTCATGAGCTCCCGGTCTATTTTGTTACCTTAATTTTATGAATATTTTCAATTTTGGAGCAAAAAATATATACTTTTGATAAATATATACTAATATAAGCAGTCCAGGTACTTTATATTATAGAATAATGTTTTTATAAACATATAAATAAGGATTAAAAGATATATTTATAGGTTACGTTTTTAAATAATATGAAAATCGAAATATCTTTTCTATTTATTTAATGAAAACTAAGTAATCATTAATATTTTGTTTTAGAATGTATAATGGTGTATGTTTTGAATTAAATGAATGATTTAATATAGTTGTACAATGTAATAAACAAATTTATCACTACAAATTTTAATTACTCGCCGTCAAAATTCCCAGTTCCGACCCTGTTACATGATATGAATGGACTTTCATACGGGTTTTCCAAGATGCAATTTTTACTAGATCTGTGAATACCCTTGAATATTTTTTAATTCTTTGTAATTTTTAATAATATCATCAAAATATTTCAAAAGACAAAATTTAAAGAATGTAACTTAGCTCTATTATTATATTATACAAGAGGAATTTCTTACGGAATTTAATTATTAAACAAATATTTAATAGACTGCTTCTTTTATTAATTATTACTTTATTAATTTTGATTTTTCTGATTATTTTTGTTTTTTCTGAGTTTTGGAAGAAATGATCTTAGAATTGGCATACATCTAGCCCAAAGACTTATATATAATATTCAAAATTGCATTGTTTCGAATAATAGAAAAATAATGTGATTCAAAGCTAATATAAAAATTTGTAAAATGTTCGAATCAGGATTGAGCGTATGAAATAGGGGCCTCCATTAAAAATTGGGTAGTTCAAAATAATTTTTATCTTTGTTTAAGATACAAACTCACAGTCACAGTTTAACAAGAATTACTAACAAAAATCATATTCATATAAATCTTTTTCTGTCCTGGAGCATTCATTGTTCATGTGGCCACATATTGCACATTAGGCATCGAACCCAAAGCTCCTTTGATCCTGTAAAAAACAACCATCACAAAACATGCAAGCAGCATCTTCATGATCCGGACTTTGTTGCTCTACTTCATCAACGTCCATGTCGTCGTCAGCTGGAAAAAATTGTAGAATATGCCCTGACCCATATTTAGACCTCGCGGGGAGTCTATATTTCCAACATTACACATGGAAATCTAAATTAATGTTTGACTTTTTTGAGATTAAGTGAGGCTACTGCCTCCTAGTAACACAATATACCTCGGTCACAATACAACAGCTCCAAGTATAAATCACAAGCAGATCGAATAAAAATCTTGCTCATTCTTATAACAACAACTTACCTTAATAAAATAATCAAAATTAAGCAAACACATTTACTGTAATTCGTTTTTAACGGAACAAGCACTCAACTGCATTAAATTTGTAAAATTGTTGAGCGAAAGGTAGATGTGTTTTAAGCTATTGCCGAAAGATGATGTTAGCTATATTATAGTCGGATTGCTGATAGGTGACTGTTCGTTGCTACAAGTATCGATATACAATACTATATGTTTTCTCTGTCTATATCATTATAATTATTTGCATTCCCATAGTAACGTATAGTGACGCAAGTTGACAACTAACCTTCCAAATTATTTTAATAAAAAACAAAGCATTAGAAAGAAACGGCATGATTCGTGGATATCTTTACTAATTAGAGCACGAAAATAAATTCACAGCAGCACTCAAACAAACAAAATTATTAATTTTAAGGTAATAATTATAAATAAAGGTAATTTTATTCATACGTAAATTTTGGATTATAATTTGTTGTTTAATTAAATTAAATTTGTATGTTTCCCCTAAGTACAAAGTAATAAAATATTAAGTAAAAATATATTTATTCATATAATATTGCTACAAGTTGTATTTAAATGATTATTTTTATTTTTAAAAAAATAGTCACTGTAATGCATGATATCGTCGTCATCTGAACTATCGCTGTCATTTCTTGTGTTTATTATTATTGGATTAACATCGTCAACAATCCTTTCCCTTTCCCACCATTCATTTACTAAATTTTCGATTTTTTTAACAAATTTTACCCAAGTTTCACAACTAATTTGATTACAGGCTACTTGCCCAATTTTCAAAACTTCGTTATCACTATATCCGTTTTGACCAATATGTCTATCATAATAATTTTTTGTTATACCCCAAATTAGTTCAATGGGGTCAAACTGGCAGTGATAAGGAGGTAATCTTAGTACTTCATGACCATACGTTTGTGCCAATGTATCAATAAAATAAACTGGTTCAGATTTTTCTTTCTTAACAACTTTTAAAAGATCACATTTTAAGTCCTTTTTTGAAACTTTGTGAAATTAAAGTTTGTGAATTTAATAATTGGCCGCAAGCCATATTTTAATTCATATTTATTACCAGACACTGACAGCTAAGACAAATAACAAAAAACATTTTTAAAATCGCTGAAAAATGGTAACTAGATTATTATATGAATGCACTACTTGATACATACATGTAAGAGTCACCTATTAGCAATCCGACTATAGTAGATTTTCTTTGAGAGCCCACATAGGATCTTCTCTTCTATTAAAAATCATGCAAGTAACATAAGGAAAATGTTATTTATAAATTAAATTACTACAATAAAGCAATAAATATCAATTATTTCGATTTATTGATAAAATTTACAACCATATCAGCTAATGACTTATAAATCTTTGATTGTCTGTGTTCAGGATGTTGAACAACAATTGGTACACCTTTTTCACAACAATCTGTTATATCATTTTCTAAAGGTATTCTATTTAATATAGGTATATTAATTTCTTGTGCTAACTCGTCTGTCTTCGAACCAAATAAAGGTATTTTATTTGCACAATTAGGGCAGTCAATATGACTCATATTTTCTAAAATTCCTATTATAGGAACTTTTAATTTCTGAAACATAACTGCTCCTCGTTTCGCTACTTCTAATGCTGCATTCTGCGGTGTGGTCACAAGAATAACACCTGAAATTAAAAAAGAATTATTAGTTAGCAAAAATTAAGATTCGATCAAATTTTATTTTAAATAGTAACTTACCATTGATTGGTAAATTTTGTACCAGTGACAAATGTGTATCACCAGTCCCAGGGGGCGTATCTATAATAAGATAATCAACTGGGCCCCAACTGACTCCCCTCGTTAGTTTTTCCAGAGCCTGCATTACCATCAACCCTCTCCAAATAACCGGTGAACCTTTCTCTACAAGGAAGCCCATCGACATACTGGATTAATAATAATATATTAATTAACCCACTAGGATCGTACCATTTAAAAGTAATACCATTTAACTCCATAGTTTGTGAGCGGAATCATGAGTTTGTTGTCGTCTACCAGTGGAGACTCGTCTAAATTCATCATCAGAGGCAGTGATGGTCCAAATATATCTGCATCTAGGAGGCCTATACTTTTATTTGGATAAACCGATTTCAATGCCACTGCTAAGTTAACTGCAAAATAATTTATTATAGTCCATTTCAAATAACCTCAGTGTGTAAGGAAATGTTTGACTAGGCTTCTGATTGGTTTAGCGAGTAGGCATGTTTCCAAGTAAACAAATATACTTTGTGTCAATATTAACTATCATTATATATTAGCGGGGGTACCCGTGTTTCGCTACAACGCTCACAACGTTAGAATTAAATATATAAAACGATAGGTATTGAGAAGTGACATTACCGTTGGCGGCGCTGTAATTCATGGCAAAATGGCTGAATTGTCTAGTATTCAGCTGTCAATATGCTAACAGGGAACAGGTTAATTTAAGCACAGTACATTTTTATTTCATGAAAATGTATCTATCGACGTTCTAACAAAAAATCAACACCAGAACATATGTAATAATTTCAAACAGTACTACAGTCGCGTAGTACAATATTTGACCACCAGACTGCGTATCCGAGCGTGTCAGTTCTCAATAGTAATTTTAACTACAGTTAGGCAGTGAAGAAGAAACAACTAACCAGCAGTGCCATCTGTTGACAATTTCCATAACTCTCAACATAATTTTTAGGTAAATTATTGTTATAGGGCAGTCGGCGAATCAGTGCAGTGGCGTCACTGGAAACATCACATGTTTTTGTGGCCTCATATTTAGTACGTCTACATAGCATCCATTTAATGAATGTAATATTCGTACGCTGTCACTTGTATCGTAATGAAATGAAAAGATAAGAATAAGAACAAAATAGAAACAAATAAACTATTCTAATAGGCTAAGTAGTCCTAAAGAGGGCTGATATGATCCAAAAATATGATAAAAGAAAAGAAAATAGAAATACGTTGAATTTAACCTAAAAAGCTATGCACTATGCAAAATATCAAATGGAAATCTATAAGTAAATTTATAACTAAACAAAAAACTGCTAAATAAACAACAAACTAAATAAAAAAGGTTTTTAGAAATTATAAGTTAGATATGTGAATACAAGTATCAAAACACATCAGAGCGTATTATAAAATGTCAAATGTAAACATCGTTTTATTTAGCGATACCAATACAAATGTCCCTATATTAAATAAACACTTTTAAAATTTGTAAATCTTCAAAATGACTATCGAACACAAACAAAATATGACTTCAAAAGGTATGTTTTAGTAAAATAAAAGAGTGAAGAACAATATTAGTCTATAATTCACATGCAAAAAAAAAACGATATAGTTATTTTTTCGCTACTCTGTTTGTTATTGAAATTATGACGCAAAATGACCAACTGCGATGATTAAACGACTGACTTATAATAATGAGATGGTTTTTTTGTATTTGTGTCTTTTGTATTTTGTATCTGAAACCGTACATACGGAACCAGGTATCTGTATCCAGAACCGGAACTGAAAACCGGATATCTGAAACTGGGTTACTTGAAACTTATGTACCCGGTTTTACCTGAAACCCAGATCTACGTACCCGAAAAACTAGTTTCGGTTCCCAGCACAAATAATTTACTTAATTTCTAGACTACGATATGATATACGGTATAATTGATTTAGCTTTTGGACTACGGTTTATTGTATAGTATTGATTACGTTATTTGACTCGACTTGTGGGCTGCTCCAAATTTTTATAGCCATTTGAATCCTTTACCTGCAGTGGTGCTTTTTCCAACACCTCCTTTTCCCGAAGCAATTAAAACAATATTTTGAACTCCTACGATGGGCTTAACTTTTGGCAACCCTCGAGCCATCATTTCTGCTCTACGCTTTTCTAAATTTGTTTTACTATCTTGGAAAACAAACGCTGAAGAATAAATCTAAAACAAATGAAACCACAAAATATTTCAACCTAACCTAATTTAAAAAATATAAATTTAAAAGTAGACAGAAAAAACATACATTTTTAGAAAATATGATACTATCTATTAAACTAAATATTTTTTTATTGCGTGACAACATTTTAAAAATTAAATTTCTTCACCGCCAAATGAAAATCAATTTTGACATACAGTTTTCTTATTTATCAACTTCGATAATTTTCGATCAAATTCGTGTATTTACGTAATATTATGCGAAGCTTTTCCCGCGTAATTGAAGAATAAACTCATCAGAGGTTTTTGCCATGAAGATACATTTATATAAAAATGGATAGATTTTTAAGACTGGAAAAAATTGGAGAAGGAACTTATGGTGTGGTGTATAAAGCTAAAGATAAAATAAGTGGCAAATATGTAGCTCTTAAAAAAATAAGAATAGAAACGTAAGTAACATTTTCAATTCATATTTTTAAACTTAATTACTTAATTGAGGGCAGTGTTTGTATTTTATATTTAATTTACAACCCTTAATTATCTGAAAACAATACAGAAAATACCCTCTTACATTTATTAAAATAAATTAATTTCAAAAAGTGTTTAATGGGTGTAAATAATAATTTGTACGTGTTAGAACGGTTTTTATAATATTTTAATAATTAATTTAATAAACAAATGGGGAAACAATTGATCAATTAACCGATTTTTTTCTTAAATGTGCTAAATTGATTATATGTTCAAAGACCTAACCTCCTCTAAAAATATATTCTGTTGCTGTATTACCAACATGGCATTACTAAAAGAAAACAAAAAAGCGTTTCATAAGTCATACAATGTTTTTGTGTTATTTATTGTGAAAATTACAGTTTTCTGAGTTAAAATTGTGCTAGATTGTATTTATTTTCATATAGAACGAATGAATAACGATCTGAATCTTTATTATCTGAATTTGCGTTATTTGAATTTGTGTTTATAACTAATTGGTGTCTAATTTTCACATTTATTATAAGGAAATATAATAATGAAAAGTTTTGAAGTACGCTGTATCATGTGGAACCTACGTAGAAGTGATATCGTAGCACCACATGATTCAGCTTATTTTATTACTTATCGAAGCTACTGTAAATGTCTCGCAAGGAAATAAACACAGGTAATATTTTTTTATTTGTTCCTCAACTTTGAATCTACATGTGTAGGAGTTATTAACATAGAGAATTGTAGTATGTAGTTGATGTAAAATAAAAGAAATTATTGTGTATCAAGTGTTTTATTATAAAAACTAGCTGAGATTCCTGTACTTTGTTCGAGATTAAGACAAATCTATTATAGGTAATCGCTTAAGACCTCTACAAATATTTATTTTATTAAAAATGTATTAAACAAACAAGTTACTTATTTATCCTAAACAACTTTTGATATACACATCTTATCCGTTATATAAATAACACGTGAGATTTTTTAATTAGCGCACTCCAAAATCCACCACATATTCATCGTATTAAAAATTAAATTGAACAGACTAATCTTTTTTTTTTTCATTCTATACTTTTATGATATATATTTTTGTTAAAAAGTAAATCAGTAAGATATTTCAAGATTTTAATTTTCGTCGTTCCCATATAATGCCTTTTAGTCAATAAGTGAATAATAATACAAATTTTTCTTCTCATTTTCGTTGTTCTGCTATTAAGCCCTATAGGCTATTCCAAACCTTTAAACGAAATCAAATGAAATTTTAATTTTCTTAAGTTGTCGCAAGCTAATTTTTTTCATGTTTGAAGTTGGCTTTTGCTAAACAAAATGATAAAAGCTTCAATCAAACGTTAACGGTTACTAGAATACAAAATCTAGTTCCTCTTAAACCAAAAAAATAGGCAGAAGTTCTGTTTACTTGCCTTTTGTAAAGTTTTTATTATTGAAAGCAAGTTATAACATAAAATTTAAAAGTTGCTTGATACTACATGATCTATATTGGAGAAGAAAAATGTAAATGGATCATCCTATAAATTTTTACATATTTTGAAAGGTATACAATCATGCCACAACTGTTATTTTTATGTAAAATAAAGGCTCAAAGAGAAAATTGTGAATTAAAAAAAAATCACAACTCCAAAATGGTTAGAATTGAGAACTGACACACTCGGATACTCAGTCTGGTGGTCAAATATTGTACTAGGCGCTCTAGTACTGTTTGAACTTATTACATATGTTATAGTGTTGAATTTTTGTTAGAATGTCGATAGAGTTGTGAAAAACTATAAAAGTAGAACAAATTGTAATGTTTTTGGCTGTCATTCAAGACAGGACAAAGATAGGCATCTTAGTTTTTTTCTTTTCTTAAGAAAAATTGAGGAAAAGTTAATATTAAGTCCAGATTGGAAAAGATTTAGTTATGGACAGGAGGAAGGCATGGGAATATATTTAGAGTTAAAAAGTAACTGATACTATGTTTGTTCATTACATTTGTCGCAGAAAAACAAAACTGCACTAATATGTTTGCACCTGCAAGTTGCATATTTAACTTTAATCTGCTTTTGTCCAACTAACACTAATTTTATTTCATGAGGCAATGAACATAATGCACTTGTTGGCAAACAGAATCCATATATTGTAAATTCAGACGACCGACACTCAGATGTACCACATAAAATTACGTGCCCGGCATTTAACACCTGCTCAACTACAAATTACACTTCAATAAATCTACTGAAATTAAACTTTAAATACTGTAATTTGATGCCCACTTTCTGTTATACACCTCGATACATGTGTAGCGCTTAAAAATTAAAAAATAAAGTGCAACTCCAGCTAGTACCTAATATATTTCACATTACGTTACACCAAAAAATGTCTAGCATTTTAATAACCGTTGTTAAAAAATATTATTTAAATAATAATTAATGTGTTGTGTGTATATAGTGACACTGAAGGGGTTCCATCGACAGCTATTAGAGAGATATCGTTATTAAAAAGTCTGAATCATCCGGCTGTGGTACAACTACTGGATATCATAAGCGTAAATAAGAAAATATACCTAGTTTTTGAATTTTTAAACATGGATCTCAGTGAATTTTTTGAACGTTCCAAGCTAAGAATGGAAGATGCTTTAATTAAAGTAAGTTTTATAATCTTAACTCTATATACGTGCCAATTTTCAACTCTAGGGTCAGCTGATTGGTCACAATTTCACCTCTACAGACAGACATGAGTGGTGTTATAATAGTTTCTATAGTCCGTTCAACTGGTAAAATGCTGTAATGCTTTTATGGAAAGTGAGTCAAATATGTTAGTGAATTATAAAATTTGCGGCATTTTGTATACATACTTTTGCTGTTAATTTATTAAAATTAAATGGATAAAGTATCAGAAAAAATGAATCACTATTTGTACCGCGTTTTCACAGATCAACGTGTTTTACAGCCGGCAATGGTGTCAAGAAAGAATGGGATAGGGTTATTGGGAAATCTATTACAGAGTATGAAAAAGAACTATTCCATTTTACCTGTACTGCATTCAAACATTTGAATAGTTATTCATATAGGTTATACATGTGAAATTCTAAAAAGGAGGTATAGGCTATTCCAAACGTTTAGGGCGAACTAAGCTCTTCTTTTATGGTTTGACGTAGGCTTTTATTTTATTTTATTATGATCGGAGCACAGACGGGACTGACCCAGTAAAGTCCACATAAACTGACCACATTTATAATTTACATTGTTTACAAGTTATTACAAAATTATATTTACTTTTTTACTAGATTAAATAGAAGAAGATTGAGGATCACTTATTGTATGCAATTTATTAATACATAATTTCCGGAATTTTTGTTTTGAACAATTGAAAATATCTATATGAGAAAAAAAGAGATTATACGTTGTGGAAAGTCTAATGATGGGCGAGTTAGTGAATGAATTTGTGTTTGAACTGGTTTGATGGAATAGGTTAGTACTTGTGGTATTGTATACAGGGATTCGAAACTCGATAAGATGTAGGATTTCGCTAGAAGAAGTTGTGTTATTAACTATTCGGTAAAGCATCAACATGTCAAATAATATACGACGTTTCTGAAGCGGTAGAATATTTATTGCGAGACAGGAATCGTAGTAGTTATCATATTGGACATTACGTTTAAAGCAGAAATACTTTATGGCTTTTTTCTGAATTTTTTCAATTTTCAAAATGTATTTGTCGTACGAACTATTCCAGATAACGGATGAATAGTTTAAGATACTAGAGACGTACGCAAAGTAAAGATTTTTAAAAGTGTTTATAGAATTAAAACCACTACTTCCTAAACAAAATTATCAAAAGCCTCACTTAATCTGTAAAAGTAACAAAAATTGGAAATCTAGTTTCGCCTAAACCAAAGAAACAGACTTTACATTATTGTATAAGCACTGTAATTTCAATATAAAATAATTTGATCATCTCAAGTTCAAATTTCAATTAATTCACATTATTTACAATAGTCCACTAAAGTTTTAAGGTCAACAACCTAAAAAAAAATTTGTTAAATAAACAAAATGTAAAAATGATGAGTCAACATTTAATAGAAAAATATGCATTAGTAATAATTTAAAATTAATAAGGATATTTAAAAAAGAAAACCAAAAAGTTCATATTTTTTTATATTTATTGTTAATAATTATTACCTTAAATATAAAAACTAAACTCGCATACAAAGAAGAAATATTTTTTTAAGGGACACTTTTATTACCCCCCCCCCCCCTATCTTTGGAATGTATCGTGCCTATTTAGTTCCATTAATCCCCAGTTTGATATGCTCTCTAGGATCCTGAAGTGAGGGATGCTTATCAACACCTTCACAAATCCATTATAACAACTATTATATTTTCCTTGCAACTGCATGCAAATTTTTTATATATATATATTTGTTTTCAGAGTTTTATGAAACAATTATTAGAAGGTTTAGCGTACTGTCACACACACAGTATATTACATAGAGACTTAAAACCACAAAATTTACTAATAGATCGCGAGGGTCATATTAAGTTAGCAGATTTTGGTTTAGCAAGAGCTTTTACAATACCATTAAGAACGTACACACATGAAGTTGTTACATTATGGTACAGAGCACCAGAACTCTTGTTAGGAAGCAAATTTTACACCATGGCCATTGATATTTGGAGTTTAGGATGTATATTCGCAGAAATGGTAAGCTTTTATTCAGATTTATACTTATGGGAGATTGGTGTACCTTGGTTCTTATGAAATTAAAATGCCTCATTGATTCTAAAAATGATAGCATCTAATAACTTACGTAATTTATCACCAGAGTGCAACATGTATAATATAATGTTATTCAGTGTAACAGTAATATTAATACTTACTAATAATGGCTCCGAGTAAATTTTGCAGTAACAGCATCGAGTTATATCGAGTTGACAAACTCAGAATTCAAAAAATTCAAAACTACTGTGTAAGATTTGTACTGTCACTTCGTAGTAGAACTCCGACGTCCAAAGGGTTGAGTTCATTAAATTGGCTAACTATGGAACAGTGTCGAAATTTACACTTTGCCTCGTTTATTCATAAATTAGTAATCAATCAAACGCCTACCTACTTAAGCTGCAAACTAGTTTCGAGAACTTCCCTTCATAGCCTTACTCTTAGGGACTTCTATAGCCTAGAAGTTCCAGCCCACAAAAGTTCATTTTTCGAGCGTTCCTTTTCCTATTGCGCCCCATCTATGTATAATCAAATACCCAAGTGCCTAAAATCTCTCTCTGTGCAATCTTTCAAAGTAAAATATAAAACATGGTTGCAGACAAAAAATCACACCAAGTAATCCTGTTTCGCGAATATACTTTTTATTCTCCCAGGTCATATATTTTCACCCGCACGTCTACTGAATTTCGCTGAATTAAAGTTCGCTAAACTTCTTATGCTAATTTATATAAAATGTAAAAATGTAATTTATATATAAAAATTGTATTATTGTATTTACACGATGAAAAAGGTTAAGTTGGAAGACCAGCCCTGGCTGAAACTTCGCCTACAATAAAGTTTATTATTATTATTATTATTATTATATATGTCTATAAATATATATATATATTTTTTATTTTCTTTATTTTACATCTTATTTGTGTAACGAGACTAATCGCCAATGCCATGGGGCGAGCTCATACACCTTATTCTCCTCCGAATAATATCACCAACTGGGTATTGAAAGCAACCTCCCAATTCAGACTGTTGTAACTAGTCATAACTGCGCGATTTAACGAACTCGGCCACTCTGTTGGCTATATTTTATTTACTATAGGCCAGTCGGTCAGTCAACGCACTTCGTCATTTTGCGTCATAACTTCAATGACAAACTTAGTGGCGCAAAAATGACTAAATTGTTTTTTTTTTTTCATTTGTATTATTGACTAATATTGTTCTTCACTCTTTTATTTTACTGAAACATACCTATTCAAGTCATATTTCGTTTGTGTTCGATAGTAATTTTGAAGATTTACAAATTTTAATTTTTTTATTTAATATAGGGACATTTGTTTTGGTATCGCTAAATTTTATTTTGTTTACATTTGACGACATTTTATAATACGTTCTGATTTGTTTTGGCACTTGTGTTCACATATATCTATCTTATAGGAATTTCAAAAAACCTTTTTTATGTATTTTTGTTCAAGCGGATTATAATGCTAACATTACATTGTTCAATACATTCGGTAGAAATGATACATTTTTTTACTAGTAACAAAATGTGAACATTTTTATACTAGTAAATAGTTCATATAGTTATCAACAGATGGCACTGATGGCAGCAGTCGCCATAAACAAAACATCGGTCAATTTAATATGTTTGTAGTGAATTCAGAAATTAGTTACGTTATTAGTGAGTTACTTTATTATTATTCTGTGATCATTCTGTGATTAGTTACAAAATACACAATATAAAGATTAAAAAATGTCTCAACCAATTCAATGTACACTGCCGGAATTAGCAGCAATAGCATCTGAAACTATAAAGTTATAAGTATTTATGGTTGAAAATTTTTAATAACTACGCTTGAAGAAAAAAATAGTATATGTCACTCGGAGTAGAACGCCTTTTTTGTGCTTCGCTCAATATGCAATCCTCGGCTGCGCCTCGGCAGCAACATTTGAGCTCAGCACAAAAAAGAGCGCGTTCTACTCCTAGTAACATAATATACTATTATTTAGCAGTTCTGTGTTTAGTTATATATTTTCTTATAGATTTTTATTTGATATTGTGTGTAGTGCATAGCTCTTTATGTTAAATTCAACTTATTTCTATTTTATTTTCACATCAGACCTTTTTATGACTATTTTGCCTGTTAGAATAGTTTATTTGTTTTTATTCTGTTCTTATTGTTATATTTTCATTTTATTTCGATACAAGTGACAGCGTACGAACATTACATTCGTTAAATGGATGCCATGTAAACAAAAAAATGTGACGTTTCAAGTGACGCAACTGCACTGACTGGCCGATTAACCTAAGCTAAGTTTGTGATTTAGCGGTCAATTTCTCTACATGTGAAAAACTGTACCTTCTGACAAATAAGTGTTTGTTCTTGATGACTGTTCCAACTTTATAATATGGGACTGTTAATATTTCACAGTGTATGTATTTCATTTGTGTAATTTTACAAATAAATTAATTGCCCTTACTTAATAAAATACTTTCGTATATGTATGTTAAATTAATTTTATTTATTGTTTTAGGTAAATAGAAAACCTCTATTCCATGGAGACTCTGAAATAGATCAAATTTTTAGAATATTTCGTGTAATGGGTACCCCTAATGAAGAAATGTGGCCCGGTGTATCTGAACTACCAGATTTTAAAGCAATTTTTCCAAAATGGGAACCACAAAAAATAGAAGACGTATTAGATTTTAATAATGATGAGGCTTATCATTTATTTTATGTAAGTTAGCTTATTAACTGTCTTGATAATATTAAAAATAAATCTATTAAATTTATTTATCGTCATTATTATCTATATATTTCTAGAAATTAGTAGCGTATGATCCAAGAAGAAGAATAACTGCAAAAGAAGCCTTAAGTAGTCCTTATCTGGAAGGTGCACGACTGATAGAACCTGATGCATCCTATTTCGCCAAGTCTTCCTCACCTTAAATTTTATTTATTTAAAGATTATTTAATTTTATATTACAATTTTCTATATTAAATGGTTTTAAACTAGCTGAATAAGTAGCGTTGTTATAATTTTATAAAAAAACAAAAAAAAATGCTTGAGTACATAACATTTTATGTACTTAACATAAATTTAAAGAAAAACGTGTACTGAACACATTTAATCATAACATTGTCAATATTCTTTTAGATTTATATCAAAAGAAATAGAATTATTTTTAATGATATATAGGCTAAATTAATTCAGAATTATGAAATTTATTTAAGATAAGTTTTATTTAACTATCAAGAAATAAGTATTCTGTTTGAAATTTTTTGTGATTATAAAATTCTTCGACAGAATTTAGTTTTGAGTTTTCATTTTGAACCCACCAGTCTTTCGAATAATTTTAAATCAGTCGATAGTATGTGGAAAAGTCCGAAACATGGTAGTTTCGGTGGTTTAGAATTAATGTAAATCATTTTCTTACTGTGAAAATTTAATTTATACTTTAAAGATACTATTTTCAAAAAACTTTTATTACTGAGAACTGTCACGCTCGAATACGGGGGCCAAATTATTGTACTAAATACTGCAGTATAGTTTAAACTTATTTTAGTCCTGAATTTTTGTTAGAATGTCGACAGAAGTTGTGTAAAACCATAAAAAAGCCTTATCACACTAGAGTTATTATTCAAGTCTAAACTTGGAAAATTAAAGTCTTTGCATTCGAATCGAAGTCTTGTGCGTGTGATAGTATGAAGAAAAAACCTAGGTTTTGAAGACCAGGCAAATGAAACAGGATACAATTTCTCGGTTTTTTTACCCAGGTCTTACAGCTGACGCGTCTTTGTCTTTTGTTTATGTTAAAATATAACTGTCAACTGTCATAATTTCACGATGTGTGTATGGGTAAACAAACAATTTCCAAGTCTTAACTAATATTCAAATACCGTGTGATATGTCAAGACCTGAAGACTTGGATCCTGTAAAAAAACCTACAAAAATAAGACTTGGATAGCGTTCTAGTGTGATAAGGCCTAAAGTAGAACAAATTGTAGTGTTTTTGGCTGTCATTTAAGAAAGGACAAAAATAGGCATCTTAGTTTTTTACTTTTCTTAAGAAAAATGGAGGGAAAGTTAATATTAAGTCCAGATTGGAAAAGATTTGGTTATGGACAAGAGGAAGGCATGGGATTCTAAGATAAATGGAGGGAAATTTAATATTAAGTCCAAATTTTCGCGAGATGATTCTGTTATACAACTTGACACAAGTGTAGCGTTTAAAAATTAAAAAATGTCGCAACATTCACTCCCATTTTAATCAAATAAAAACATATTGTGCTTAAATTAACCTGTTCGCTTTATGTAAATTAACAGACAAGTAGTACTGTCGTCAATCATATTTCCTTAGATCGCAGCGCTGCCGTCGTTATTGTCACTTTTCTATTGAGAACTGACACGCTCGAATACGCTGTCTGGTGGTCAAATATTGTACTAGGCACTCTAGTACTGTTGGAACTTATTATGTATGTTTTAGTGTAGAATTTTTGTTAGAATTTCGAAGTTGTTAAAACTATAAAAGTAGAATATATTGTAGTGTTTTTGGCCGTCGTTCAAGACAGGACAATGCATATTGACAGCTGAGTACTAGCACCAACAGCCATATTGTCTTGGTTCACAGCGCCGCCATCGGTAATGTCACTTTTCAATAACAACATGCCTAAAATAAATAAAAGGAAACAAAGCGCTAGGCGGCAGCACTATATGGTCCATTGAGTTAACAAATCCTTACATCTGTGACTTGATGTTTTGCGTACACAACTATTAGTCCTTCTGTCTCGCAGAGTAACATCTATCATACATCCCCCCATTGCTCTTTGCGTGACTTATAAGTTTCTCACTATGCTTTTATTTATTGTCCATGTCTCAGTATCGTATGTAAGCACTGTTAGTATATACTGATCAAACTGCTTTTAAGGTGTTAGGCATTTCTGAATAGAAAATAAGTTTAATTTTGTTAAGGCCCGGTCCTTCCACCTTCAAGTAAACCTCTAGGTAACTATCTGATAGATAAGGATATCTGGAACTTCATCTGCTGAATAAATGTCAATACCAATCAGTAAATTCAATACGTCAGTCTTATTATCCGTTAAATTTGTATTGAAAGACGGGATGACATTTTTATTAAGCACAGAAAGTATCACATAACCTTATCTGTCAGATAGTTACCTAGAAGTTTACCTGAAGGTGGAAAGACTGGGTTTAAATGCAGCCCAACACAGTGATACGCGTCTTTTTAAGTCTGCCTGAAGTTTTTCTTTAGTGACACGTATATCCTGTTAAAAGAATTATTATATATTATTTATATTAAAATTTGAAATGTTATTATTCAAATTAAAATTAAATTATTAATAAATTATACACTAATGAAACTGAAACGATAAAATATAACTATTTATTTTTAATACAAAAGTAAAATTATGTAATGAAAATAATTTTAAATAAAATTTATATTTTTCAATGTATTAAAATTTATTTTTATTACCTAGATATAACAAGTATGAAATATAGGCTATACCAGCGTTTCCCAAAGTGTGGGTCGCGACCCAGCACCGGGCCGCAGAAAAATTTTGCCGGGTCGCGAAAAAAAATTTTAAAACGCAAAAAAGATTTTTTTTGTACATATTATTTTTTTTACGTCAGTTAATCACTAGAATAGTGTGTACTTGTGCTCTTTATTACTATACTATATTCTTTATTACTATACTATACTCTTTATTACTATTTATTACTTTTTATTACTATAAAGCTACTGCTTTAAAATAAAATTTGTTTTGTAAATAAATGTTTTTTTTTTTTCATAAGGTGGGTCGCGAAAAATTTTAAAACCTCGTACCGGGTCGCGGTCAAAAAAGTTTGGGAACCACTGGGCTATACCAAACGTTTAGGCGGAACTAGATTTTGCAATCTAATCACTTTCATCGTTGGAATCGTGCTTTTTGGCCGTTTTGTTTAAGCTTTGTAAATCATACTTACAATAAACATTTTTTAGTTAAGGTTAATATCATTTTAAAATGTCATTTTCTTTATATTTTGATTTTTTGTGTCATTCTTAACACAAATTTCCCATTTATTTATTTTTTTGTCATCAAAATATGTATTTTTTTTTTTTTTTAATTTTTGACATGTAAATCGTTTCCATGATTTCACTGTTGGAATTTTAAATTTTCATATACCAAACGTGAAAAATTAAATAACCCAAGTAAGATCCCTTCTCGTAACAACCTAAAAGAACGAAATTCCCATTTAGTTCCGCCTAAACGTTTGGAATTGCCTGTACCAGTTTAACACAAGAGAGTGTTTAACGTATTTAAACCAGTGGCGAAGGGAGACCTCCGCTGGACTTGCTCTCCCATAAAAAAAAAAAAAATAATAAAAAAAATTTAAGTAAATCTTCAAAAATACATACAAATTATATTCTATACAAATTTTTGTCCAAGACTTGGTTTATTAGTTACGAATTTTTTTAAATTTTCAAGTTTAATAACTTCCGTTTCCGGATCTTCATAAGAAAACAATAGGATTGTTTCCAATTATTAGGATTTTTTTTAGAACCAGAATGAACTCTAAAATATACCGTTCTTGAGTTATCGTGTATTGCGTATACACGATAAAAAATCTTAAAATCGACACGAGTAAACTCCCATTTCTAGTCAACCGATCTTCATAAAAAACAATAGGGTTCTTCCCATTTACTAGGAGAATTTTTTAGTACCAGAACGAATTCTCTAAGTTGAACCGTTCTTGAGTTATCGTGTATACACACACACATACGGACGGCACTTCGAAAATATGTTTTTTGGATTCCCTGGACCTTGAAACGTGGTCATTAGTCAAAATCTCATCAAAAATTTGCAATACTTGCCCCTTATATATTAAGGTCGGGCAAGTAAAAATTTCGGGATCACCACAATCTTTGTGTTAGAGTTGCGTTCAGAGCTGTTAAATTAGTAGACTATATACTATGGCTTGTGCACTGTTGATTATCACTAACAAGTTTATCATATGGTAACGCGAGCAACCGTTCAGAGCTTTAAATTTAATACGCTATACAGTACCTAGACAAAATATTATAACCAGTTTATTAAAAAAACTGTTTATTAAAAATGCCGACATATAATCATATGCTACTTTATTTATTTCTTTAACATATCGTGTATTTATTAAAAGATAAGCTATTTTAAACATCTTCAACTCTGAATTTTTATTCTGAGACTGATTTGCAAGAACAAAAAGTACCGATTTTGTCCTGGCCAGGTAATTCGCCGGATATCAATCCTATCGAATATGTTTGGAACCTCCTGAAAAGACTTGTTTATGATTTAAATAATACTAATAAACAAGTTTTAATAGATAATATTATAAAAGTATGACATGGCTGTCCATAAATTGAAAATTGTTAGGCATGTATTGAGAGTATGCCTCGAAGAATTGGGGCAGTAATAAAAGCAAAGGGGGACAACACAAAATATTAAAACACATTTTATAAATGTACTAAAATAATTTGAAATAATAAAATACAAAATAAAAATAAAATTGGTGTATTACTATTTTGTTGATTTTGTGTAAAACAATGAATTTTTAAAAAATAATAAGTGGTTATAATATTTTGTCTAGGTACTGTACGTTGTCGATATTTTTCCTAACTTTTTAGTTACTTCTTTTAATGAGACGGACATGTAAACACATTGGCTGTCTCAGTCTACATCGTAGAGAACGTTTACATTATATGCCTTTACATAACTTAACTAAATGTCATCGCCGATTACAACAAATATCGCCCAAAATTATAAAGACGAACAGTAAATATGATCAATTTAGGTAATTAGTTTAGGTTTAGTTAGTAAAAATCTAGGACAGCAGGTTTAGGAAAACAATATTAGATAATAAACATTTAACGAAGCCGCAGTAGTTGGTTTAAAGACACATAGATGGCGCACTATCCGTAACACACTAATTTCCTTAGCTATAAAAGCTGCCTTGAAAGTTAAAACTATCTTCTAAACTTATCCACAACGCACAATGAACAGACTAATTTAACGAGCTCTGAACGCAGCTAAAGTGTTATAAAAACTACAAGGAATTTAATAAAAATGCATTTTACTCAAATATTTAATTCAACAACCCATATTTTAAAAATAACAAAAATTAGTATATATTGGCTTGTTAATTTTACTACACAATTTGAGGAATATTTTAGAAAAAATATTTAAATAGATGACCTTTTTAATATGGCTATAAAATACTTCTTATATTAAATATAATTCTTTGCAGCGTTCCAACACCTTCTTTAAAAATAATCCAAACTTAACACTCAGTGGGTAGACCACAATGAAATGGAAATCGTTTAACATGAAAACATGGGGGAAAGAAATATTTTTTCGTGTTAAAAGAAGTAAAAAAAATCAATGTTTTTGATGTAAATAATTAAGTTAAGATAAAAAAATTAAATATAGGCTATTCCAAACGTTTTAGCGGAACTAACTGGAATTTTCATTTTTGTAAGTTGTCATGAGTTCTCCTTTGAAGGTTTGAAGAGGGCTTTTGCTAAACAAAATTATCAAAAGCTTCACTTAAACGGTTAAGTTACTAGAATTTAAAATCTAGTTCCGGTTAAACCAAAGAAACAAGGTATACGTCCTGATTTTTTCATTGTATAGGGGAAACTTCCTAAGCGCCCTGACATCTGGTGGCGATTTGCGGAAGATACGAGAGTGACTTGTTTTGTTCAATGGAGAAATACGACTTTTTTGTTGTTTGTGTTTTATTTTTGTGAATCATAGCAAAAAAAAAATCATTTTGTTGTGTGCCGCAATGTAAACCGTGGATAAAGAAGAATCCCACTTCCAATTCACACATTTCAGGGTTTCGCAGGTATTTAGTATGTGAATGCCGATTATTTGGGATGCCAAAACAAATTTTATGTTAAAATATTTTTTTATGAATTTTAATTCGAATGCCTAATACCATTATTAAGGTTTTTAAATATGTGCAGTATTTATTTTATATAGCAAGGTTCATTAAGATTTTGAAAATTGCGCTTATGGCTTCCAATGCTTGCTTAAATCATAAGCCCCGCCCTCTGATTTCTTATACATTTAAACATAGAATTAAATTATAATTTCAACACTTCCCACAGGTTATTAAATTTACGCTTTTAAAAATTAAATGCAACATTTACCAAAATATAACTAGAATTTTGAGAAAATAATTTAAACAAAATAAAAATGAAAAAAAAAACAGAAAAATTAAAATTGTCAGGAATCGAAGTTTAGTTTGCAAATTACGAAGCGACGACACAACGCACTACGCTACGAGCGCTCAAGACATTCCATCATTTTTCTAAATCGGAAACAATATCAATTGAAAAGACATTTGGAGAGGAAGTGGATCGTTGGTTTCTATGGATCCAAAAACTAAAAATCCAAGCCTATGCTTGAGCGTTTGCTCGTTGCATTTTTTGGAAAGTGATTTTTTACGTCCAAGAAAAGATGGATTAAAGGCACTTACTCGACCCAAAATTTGCCTACATCATCAGTTGATATGTTAAAAGGCCCTTCCACTTTTTCAGGCCCAGATTTCTTACTAATACATTTACCATATTTTTGTTTATATTATATTGGTCGACAGTCAAAAAGAAATAAAAATACAATGAACAACTAAAAATTTCCTTGAAATTTCTTTAGAATAGTACATTATTACATATCTAGTAAATCGTAGATTACCTTCAAATAAAACAAAAAGCATATCTCGGAAAATACAACTCGTGTTCATTTCCACCATGTAAACAAATACACAAGTGACAATTTAATGTCACTTTCGAGTGTTCCAGATTTTGTCGCTTATGGCGCTGCGATCTTAAAAAGTTTCCCCTATTGTACGATATAAATTTACGGATTATTTACTTTTAATAGATTGAATAGCATGCGTAATATTAAATAATAAAAATTATTAAATATGTTATAAAATCTCGCTTTTGAAATGTTTGGCCTTGTTATGCAACTGATCAAAATCAAAGTAAAATATATTTATATATCAAATATTATTTGTTGATTCTGCTGTATTATTTTTTCTAAATTCGTAACCCTTTATGAATTATTTATAAATACAGTGATTTCCTTGCTTGTACAGAGTAGGATCGTCTTAAGCTATTGTAAATCATACTTACATTAAATATTCTAGGTTAGGGTGAGCTGTCTTGATAAAATGTCATTTTGATTTTTTGTCAGTCTTAATACAAATTTCTTAAAATACCGTTTTCCTTTTAGCATTTTGATTTTTGAAATGAATGATTTCTACCAACACGAAATAATTGTAAATAATGATTCTTGTGACAACTTAAAAAAACAACACTCCTGTTTAGTTCCGTTTACACCAAAGAAACCGAGTTTAGCATTTTGTTGGAGATATTTTTTCATATTAAACGGTTTCTATTGTATCTATAAGTATAGGCAGACCTTTTTTCTTTACGTCGAGTTATTTATTTAGGACTGTTATGGTAAACGGATAAATACGAAGTTCGATAAAAAAAATACACGAACTAGCGCCGCTTTATGACACCAGTCTGCGTATTTTGTTATCAAACCCCATATACCGAGCGTCTATTTTTTTTATTGAACATAGAAAATACAATGTTAAAATTTTCACTTCTGAAATATCTTTCTTATTATTGACGCAACAGCAAAAATGTTGATGACAAAAATTGTTTATAATAAGAAAATAGAATGGGATGTTCTATTTCAGACATATATTGATATTTTTGAGGATTATCTCTTTTAATAAAGTTAATGTCTTTCAAAATATTCTATAAATCTCATTTAAACCATTTAAATGTGACTTTAACCCGTAGTTGACCAAAATATACACATCCAACCAAGTGGGGTGTAGTATACCCTATGCTTTTCTCATTTAATATCAATTAAAATAAGGTAAAATTTATACAGTTAGATGCTGTCAAACCTAAAGAACAATATTACAAAATATATATATAAAAAATAATAATTATTTAATGCTTTTTTAATAATTTTTTCAATAAAAGTCAAAATCACGCCAATTTCTTTCCTAAATTGCATCATACTTCTTCAAGTTGCGTCTCGTGTTGACTGACAACATTGCATCTCTCTTTCACACCAACACTCACACATACTAATTTAGCTAGCTCTCTGATTGGTCTATGTATTTTGGTGGGGGGAGACAATTTCTTTCTCTCAAGCAAAGCTTGAATTAGTTGCTATTAGATACTTCGTTATTTATTTATAATTCATTCGAAATGCGCTGTTGCCAAATATAATTTAGACATATTTTTTTGTAAATGGTGTTTTTGATTTTTTTGTCGATTAAAAATTAAATTATTGTTAAATATTAACTAATTCATAAATATTGTCAATAGATACATCATTTCCACTATTAATAATACTGGGGTGTGACACACCCCATTTGGTCAAGCTTGGGTTAAGCGTATAAATACTGAAATTTCATTATTCAAGCTTTTGTTTAACACGTTCGCAGACAGTTTTGTACAATGAGATGTACCTAAAATGTCACTTTTTTGGATTTTTGTTTATAATAGGACATTTATTGTGTTTGGTATGTTCCTGATAGGACAGTTTATACTAGTTTTCATATACTTAAATAAAGAATTTATATATATATATATATATATATATATATATATTTGTTTTACCGCTTATGCAAGCCAATTCTATGTACTCAATGGACGGTGTCAAACCAAAATTGACGTTTTCAGACCAGGGGAATGGTCTGAAAACGTTTTTCATGTTTTTTGGAGCTCTTGCAACCTGATTATATAGCAGCGATGACAGAGAAAATTTCACAAATGGTCTGAATACGAGGGTAGATCGTATATTTATATACAAATTTAGTTCACTGATTTGTCGTGAAGAGCGCGCGCCAGTAGTTTTTGTATATAACTTTTTATACAAAAAATGTAAGATTCCGACTTTGTCAGACCAGCACAATTCAGTCGACGTTGTCAAGCCTTAAATCTGGCAACACTGTATAGAATGAGCTAGATAAACATTCCTGTCATGATAATTTTAGTTCATTGTAAGAACTTAAACATTTTCTTTCAATTTGTCTTACAGAAAAACTTTAAACTCAAATTTAGTTTTGGCAGACTCGTAGATACTTGAAAACAAGGCATATAAACGATTTGTATCAAATTTGTTCAAATTAAAATTTTGGTATTTGCGCTATGAAATTCTTCTTTTTTTCTAATTTAGAAATAATTACATTTTTATAGTTTATAGATTTCTTAAAGCGTGCTGAATGTTAGTGCTTCAAATGAGACGTTAAATTTATTTAATATTTTTATTAGAATCCCAAATAAATGTACATTTTAATAAGTTTGAATTTTGTTCATATATTTCACAGAAAATTATTCTAATACGGACATCAATGTCCATAATTTATTCTTAATTCCAAAGAAGAACACAAAAGGTTTCAAATTACAAATAACTCGTTTAAACAATTACTTTTCTTAATTGTAAAAAATAAAAATAATTGTAAAAAACAAAAGTTCCCATTTCATTTTGAGTATTGAACATTTATGTGTACGTTTAAGAGCGTACTGTACCTGGGTTACGCTCAACGGATACGTGCATTTGAAAGGGCCAGAGAATTTGAACCAAATGTTGTCGGATCAATTTGATTTTTTTTTTAATTTGAAGATAAAGATTGGCTCCGTTGGATATAAGAGTTAAAATTTGGTTTTATTTTTAATTTTCAGTTTTACAATGTCCTAAACTTTGTCTAACTTCACATCACTGTTCCTCCGTAAATCAATAACAATTGCAAATTCCATAGCTAGAATCCTATAGATTGTACTTTTATCTTTAAAATGAGCCCTTATTTATGAAAATTAATTAATATTTAGCACCAATTCTTTGGCCCACACCGAAACATTATTTATATGAAATACTGGCATTTACAAGCATCGAGAGATGTATCCATCTGGTAGCGTGGTTTTAAACTAATCTAATCATAGTAGAGGGAGTCTAAAGCTCCGCCTTCGTTTCCTACACATATCTTTGAATTCGGTTGAAATGGGTAACAGAAGATCTTTGGAATAAAATAGTTTGTGACGTCAAATTTACCTGTTTTATTTTAGACTTGCCGTGGTAGAATACAAATTCATATTTACACAAAAAAATGGTCCCAAAAATTAAGTTAAATAATTATGGCCGGCTTCTGAAAGCTTAGTTAACTATAACCAAATGGTCAGAACATGGTTGTTATGGTAACGTATGGGATTGTTATACTGTAATCGAGTTTAACCAAAAGGTTAAATCAACCCCTAAAGGGGTGAATCTATGATTATTAACATAATTTTTTGATGATAAAAAATAAACTATTATTTCTACAAAATTATCTGTAAAATCAGAATTGGTAATAAATATTAATCACTTTTCACATACAACAGCTTATTTTAAAGATAAAATTACAATATAGAGTGGTTAAGTGTTAACATTTGTAATTTTTATTCAATTACTGAGTAACAGTCATGTGAAATTGAAAAAAGTATAGCACTGTAAAATTGAAAATTAAAAATAAATCAAAATACAAATTTAAACTTATTAAAATATTTAATTTATCTACTTTATTTTTTATTAAAATTTATTTACTTATTTACTTATTTACTTATTAAAATTTTGATATTTTCTTTCATATCTTGAAATTAAAAAAAAAATCAAATTGATTCGAATATATTTAATCTATATTTTATGATTCCCAAAAATACAGGTTGATTTATAAATATTAGCACTTTTCCCTCTCCCTGTAAGCTACTTCCACTTTGGTCACTCCCCCAATGACGTAATACGACTTCTCGCCACCGCACCCCGCGTGCAACGATGGACTTTGGAGGTGGCTACATTCGCCTCTTAACTTCAAATTTTAAGATGCCATATCATAGGCTCGAAACCTGGTTTCACTCTGTCATGACATTAAATTACGAGAAAATATATATAGCTCTTGTTTTTTGAATGTCAGGTAAATAAACCCATAGAAAAAAAGCATATCAGACAGACAGAGAGATTTTTTTTTGTGAATTTTGTCTTACATTCACTTGGAACATGTAGAAACGAAAAATGGGTACCAACAAAAAATTATGTGAAGTGTGAATTTTCATACGTTTCAGGGTTTCGCAGGTATTTAGTGAATGATGATTATTTGGGAAGCCAAAACAAATTTTATGTAAAAATATTTTTTTATTAATTTTAATTCGAATGCCTAATACCATTATTTGGGTTTCTAAAAATTTGCAGTATATTTTTTTTTTTATATAGCAAGGTTCATTAATATTTTGAAAAATGCGCCTACGGCTTCCATTGGTTGTTTAAGTCATAAACTCCGCCCCTCTTATTTCGTATACATTCAAACATAGAATTAAATTATAATATCAATACTTCCCACTGGTTATTAAATTTACGCTTTTAAAAATTAAATGCAACATTTTCCAAAATATAACTAGAATTTTGACAAAATAATTTAAACAAAATAAAAATGCAAAAAAAAACAGAAAAAATAAAAATTGACGGGAGTTGAACAGTAGTTTGCAACTTACGAAGCAAGAACGTTACCACTGATCTACGAACGTTCACTCCTTTACTGTGTTAAATAGCGGATTAAATATTTTACATATTTTAGTTAAAAACACAAAAAATGCGTTATTTTCCGAAAACATAATCTGATCAAAAATTCCTGTTTTACTATTCCGGTTCACACCAATGTACAATACTTAGAATTTTTTCAGATTTTTAGTTTAAACCATCTGGGCTACAGGGTGTGGGACAAAATTTTGCACAATTCTCGCAAAAATCGCGTCAAAATAATTTATTTTGCAAAAATAAAATTTTGATCGTTAATTCAGGTTTCAAGGGCTTTCATTTGATACCACACACAGAATTGTAAAAAAAAAATTTTTTTTTCGATGAGCATATATTTGCTTATATTTTTAGGGGAATATGTTTTTTAGATGTTTTAGTATTTTTCCTATGTGCGGGTCAAAGAGTTGTATAAGCATGTCAAATTTCAACTCTCTAGGTTTAGCCGTTTGGCTACAATTTTTACCGAACAGACAGACAGACAGACAGACGACAAAATGACGGTATAAGGGTTTTACAAAACCCTACAAAAGAACAGATTTAACCTCCAATTTTATTTATATATGTAAATTTTCACAAATTTGAGAATTGCCAGAGCCGAAACTGCAATAAAAAAAAAAAAAAAAAACAGTGAGATATAACAAAAAGGTCCAATTAAACAACCTTTTACAAATATTATTTTTTTCTCGTTTATGATCCACCTGACACGCATACTTCTTTTTGGTGTATAAAATTTCGTTTATCGGTGATTCTAAGGATCTTGCTTAATTTTACTTATCACAAGCAAGCCTGTGGCTGCCAGCAATAAATCGTTTGTGCTTGCCGTTGACCGCTCGCAAGTAGATAATAATTAAATTGTTAAAATAATTTGTGTAAAAAATATTTAGACAAATTACGGGCTCTGCTTAGCAACCGGCTATAAGCTGTACGGGCATTTCTGTGTATAAGAAATAGACTTAATCCTGTCTATATTACTCCTACATGTACACAGATTGAAAATGTGGTCACAAAACTTGAAATCAAGAGATCTAGACTCATCTCGCGCTGTCGCGTTAATGATGATGATGACTTCTCTTTATTTTTCATATGAGAAATATAATTGTAAATATTACCTTTTATTATCACGACAGTAATAGTTTACTGAATTTATACAGTAATAAATGTCCTTAATAACAAAATACGTAAATAATACGCCAATATAATTAAAACCAAGATACAATTTGTAAAAATATATTTTAATGCGCAGTACAACCTAGTGGCTGTGCTTTTCGGGTCAGGTATGCGACAGTATTGACTAATATTTCTTCATTTTATTGAGTAACAAAATTATTTAATTTGAAGTGTAATCATTTTCAAAAACGCGTGAAAAAAACAGCACAGGAGGATCCCCCGAATATATTTTATGTATAAAATAATAATCGGCATATATTAAATGTAATTACTAACTTATGATCAAAAAGTCTTTCAGTCTCAGATGGCTTATGTATTATAAATCGCAGATCTTCTTTTGTTAATTGAGTATTCATAATGCACGTGTCATTTGTCGAAAAAAAAGGAGATTTTCTTATATAAAACATAGTCGCTCGAAGAACGGACATTTTGATCCACATGTTACATTGCAAATACGTATATGAATTATCAACAAGTGTTTTTTCACATATAATATTATTATTATTTATTTAAAATGCACTCTTGAGTGTAAACATACTCCTGAACAGTAGGACTGAATGAGTCGGTTTGAATGTTTTCAACTTTACAAATCATATTATACACTATGATAAAATTGGCAACGTCGCAAGGCCTGACAATGTCGATTGAACAACACTATTTTATACAGGTGATACTGAAAAAGCGGTTCCATATACTGGGTCTAATAATGTTTATTAAACATAGCGAATTTTTTTTTTGAGATTTTCTTACCCCTCTCAGTGTGCCCTGAGAGTTATAACTGGTAGATTCTATATCTGGCATATATACACGCGAAATCCTTTAAATAACGGTAGGTCTTAGGTCGCCTGTTGGATATCATTGGTCTGACCACGTCGGTTGTATCAATATATATATATATATATATATATATATATATATATATATATATATATATTTGTTTTACCGCTTATGCAAGCCAATTCTATGTACTCAATGGACGGTGTCAAACCAAAATTGACGTTTTCAGACCAGGGGAATGGTCTGAAAACGTTTTTCATGTTTTTTGGAGCTCTTGCACCCTGATTATATAGCAGCGATGACAGAGAAAATTTCACAAATGGTCTGAATACGAGGGTAGATCGTATATTTATATACAAATTTAGTTCACTGATTTGTCGTGAAGAGCGCGCGCCAGTAGTTTTTGTATATAACTTTTTATACAAAAAATGTACGATTCCGACTTTGTCAGACCAGCACAATTCAGTCGACGTTGTCAAGCCTTAAATCTGGCAACACTGTGTAGAATGAGCTAGATAAACATTCCAGTCATGATAATTTTAGTTCATTGTAAGAACTTAAATATTTTCTTTCAATTTGTCTTACAGAAAAACTTTCAACTCAAATTTAGTTTTGGCAGACTCGTAGATACTTGAAAACAATGCATATAAATGCATATAACCGATTTGTATCAAATTTGTTCAAATTAAAATTTTGGTATTTGCGCCATGAAATTCTTCTTTTTTTTCCAATTTAGAAATAATTACATAGTTTATAGATTTTTTAAAGCGTGCTGAATGTTACTGCTTCAAATGAGACGTAAAATTTATTTAATATTTTTATTAGAATCCCAAATAAATGTACATTTTAATAAGTTTGAACTTTGTTCATATATTTCACAGAAAATTATTCTAATACGGACATCAATGTCCATAATTTTTTCTTAATTCCAAAGAAGAACACAAAAGGTTTCAAATTACAAATAATTCGTTTGAACAATTACTTTTCTTAATCGTAAAAAATAAAAATAATTGTAAAAAACAAAAGTTCCCATTTCCTTTTGAGTATTGAACATTTATGTGTACGTTTAAGAGCGTACTGTACCTGGGTTACGCTCAACGGATACGTGCATTTGGAAGGGCCAAAGAATTTGAACCAAATGTTGTCGGATCAATTTGATTTTTTTTTTTAATTTGAAGATAAAGATTGGCTCCGTTGGATTTAAGAGTTAAAATTTGGTTTTATTTTTAATTTTCAGTTTTACAATGTCCTAAACTTTGTCTAACTTCACATCACTGTTCCTTCGTAAATCAATAACAATTGCAAATTCCATAGCTAGAATCCTATAGATTGTACTTTTATCTTTAAAATGAGCCCTTATTTATGAAAATTAATTAATATTTAGCACCAATTCTTTGGCCCACACCGAAACACTATTTATATGAAATACTGGCATTTACAAGCATCGAGTGGTTTTAAACTAATCTAATCATAGTAGAGGGAGTCTTAAGCTCCGCCTTCGTTTCCTACACATATCTTTGAATTAGGTTGAAATGGGTAACAGAAGATCTTTGGAATAAAACAGTTTGTGACGTCAAATTTACCTGTTTTATTTTAGACTTTCCGTGGTAGAATACAAATTCATATTGACACAAAAAAATGGTCCCAAAAATTAAGTTAAATGATTATGGCCGGCTTCTGAAAGCTTAGTTAACTATAATCAAATGGTCAGAACATGGTTGTTATGGTAACGTATGGGATTGTTATACTGTAATCGAGTTTAACCAAAAGGTTAAATCAACCCCTAAAGGGGTGAATCTATGATTATTAACATAATTTTTTTATGATAAAAAAAAAAACTATTATTTCTACAAAATTATCTGTAAAATCAGAATTGGTAATAAATATTAATCACTTTTCACATAGAAGAGCTTATTTTAAAGATAAAATTACAATATAGAGTGGTTAAGTCTTAACATTTGTAATTTTTATTCATTTACTGAGTAACAGTCATGTGAAATTGAAAAAAGTATAGCACTGTAAAATTGAAAATTAAACATAAATCAAAATACAAATTTAAACTTATTAAAATATTTAATTTATTTACTTTATTTTTTATTAAAATTTATTTACTTATTTACTTATTAAAATTTTGATATTTTCTTTCATATCTTGAAATTAAAAAAAAAAAAATCAAATTGATTCGAATATATTTAATCTATATTTTATGATTCCCAAAAATACAGGTTGATTTATAAATATTAGCACTTTTCCCTCTCCCTGTAAGCTACTTCCACTTTGGTCACTCCCCCAATGACGTAATACGACTTCTCGCCACCGCACCCCGCGTGCAACGATGGACTTTGGAGGTGGCTACATTCGCCTCTTAACTTCAAATTTTAAGATGCCATATCATAGGCTCGAAATCTGGTTTCACTCTGTCATGACATTAAATTACGAGAAAATATATATAGCTCTTGTTTTTTGAATGTCAGATAAATAAACCCATAGAAAAAAAGCATATCAGACAGACAGAGAGATTTTTTTTGTGAATTTTGTCTTACATTCACTTGGAACATGTAGAAACGAAAAATGGGTACGAAGAAAAAATTATGTGAAGTGTGAATTTTCACACGTTTCAGGGTTTCGCAGGTATTTAGTGAATGATGATTATTTGGGAAGCCAAAACAAATTTTATGTTAAAATATTTTTTTATTAATTTTAATTCGAATGCCTAATAATGGTATTAGGCATTTGGGTTTCTAAAAATTTGCAGTATTTTTTTTTTTATATAGCAAGGTTCATTAATATTTTGAAAATTGCGCCTAAGGCTTCCATTGGTTGTTTAAGTCATAAACTCCGCCCCTCTGATTTCCTATACATTTAAACATAGAATTAAATTATAATATCAACACTTCCTACTGGTTATTAAATTTACGCTTTTAAAAATTAAATGCAACATTTGCCAAAATGTAACTAGAATTTTGACAAAATAATTTAAACAAAATAAAAATGCAAAAAAAAAACAAAAAATAAAAATTGACGGGAGTTGAACAGTAGTTTGCAACTTACGAAGCGAGAACGTTACCACTGATCTACGAACGTTCACTCCTTTACTGTGTTAAATAGCGGATTAAATATTTTACATATTTTAGTTAAAAACACAAAAAATGCGTTATTTTCCGAAAACATAATCTGATCAAAAATTCCTGTTTTACTATTCCGGTTCACACCAATGTACATTACTTAGAATTTTTTCAGATTTTCAGTTTAAACCATCTGGGCTACAGGGTGTGGGATAAAATTTTGCACAATTCTCGCAAAAATCGCGTCAAAATAATTTATTTTGCAAAAATAAAATTTTGATCGTTAATTCATGTTTCAAGGGTTTTCATTTGATACCATACACAGAATTGTAAAATTTTTTTTTTTTTTTTTTTCGATGAGTATATATTTGCTTATATTTTTAGGGGAATATGTTTTTTAGATGTTTTAGTATTTTTCCTATGTGCGGGTCAAAGAGTTGTATAAGCATGTCAAATTTCAACTCTCTAGGTTTAGCCGTTTGACTACAATTTTTACCGAACAGACAGACAGACAGACAGACGACAAAATGACGGTATAAGGGTTTTACAAAACCCTAAAAAAGAACAGATTTAACCTCCAATTTTATTTATATATGTAAATTTTCCACAACTTTGTAAATTTCACTTAGAAGATAAAACCTTGTTAAATGATGCTTGTTGTTACGTTTCACAGATTAGTTCACTGACTGTAGTTTCGGCTCACCGTAAATTTGAGAATTGCCAGAGCCGAAACTGCACTCAAAAAAAAAAAAACAGTGAGATATAACAAAAAGGTCTAATTAAACAACCTTTTACAAATATTATTTTTTTCTCGTTTATGATCCACCTGTGGCTGCCAGCAATAAATCGTTTGTGCTTGCCGTTGACCGCTCGCAAGTAGATAATAATTAAATTGTTAAAATAAATTGTGTAAAAAATATTTAGACAAATTACGGGCTCTGCTTAGCAACCGGCTATAAGCTGTACGGGCATTTCTGTGTGCGCTAAAAAATAGACGTAATCCTGTCTATATTACTCCTACATGTACACAGATTGAAAATGTGTTCACAAAACTTGAAATCAAGAGATCTAGACTCATCTCGCGCTGTCGCGTCAATGATGATGATGACTTCTCTTTATTTTTCATATGAGAAATATAATTGTAAATATTACCTTTTATTATCACGACAGTAATAGTTTACTGAATTTATACAGTAATAAATGTCCTTAATAACAAAATACGTAAATAATACGCCAATATAATTAAAACCAAGATACAATTTGTAAAAATATATTTTAATGCGCAGTACAACCTAGTGGCTGTGCTTTTCGGGTCAGGTATGCGACAGTATTGACTAATATTTCTTCATTTTATTGAGTAACAAAATTATTTAATTTGAAGTGTAATCATTTTCAAAAACGCGTGAAAAAAACAGCACAGGAGGATCCCCGGAATATATTTTATGTATAAAATAATAATCGGTATATATTAAATGTAATTACTAACTTATGATCAAAAAGTCTTTTAGTCTCAGATGGCTTATGTATTATAAATCGCAGATCTTCTTTTGTTAATTGAGTATTCATAATGCACGTGTCATTTGTCGAAAAAAAAAGAGATTTTCTTATATAAAACATAGCCGCCCGAAGAAAGGACATTTTGATCCACATGTTACATTGCAAATACGTATATGAATTATCAACAAGTGTTTTTTCACATATAATATTATTATTATTTATTTAAAATGCACTCTTGAGTGTAAACATACTCCTGAACAGTAGGATTGAATGAGTCGGTTTGAATATTTTCAACTTTACAAATCATATTATGCACTATGATAAAATTGGCAACGTCGCAAGGCCTGACAACGTCGATTGAACAACGCTATTTTATACAGGTGATACTGAAAAAGCGGTTCCATATACTGGGTCTAATAATGTTTATTAAACATAGCGAATTTTTTTTTTGAGATTTTCTTACCCCTCTCAGTGTGCCCTGAGAGTTATAACTGGTAGATTCTATATCTGGCATATATACACGCGAAATCCTTTAAATAACGGTAGGTCTTAGGTCGCCTGTTGGATATCATTGGTCTGACCACGTCGGTTGTATCAATATATATATATATATATATATATATATATATATATATACTTAAATGGAATTAAAACCTGCCCCAGCCGTCATTGGAGCATGACCTGAGCTAGGAAAAATATTCGACGGCTATAGCCGTACTGTCCGCGAAAGTGTTAAAAACGTTAATAAGAGCTAAATGTTAACACTTATTAAATAATTGCTTGGATTTCAGAACAGATAACTATCAAGAACTTATTTAGATTTCAGTTTTGAATAAAAATATTGGAAATGATAAAGTGAATCGTATATGTTGTTTTGAAAGAAATGGGCGGCGCTTCGCTCGGGTCAAATATCATTCTAACTAGCTTACGCATTTTCTCTAACGAGTTGTTTGTGGCGGATTTATACGGAACATTCGCCAAATATAAAAAGAGATTTCTCTAAATGAAAATTTAAACCTCATATTTCCTATGTTCAATAAAAAATAGGCACCCTATATATTAAAATCACAGGAAAGATAAAAAGTGATTTTTTCGGCACATTTAATCAGCTTTATGCCAACTGATTTTTATATTTGTGCAAAAATTATACAATTTAAAATGTAGTCTTTATATTTACAACACCAGGGGACACTACTGCTTCAATAATAAATTCATTCAATATATTTCATTTTCACTAAACAAGGTATTTATTACAACATTAAAAATATAAAAGTAATAAAATAAAAACAATCATTTTATATGTGAAAATCTCAATTATTTACATATAAGAAATACAATAAAAAGATAAATATATATATTTTTCATTGATTCATGTTGAAATATGTACCTTGCCATTTAAAAAACAAACCAGTAATTCTTATAAAACTGCAGTTAAAATTCATAAACACTTTGAAAATATTCAGTCAAACAGTTTACATGTATACGTCATATCAGTCATTCGTTGGGGCATGTTTTTGATTGTTGATATGATAAAAATGAGAGCCTCGCGGATGCTGACTGTTTTTACAGAACGGATTGGAATATGGGGTTACCATTTCTTCTTGTGTTCGTCCATCGACACGCCGCCGGGGCCAAGGGATACGATCATCAATAGACCACCCACTACTGACAATGTCTGGAATAAAACAACAAATTAATACAAATGTACTGTGCGAGAAACTAGAGGTCGAGGCGCACCAAAGTAGGGTGACCATTCGTCCCGCATTTTGGATTTGGGAGGTAAGGACCTTTTTTTTTGCTCTTCACTTGGATTTTGGGAGATGAGGACCTTTTTTTTTGTTTGCTCTTCACTTAGATTAGGGAGGTGAGGACCTTTTTTTTGCTCTTCACTTGGATTTTGGGAGGTGAGGACCTTTTTTTGCTCTTCACTTGGATTTGGGAGGTGAGGACCTTTTTTTTTGCTCTTCACTTGGATTTGGGAGATCAGGACCTTTTTTTTTTGCTCCGTCCCGCATTGCCTTCTTAAGAAAATGGTCACCCTACACTAAAGGAGGTTTTATGACAGCAAAGGACAAAACTATAGGCGTACCGAATTTATTGTGGTATACTGTGTAAAATTATAGTTGCTGTAAGTGGCATCTATAAGATCTTTAAGAACTTATAGAATATTTGGAATAGATCATATTAGTAACTACGTCACAAAATGGGATTCAGTGCTGCCGTCTCGCGGTTGGATTCCTTTTATTTGAATTTAGCATGTTGTTTTTTTGTTAAATTATATTTTGGAAATATAAATTAAGTTTTCAAAGTAAGAGAGTGCTTCACATCAAAACTACAAGTCAATATTTATTTATTAAAATTCTTATTTTATACATTATAATTTAATATGTCATTATTTTTGCAGAACAATATTATTTTGCAGGTTAATTTTGAAAAATTTACGTTAATAATCGTTATTATGGCAAGTAACATAGCAATAAGTATGTGTACCATATCTAAATGGTTTAAAGGAATAATATGTTGTTTTTAATTTTCCATTATTGTTTTTCATTTTCATCTGTCAAAAAACGAAAAAATTTGCAATTAATAATGTAGATGTAATTGTTACAATTCGGAGCAAAACAATACACCAATATGCATTTTAAAACAAAATATTAATGATTACTTAGTGTTAATTAAATAAATACTAAAGATATTCCGATTTTCATATTATTTAAAAACGTAACCTATAAATATATCTTCGAATCCTTATTTATATATTTATAAAATCATTATTCTATAATATAAAGTGTCTGGACTGTATATATTAGTATATATTTATCAAAAATACATATTTTATGCTCCAAAATTGAAAATATTTATAAAATTAAGGTAACAAAAGTAATGTCCCATGTATTTTAAACTTCAAAAGGACTCAGCTCTCAGATGGCAGTACATGTATGTGACGACACACTAATATGGTCTATTGTGCGTAAATCTGTATCCTGCAGATTTATGTACTTATAGATTACCATAAATGTTTACTATAGTCGGATTGCTGATAGGTGACTGTTCGTTGCTACAAGTATCGATATACAATACTATATGCTTTCTCTGTCTATATCATTATAATTATTTGCATACCCATAGTAACGTATAGTGACGCAAGTTGACAACTAACCTTCCAAATTATTTTAACAAAAAACAAAGCATTAGAAAGAAACGGCATGGTTCGTAGATATCTTTACTAATTAGAGCACGAAAATAAATTTACAGCAGCACTCAAACAAACAAAATTATTAATTTTAAGGTAATAAATAAGGAAAAACTTATACTCATACGTAAATTTTGGATTATAATTTGATGTTTAATTAAATTAAATTTTTATGTTTCCCCTAAGTACAAAGTAATAAAATATTAAGTAAAAATATATGTATTCATATAATATATTGCTACAAGTTGTATTTAAATATTTATTTTTATTTTACAAAAATTAGTCACTGTAATGCATGATATCGTCATCTGAACTATTGCTGTCCTTTCTTGTATTTATTATTATTGGATTAATATCATCAACAATCCTTTCCCTTTCCCACCATTCATTTATTAAATTTTCGATTTTTTAAAAGATTTTGCCCAAGTTTCACAACTAATTTGATCACAGGCTACTTGCCACATTTTCAAAACTTCGTTATCTCTATATCCGTTTTGACCAATATGTCTATCATAATAATTTTTTGTTATACCCCAAATTAGTTCAATGGGGTTGAACTGGCAGTGATAAGGAGGTAATTAGTACTTCATGACCATACGTTTGTACCAATGTATCAATAAAATAAACTGGTTCAGATTTTAATTTCCTTCGTTTTCTCGTGATTTTGTTAGTGAGAAGTTCAGATTTATTACATTTTATAATTCTACGAATTGTTAATTCCGAAATCTTTATGGCAGCTGCTACTCTTTGACGGACCCAAGATAGAGAAATAAGTGGTCCATTGTTCTCTTTTTCGGATTTAAAATATTCCAGCAGATTTAAAATTAAAGTTTGTGAATTTAATAATTGGCCGCAAGATCTATTAATTAATATTATTAACAGACACTGACAGCTAAGACAAATAACAAAAATCATTTTTAAAATTTATAAAATTATAAATTATTAATAAATATTTTTTGATAAATTATCTACTAGGCATAACTCAATAATTTATTTAATTTGCCTAATTTATTTAAATTAATTTAATTAAGTATGATTTTTATGCCTGCGTCTGCGATTTCCGACATGTCATCATGTAATATCAGGATACATCGCACTGATGAGAACCAAATAGTTCGAAACGCTTGCATAAATTATTAAATACTGATTTGAAATTCCCGCCACGCGCGACAAATGTAGTTTAGTACTGCCCAACGTTAACGGCGTTCGGACGGCGCTATCTGTCAGAAGAAAGTTAAAACCAAGCTGTCGTACGCAAGTGCACAGAATGGACAACGTCCTACGGCGTTCGAACGCCGTTGATACTGAATGTTCGTCAACTTCCAACTTTTGACGCCGTTGAACGTTGACGCAGAACACCTAACCTCAGTTTTTACTGAATGGTAAAGTGTTTGTATGTATAAATAACTTGCATACAACATAAATAACATCACACACAAGTCTTCATCATCCATTATACTTTTAATAAAAGAAAGCGCACTTAAAAACACAGATATAGGTTTTCACGTGACACTTGACGGCGTTAAAAATTATTGCATTGTGTGCAGGCGAAAATTCTAAACGGCGCCACGCAACGCTGTCGCAAATGACGGCGCGCTGTGCATTCTGTTCCAGGCTTAAGCGTTTTTTTAATTGTGATATTTTGTGCGTATTCTGTAACTTTGTAATTTGATTGTTCAATACGGAAAATGGGTGTTAAATGCTTTGTTATGAGGTGATAGTAGTGAACCTACTAGAAATCGCTTTCCAAACCCGAAAATACGTGAGGCTCCGGAATTATATAAAACGTGGATGAGGAACATTGGATGGCTTGTCCATGGAAGTGATATATAACAGAGTTCGTGTGTGTAAAAAACATTTTACCCCGGATTTTTTTAGTAATAGGAGAATTTTAAATAAACTTCTACTTCTTAATAAATAATTATTTCTGCTAGTTATTGTTTTTCTGTTTCTGTATAATTCCTAACTGCTTATTTTTAATTGTAAACATAATTAAGGGCCGAGAGTTCCAGTTCCTAATAAACTCCCTAATAGTTATTAGACACATAATATATTTATGAAGCTAATAAATTTATTGGTGATTTCCAAGTTACAAAATCCTTCTAATAGTTTATTAGCAACATAATTTTTTGTTTTTGTATTGGTATTTCTTATGAAGATAGTAACACGGTGCAAGAGGGATAGAGCTATACGTAAATTTGTAGAGCTAAAGTGAGATGAAATTTTGACACTGAATATTTTGACATTAAATATTTTGACAATAAATATTTTGACAATAAATAGTTTGACTTAACATTCAATGACATTACGTATATTTTTTGTGTTACTGTTAAAATGACAATTAAACGGCGTTCAACAAATTTTATCACAGAAAAAGAGGATAATATAGATAGAAGAGAAGTTAATAAAAATAGCATTTTATAATACAAAAGTGAATGAAAATAAGAAGACAGCCATATTTTGCTTTATTTTACATTCCTTAAACAATATGAATTAAACTTATCAGCAATTTTCAGCTACACATCTTTATTATTCTGCCAATAATTGCGTCTGTCTTCTTATTTTCTATCATTTTTATATAAATAGTAATGCTTAAAGTATTGTTTGTAATGTGTTGTAATCGTAATTGAAATAAATACATATATAAAAATAAAAGACAATGTTTATTAAAAGATATATATTTATATATTGTTCTTTATATATCACATTTACAATAAATGCCCAAAATATTCTAAAAACGGTTGTCCATAATTTATAAATTCATCCAAACAGATCGTCGATTTCGTCAAAATACAACTAAAATGTATATAAAACACTAAAATCACCATTATAGAAATGTTTAAAAACTACACATTCGTATATTCTTTTAAAATTATAATGTTTTTCAATTAAAATTGAAATATTAACACATTTTGCGAACTTGTTTTTGGTTATATGTCACTTTATAAAGCACTTCATGTTGCCTATAAGTTATTAGACAAATAAGCCTATTTATTAGCAACCTAATAACTATTTCGGGGTGGAACTCTCGGGAAAAAAATTATGTTGCTAATAAACTTATCGGACAGTTTATTAGCAACTGGAACTCTCGGCCCTAAATGTTATTATTAAATGATAAATCCTAACAATTGTTTCATTTAATAATAACATTTAATTATGTTTACAACTATATCCACTGAAGCATTTGAAATACCCGGGAAACCCCACCCCTTTCCTTCCCTTCCACTTTTAGTTCCATAACCCAACAACTACAGCGCTAATTTGGTTTCAAAAAATATAACGTCAGTTTCGTATCTATTTCTTGCTTTATCTATGGCAAATAGTCCTGTTACTTCAAGTGATTCGCTGTCAAGGATCAACTGAAAAAAATCAAAGCATATTTAACTTGCTACTTACTTGGAAGAAATCGTATTTAAGGAAATCTCTGAGAGGTTTATAATCTGGAATATTCCACCATGCGTTGTGGTACAAGTTCAACGTGGATAACATAAGTACTAATATCAATGCTGATAACTTTGTTTTGTATCCTACTGTTACCAGTACCATGAGTAAAGATCCAACAAAATCTAACATTATCTGAAAAAATAAACAAATAACATAAATACCAATATATACGTACGTTCAGGGCGTAACAGCGAAGCGGGACACAGATATTATTTTCTGTATTGAGAAGTGACATTACCGTTGGCGGCGCTGTAATTCATGACAAAATGGCTGAATTGTCTAGTATTCAGCTGTCAATATGCCAACAGGGAACAAGTTAATTTAAGCACAGTACATTTTTATTTTATGATAATGTATCTATCGACGTTCTAACAAAAAATCAACACTAGAAAATATGGTTTAATTTCAAACAGTACTACAGTCGCGTAGTACAATATTTGACCACCAGACTGCGTATCCGAGCGTGTCAGTTCTCAATAGTCATACAAAAAAATATATATACAGGGTGTTAGTTTGAAACGGGGCACCTCGAAAATCTCCTTTATTTGTAAAGATACAAAAAATCTTCAGAACAAAAGTTAAACTAGACAAAAAGGCCCATCTAAAGGTTACTATAAGAATTCTGAGGCCCTTCCGGTTTCACCGGAAATGATGTCAACTTTTGATCTAGCATAGGGAATCGATAATTTTATATTTTTTTCCTAAAAGTACATTAAATTAGCTTTACAATGACACCAAAAAATCATATTTTTATGTTAACCATTTCAAAATGGCGACCATTTATTTACAAAATAATAATCAACATAAGTTTTACAAAGTTGAACGTAGCAAGCTTTGAAAACAATAAAAAAAGAAATAAAATATCTCTAAAATAAACTATTTAACTATTTAGAAAAAAAAAAACTATTACTTTTTACAATTATTTTACAAAAAAAAAAATTACAAATGTTCGATCAAACTACCATTATTAAACTATTGTTATTTATAAAACGTTTAATTGAAAAATTAAAAGTTAAGTTATTTCATGTTATTTCATATAATAACTACAGTCTGTTCCAAACGGTTAAGCGGAACTAAATGGGAATTAGTTCTTTTAGGATGTCACGAGAAGGGACCTTGCTTGGGTTATTTCATTTTTCACGTTGGGATGTCAAAATTTAAAATTCCAACAAGGAAACCAAGGGAACGAATGACATATGTCAAAATTAAATATATTTTTTTATATTTTAATGACAAAAAAATAAATAAATGGGAAATTTGTATTAAGAATGACACAAAAAATCAAAATATAAAGAAAATGACATTTTAAAATGATATTAACCTTAACCAAAAATTTTTTATTGTAAGTATGATTTACAAAGCTTAAACAAAACGGCCGAAAGGCACGATATAAACGATGAAAGTAACTAGATTGCCAAATCTAGTTCCGCTTAACCGTTTGGAACAGACTGTAGTTATAACAGTTTATTTTAGAGATATTTTGATTCTTTTTTTTATTGTTTTCAAAGCTTGCTACGTTCAACTTTGTAAAACTTATGTTGATTATTATTTTGTAAATAAATGGTCGCCATTTTGAAATGGTTAACATAAAAATATGATTTTTTGGTGTCATTGTAAAGCTAATTTAATGTACTTTTAGGTAAAAAAATATAAAATTATCAATTCCCTATGCTAGATCAAAAGTTGACATCATTTCCGGTGAAACCGGAAGTGCCTCAGAATTCTTATAGTAACCTTTAGATGGGCCTTTTTGTCTAGTTTAACTTTTGTTCTGAAGATTTTTTGTATCTTTACAAATAAAGGAGATTTTCGAGGTGCCCCGTTTCAAACAAACACCCTGTATATATTAAAAAGCAAAGTAGTAAGAGACCAAGAGGGCATCTACTTATAGAAAAACATATTTTTCGGTTATAATTATAGCATTTTAAAATCTTTATACGTGTCTCCTGAAAAATCATAAATTTTGGTTTGTGACAATTTTGTCGCAAATGAGTGTAACAGCATACAGCTGTGTGGTAGTGCCAGGTTTTGATAATATATAACATATTTTATTTTAGATTTAACTTACCTGGAAGAAACTTAATTCAAAACGTATAAGTGTAATAAACATGAAGGCGAGTAGAATACGACCCGTAAGCTGCAAATAATTTTTTGGTTTGTTGTCACCAAGAGATGGTACACCAGCAAATAAACTCTTGGCTTCTCCTCGACTTTCAGCTAACACTAGCAGCAACGCTCCAATCAGAGCAAGATTACGGAATAAGAACTGAAGATCCCACAGAATACTGTATGCGAATGTCTGCAAAAAAAAACAAACAAAAAAAATGTAAAGAAGTCTATTATTGTAGATGATTTAAAATTTAAAATAATTCTATCTTCCTAATCTATGGTTAAAATTATTCTACATTAAATTTAAATTAACTTTTGATTAATCTCTGCAGAATTTTCTCTACCCCTATACGCCTATCTAGACATTGAGAACCTAATTGACAAGCATCCTAAACCAGCGGATCCCAAACTTTTTTGACCGCGAACCGGTACGAGGTTTTAAAATTTTTCGAGACCCACCTTTATTAAAAAAACATTTATTTACAAAACAAATTTTATTTTAAAGCAGTAGCTTTATAGTAATAAATAGTAATAAAGAGTATAGTATAGCAATAAAGAATATAGTATAGTAATAAAGAGCACAAATACACATTATTCTAGTGATTAACTGACGTAAAAAAAATAATATGTACAAAAAAAAACCTTTTTTGTGTTTTTACGATTTTTTTCGCGACCCACACTTTGGGAAACGCTGTCCTAAACTATATACAGGGTGTATTTTAGAGATATTTTGTTTCTTTTTTTATTGTTTTCAAAGCTTGCTACGTTCAACTTTGTAAAACTTATGTTGATTATTATTTTGTAAATAAATGGTCGCCATTTTGAAATGGTTAACATAAAAATATGACTTTTTGGTGTCATTGTAAAGCTAATTTAATGTACTTTTAGGAAAAAAATATAAAATTATCGATTCCCTATGCTAGATCAAAAGTTGACATCGTTTCCGGTGAAACCGGAAGTGCCTCAGAATTCTTATAGTAACCTTTAGATGGGCTTTTTTGTCTAGTTTAATTTTTGTTCTGAAGATTTTTTGTATCTTTACAAATAAAGTAGATTTTCGGGGTGCCCCGTTTCAAACAAACACCCCTGTATATTTTTTCATCTAAGCCTGAATTAAAATGTTAAAAACGGATTGTCTAAAAGTCCCATTCAATAATTAAACAATCACTAGATTAGGAAAAAAAAACCCTACCATACCCGAAGTAGATCATATTAGTGTGACGTCACATACATGTGCTGCCATCTGACAACAGTTTCCTTTGGAATTTTTGGGCAGATTTAAAATACATGTGTCATTAATTTTGTTACTTTAATTTTATGAATATTTTGGAGCAAAATATATATATCTCTGATAAGTATATACTAATAAATACAGTTCAGATACCTTATATTATAGAATAATGTTTTTATAAACATATAAATAAGGATTCGAAGATATATATATGGGTTACGTTTTTAAATAATATGAAAATAGAAATATCTTATTAAATGAACACCAAGAATTAGATTTAATCTGGTTCATTGATGCGGTTGGATTGGATTGTGGATCTTCAGTAGGTTGCCTTATCTGAGAACCATCAAATATTCTGGCTTTCAGTTTTTCAGAGTTAATCCCAGGAAATTTACGTGTCAAGTAGTCTACACAAAGTCCAACTCGATTTAAAGCCTTCAAAAATTGCTACATAAGCCCAAACTTGGAATGCAAGGGTGGAAATATAATTTTCTCTCTTGCAACCAAAAGTTCATTGACAACGTTTTGTTTTTTTTTTTGAATTATAACATTTCTTAATGGAAATCACCCAATTTCTGTTAACCCAGTGGTGATCCTTAGCTCTGCTGTCCAAAAGACATAAAAAACAAGGATATTTTGCATAACCACTTTGCTATCCAAGGAGGAAGTTTACCGTTTTTAGATAAAAAACTAAAATCAATTAGTCTGTATCTCAAAAACTAGAGCTGCTACGAAAAAGAGTCAGGCATTTTTGGAATCAGCACATCAAAAATATCCAAAATCAGTTCTTACTTTTCCGGCACCAAAATAAAAAAAATATTTTGTTGTGCAGTGCAATCTTTTAGTTATGAATTTGACAAATACAGTGTACCTATATAAGATTACTATAAACAATAAAGCATTATTTATCTTTTATAATAATAGCTTATTGTTTGTTTGTTTTTTTTTTTTATTATATCCTTTATATATATATATATATATATATTTTTTTGTATTTATAAAAAGTAATATAAAACTAATATAAATATGTATCTTCATTATAATTATTAAAGTTTATTATATTTATTTGTGAAAATTAAAATATTTGTTATAATGAATAATGTTAGATGATAAAAACTATTCAAAAAAACTAATGATACTGCACTATGATATAAATAATATTATTTTTAGAAGCAAAAAAGGAAAGTTACTATCTTTTGAGGCCAATGACATAATTAAATATATTTTGAAGACACATTAACATAAATTGATGTTAAATAAATAAAAAATTAACATACCTGGAGTACAACAATGAAAAATAACATTCCACAAGCAATTGGAACCTTTAATCTTGCAATAACCATAACACAACCACCGATCTGTCCAATTAAATTAACTAATACGAAAACCGTGGCTAAAAATTTGCCACATCCCCATGACATGTCCATATACTCTCTTTGTTCGTTCCATTGGAACCACATCCGTAAACCATCTTCCAAAAATGTTGCTATTAAACATAATCTAGCTACTGTTGGAAGTATATGTTTCCCTTTTCTTATCACCTAAAAAAAATATATTTTCTTTATTCAGAAAGTTGTAATAATGAGAATAAATTACTGTCTTCTTATTGCACTACGTCACTTAATTAATAGGTATTAATATCTAATCATGCAACCATATGGGAAAATAATCAAATGTCAAGTATTACATTTTTAAATTACAGGTTATAAAATTCATAAAAGTAAGTTATAAATTAAAAAATAAATATTTTGTAAGAAATATAATTTAAAAACACATTGAATAAGCAAGTTTTAAGTTAAGATATTAAAGTTATTTACAAAATATTAAAGAAATTTTGTTATTTCTTTGACGGACTGTACAAAAATCTTGAATGGGTGACGTGACATACTTGGAAGAAAAGCAATTTTTCACTATTAAAACACTATTAATTTTTACAAATATAAATTCATACGAAGAATACAATAAATAAGATTATTTAAATAATAAATAATTACCTGATCTGCTATATCTTCAGCTGTAGTAACGTATTCATTTGGAATATTCATGTTGACGGCTCTGTTTGAAGCCAAAGTTCTAAAAAGGACAGATGTCAGCACTAACTGAAGAAATTTTATTGAAGACGTGTTCCAAATTTTACAACGTAAATTAAAAACGTCTATACTTGTTAAATAACAACATAGATGAGCAGCGATAGCAAATAATTACTTTTAATTGATGTACTATACAATAAATCATTCTCAGCACTATCATTTTTTTAACATTAACCAAATTTAATGGAATTCCTTTACATTTTCTTCTAAATATTTGATACTGTACAATATCTACATAATTATTTCCTTTTTTTAATTGATTCTGTTAGATTTTTTATTATTTTAAACCATAAATATAAACAAAAATCACAAATTATTCCATTGCCAACATAAAATTGCTTATTTTTTACATCTGTCACTTGTCATTCCGTAGTTAAAAAAAGAAATAAGGTAAAATTAATTAAAAACTTATATTTAACACATTTTTTTAAATACCTCTGTAGTGTTGTTTTTATTTATATGTCATTAAATTTAAATTTGTAGTTTTGGTGTTATTTTTTTCATTTTTAAGTGATTTTTTTAATTCTAACCTTAATTATGTTTACAGTGGAAAATGTTAGAAATTACATGCAACGATAGATTGGGCAAAAAAGTCCGTGTAAAATGCAATCCAGATGATACTATTGGTGATTTAAAAAAATTGATAGCTGCACAAACTGGAACAAGATGGGATAAAATTGTTTTGAAAAAATGGTACACAGTTTTTAAAGATCACATTGCACTTGCAGATTGTATCCTTTCATAATTTTTTATTCAAGATTGAGTCTAAACTTATATTTGTGTGATTCAAACTTTGAAACTTATCAGTTTTAAGATAAGATTCATACAGGTTACATTTTAGTAATAAAGATTTTGTGGTTTGTTGACGTTTTAAAAAATAACATTATCTCTGTTTTTAGAGCTATTTCTAACAGTTGTTTAATCTTGAGATGCAGCGCAGTTATTTTTACGTAATCCTATGAACTCTGCGCTTACATCTGACGATAATAAACCATTACAAATAGCTCTATGAACAGAACTTATTTATTTGTAAGTGGTATTGCAGATAAGTGTTTTTTTGCCACAGCTGTAATACACTAGCTAATCGTATAGCAGAACTAGTTTTACAAAAGTAATGACCGATTTACACGTACTTAGTAGATAAATTAAGTAACTAAAAATTTAGTATTTTGCATTATGTAAACCATTCAGTTTAGTACTTGATTTAGTAGCATATCAAGTAAATTGTACTTCTGTTTATTTGATCAAGTAGCATACCCCCACCTTTTTTTTAGGAACGTGTCACCTGTTAAACAAATATAAACGGGTCTTCTAGTCGAGTGTTTACTCAATTTGTTTACAAACGGTGTTTTTATTTAAAATGTCACGTTAGGGAGAATGACATTAAAAGGCTAATGTACCTAGGTTTTGAACAACGTAAACATACATTTGTTTACGCTAAAAAAATTTAAACCAAATATTGTCGGATCAGTTTATTTTTTAGGGTTTTGTAGGTATGACCAAAAAATTTCTATAACGTCACTCATGTGTCTGTCTGTACGGTTGAAATTGTAGCCAATCGGCTGAACATAGAAAGTTGAAATTTGGCATGCTCATACAACTTTTTGACCCGCTTATAAAGAGGTCAAAAAATACAGCGCGGGAGAAATATTAACAAATATGTTTTTAATGGTAAAATAAATATATTTTTAAAATTTTGTGTGGTACATTAAATGAACCCACTTAGTACGTGGATCAACAAAAAAAAATTTGTAAATTCAAATTTTTTATGAGGTTTTAGGGAAAAATATGTCAAAATTTTTGTCCCCTACCCTATCTCCTAACCTTTATATACTCGGTTTTTAACCTTTTTATACTCGGGACCCCCCAACTAGCCTAAAATATTTTCTGGACCCCTCATGAAAATTTTTGAAATAATATTTTAAATGTTCTTAATATTTATTGTTTAATCATTAAGGTTATTGTAATTTTAAAAGTAAAAACTGGTAAAAATTAAATTGTTTTCTTTTAATTTCGGGACTCCCCCGGTTAAAAACCGTTGTAAGAGAGGTTGATATAAAAAAATTGAAAAAATCTCCATAATGTACATTGATGGGAACCGGAATAGTTCAACAGGAACTTTTTATCAGATTAGTTTTTCGAAAAATGTCGATTTTTTCATGTCGTCGATAAAAAAATATTTAAAAAAAATGTGGTATCAAAAGAAATCTCTTGGGACGTAGATTAAAAAAAATGGAAAAACTATACAATTGCTTCATTACACTGCAGAAGTGTATAGAATTGACCATGCCTCATAGAGGAAGCAACGATTACAAGCTTCCTCACATTTAGTTTAGTTGTGAAAATATACGTTATATATAGGGTGACCATTTTCTTAAGAAGGCAATGCGGGACGGAGCAAAAAAAAGGTCCTCATCTCCCAAATCCAAGTGAAGAGCAAAAAAAGGTCCTCATCTCCCAAAATCCCAGTGAAGAGCAAAAAAAAAGGTCCTCATCTCCCAAATCCAAGTGAAGAGCAAAAAAAGGTCCTCATCTCCCAAAATCCCAGTGAAGAGCAAAAAAAAAGGTCCTCATCTCCCAAATCCAAGTGAAGAGAAAAAAAAAGGTCTTCACCTCCCAAATCCAAATGCGGGACTTTGCGGGACGCATCTTAATGCGGGACAAAATTTTAAAATGCGGGACGAATGGTCACCCTAGTTATATATGCCTATACATATTCTTTTATGAAATTGCACACTTATTTTGGAACAACTAAAATTCCTAAATCGGACACTTATTTTGAAACAGAGGGAGTATTTTTTTAAAATTTATTGTGTGGTATCAAAAGAAAGCTCTTAACACGTAGATGAAGGAACGAAAAATAGTGATTTAAAGTTCGTTACTTTTAACACGATTTTAGCCAAAAATGTGCTAAAAAAATTCTTGTCCTACACTGTTTTATCCGAAGGGGTTAAACAATATTGAAAAAAAAAAAAAATTGAGTAATATACATTAATCTGAGTCGAAAACGAACGATTTTAATGCATTTAAATTTAAGATTAACTTATATATTTCTCCTTAACATATTTTTTAGATGAGATTCACGATGGAATGAACCTGGAACTTTACTACCAATAAGATCTAATTTAGTGTGTAACTAGAATAATTACAAATATTTTATATTTAAATACTTTTAACTGAATCATCACTCTTTTGGTGTTTGAGTTTTTTTTTATAATATTGAATTCACAATAGTTAATAATGTACATATGTCACTTATTTAATATTAAGACTTGTTAATTTTAAAATCATTTCATTGTAGCAGATTTTTCAATAGGTGTTTGAAAAATAAAATTTATTACTCAGGATATAAGTAAATTTATTGCTGAGTTTTGTATATTTTTGTGGATGATTGGGGAGTAGATGTAAACAAGTTGGATGGACGATATTAATATCGTGCACCATTTGCATAAGAAAATCATTGTATTTCTAAAATAATTTTTTTGTTTATAACCTTTGATTTTGTTTACTATATTTTATTGGCTGAATGCAGAATTTTGCGGCAATACTTGAAGAATTTAAATTAATAATACCATATCATAAAGATTAAAAATCCATTTATTTCTTGCAAAAGTAATTTTCAAACAATTAAAAAATTGAATTTCAGGGGTCTGATAACCACATTTTAAGCATATTTTTGTGAATTTTTTTCAAATCTATTGTTAAATTTATTCATTTTCAAACTAAGTACATATGTAAAGTATGTTTTGAAGAAAATACAAAAAAAAATTGATGGCAAAATGAGCCAGCTGTGGCAAATCTTCTCAGACTTCGGGAAAAAAATTAGATTTTGCGGTGACCAGCATAACTCGTCACTGGATCATTAATTAAGTTATCATATTAATTGGAAATATCGGAAAATATTTTAGTGAACTATTTTAACAAAGTACTGTTATAATAAAAACCATTTAACTTAAATTATATTTATTTTATTTTAACAAAAATTCAAAATTTTCATGATTAAAAAAATAAATAGTTGGGCGAATTTCACTGAGACGGGGCTCGTACATTAGGTTCCAAATGTTCAGGTAAGTTGTACAGAGCGGTCATAATTTCTTGTCAGTTATGCAATAGTTGACAGAAACATTTTGTTATCAAATTTATTTCCAAGGACATGCACACATAGACGTGGATTCGATTTTTATATTGGGTTATGTATGTTCAATATTTCACTTAACTCTAAGAGCTAACCTCGATCAACAATCGTCTTCCAATTACAATCTTAATAACATTGATATCAACAACAACAATAATATATCTTAACAAAAACCTCTACTTCTTTTCTACACGCCATTGAGTTAACGAACAACATGAAGTTATCAATGCAATATCGTTACTGATTGGTTCTTTGTTAAATTGGAATTTTTAGATAAGAGATAGAATACAGTTTTGATATTTTTAAGCTCATTGTTTACTGTTATGTAACTGACAAGAAATTATGATCACACGGTATTTTAAAAAAAAATTGAAAATGCATAACAAATTTTTATACACAATCGACTACTGATCAGCTATAAAAAAAAAAATCATTTTATAAATAAATCAAAAAATGTTCCAAATAAATTAAAAATACCCCGCAATTACGATTCATTCGTTCCTAACGTTTGATTTAAGGATGCCCAACTAATCGGTGAAATATAACCACCAAACCACACTATTTTATATAATATTAAAATTATTGTAACAAACAGATGCATGTATGTATGTATGTATATGTGTATATATTAGTGAGATGTAAATAATGTAATTAATAACTGACGCTAAAAACCTAGCAGTTGAAGCGTCATTAAATAAAATTTATGGAAAAAAAAACGTTTGATTGTAAAAGAAATACAAGCAACTTATTTGGTGGGAAGATATAGTAATTTTTTATTTTTCACCTAAAATAATTTCTTTCGAGTTATTATTTTGGGTAAATTTTTACTGAGTAGTGGTCAGTAGTCTATTAAGCTGCAAAGACTAGTAATCTTTGGGTTATTAAGCCAGATCCATCATTTCAGCTGTACAGAAAGCTGGTTAGTTCATATGGTTATACCCTTTTCACACTAGATCTTTAAGACGATTGAACTTAAACTTCATGGATGTTTAATATCGGTTTGCTTTCACACTTGATGTTTAATTTGAAGAAGAAATCTCCATGTAAAGCTAGTATGTATTGCCAACATAATTTCATATCGTTTGAATTTATTCTGTCATTATTTTGTATATCGAGGTTAGGAGAAGTTTATTTTTTATATTTATTTAAATAATAACGCAAATAATCTTCTCATAACCTCGATATATAAAATGATAACAGCTGAACATAGATAAAAGAAGAGAAGCACAAATTCAAGGAGTATTTTTTTATAATGGGAATTAAGTTGGCAATGCGGGCGAAGTTTAAGACGCAGATCTCTGTCTTAAACATCGGTCGTGTTTAGACGAGGCCGTACGGTTTCACATTAGCGTTTAAAGATCCATTCCCTTAAACATCCGATCTTAAAGATCTAGTGTGAAAAGGGTATTACAAAACCAACGTAAAAGCTAGTAAAAAATAAAAAAATGTATAAATAGATTCTACTCACTACAATAGAAACTAAATGAATAAAATATCAAATATATTTCATAAAACAATTTCAAATAAAACTTTCAACAATAATAAATATACAAATTTCAATTTGGTAACACTTTCAAATAAATATATATTTTTACGAGTAATGTGATATTCGATAAGCATTTGATTTCCATGTGTAAATTTCGCGGCTATCAGTAGAATTAATAATGTAGAATTTTCCAGTAAACTGTATATTGGAAATATACTTTTTTTACGCGACTGATTCAAACGATTTATACATAACTTTGAAGCGACATCTTTTTCTTGCTAACTATATCATAAAAATCGGGATTCGACATAGGCTACAGTCTGTTTCAAACGGTTAGGCGGAACTAAATGGGACTTTCGTTCTTTTAGGTTGTCACGAGAAGGGATCTTGCTTGGGTTATTTCATTTTTCACGTTGGAATGTCAAAATTTAAAATTCCAACAATGAAACCACGGAAACGAATGACATATGTCAAAATTAAATTGTTTTTTTTTACATATTTTAATGACAAAAAAATAAAAAAATGGGAAATTTGTATTAAGAATGACACAAAAAATCAAAATATAAAGAAAATGACATTTTAAAATGATATTAACCTTAACCAAAAAATGTTTATTGTAAGTATGATTTACAAAGCTTAAACAACACGGTCGAAAAGCACGATTTAAACGATGAAAGTAACTAGATTGCAAAATCTAGTTCCGCCTAACCGTTTGGAACAGACTTTATATGACACATCAAAATTTTTTTCATTTTATTTTTTTAAAGAAGGATTTCGGGGAGGAGCAATTAAAAATCTTGCTTAATATCTCGCTTATTATTAACTCAACAGTAAAAATGTACATCAAAAAAAAAAGAAAAAATTAAATATGAGAACTAGTCTTTCTTGTACTACATTTTTTTCGATATATTTGAGAATTTGCGGGGAAACGCCAACTAATACAAAACTGAAACACAAACTGAAATATTTCATTTATAAACAAATAGTAAAAATAAATACATTACATAATTCCAGTGGCGCGGTAGATTTTAAAATATGGGGAGCCAGAAAATATAAGGGGTACAATTTTTTTTATTGTTATAAATATTAATGAAAATATGATGGTGAGCCGCTTCCATCTTCCACAATTCGAAATATTCCCAAAATGAACCGGGTTTTATCTAAAATTTTAAATTTTCTCCAAATAGGGAGAACAATTTTTAGAACCTCCCCCCCCCCCCCGCTGGCGTCGCCACTGCATTATTCCATAAAATTTAGAGATATCTGTATGCATTTTAAGTTAAATTTACTAACGAATTAATCTGAAAAGTCTAGATCTTTTAATAGTAGATAAAATTTTAAATATCGGTCCTAAATCGAGTATCACATTTCTTGTTCAAATATCTAATACAATATAGGCATATTTAAATACGGACATCATTTTAAAAGTATTCATCAGCGAATAACATGCAAGGTGTATAAAAATACTTTACTTTCGTGTAGAGGGTACACGAAAGTAAAGTATTTTTATTTGCAAGTGTACTCTCGCATCCTTACTCTTGATCTATTTGTAGCGCAGAGCATAGTAAAAAAAGTAATAATAATAAATATTTTACTTTTAAGTTGTACTTGAAAGAGATATATTTTAAATTATTTTCTAAATCAACATTATTTCTTTTAAAATTTTAAAGATTTTTTATTGTATAAAAGCGGCAATAACTTTCATTTCATCCCAATAATATGGAGAAATAGGGGTAGGATGCTAACATTATATCAGAGTGCCGTCATTTAAAAAGATTGAGAACCACTAGTGTATAGAAATTTTTAATTCCTAAATCCATTCAATGGTGTTAAGATTTTTAATTTTCTGTGCTTTTAACAATTCCAACTAAAACCAGTTTTTTGCTATGTAATACTTTTAAAACAATAACCTGTATATTATAAATCGCAATTCTACAAAATACAGTGCAAATCATGTTAAATTTATATAATTCAAAATCCTAAAATTACAATTACTAATTTCACAAAATGTTACAATACCTAAACTAAACTACTGTTTATATTTTTTGCTTAGTTTGTGCTTTTGGTACTTTAAATTGACAACATGATTTTCCTCTTGATTGTTTCACAAATTTGGTATTTGATCTTTTAAATTAATTTTATAAAAACTGTTAAATAAATAATTATTTAATTTATGGAGTGACTAAATAATTTTGGACTAGTATATTAAAAACATAAATTCTACTTATTAAATAAATTTTTGTTCATTTTGGCCAAGATTTTTAAAATACTTGCGGGTCTTAGACATAATCGAGGGGCATTATAAGCCAAGAAGTAAGCTAAGTTTGAACAGCCGAGTGATATTTAATCGTTCATAAACGTAACGGGCCAGTTATCTGGGGTACATTCGAGTTGTACAGGGTGGAGCGAACAGTTGATGGTGACGTCATGAATAGAACACTGATGAAGCGCAGTAACTCGAACACGGAGCAAGTTTTGGTTGTGACATAATGTTTATAAAATCTAACCCTACAATTTTAGGCGCTGTTTTTACTCTCAGAGTACGTTCAAGTTAATTTCATCACAGGCGAATATTACCAGTCCCTTGCGCAGAAACCAAATTTCGTCCATTACATTACCAACAGCTAACTTAACACATTTCAGTGGCGTCACTTACTTTGATTTGTGTTTAACTACGAGTATTGTGCGATGTTGTTTGTTTATTTCCGTTATTATAATTTATTTCTTGTACGTTTTAAGGTATACCGTGCACTAAAATGATTAAAAATGTATTTGAAATACATGATTTTGTGTGTCAGGTATCCACAACAATTGTTTAAAACCCTAATGTACGTCAATGTGATCAGTTGTTTTGTCGCGCAGAATTGGTGACATGGTGAATTGGTAATTTATGATACCCTGTGATGAAGTTAAGATGAACGTACTCTAGTATAGTGTTTCTCAATCGAAAACATACCACGAACCAGTAAAATATTTGATTTTCTACCGCGGACCGCAAAAAATAAATGTACTATTAAAAAAATCATCAAACCATTAAAATGGAAGATAAAAAGAAGTAAAATGTATGAATACGGAGGCTTTTCAACAGAAGAAGTACGGAGGAAAAGAGAAAGTGGACATGGAATGCAGGAGATGGTAGAAAGAATGAAGGACATACAGCAAAAAGAATTAAGCGAGAGAATGAATGAAACAAGGTACAATAATAAGTATTAAAAAAAAATTGGAACATGCAAAGACCGCTGTATCTAAAAGAAACGGAAAAAAAATAATAATTGCAAGGTTTAGATGTGGGAATGAAGAAAAGGCGAATAAATTTTTGTTAAAAAAGGAGGATAAACGATGTAGAATGTGCAGAGATGAAAGGGAGACGATTGAACATATGCTGGAAGGATGTGAAGAAATGAGAAGCAAAGAAGGAACAAGAGATATTTTAAACGGAAATGGCTGCGGATACACATGTATGAAAGAGGTAATGGAGAGGAGAAAAGAAATTAAAGAAAAAGAAAATAATAGGAAAATTTTTGATTCCAAAACAAAGCAAAACCGACAGGTAGAAATTAGATTCATATTTTAGTTAAGACTTGTTATGTAGGGAATAAACAGATCTATAATAAAATGTAAAAATCGCTGAAAAATGAACAAAAATCACAGAAAATGAACAAAAGATCATAAAAAAAAAAATAACAAAAAATCTCTAAATTATTCATAAGCCTTTCGCGGACCGCTAAAATTTTGCTGAGGACCACCGGTTGAGTAACACTGCTCTAGTCACGTCAGTCATGAATCAAAATTAAGTACGGTTTGCCGTTGAATTATTTTTCAATAATAAATCTGAACAAGTCATTTTAGAAAAAGCATGTGGGTTTGCAAAAAATACGGTGCCAAATTTTACAGATCGTCAATTCAAAACACATCCGATATCTTCTAAAGTTTTCGAAAATGTTCTTAGAGCAGTGCGAAGTTCACCTGAGTCCAGGAACTCCCGAAACAAAAAGCATTATGGTACCTTGCCAACATTGAGAACTCCTATAAATTTACAAATAGCACATAACCCTGTTACTTCCATGTTAGTTTTATGCAGAGTGTATTTAATTATTTTTATGTTGTGATTACAAACATAATACAGCTTTCGAGGTTAGTAGAAACGTCACAAATACAAAAAATGGTAGTACTTTTCCCGCTGTTCCCCATCTTTTGCCGTCATACCCCATATGCCCGGTCTTAAAACCGCGAACACATAGAGCGTACTCTAAATACACACTCGACCGCAATACGAATGTGATTGTGTGTACTCCGAGCCTCAAATCGAACAAGTTTGAGTGTACAGAACGTCTTTGGATCACTCGGAGCGTCAAATCAAATGTACCCCTAAAATCGTTTTAGTTTGCAGCAAGTCAGTCTAAAGATCTACACATGTTTTTGACCCGCCTAGTTATAATTTAAATATAAATAAAATTATCTTTAACATATAAAATACATAATATTAAATGGCAGTTTTGATTATTGAATTTTATAAAGTCTGTTCTACATTATACTGTTCTCCTAAGCACTAGGGTTTTTTGCTTAGTATTTACGAAAAAAGTAATGTTAAGACATAATAATTCCTTCAAACTTTCAATGCTATCCGAAATTCAACACAACTTTTGAAACTCTCCTCATTCCTATTTTGTTTCACGTATTGATGATACTTTCTCAGGCATACCAACTTTACGTTATTTTTATACTGTACTATTTTACTTCTTCTGACATTTTTAATAATCCCGATTAAGATCTGGTCTTGTAAATAAAAACTAAACTAGCATACAATTAAATATAAACTAGCATAATTCAACGATATATAAATTGGTTATTAAAACCACTTGTATCTGTCACATTAAATTGTTAAGTTGGCAGTGAGAAGTATCAAAAGACAGAAGGTATTGAATGTCTCACTCTTAGTCTTTTTACTCAATGCTAATACTACAGAAAGAAGTTTTAGAAGTTTGAAAGTGTAGTGAAAAAATAATGTAAAACGACTTTAATACACCTATTCCTACTTTATCTGATTTATATATCCTCCAATACTGAATAACTACGAATTTACTATTTGTCCGTCATTTTCAAAATCACGATAATTAAATTTTGACTTGAATAAAGAAAAAGAAAGATTAAGAAAGTAAAGAATCGTGATAATTTAAACTCACGTTAAGCAAAACCAGACAAAGTAAAAGACAGCTGCATAGTGGTAACATTAAATGTGTTGAAAGAAAATAAAAATAACTTATTAACTATTTTCAGATCTTTTAAAGATTGTATTGAAGCTAAATATAGCTAAAAACTTCTCCATTTTTAACGTACATTTTTACCATTTTAGACAACATTCCCGATTTAGTATAACGGGTTGTTTAGAGTCTAGTTAAATTGTAGCATTCAGCTATAAAACTGACTATTAGTTACCAATAAATTTCTCAGATAATAGTACAATTAAAAATATTACATTGTATAAGGTATTTGCACATATTTACATTTTGTTTATCGTACATTGTTAGGAACATCCCATTACTAAACCTAAGTTACTATTTACATATTCATTTAGATTGTTGTAGCAAACCATAGATGTCGTAATTTTATAAAATATTTAAACATAAAAACACATTTATATAAAATAGCGAAACATAATTATGGAATGCTCTATGTAGAGGAAAATCACTAAATGTCAATATTTTAAAACTATTAAAAACGTGTAAAATTGTAATGAATATTGCTTATAAACGTGATAAATAATAACAAGGAGCATATAGATTCGTAATTAAAAACTAATGTTTTTAAAACTTTTACAATAATTAAAAAATACATTTTATTTTAGTATTATCAGTATGTGTAGTTCATATTCTCTATCTCTATATATATATAAAAAAGGAAAATTGTCTGTTTGTTCGCTATACATTCTTAGGCCGTTTAGGACAGATTTAGACCAAATTTTGCACAGTTATTCTTTAGGACTCAGTGGAACTAATTGTGCAAAAATAATCGGTTTTTTAATTATGTACATGTTTAGGGCCTACGGAAATAAGTCGGAAAAAATCTTCGGTCGGAACATTAAAATCGTTACGACGGTCAAACTGAAAAGCTGGTCGGTGTCAGGACAGAATTACACTGGACAAAATTACACGGGACAAAATTACACAGAAGAAATTACACATAGACAAAATAACACAGGGAAGAAATTACACAAGGACGAAATTACACATACGAAAATTACACATACGAAAATTACACTAAGACAAAATTACACATTTAATTTTTTTGTTTATGAATTTTCTGTTTGTGTTCTTTTATATAAAAAAATTTTTTTGAAGGGTTGAATTAAGTAATTTTTGGTCTCAAATATGAAAAAATACAAAAAAAATGTATTTTCGGAATTGGCTTTAGTAAATTATCGTGTTTTTTTTAAATAAATTTAAAAAAATGTATTTTAAGGGCTGGATTACGTAACCCTTGGTGATATTGAATAGCAAAAAAATGTATTTATGGCTTGGATTAGTTAAACTTTAGTGTTTTTTTTTTTTTTTGAATAAATAGAAAAAATTATATTTAAGGGTCGAATTAAGTAAATTTTAGTTATATTTTGAAAAACAAGTTTTTTTTAGAATAAGTTGCATTCCCTTCCTCCTTTAATATATGTTTCAACTTTAATGGTAAAAATTCTTTTTCTTTGTTTCCATCAAACTCCTCAACTACAGTCTGTTCCAAACGGTTAAGCGGAACTAAATGGGAATTTAGTTCTTTTAGGTTGTCACGAGAAGGGACCTTGCTTGGGTTATTTCATTTTTCACGTTGGGATGTCAAAATTTAAAATTCCAACAATGAAACCATGGAAACGAATGACACATGTCAAAATTAAATATTTTTTTTAGATATTTTACTGACAAAAAAATAAATAAATGGGAAATTTGTATTAAGAATGACACAAAAAATCAAAATATAAAGAAAATGACATTTTAAAATGATATTAACCTTAACCAAAAAATGTTTATTGTAAGTATGATTTACAAAGCTTAAACAAAACGGCCGAAAGGCACGATTTAAACGATGAAAGTAACTAGATTGCAAAATCTAGTTCCGCTTAACCGTTTGGAACAGCTGTAATTTTAAATTTTTTGAATTTTTAGTGAATATTTAAAAAAAAAAGAGTACATTTATTGAATTTTTAGAAAAAGTAAGCGTACATAATTTTCTTGCTCAAAAAGAGTAGATGTACTCTTTAAAGAGTACGGTTGGTAACCCTAGTCATACACTATAGCTCCATCCGTCCAAATGGAGCGAGCGATGAAAAAATTGAAAAAATAAATTTGTATTGGTAAAACGATTTAAGCAGTACGCTTGAATTATTTTACTGCAAGATCCTAAGAACAATACTGATGGATATCCATTAAGATGGAGAGAGAATCGCTCTTTTACTTATCTTAAAACTAAAAAATTCTCCTAGGGCAATTAACTTGGAAGCTAATTTTATCGAAACTTTAAAATATGTACTTAAACCCTTTTACTTATAGCCCCCTCAATTATTGTTTATCACCCGAGCATCGCCGAGTATGTCTTCTAGTTGATAGTAAATTATCAACTTACATTTATGTCAACAAATCTTTCCTTCTTCATTGATATTTTTTTATTGTTAGTAACTGTGGGTTAAAATTTAAAAAATAATGTTTTTAAAATACATTTTTCAGGATCATATTCTGTTGTATTTTGTCCTGGTTATTCAGATCTAATATAAATTAAATTTATTAGGCAACGGTGTAGTCTTTTTTAAACCAGGAATCAAAGAGAACTTATATTTATCATCACTTATATGTCAGGTAAGAATGTAAACTACACTTACGGATAACTTAATATATTACCTACATACATCATCTAATTTTTCTCTGAAAAATTAGTGAAGTCGTGAGATGTGTTGTCCATCAACTGAATTTATTCTACGAGCTGCTGGATGTGTTGGAGAACGAACTGTTGGAGACTGAGAAGCTTTTTTACGTTCCTCTTCTTTCTTTAAACGATTATTTAGAAAATCTCTGATGTGTTGTACAATCAAATCAATTGCAACTGAAAATTAAAAAAAATATGATGTAAACAATCACTTAAAATATAAATATAACATTTTTAACTTTATGTATTAGATGTCTTTGATTAGAAAAAAAAAATAATAACTTGACTAGAAAACACTAATGACTTGATTAGAAAATAGTATATTATGCAACAAGCACGGAATGATAGTCATTTCATACGAGTGAGAAATAACTATTCCATGCAAGTTTCATACTATACTTTTTCCACGACTTTAATACGTATTGTTGAACTCAATATAAACATTGTATTGGGTGTACCGGAAAGTTTTTTCGTTTATTTGGTATTATTAAAATAGGAACAAATCGACAGAAAAAAATGTACTTTATTGAGTAAAATAGATACCATTGTGATCTACAAGGTGTCTATTTTACTCAATAAAGTACATTTTTTTCTGTCGATTTGTTCCTATTTTAATAATACCAAATAAACGAAAAAACTTTCCGGAAGGTGTCTCAAAAGAAATTTTATATTTATTTAGCTTACTGCGTGAACGCAACGTATCCGAGGGGCGCGGGGGTTATGTCAATCGGTAGCCTGGCTCTTGGGAATTCAGCCGCTATGGAGCGTTTCTCGGGAGCAGACCGCGCGTTATGCGTGCGAGTGTTTTACAAAAACGGTGATTCGGCGACTGTAGCGCGTAGAAAATTCTGCAGTATTCGAGGTTTTCGCCACTTAAATGATGCGCCAAGCATTCCTCTCATTCGACATTGGGTTAAAAAGTTTGAAGAGACTGGTACAACGCTGGATAAATCAAAATCCGGGCGACCTAGGTCATCAAGAACGGTAGAAAACGTGGAGAATGTTAATCAGTCTGTTCGTGACGACCCGAACCTTTCAATTCGGAAGCGCGCAAGTGCTTTAAATGTGCATAGATCATCATTACATCGCATTATACACAAAGACCTAAAGCTGCACCCCTACAAAATTCAATTGGTGCAAGAATTAAAGCCCCAAGATGCCAGTCAGAGGCTTAATTTCGTAAATCAGGTGATTGAGCGATTTTCAACGTTTACCAACATTTTGTTTTCGGATGAAGCTCATTTTCATCTTAATGGCCACGTAAATAAGCAGAACTGCCGCTACTGGAGTGCAACGAATCCGAAACGCAAACATCAGAAACCCCTACATTCGCCTAAAGTGACCGTATGGGCTGCGATGTCGGCACGAGGAATTATCGGCCTTTACTTTTTTGAAGACGAAAGGGGGCGTGCAGTTACAGTGAATTCAGAGCGTTATGTGGAGATGTTAGACAACTTCTTGGTACCTGAACTGTAAAACTTTCCTGGCTATAACCAAAGAACATGGTTCCAACAGGACGGAGCAACTTCACACACGTCCAATATGTCTCTGCCACGTGTTCGTGAAATTTTCTCAGGCAAATTGATCTCCCGGAGAGGTGACATAAATTGGCCTCCACGCAGTCCAGATTTAACCCCTATGGACTTTTTCCTATGGGGTTATCTTAAATCTAAAGTTTACGCCAATAAACCGACTTCACTGGCGCATTTGAAAGAAAATACCCGTCACGAAATGGCAGCCATCCCTGAGTCCACCTGCCGAGACGTCATAAGTAATTTTACTGTTCGATTAAATGAGTGCCGAGAACGCGAGGGTCTACATTTAGACGATATTATTTTTAAGAAATAAATCCCCAAAAAGTGTATTTTAATAATTAATAAACATTTTTTCTATATACGGCTTACTTTTTTTTTAATCGATCCACTAAATATAAAATTTCTTTTGAGACACCTTGTATAACAATGCCATTTATCAAGAAGAGAAAATATTCCCAATTTATAAAATTCCTTGATTTTTTAAGGAAAATATTGTTCAAGGTTTATTTTAACATGGTTCATATCTCTAAGTGTCTTGTTTCTTAAAAAGTGTTCCAGTGACCGAAATAAGTGATAGTTGGAGGGTGAAATGTCTGGTGAGTAGGGTGGGTGTGTTAGAGCCTCCCAATCAAGCTCGGAAATTTTTTCACGTGTCTTTTTTTGATGAATGAGGTCAGGCATTGTTGCCTTGAAGAATAACTCCTTTTCTATTCACAATTTCTGGTCAAGTTTTGATTCAGTCGATCCAGTTGTTCACAGTAGACATCAGAATTAACAATTTGCCCCGGTTTTAACATCTCATAATTAATTATTTCTTTATAGGGCCTTCCAGATCGAAGTTCATCATCCAAGCATAAATTTCTTTTAAAACGCTTTTTAACCACTGTTGACATGTGCGTACACTTAGTTTATCATCATAAATAGTGCAAATGTTTTATGTAGCAACTGTAGTAGATTTTTTTTATGGTACTCATACAACATTATTCAGCATAAAAATTGTTTTGATGAAAATTCTTCCATTTTAAAGGCAAGGGTTTAAAATGAAACGAAAGCAATAATGAGGTACTCAAGATTACAGAGTTTAATCAAAACGCAAAAGATGTCCGTTTAATTCAGCGAATAAGTCGTGACTAGTTGCACTAATAATAAAAACGAAACAACTTTCCGGTACACCTAATATTACCTCCCAAAACTTACTCCCGATAGTGTTCTATTAAAACGTTTAAATAATTTTTTAACTTTTTGTGGGCCAGTGTATTTCCTGCAATACAGGATTAAAGTGAATTTTAGCAGGCTCTTCAAAAGATCATATGTATAAAGGACATAGTACATAGGATATAGAAATTATAGTCTTTATAATTTAATATATTTATTTTAATATTTTTTTTTTTTTTGTAATTATAAAACACAAATATTACTAGTAACTAATAATGTTCTTTACTACGTTGATTCATAGTTATAAAAATTACAAAATTCAAGGTTTTTCATACTGATAAAATACATAATTCAAAATCCATTACATTTATGGGATATTTATCACAAATTTGTTTACATTAAATGTTAATTCATGTATCACAATTCACAGCAAATTAAAATTAATTTGTTAAAATGTATTAATTTATAAAATTATAAAAGAAAAAGAATACCATAAACTGAATAACAATCAGTTAGCGACCTAAAATCTAATTAATATGAACATTAAGACTTAAACATTACAAAAAACTAAAATAATAGATACGTTCGCGGATGAATCTTTGACAAGTTAGAATACGAGGCTAGTGCGTTTTTATTTTTTTGACTTTAAAAGTAGAACTGGATGTTTATTGTTCGGATAATACGCACGCGCGACGTATTCCAACTTTAAGTAAAATGCTATATAATTATAGTTTATTTGAAATAAGAATACAGTGTGTAAGAAGATAGCTGATGTTTTAAGTAAATGTTTTTATATTTATGAAACAATACTGTATACATACACACTTTTAATAAATAAAATTTCTTAATTTTCCCGCAACCTTAAAAATCTTACTTATTTGTAAAGTACTACGTCTAGATAAACAGGTTTATCCATTTTCATGCAAACCACCTCGAAATTAGTGACTAACTCGGCCTTAATCTAATGCCGTAACATATAAGAAAATAATCCACATAGGAAAAAAAAAGCCTTACAGTATATGAAATTTATACCGAAAAGGCATTTTTTAAATATAACTAATAAACTGTGATACATTATTAAGCAGTATAGTAGGGAAACTTCAGCTTCCAAAAACTGTGTATGCCAGTTCTTAGAAGTACTATTCTGAACACAACTTGTTAACTATAACAGCGCTGTAAATGCCGCCTGTCTGTCAACATCCGTCTCTGTAGGTTACTCTATTCTGTCGTATTTTAAATAAACAATTGATTTTGCTTGCAAATAAAAGACACGTGTGGCTTATGAGTCATGGGAAAATTTTTATTACATCTTTTATTATCTGTTGTTGAATATAAAAAGAATTGTTTTAAGAATTCATCAGTATCTTATTTAGAGTGAGCATGATGTCAGTGAATAAAGTGCATTTACGACATTCTGTATGTAAAAAACATAGCAATACAGTGCGTTGCTACGTATTTTTGCGATTAAGACAAACTTTAATTTAAAGCAAACTGGTGCCAACTGGGCATACATAATCGGTGCGTTTTGTTGTGCCAATTCTGGTTTCGGTTTAATCAGAATACGCGTTTTGTTGCGACTGTATTCTCATTCTATTCATTCCACTCAAGCAATGACGCGAGGCCGGACGACTGGAATGAATAAGTGTGGTGGGGATGAAAAGTAATATTTGAATGCAGTTGTCTTCATTTGGTTTTTAAATGTATTAGAATTAAATTTTGGTATTACTGCCTCAAAATAATTTTTACTTTTACGTTTTTTCTCATTTTGTGTCCTAAAATAAATATATACCTATATGATTTTAATATAGTATTATTCAATCTAAACTTAAAATGTATGTACAATTTAATTACTCGTTTTAAAACATTACGTTCTAGAATATTTGCTTCAAATATAAAGTATTCTTATTCTGCATTTATTATTTAGATTGTTCTACAACCATATGACTTAACCTCCATGCAAATGTCATTCCATGTTTACTTCACGATCAAAATTGTCGTTTTCTTGCGCGTCAATTCTAGTACTTCTAACCAGCCACCAACAAAACGCACCCATTGTTCTGAAATTGATTAGATTTACTTATCTTTAGTCTCAAATAAAAGTTGTTAGTTATTGCTTTTATAACAACTTGTGGTAAATACATTTTTTCGAAATATTTCTCTTTTATGAAATATTCGCAAAAATCTTAAAACCGACACGAGTAAACTCCCATTTCTAGTTAACCGATTTTTACCAAAAGTTGATCAATTCGTGCCATTGATGTCAAAAGCTTAAATATGAAGTTTCATAAAAATCCTTTTAGCCGAATTTGCTGTGCACGGGTACACAGACCAACGGACGGTCGGACGGACGGACAGACAGACAGACAGACAGACAGACAGACATACAGACAGACAGACAGACATCATGCTAAAAATAGTCAAAACGTTATAGACCGGGAGCTCATGACAGTTTTTGGTCTCCGATTTCATACAGCATGCCTTTTGGAGGAGAGAATATTTACCCTGTGACAACAAAAAAGGGATGGTACTAAACCCCTGCACGCTTTCCGGTCATAGGGAAAATTGCATTTCCACTTAAACACAAAATTTTTGTGCTTTTCTCTGATTTAATATTGCTTGCCCGTTTGTCAAAAGAAAGTTATAACAAATTTAAAGTCTTTTAAATATATGCATGCGATTCGGAGGGTCCCAAAGGGCTCAAACGGTCATGTGATCTTGTAATAAAAAAATATGATTTTCCGCGTTTTCATACAGCATGCCTATAATTAAAAGACTTTAAATTTGTTATAACTTTCTTTTGACAAAAGTGCAAGCAATATTAAATCAGAGAAAAACACAAAAATTTTGTGCAAGTGGATATGCAATTTTCCCTATGACCGGAAAGCGTGCAGGGGTTTAGTACCATCCCTTTTTTGTTGTCACAGGGTAAATATTCTCTCCTCCAAAAGGCATGCTGTATGAAATCGGTGACCAAAAATGTCATGAGCTCCCGGTCTATTATGTAGGGACCTCACTTCGTGGAGATCCATCGAAATCTCGAAATGTCAAAATCGGTATGATCACAATACCTCCCTTATATATGTTCAGTAGATAAGGGAGAGCTTTAGAGTCTATGTAGTGATGCACCAATTTTTTGGCACACGCTTTATGACTATTACTTTCATATATCATTATTAGGGTCCGGTAAAAATATGCAACGGTACTTTAGTTAGGTGTTTTTCGATAAAAAGCGGCACATGTGTTATCTGTAGAAATAAAATGTAATTATATGTATTTGTAATGTGCCCTGCTGACAAATAGTGTAGCGTATAAAATTTAATATCTTATCAAAATCTGACCAATGGCAAAGGAGTGACCGGAATTACCTATCTCGGATATAATCCCAAAATAATGACATGTCGTTATTTAGATAAGAATTCATTGCGGTACAAGTGTTTTATTCTTTTGTTTTTTGTTAAAATAAAATTTAAAATAGCACGCCTATGGCAAAAGTACCGTTGCATATTTTTGCCGGACCCTAATCATTATCATCATCATTCATTTATTAGCACTTTCACAATTTATCATTTTGTTCATTAAGTAATATTACAAATAAATATTATTTATATATATATATTCCCAATTAATTTTAATATATTCAAAAAATGAAATTAACAATAACATCGCTCTTACAAGTTTAATAGGTATCAAACATATATAGCTGAGTGGTAAAACATCTGGCTGATATGCTAGAGGTCCGGGGTTCAAGACCCAAAGGGGTAACAAAATTTTACAAAATATTTCGTATGGAAAATAATACAGATTGTGTATTCCAATTTAAAAATAAAATCAAGCCACTATCCTACTAAATTATTCTGGAAGTAATAAGTAAAAAAAAGTATATTATGTTACTAGGAGTAGAACGTGCTCTTTTTTGTACTGAGCTCAAATGTTGCTGCCGAGGCGCAGCCGAGGCTTGCATATTGAGCGAAGCACAAAAAAGAGCGCGTTCTACTCCGAGTGACATATACTATTTTTTCTTCAAGCGTAGGTATTAAAAAATTGCAACCATAAATACTTATAACTTTATAGTTTCAGATGCTATTGCTGCTAATTCCGGCGGTGTACATTGAATTGGTTGAGACATTTTTTAATTTTTGATCTTTATATTGTGTATTTTGTAACTAATCACAGAATGATCACAAAATAATAATAAAGTAACTCACTAATAACGTAACTAGCTTTTGAATTCACTAGAAACCACGCTACAAACATATTAAATTGACAGATGTTTTGTTTATGGCGACTGCTGCCATCAGTGCCATCTGTTGATAACTATATGAACTATTTACTAGTATAAAAATGTTCACATTTTGTTACTAGTAAAAAAATGTATCATTTCTACCGAATGTGTTGATCAATGTAATGTTAGCATTATAATCCGCTTGAAGAAAAAATAAATTTCGTGTTTTAATTGGAAAAAAGGTTGAATAAATTAAAAAATATATATAAATATGCTGAGTACAATTTTATTTTACTTAATGAACAATAGGTAAATATTTTAAAATTATATAAATTCTAAATACTGCTTCTGTAAAATTATGGCGGTTCCCAAACATCAATAAAATGTTTTGAAGGTGATATACATTCGCTCATAGAAGTTCGGATATTTGATAAAAATTAAAAATTTGATTTGCAGGCATTGCTAACTTCATCACAGTAGATTATTATTATTATTATAAGATTTTTAAAAAGATTATAACATAAATGTTAACATTATTTCAGAATATTTTAGATTTAATATTAGCTTGTAAAAAATACCAATTTGATTATTGGCATGAAATTCGCCGATATGAAGAAGAGTGAGAAAGTCCTGGACCATCGCTAATCACCTCAAACATCATCTTTTTTTTTTTTAGAAAAAAATCCCTGTTAATAAGTGAACGTAATAGAAAATTAACCACACCATAAATCACCTCAGAATTTAATTTGTGCAGAGAACGAGATGTTTGTGAATTGTGAAGCTCCGATTGCAAGAAGCAAATCTTCATTGAGTTACTGAACGAAACCGTTGCTTCTTTGAATCGTAATATTAATTTGTTTTCTTTAATTTTATCTTGCGTCCGAAATTCTATAATACCCTTTTCACACTAGATCTTTAAGACGAGTGAACTTAAAGTTCACCGATGTTTAAGATCGGTATGCTTTCACACTTGATGTTTAAATCTCTGGTGCTGTCATCAGCTACAGTAATTTTGTCCTTAAGTTACCGTCATGAAATTACCAGTTTTGAACTGTCTGCGCAGACGCACATTTTGAATTATTATAAACAATTAAGGATTCTTCATTTCATTCTACAATAAAGGCACTACAATAAAGAATATATTACACCTGTATTAAACTGTAAGTCGATACATTTTATCTCAATTATTGTAGCTCTGTATTTTATTAAACACATTATTAAAATAAATAATTTTATTATAACAATAAGTATAAACTTGTTATAACGTCGATATAATACAGTATTCTTGTTTATGATAATATAAAATGTTGACAGCACAAATTCAAGGAGTATTTTTTTATAATAGAAATTAAGTTGGCAATGCGGGTGAAGTTTAAGACGCAGATCTCTGTCTTAAACATCGGTCGTGTTTAGACGAGGCCGTGCGGTTTCACATTAGCGTTTAAAGATACATTCACTTTAACATCCGATCTTAAAGATCTAGTGTGAAAAGGGTATAAGTAGGAGTGTATTAATCTTTGATTTATTCAAAAACTGGTCACTATTATCTATACTTAAAAGAAATGTAAAATTAAAACTGAACTCAAAGTCTTTATCTGGAACAAAATCAAATGTATCACAAACAAGTTGTTCAAAAACAGAATTGAAAAATAATATGCTAAGGACAATTTTTATTGTCGTGTCAATTCAAAATTTATAATATAAAATGAGTGAAAAATGCTACGATCATTTAATTCAGAGCGATAAAAAATCTAAATTATCAAATCTATGGTCCAAATTTCAACCACAATTGTCTCAAATCCAAATCAATCTTAATATGCGCCAACTGGCAATAAGTATGGAAACATAATATTTTTCCTAATAAAAATAAAATTTGTATAGATATGTTTTTCTTGTAATTTGTATATAATTCATGAGACAAGACGAATATTGTGCAACAATTGAAATAAATTATTTTTACATATTCAGTATTGTACATTGGAATTTTTAAAATGCGCCTAGCCAAAAAGTATGGAAACCTTATCAAACATGATCTACTATGCAATAACCAGCTTGTTGAATTGAATATTTTAGTATAAAACTTATTCATTATTATATTAACGTGTTTTATAGTACCATGGCTCAGAAAAAATATTATTCTTGCGATGTAAAAACAAAAATTATTCAATTATACCAGTGTTTCTCAACAGGTGGTCCGCGCACAAAAAAATTCATTAGTATTAATAATATGGGCCTTTATGCAAAAATAATGTTTTTTTGAAGTTGGTGGTCCGCAACTGTCGAAGATTTGAGAATCACTGAATTATACGCCAGTGCCAATAAACAGTGTGACATTTCAAAACTTTTAAAGATACCAAAAAGGTACGATTTCAAGAATTATAAAGAAATTTAATGATAGAGGCACACTGGTCATAGATAAAATTATTAAAAGAATTTCAACAAGTTGTTCTAAAAACACAACAAAGACGACAAGAAATGTTAGAAAATTTAAATATTTCATTGTCAAATCGTACTATAAGAAGAAGACTATATAATATGGGACTATTTGGTATAATAGCGGTAAAAAGGCAACTTATTTATAAGAAAAACAGAAGGGCTCGTTTGGATTTTTCTAGAGATCATTGGGAAGATCCATTAATAAATGAAAAAATTGATGTGAAGTGTGAATATTCACACATTTCAGGGTTTCGCAGGTATATAATAAGTGAAGGCGGTATGCTGAGTGTGTAGGACAAATTTTACTTTGTAGTAATCACGGCAAAATGAACGATATTTTTAAAATAATTTATCGTCTGTTAATCATATAATAAGATAATTATTAAATTTACGCTCTTAAAAATTTAATGCATAATTTGTCAAAATATAACTAGAATTTTGACAAAATAATTTCATCATAATAAAAATGCAAAAAAAAAAACAGAAAAAATAAAATTCACTCAGTACTCGAACTCGAAACCCTTCGTTTACCAGCGAGTTTTAGCTTACGACACCAGTGCTCTAACCAATAACGCCATCGTACGCCTTGCATGTGAGTGTCTTACATTGGTATAACTTTTGTACTTTGTGAACCAAAAACCACAAAAAATGTGTTATTTTCCGAAAACATAATCTGATCAAAAATTCCTGTTGTACTATTTCGGTTCACACCAATATACATTACTTAGAATTATTTTAGATTTTTAGTTTAAACCATCTGGGCTACAGGGTGTGGGACAAAAAAAATTTTGCACAATTTTGGCTAAAATCGCATCAAAATAATTTATTTTTCAGAAATAAAAATTTGATCGTTAATCCACGTACTAAGGGCTTTCATTTGATACCCTACTCATAATTTAAAAAAAATATTTTTGTTTTCGATGAGCACATATTTGTTTATATTTTTAGGGGGGTATGTTTTTTAGATGTTTTAGTATTTTTCCTATGTGTGGGTCAAAGAGTTGTATAAGCATGCCAAATTTCAACTCTCTAGGTTTAGCCGTTTGGCTACAATTTTTACCGAACAGACAGACAGACAGACAGACAGACAGACAGACAGACGACAAAATGACGGTATAAGGGTTTTTTGGTCATACCTACAAAACCCTAAAAACGATCCTTTGTAGTGATGAAAGCAAATTTAAATTGTTCGGGAGTGATGGAAAGAAGTATGTGACGCGTCCGAACGTTGCAAGATACGACAATAAGTACCAGATTCCCACTGTCAAACATGGCGGTAGCAACATCATGGTTTGGGGATATTTTTCTTTTCAAGAGTCGATGGGATAAAGGATCGATTTAATTATAAAAATATTCTAGAGGGTGTGATGCTTCCATATGCAGAAGAAGAAATGCCTCTGAGATGGTTATTTCGACCAGACAATGATCCGAAGCATTCGTCATATTTCGTAAAATTGTAAACTAAAATTACATAAAAACGTACCGATAACGAAATAGCCATCTCAGAGTCCAGATCTTAATCCAATCGAACACCTTTGGGAGTATATAGATAGGCAAATTCGCAAAAATACAGCTAAAAATAAAGACCAATTTTTTAAAATTAAAGAGCAAGAGTGGAAAAACATCCCTCAACAAACATGTGCTAGTTTTAATGTATTAAGGAGGGGGGGGGGGGGTATGGTCAGAGCAGCACATTTTATACCCATTTTCAAGATTTTTTTTTAGAAAACTGTTAATAGTAACTTGATTGGGATAATACCTACAGTAAAGAACAACCTTTGAAGAGTATCCAAAAAAATTTTTATTGAAAAATTTCGAAAATTAAGCTCGTGACATGAATTTGAAATTTTCGTTCAGGACAAAGAGTTGATTTGCGGTGAGACACATAACTAATGACTGGATCATCTAAAACAAAAAAACCAAAAATATTTCGTTAGTTTATGAGTTTCTTGAGGTACCGCTGTCGAGTTTTTTCAAATATCTAGATTATTTAATTTTTGGTATAAGTTTGAAGTCAAAAAAACGAAAAAATCGGAAATTTTTTGTCGAAATTTCTGTTTTCAGTTGTAAAAAATTCCATAAAAAAAAAAGCAAGAAAAAAAATATCTCGACAGCGTTGCCTCAAGAAACTCATAAACTACCTCAAGAAACTCATAAACTAACGAAATATTTTTGTTTTTTTTGTTTTAGATGATCCAGTTATTAGTTATGTGTCTCACCGCAAATCAACTCTTTGTCCTGAACGAAAATTTCAAATTCATGTCACGAGCTTAATTTTCGATATTTTTCAATAAAAACTTTTTTGGATACTCTTCAAAGGTTGTTCTTTACTGTAGGTATTATCCCAATCAAGTTACTATTAACAGTTTTCTAAAAAAAAAATCTTGAAAATGGGTATAAAATGTGCTGCTCTGACCATACCCCCCCTTAAAGAAAAGGGCTACGTCACCAAATATTAAAGAATTATTTTAATTTTTAATTTAAAATTATTTTTGTATAAGTTTCCATACTTTTTGACCAAATAAATATAATTTATGTTTCATTATGAATTGTATATTTCATTTCAAACTAATGGTTGGTTTATATACGGAACAAGAATAAGGAATAGGAAATAAGAATAGTACACAAGATGTTAAAACATGGCTGCGCCGTATATCGGTTTATGTAGGAATGAAATTTAACCTAAAATCAAGAATAGTTGGTAACATTTAACATTTTATTCCTATTCCAAGAATAAGAGACGATGAGCATGCGCGTACAGCGGTCAAAATGTCTACCGTAATAAAATTTGTTCAACAGATGTTTTCCAGCTGTGATCAGAAGGTTGGAAACAACAATATAATGTGTAAACACAAGCAAATAAATTTATAAAATCTTCTGAATCCATTTTACTGAACACGAAATTTTTTAAAGGTTATATTAAACACAACAACCTGACACGCAGCAACCCACATATATATATAAACTAGTATATGGCGCCTGGCCTATCTCTCAATGTAACTTAAGATGTTCCAACATAGAGAGTAAGATATACATATGTCTGTCTCTTTTGGTGACCGTAAAACACAATGCGCATGCTCGGGTAGTGTCAATTCATTTTGAAAAAGCAGGATAAAAATAGATGAAATGACATTTACATTTAAAAAAATAAGGTTAGAAGTTATCAAACAAAAACCCTAATTATTTGGTTTATACTATTTGGTAAAAAAGACGTAGCTGTACCCGTTTATATATATGAAAATATGAACGTTAAAAAACAATGACATTTGTTTCACTATGATATGGAACTAATGTAGCATTTTAGCAACATCTACTGTGGTTATTTGAAACTAAAACTGGTTACTAACGCCATCTATTTTTTTACCCGGAAACTATTCTCACGAGCACAACTCCACCATTAAGCCTTCACCCCCCTGCTTTACTCATTCTCTTAGCTCCCGCCACGTAACTGTAATTTTTTCGACCAATACCAAGGTCGTAATTTAGACATGCGCAAACTATTCACCGGGCATAAAGGGGTACGGCAATACATAGCTCCATCCTCCTATCATGGAACATCTAGCCAGCCTTCATGCGCCATATACTTGTTTATATATATATATGCACCAACCGTTAAACATAGGCCAACACAAGTACGCAGGCGCAGCGATGAAATATTATGTCCGATATAAACGGTATCATATTTTTTATTCTTGTGTACTATTCTTATTTCCCATTCCATAATCTCGTTCCGTATATAAACCAATCAATATTATCAGTTGTACAATAAATATTTATTAAAGACCCATTTTGTAAATTAATTTTTATATATTAAATACATAAGCATAGCTCAAGTTGAATTTATATGAATATAACAAATGTTATATATGAATATAACAATATGTCAATATGTTAATTTGAATAATCCACGAAACAGTTTTGAAAAATTTGTTTTCAGAAAAACTAGTTTGTAACATTGATCAGTTGTGTTTAATAATTCAGTTTAAAATAATCAGTATCACATAAGTAAACAATGACACTAATACGGTTAAGTATAATACTGTACTGTTTATTTTAAATTAAATTATCAATTTATTTTTAAGTAGTTTACTCTTGTGCGACAAATAACCAAATACTGATGAATTCATGACATGTTAAATTATGGTTTTGTCTTAAAAATACCTTAGTTTACACAGTTCACATTATTGAGTAAATTAAATCAAATATTAAACTAATGCAACTTAATAGTTGCTATCTGGGCACCTGTTGTAGTCAGTGGAGGACAAATCTTATATAGATAAGGGCTAATAGGATTGAGCCCTCAGACCAATAACCAAGATGCACCGTTATTTACATTTAATTGTGTCTCCAACATTGTTAACATTATCCTAGAATAAATCGTTGCCTCCCGAATATTCCACGTACAAACTTAACGTTCATTTTATTTTATAATTTTGATATTGTGAATGTGTAAATTTCAAAACACAATATTGAATCATTTATTCTTAGGAATCTACGAGGTGTGTAAATTAAGTAACCGGACTGGCAACATAGCGTTTGATCTGGCAACATTTGGGACGCGGATTATGAAGGGGCGGCAAGCGAACATGTGATACACCTTCAGTATGAGTTTGAACTCGCTAGAGTAATTTTGTTTTCCGTAGAGATTTTTTTCGTGAAACAGTTTTTTCTACTGCGTTCTAAAAATGAGTGACAATCCTTTCTAGCAACAGTGTGCTATAAGGTTTTGCTTCAGACTTGGGCACAGTGCAACGGAAACTTTTGCAAAACTTCAGCAGGCCTACGGAGACAGTGTTTTGCCATGGACCCAGGTTTTTTGGTGGTTTAAGGCATTTTCAGAATGAAGAAAGTTGATTGAAGATGAATCACGCAGCGGAAGGCCTTCATCTTCAAGAACCGATGAAAATGTCGACAGAATCCGGGATCTTGTGCGGTCAGATCGTCGGTTGACAGTCAGAATGATCGTGGAAGAGTTAATATTACTCACACTACCGTTCATAAGATTTTAACCAATAAATTGGGGATGAGAAAAATGAGCCTTGTCACACAGCAATTTCAATAAACGAGGTTTTGGCTAATAAAAACATTCCTGTGGCTCTTCAGCCTCCTTATTCGCCTGACTTGAGTCCTTTTTTCCTCTTCCCAATATTGAAAAATCAACTCAAGGGACGTCATTTTGGGACACTCGAAAACGTCCGTAATCGACCAACTGAAAGCTATTCCAGTATCCGAGTTCCAGCACTGCTATGAGGATTGGGAGAACCGTCTCCAGCGCTGTGTGGCTTCCCACGGAAGTTATTTTGACGGTGACAATATTGAATTGTAATTCTATTCGAATAATTTTTTTTTTTTTTTAAATCAGTCCGGTTAGTTAATTTACACATCTCGTACTTTGGATAGTCTTAATTTATTATTTTTTAAAAATAGTCACAGGGTTAATTAATTCCAGCCCTAAATAAATGCTTATTGACTGGATTAAGGCAACCTATAAAAGTAGTAATAAAGTTAAAAAATCTTTAAAAATGAATATATACTTGAGATTCTAAACTATATACAGCAGTTTGCATCTAAGGTGGCAGTTCACAATTAGATGTGCAGTAAATAGTATCGGACGGAACTCATTCTCGACCATTGTACAGGTAACTTCATACAACATGTAAAGCACAAAGGGTGCTTTATTACTATTTTAAAGTGCTTTCTCTATCCAATAGGGCAGCTGAGAGGGTTCAAGTAGTACTTCCCCCCCCCCCTGCCATATTTAATGCAAACAACTGTATATAACCATAAATGAAAACTGTGTCCAAAACTTAATATAATTATGAATAAAATGTTTAATGAAACTTCTCTTTAATGGTAACCGAGAAATTGTCTTCTACCGACTGAGCGTGTCGGAACCAGTGCTGGCTCGTCGTTGGGCATACGCCCTCTGCGTTCCATGTAATATATCCCAGATGTGATGAACTATAAGGTCTATAGCCACTGCAACACAAAACACCACCATTATAGTTAACCGTTCGAATTTATAGTGGTCTTATTCATATCTGCTTGGATGGCAGTAAGTAAGGTAATTGCAGTGACTATTACCCATGCATATTAATAACAAATATATTATTTCAACATTCCATTTTTGTATATTCATCGACTTTAATTCATATAACACAGTGTATCAACATATGATCGAAAATGCTGCGATAAAACAAATACAAGTTGTTTGGTTGATACCCCGCACCTCGAATAACTCTTTTATTTTAAGGGATACAAAAAATTCTTCAGAAGAAAAGTTAAACTGGACAAAAGGGCCCACTTAAGGACTATAATAAGAATTCTGCATCACTTCCGTCTTCAACGGACATTGTTTCATAGCAGGGAATCGGTACTTTATTTAATTATTTATTTTTTTCTTGAAAGTATATTAAAGGGTATGGTCAGAGCAGCACATTTTATACCCATTTTCAAGATTTTTTTTTAGAAAACTGTTAATAGTAACTTGATTAAGATAATACCTACAGTAAAGAACAACCTTTGAAGAGTATCCAAAAAAAATTTTATTGAAAAATATCGAAAATTAAGCTCGTGACATGAATTTGAAATTTTCGTTCAGGACAAAGAGTTGATTTGCGGTGAGACACATAACTAATGACTGGATCATCTAAAACAAAAAAACCAAAAATATTTCGTTAGTTTATGAGTTTCTTGAGGTAACGCTGTCGAGTTTTTTCAAATATCTAGATTATTTAATTTTTGGTATAAGTTTGAAGTCAAAAAAACGAAAAAAACGGATTTTTTTTTCCGAAATTTCTGTTTTCAGTTGTAAAAAATTCCATAAAAAAAAAGCAAGAAAAAAAAAATATCTCGACAGCGTTACCTCAAGAAACTCATAAACTAACGAAATATTTTTGGTTTTTTTGTTTTAGATGATCCAGTCATTAGTTATGTGTCTCACCGCAAATCAACTCTTTGTCTTGAACGAAAATTTCAAATTCATGTCACGAGCTTAATTTTCGATATTTTTCAATAAAAATTTTTTTGGATACTCTTCAAAGGTTGTTCTTTACTGTAGGTATTATCCCAATCAAGTTACTATTAACAGTTTTCTAAAAAAAAATCTTGAAAATGGGTATAAAATGTGCTGCTCTGACCATACCCCCCCCCCCTTAAATCAGCTTTACAAGGATATCAAAATATCATATTTTAATTTTAATAATTTCAAAATGGCGACCATTTATTTACAAAATAATAAATAACATAAATCGTACAAAGTTAAACATAGCAAGCTTTGAAATTTTCTTGCCTGTTATTACGAGTTGAATATTAAAGGTGATAACATCAAATCGTTTGTAATTATGGCTTACGTACGTTATTCAAATGAAGAAATGAGAGATATGGTTGTGACATTCGGGAAATGTCAAATAAATTCTGTTAAGGCCCAGCAACTCTACCAAGAAAGGTATCCTGAAGGTAAAGGTTAGAAGACTTAGAACATAGGGTAAGAACAGCCATCAGGGAAAATCAAGAGTATATCGTTCTAAGGCCCGGTCTTTCCACCTTCAGATAAAGTTCCAGGTAACTATCTGACAGATAAGGTTATTTGTAACTTCATCTGCTGAATAAATGTCAATACCAGTCAGTGAATCCAATACGTCAGTCTCATTATACGTTAGATAACTATCCGATAGATACATTTGTATAGAAAGAAGGGATGACATTTACTCAGCAGATGAAGTTACAAATAACCTTATCTGTCAGATAGTTACCTGGAACTTTATCTGAAGGTGGAAAGACCGGGCCTTAAATATTTGTCGTTTTATAAAATTAATTAAATGAAACTTTAAATGTAAAAAAACAAAACGTAAGGAGTGAAGGAGAAAAAACAACCATCTAATAAACAATAAACACGCAGGATTCATGCAGGAATAAAAGTATGTTTTGATTTTCGTTTGTTGATGACCTAAATCAGTCAGAATAAAGACGTAGAAAAAAAATATTCCGTAGTCACATGGCATTCAATTTGAAATACTCTCTATAAATATTATTTTATTTAACAAAATAACATTTATTTTAGGTTTTAAAAGCAACAATTATAAATCTTGGAAACTTATACGTAAATAGTAAACTTGGTTTTCATATAAAAAAAGTCCATTAAAAAAATCAAATTCTGCTTGAATGTAAAACAAAGTTTTTCTACGTATTAAAAATAATAATAATTATGATAAGAGAAGTATTTATTGTTAACATGCGTTCAAGAAAATTATTACGCCACACCGGTTAAATTCCACTGATAAAAATCATTAAGCTAAAAAGTTTATGTATGTAAAATTTACTAAATACTACGTAATGGCTATAAATCATCCATACAAATATTATGTACTGTTATATATATTATTTAGGCCCGGTCTTTCCACCTTCAGATAAAGTTCCAGGTAACTATCTGACAGATAAGCGGGTGTATTCTGTAAGAAATGCGTTAAAATAAGCGTCAGGTTAATATTTTTATTTTAACTCCATGTCTAACGTCATTATCCAAAAATGCTATTCTGTAAGAGCATTTGTTAAGGTAAGCGTTAATACAATATTTGTTAACGCGAGGCACTAACTCACCTGTAGACAGGCTAATATTAACTGCATGCGCAAGCGCTGTTACGTTGAATTTTAACAGGAATATTTATTTAGTCAAATGCCAAGAGAATCTTAACCTAATATTTCGGTGTTGAATTAAATATTCAGTGGCGAAATTTATTTTAAAAATGGAACTGAAATGTTTGGTCCTGTGATACTCATTATAACTGGTTTCCACAGTGTATTAAAAAAAAATATAACTTTATTCAACTTTTGTTTAGTCAATTTATATACTACATTGTATTATAACAGTTTATCTAATTTTTTAATAATATGTGAATTATATGTTTATTCTATTTTTAAATAGGTGTTCGTTGATATTAATTATTAAATTTGATTTATTACGCTATTTCTACCCTGGAATAACACTGTTGTGATCGTCATTATCAATCTCATCAATTGTTTCTTCAAATAATACACCATTAAAATGTACTGCGATATTTTGAAACACGGCGGAGGCATAAATGAAGTTTTGTAGCTTTCAGAGGATTATAATTTTAAGTTCTGTGTCTCAACAAAAACCAAAACTGCTCTCCAATACTCCATTTACTTCCTTTATATACAATTACTTGAACTTGCGTCTGGGTTACTTGTATAACAAAAATTATGAAGCGTCATTCTTATCTCTACTGTAAAGAATTCACTTTAAAAAGTAATAGAAAGTTGATTAATGTTCCTACCGTCTTGTGTTTTATTATTTTTTTTTTAAATAACGTGACATTTACTTAAATAGTGTCAGCCATTTTTGCAAACTAAACACTAGCGTTATCTTTTAAAGCCACCGTTTCGGTAGGCGCTTATTGTAGAACGTTAACTGGCTATTTTAACGCCGCCGCGCTATATTTTTAACACATATATGTTTAGCGAATAGCATTTATGTTAAAAATGGTGTTAAAAAAATTAACGATAGTTTCTGACGCTAAGATTTTAACATCATGCTTAGAGAATAGACCCGAAGGTTATTTATAACTTCATCTACTGAATAAATGTCAATACCAGTCAGTGAATCCAATACGTCAGTCTCATTATCCGTTAGATAACTATCAGATAGATACATTTGTATAGAAAGAAGGGATGACATTTATTCAGCAGATGAAGTTATAAATAACCTTATCTGTCAGATAGTTACCTGGAACTTTATCTGAAGGTGGAAAGACCGGGCCTTAATGTATTAATAATTTATTATATTAACAGAAATATGATGACCGACAAATTATTGCATTTGGGTATCAGGATTTTAAAGACATAGTATGCATGTAAAAAAATTAAATAAATTTTCTTTGTATCCGTAGTATAATAGCTATATCATGTATATTTAGTACATAAATTAGTAAATAATTAAAGCCATAACTCACCTGTGTTATCTGCTCCACGCGGAATAATCACATCAGCAAATTTCTTTGTCTGTAAACAAAAAATATTCGATAAAAAAAACTATCCGAATTAATTGTTTTCAAAACTGAAACTAAATCAATATTAATAAAATTGGAGGCTATATCTGTTTTTTTATTTTTTCGGCTTCATATTTGGTCTCTACATGTTCCAGATGATTACAAGACGATATCCGCAAGAAAATCAATTTCTGTCTGACTATCTGTCCGAGATTCACGCAAAAACGGCTAAACATTTTTTACATAATTTGATATGATCACATCCTGCTGGCAATCAAATTAACAAATATTTATTTATTTATTTATTTATTTATTTAATACATCTGTCCCAACAGCATAGCCAAAATTGGCCAGGAACATAATTAACAATATTAAGACTTAAAAATTAAAAACTATTAAACATAAAAAAAACATAATACACAAAAATGAATAAATTTATAGAACTTTATATGAAAATTATTAGAATTATTAGAACAGTTCAATTTTTGTATTCTGCTCATAATATGAACACATCCTGTTCAATGAGGATTTGAGGAATAGATTGGTATGTGCCTGGGGAAGATAAAAAAGTGAGGAATACCTTGTACGGAAAGATGGGATGTGGAAATTTAATTGTTGAAAGGAAAGTGGATCGTCAATTTGATTTGATGCTAATTTTTTAAGATAGTTTGTGGAGCTTAACTCACGACGCTCACTTAAAGATTTGGTGGAAAAAATATGAAGAAGGGTACTATACGAGAGATCGAAAGGGGGGTAGGATCCCATAACTTTAAAGTAGATGAACTTTAAAAATTTATGTTGCACTTTTTCAATGGCATTCTTTTGAATCTCATAAATGGGATCCCATACTATTGAACAATATTCAATTTTAGAGCGAATGAATGCCCAGATCCCGGGTATTTTCGCAACGAGTGAGCAACTGATTGAGTATCGAATACGAGAAAATAGTGGGGTTACATTTTCGTGTAAATGTCAGAATTTTGCATTTAGAAAGATTGAGGTTAAGTTTGTTTAAGGTGCACCAATTAGAGATATTTTCCAGGTCGTTTTGAAGAATGTGGCAATCATTATTTGAAGAGATAGTGCGGAAAATTTTGAGATCGTCGGCAAAAACTAATCTTTCACTGACTATTACATTATTAATGTCATCAATAAATATTTAAAAAAGAAGAGGGCCTAAATTTGATCCTTGTGGGACTCCGGAAGTGACTTTAAAAGGTGAGGTTGTATGACCACAATAGGAAACAGATAGATTGCGATCTAGAAGATACGACGACAATAACGCTACCAGTGATGGTGACAGTCCAAAAATTTTAAGTTTTTCAATGATAATTTGGGGATCAATTGTATCAAAAGCTTTGGCAAAATCGGTATATACAACGTCTACCTGATTATTTCTATCCAGAGCAGACGAAACGTAATGCGTGAAATAACAAAGGTTGCTCGACGTGGATCTGTGTTGCATAAAGCCATGTTGTGAAAAGGATAGTTTATTTTTTATATTGAAGTAGATATTTTTATATATAATGGATTCGAAGATTTTACTAAAATTTGGGAGAATATTTGCTAAAAGTTGAATTTTATTGTTAACGGGGTGAATTTTATTTACAAAAGGAGCAATATTATTTCTAAAGCATAAATTTTTTGTACAAAACCTGTATTTTGCACAATAATAAAAGCTTAAAATCGCCCTGTTTAAATTTTACAAGTAAAAACACAATAACTTACCGGTGAACAAAATTCTTCAAAAGCTGGTTTTACAAAATTCATATACTGATTTAAAACTTGGTCTAGATCTCTGCCCCTTTCCTTAATGTCCCTCGGTACTGTAATACAAATATCAATTTACAAAAATATTAAATACACCTATGAACAAATATTACCTCTGCGGGCAAGTCTTGTATCAGAGTCGGTATCTACAAATAACTTCATATGAAACAGTTCACGTATTTCTGGAAAGTAGAACACCAATATGCCTTCGAATAAAACAACGTCAGCTGGGTATATTGTCGTCACTTTATCTGGAACACTGCAAAGGGTTTTTGTAAGAAGTTATTAATAATTATTACTTACACAAACAGACTGACTCATGAGCAACTTTCAAAAAAATGGGTCACTAAAAATTTATTATGACTCGATAACAAAAAAAAAAGCAGATAGAAGTGATGAAAAAAAAGGGAGACGGATCGAAGAACTAAAAATCAGCTGTAGCCACCACAGGACCGACCGCCATCACAAAGTACTTGTTTAATTTATGCTGTTTTATCAAAAAATGTCTCAAATAAAAGTTGTTAATGCTTTTATAGCAACTTTTGTTAAATAATTTTTTTCGAAATATTTCTCTGTTGTGAAATATTCACATAAATCTTAAAACCGACACAAGTAAACTCCCATTTCTAGTTTTTTACCAAAAGTTGATCAACTCGTGCCATTGATGTCAAAAGCTTAAATATAAAGTTTCATAAAAATCTTTTTAGCAGAATTTGCTCTACACGTGTACACGGACCGACAGAGAGACTGACAGACATCGTGGACAAAAATAGTCAAAACGTTATGTAGGAACCTCAATTCGTGGAAATCCAGCGAAATCTCGAAATGTCAAAATTGGTATTATCACAATACCTCTCTTATATATGTTGGCGGTCGGTAAAAAAAGGAAAACGAATTGAAGTGATGAAAAAAAAAGGAATATGAATTATTAATTTTTTTCAAAAATAGAATTTCGCTATTTTATGCAGGAATCAAGAGCTTTCATTTAATTTCCATCAAGATATAAAAAATATACATATTTTTTAAATGTTTATAATTTATGTGTGATGCGTCTGGGGTAGACCTATAATCTATTTCCTCAGTTTAAACGGAACTAGATTCTGAAAGCTAGTAACTTTTAACGATTGAAAGAGGTTTCTGACCATTTTGATTAACAAAAGACTTATTCCATCGTTAAAAAATGAGGTCATGACACTTAAGAAAATAAAAATCCCATTTAGTTCACTTAAACATTTGGGGTAAACTATCTGTAAACGTAAAATTTTAATGATATACATTATTTCCTTTCATGTCATTATTTCTACTCATTACCATCGTTCTATTAATTCTAATTCAAGTTGAATTAAGATTTTTATAAATTAAAAAGATGTCAATTTTTATAGTGTTTCTTTGGTTTAAGCGGAACTAGATTTTGAAAACTAGTAACTTTTAACGATTAAATGATGCTTTTGATCATTTTTTTGAATTCCATTTAGTTCCGCTTAAACGTTTGGAATAGCCTATAATTTAAAAACTACGCCTATGGAGTGATGTGTAATTAAAAAAAAAATCAAAAAATATGTCCGAAATCTACTTATTAGTGAATTTTATATCAAGAATTATAAGATTTATTTTTTTACATTAATGTATAACTGTAACATTTTGATAAGAGATAAGAAAAAACTGATAACACGTAATATTAAGTAAATATTTACATACTTGAAAATAGAATTTTGTTTACTTTCATAAATTGTTTCTGTGTTTTATATAATACTTACACTGAATTATTTTTATAGTCATATCCTAATATTTCACATTTCTTTCCGGCTAAAATGTCTTGTAGAGTTTTTAAAATAAGATCATTATTAAAAGCATCGGGATGATCAAAATTAAACTGTCCTTTTTCCGCTTTCATTTTTTCTGCTTGATTCAATTCTCGATAAAAACTATCTTGTGAAATACAGACAACTTGTCTTTCTGTATGGTCCATATCAACTTGACCTAATTTCTCCATAATCCTTTTACATACTGTAGACTAAAAGATAAATTTAAATAAAAAGACATATTGCTATTTAAGATGAGAACTTTGGTAAATACCTTTCCACTTGCTGTACCACCAGCCACGCCGATTAAAAACGGAGTTTTTCCTTCAACCCCATTCATTTTACCGTTATATCTTGATATATCGATTCTTTTAATGTCGGCACATATTTCTTTAACGTCTGAATGTTCAGCCATTCTTATCAGAAAATATATTAAAATTAATAAATGAAAACAGAATGATCAAATTCTTATGAGGTTAAAATATGAACTTGAAGTTAGTTGCAATTTAGATACTTACCTTGAAACACACAGCATACAATAATGAGTTCTTTGAAGTTTGTACAGTAATTCCTTTTTCATTTTTAAAATTCTGGATAAAATGGATTGGGATGGAATGATTTATTCAGAATATTTACGGAAAAAGAAATTGTTGTCTTATCTGTCAATTTTTCTATGGAATTATGAACAAAATGGGTAAATAAACAAAATTTCTAAAACGCTTTTATATATTTTTTTGACAGTCAGCAATTATTATAAATTTTGTTATATAATAAATGAAGAATTTTATTGTATTTAAGTGATTTTTTAGTATATATTTTTCTGAATATTCTGCGTCCAAACAAAACGCGCCAGGCTGCGAAAGTAGAGCATTTGTTGTCGCGTCATAATATAATTTTTTACATCTATTTTATTTTGCAGTTCTACTTCGCATACTTACCAGCATAAGAATTACGAAAGTAAATCAAATAATAATTCAGATATAACATTTTAGCTCGATTCTAAATATGCTAATACTAATAATAATATAAAAATTAATAAACAAAAAATGTATAGTCAGTCCACTAAATCAATCGCTGTTGTAAGAAAAAATGTTCAAAGTTATAAAAATGTTACAAATAATAAGGAAAATATTGAAATAAATAATAAATCAAGTCAAATAAAACATTTTTGCCAGGAATTGAAGGAAAAAATATCTCCGCTTCCAGTAGACGTCATAGATGACCTGGAACAGAAAATAAATATTTTGATTTATGAAGAATTGCAAAAGAGAAGAAATCTGTAGATGATTGTGTCCAAATATTATATATACTATGCACGAATTATGTATTTGTTAAAAGAAATAAAATATAATATTTAATTCATTAATTTTTATGAAATATTTCATTTTAATTAACAGTAGATGTATGCAGTTTTAAAACCGCATTAAATAAACACTGCTGTCTACAACAGTCATGGACAAACTTTTGTAGAGAATGGGCTACTTCTAATTTTCTCCAAGTGTTGTGATCCACTATTTATTTATTAATATACTTACCTAATAGACGAAAATTACTCTTTCCTTAGCTTCATCTGAAAATAGGACGACAAGATAAGATATTCATAGAAAAGAAACGGAATAGTCTGTTACTTCTCCAGTTTGCAGGATGCAATACATTTCTCTTAATACAAATTCCACTCATAGACAAATAACAGTAATAGTTATTTATATAGTCCACTGGTGGACTGCAATATACATCTAATGCACAAAGAGTATGCGTGGACGCTCGTTTATTTTGCCACTGCGGCCGCAAAGTAAAAAAACCGATCATCAACTCTATATATTTAGGTCTTAACAGAAACGACGCATTGTTATTTGTTATCAGTAAAAAGATACTACAAAAATAACATATTTAAAATTGTATTGGGCTCAACAGCGCTATGAAGTGACGCTAAGCGGATAAAAACTGAACTAGGCGAAACGAGTAATAATTTATTGTTTACATCTGGTTTACATGTGTTTTCTCGTGTAGTTTGTGTTACTTTAAACGTTAGTGTTGCAGTTTGTTTGTTATATTAACTTTTGATAGCAATTATTATTCTTTTTTATATTACTTTATGTTATAATGAGTTATTATAACACAAATTTGTGTGTGTTTGGCTGTCACTCTAGAAAAGGAAGTAACAAAAATATTTACATCCACTATTTCCCAAATGAGAAACAATTTGTGAATTGTTAATAAATTTGGTGTTGTGGAAGAGATAATAACAAACTAGTATTTATTAAACAAATTAAATAAAAAACAAACACTAAATTATAAAAATCCTTCTCGAACATAATTAAATATCTACCCGTGTAATTTTAATGCAGAATTAGGGCAAGCGGTCTTAAATTCTGTACGCAGCTTTTCTAATACATTTTCACTAAACCTTCAGTGCCTGCTTTTGTTTTTAATCAATTTATTTAGGCAAGGAGTTTCTAACAGAGGTTGCGGTTCATACTGTTGTAAGACAGTTTTTTAAAAGTAGACCACAGGCATTTTAAATCTGTGCTGGTTAATATTTCCATACACAATATATTGTTTCTGGAACAAAAAGAAAAACCAACAGAAACCACACAAAAAAAAAGAAAAATCAAATATTACAATCAATCAATGCCCTGATCTTGGCTTCTTTCATTTTGGTTTGTTAACCACCTGGCACAAAATAATAGGATAGCTGAAATATGTTTGCATGTAGTTTTACAGGTGCAGGACATATTTAAAACTTCAACATCATTACTAAATTTTAATTTCCCAGTGACTTTGTGAGGTGATTTTAGACTGCTTCTTTGTAAACATAACCCACATATGTCGACATGCTCATCATTTTTGTCCAAAATTCCGCACAAGTTAAGATGTCCGGCGTTTAACAACACTTTTCCTTCAACTACACACCTATAAGAAGGTGTTGCACTTAAAAAATTAAAATGATTTAATAAGGATAGCTGTTTATTATCCATTGCAAATCGATGATTTAACATGTAAACAAATATGGACAACTTTCACATTACTCGTTTCAATCAGCTGTTCATAGCGCTCGTAGCGCCGCCATCGGCCATTGTTGTATCCAATAATTTTAAAATTTCATAATATTCTGTTGTTGCTAACTTCTGATGAAGCATTTTTCTATGCTGTGTTGTTCAAAAATTGGATACAACAATGGCCGATGGCGGCGCTACGAGCGCTATGAACAGCTGATTGAAACGAGTAATGTGAAAGTTGTCCATATTTGTTTACATGTTAAATCATCGATTTGCAATGGATAATAAACAGCTATCCTTATTAAATCATTTTAATTTTTTAAGTGCAACACCTTCTTATAGGTGTGTAGTTGAAGGAAAAGTGTTGTTAAACGCCGGACATCTTAACTTGTGCGGAATTTTGGACAAAAATGATGAGCATGTCGACATATGTGGGTTATGTTTACAAAGAAGCAGTCTAAAATCACCTCACAAAGTCACTGGGAAATTAAAATTTAGTAATGATGTTGAAGTTTTAAATATGTCCTGCACCTGTAAAACTACATGCAAACATATTTCAGCTATCCTATTATTTTGTGCCAGGTGGTTAACAAACCAAAATGAAAGAAGCCAAGATCAGGGCATTGATTGATTGTAATATTTGATTTTTCTTTTTTTTTGTGTGGTTTCTGTTGGTTTTTCTTTTTGTTCCAGAAACAATATATTGTGTATGGAAATATTAACCAGCACAGATTTAAAATGCCTGTGGTCTACTTTTAAAAAACTGTCTTACAACAGTATGAACCGCAACCTCTGTTAGAAACTCCTTGCCTAAATAAATTGATTAAAAACAAAAGCAGGCACTGAAGGTTTAGTGAAAATGTATTAGAAAAGCTGCGTACAGAATTTAAGACCGCTTGCCCTAATTCTGCATTAAAATTACACGGGTAGATATTTAATTATGTTCGAGAAGGATTTTTATAATTTAGTGTTTGTTTTTTATTTAATTTGTTTAATAAATACTAGTTTGTTATTATCTCTTCCACAACACCAAATTTATTAACAATTCACAAATTGTTTCTCATTTGGGAAATAGTGGATGTAAATATTTTTGTTACTTCCTTTTCTAGAGTGACAGCCAAACACACACAAATTTGTGTTATAATAACTCATTATAACATAAAGTAATATAAAAAAGAATAATAATTGCTATCAAAAGTTAATATAACAAACAAACTGCAACACTAACGTTTAAAGTAACACAAACTACACGAGAAAACACATGTAAACCAGATGTAAACAATAAATTATTACTCGTTTCGCCTAGTTCAGTTTTTATCCGCTTAGCGTCACTTCATAGCGCTGTTGAGCCCAATATTCAAAAAGCTGCGCACAAGATGACATGTGTACAAATTTTCTAAATATAACCTATAAGTTTTGTGAATATAAATAATTTAAAAACCTTCATCTGCAACACAAATAGAAAGAACACAATGTGAAAAACAATATTATATTTTAAGCAGATCTGATTTTGGAGGAAAAGAATCTCGTATAATAACTTTCATCATGGAAAACAAAGTAAATGTTTTAAAAAATTATTTTACAGCAAGATACCTGCATGTATCTAATTATTATTTAGAATGTTGTTTACAATGGCTCCAAAGCCAGTATAATCCAAAAAGTGATGATGATTTATTTGAAAAAGTATATGAACAATGGTTGTCATTAGATTTACGAGAAATGGGTGAACGATCATTACCTGCTGATCTCTCAAAACAAAAGAAAACAATATTACAAGGCAACTTTGCTGTGCAAGTGTTGTTCTTTAAAGATATATCAAAATCAAAATTATCTCAATTACAAACAATAAGAAATATGTATAAACTAACTAGAACAAATCCCGAGAAAGATAAAGAGAATGAATATGAAACTCCGGGTAGAAGAACATTATATTTACAAATAACAGATGGAGTACAAACTATTTTTGCATTTGAATATGAATTAGTCAAATGTTTAAATATTAATTTAGCACCAGGAACAAAAATGTTACTCACGGGACCTTTAACGGTTAGGAACGGAGAAATATTGTTGAAAAATAACAATGTTAAAATATTAGGAGGTGAAGTTGAAGATTTATTAGTGTGTAACGCAGTGGAAAATGTTTTGGCTCGTGAACTTGGTTTACCAGAAAATCCAAATCCAGGTATGTAATCTATATACATAAAAATTAAACGAAAATTTTGTTTCAATACCACGCAAAAACTACTGGACAGTTTTTTGTAATTTTTGACTGGATTATAGACTAGACCAGTTTCATGAACATTTACATTTTTCTTGATTATTTTGTGATGTAAGGCTATGACTTGTTTATACTTTTGGTAATTTTTACTTTTGTTTTTAGTATACGTAAGTTTTTAATCGAACTATTTTTATAAGTTTGTAACATTGATACCTCCGTTATTAAAAAAATTTCATTATAAACATGTTTAGTTTTTTATAAAGACAAAAAAATCGTTGTTCCAATGGCCTAACAATATACAGAGTATTCCATTTAAAAAAATGTTTATTTTCAAAATATCTGGTCAACGAAACATACAAAAATATTTTTGAGTCCGTCATAATATTTACTACAAAAAATACTCGAACTTTGTCCATTTAACCGAATCTATCTATATTATTAACAAAGATAGCAATGGTGAACCACTTGACTGGGGCATCCTGTATTCTTTTGTTATATTATTAGGCATTTTTTTTTTTTACAGGAAAAGTAGATGAAGAAGTACCAAATAACAATAACCAATTACCACAAACAAATATTACAAATAACACTCTTCAAAATGAAAACCAAAACCAACAAAATAATGTGATTCAAAACAGAATAAACCAGACAAACAATAGATTAAATCAAATTAATGAGACTAACAAAAGAACTACTACGAATGAAAGACAAATGATTACAAATACGAACAGTAACGAGAAATATTTTCCAATGTTTAATTCAAATCCATCTACTAGCAACCAATCATATTCAAACGAAGTGAATTTTGATGATGACGATGATTTTATAATTGCACAAATACCTGTTGAAGAAAATACAAATACGACAAATGTAAATTCAATACGAAATACAAATATAAATGTACCAAAACAAAATTTTACAAATGTAGAAGAATTTGAAGAAGAAATGATGGATTTCGATTTTGAAGAACATTTTGAAACAGAAAAATCATCACAAAAAAATATCAATTTTCCTTTACCTGTTTCTGGAGAACCATATATTTATATTAAACAGTTAATTGAAAATAAAAATAGTTTAATTAATAAAACTGTTAAAGTAAGAGCACAATTTGTAAATGTTGTGGAGAAATTAATATTTAGTAGTAGTGTTGGATGGAAAATGAAATTTAAAATTACAGATGGTTCTGCTTCTGTAGTTGTTGATTTTAAAAAAGAAGTTTTAGAACAGTTGGTTGGAGTGGACCATGAGCAGGCTTTGGCTTTGAAACAGAAAATAAAAAATAAAATTGGTGGTGCATCTGAGAAATTGAAAGAGGTAAAATATATTTACTTTAGAGAGTTTTTATTTAGTCTAAACAAAAAAAAGATCTGGAAAATATGTGAACTCATTTGAAAAATTTTAGGTGGGTTCCCGTCCGACCTATCAGCGACCATTTTATCTAACCTGTATTTTCTTTTATTAACAATAATGTATTATTTACGTTTTTTTACCGACCGCCAACATATAAAAGGGAGGTACTGTGATCATACCAATTTTGATATTTCGATGGATCTTCACGAATTGAGGTCTCTACATAACGTTTTGACTATTTTTAGCATGATGTTTGTCGGTCTGTCTGTCTCTCTGTCGGTCCGTGTACACGTGCAGAGCAAATTCGGCTACAAGGATTTTTATGAAACTTCATATTAAACCTTTTGACATCAGTGGCACGAGTTGATCAACTTTTGGTAAAAAACTAGAAATGGGAGTTTACTCGTGTCGGTTGTAAGATTTTTGCGAATATTTCACAACAGAGAAATATTTCGAAAAAATTTATTTAACCTTTATCTACCGAGCGTACAGTATACTGTACGCTAATAGTATTCGTTGTTAGCCGAACGTACAGTTTAGTGTGCGAGGCTTGTTATTTTTATGTAACGCTTGCAAAATTAATTCCGGTCGGGAGGTAATACTATACGAACTAGATTACGTAAGATAAAAGTTAACATAAGTTACTGTAAAAGCAATAACTAACAACTTTTATTTGAGACCTTTTTTGATAAAGCAGCATAAATTAAACAAGTACTTTGTGATGGCGGTCGGTCCTTTGGTGGCCACAGCTGATTTTGTATTGTGTAATATAAACAAATTTAATTGGAATATATTTATAATATTTTAAATCAATCGATCATATATTTAATGCTTCTATATACAAAGGATGCCTCTTATATTTCGGAATTGCGCTAAACTAGTGCTGCCATCTGACGCTTCTATCGTAAAGTTTGATATTTTTGACGGTACACGTACTCAGAACGTTTTGACGTACGAGCGCTTTTTGTGTTGTTTACAGTAAAAAAAATCATCTCGGCTAAAAATGGAATTAAATCGTGAGCATTTTCGAGCGATTATTTTTTATAACTTTCGACGTGGATTAACCCAACAACAGTGCATCGATGAACTTAATTCGACTTTTGGCGATGAAGCACCATCAAGGACTACTGTTTATCGATGGTTTACTGACCTCAATCATGGCCGTAGTTCGCTTAAGGACGAATTTCGTGAAGGTCATCCAGAATCGGTTGTTGTTCCGGAAAACATTGATGCTATGCGTGAACTGATACTGCAAGATCGTCATGTGATTTACCGTGAGATTGAGGTATCCTTGGGCATTAGTGGGACCAGCATACATTCACTATTGCATGAACATTTGGCCGTCAAAAAGATTTGTTAAACATAATTTGACAATCCCAGTGGAAAATGTTTCAATCGGAGTGGAAAAAGTGCTTCGAAAATTGGTTCAAACGCATTCAAAGAATATTTTGAAAAACAATAAAGCCACTTTTGTTGATAAATAATTATTTTTGATGTCAAATCCTGAAATATAAATAGCAACCCACGTAAGTTTCACACATACATCTATGGTCTATCAGTTGACACTATTGCTATGTGCTCCTACTATTGTACGCATAGGAGTAAGCATTTGAAATCTATCTTAATTTCGTTGAGCTCGATTTCCGAGAATGACTTCCCATGCCAGCTGTGGACAAAGATCTATTCTGTGTCAAAATGATATATGAGTCATTAAAAATATATTTATATTTAGTAGAAAATCAAGTTATATTTTACTCCTTCGCGATGATTATCGCGGGACACTTACACTTAATTCTTATTTAGTGTTTTATGTTCCAGATGTTGTATGAATGTCGTGCAAAACTTACCAGATTAAATTGCCTCATGGGCTTGAGGTATATTGAAGGAAAAGAAATTCCAACAGTGATGTGGATGAAAAATATCTTTCAAAAAGATTTGAAGAATCTACAATTAAGGGTAGAGAGTGTAAAAAATATGTAATAAAATAATATTTATATTATTACTTCTATATAAAGGCTATTTCTAACGTTTAGGCGGAACTAGATTTTCAATTTTAGTAACTTTTACCGATTAAGTGAGGTTTTTGATAATTTTGTTTAGCAAAAGCCTGCTTCAAACCATAAAAGAACAACTCATGAAAAACTTACAGAAATGAAAATTCCAGTTAGTTCCGCCTAAACGTTTAGAAAAGCCTTTAGCATCATTCCAGATAAATGCAGTTGACCATAAACGAAAAATAGGTCGACTGGATATGTGATTTTTACTGCTAAGTTGGTATTTCTAGTGCTGATATTTAAAATATTTAACAACCAGTCCGCAAAAAAAATAAATTACTGGAAATCAAATTAGAAAAAAAAAAAAAAATAATAATAATAATAAATAAAAACTTGGTAAAAGGTGATCATAATAAAATAATTTCCATATCTTCTGTTTATATTTAGAAAATTTTGATGTAGCCTCCGAAATTAAAAATTAAATGAATTAAACTATTTTTTTTTATTACACTACCTTCTTATTTTATTTACCGTAAATTCTTGAGTATAATACGCACTCGTGTATAATACGCAAGCTTGATATGCCGTGAAATTTTCAGAAAAATACTAACAACTGATGATAGCTACATACAGAACCAAAGTGTTCAGTCAAATCTGATCTAGGTTTTTGACTTGTAGACACTATAATTTTAATATTACGTATTACAATTACTGACAAAGAAATTATGCAACAGAATCACAAATAATAAAATTAGATAGTAAAATCACCCAAAAATTAGAATGACATGCAACGGTTGGTTATACGGATGTACACACTTAAAAATAAGAATGACGTGCAACGGTTGGTTACATGGATATACACACTTAAAAATTTGAATGATGTGCAACGGTTAGTTACATGGACATACACATTTAAAAATTAGATTGACGTGCAATGATTGTTTACATGGATGAACACGATTAAAATTTGAAATGACGTGCAACGGTTGGTTACATGGATGTACACATTTTAAACGTGTTCATACATGTAAACAACCAGTTTTTTTTAACTGACGTGCAACGGTTTACACGGATGCATACATTTAAAAATTAGAATGACCTGTAACGGTTGGTAACATGGATGTAGACGCTTAAAAATTAGAATGTCGTGCATCGGTTGGTTACATGGATGTACACACAAAAAAAATTTAAAATGACGTGCAACGGTTGGTTACACGGATGTGCACATTTAAAAATAAGTGACGTGCAACGGTTGGTTACATGGATGTACACCCTTAAAAATTAGAATGACGTGCAACGGTTGATTACACGGATGTACACATTTAACAATTGGAATGACGTGCAACGGTTGGTTACATGGATATACAAACTTAAAAATTGGAATGACGTGCAACGGTTGGTTACATGGATATACAAACTTAAAAATTGGAATGAAGTGCAACGGTTGGTTACATGGATGTACACACTTATAAATTAGACTGACGTGCACTGGTTGTTTACATGGATGAACAAGTTTAAAATGTGTACATCCATGAAACCAACCGTTGCACGTCATTTCAAATTTTAAATGTGTACATCCGTGTAATCAACTGTTGCACGTCAATTAAAATTTTAATCGTGTTCATCCATGTAAACAATCAGTGCACGTCAATTTAATTTTTAAGTCTGTACATCCATCTAAGCAACCAATGCACTTCATTCTAATTTTTAAGTGTGTACATCTATTTAACCAACCGTTGTACGTCAATCAAAATTTATACGTGCTCATAATACGTAATCTTCTTCATCCATGTGAACAAACAATACACGTCATTCTAATTTTTAAATGTGTACATCCCTGTAACCAACCGTTGCACGTCAATCCAAATTTTAATCGTTTTTATCCATTTAAACATTCAGTGCACGTTATTCTAAATCTTTAAGTGTGTACATCCGTATAACAAACCGTTGCACGTCAATCAAAATTTAAATCGTGTTTATCCGTGTAAAAATTTGCGTATAAGCTGTTCACTTTTGTAAGAACACACTAGATCTGGTTATTTTGGTTACTTTTATGGTGTGTTACTGACTTTAAATGTCAATTAAAAATAATCCTTACGCTGTAAAACCGACTTTAGGTTGATAAGGTTATGATCACTATAATTAAGATATCATTTTTCATTATGACATATGTCAAACGGATCGACATTTTAAAAAAGTGACATTTTTTAATACCAACATGACATACAGCTTCAAAGGTGCAAACTATTGAAAACAAAATTCCCTCTTAGTTTGTTCTTACAAAAGTGAACCGCTTATACAGTCTGTTCCAAACGGTTAAGCGGAACTAGATTTTGCAATCTAGTTACTTTCATCGTTTAAATCTTGCCTTTCGGCCGTTTTGTTTAAGCTTTGTAAATCATACTTACATTAACATTTTTTTGTTAAGGTTAATATCATTTTAAAATGTCATTTTCTTTATATTTTGATTTTTTGTGTCATTCTTAATACAAATTTCCCATTTATTTATTTTTTTGTCATTAAAATATCTAAAAAAAATATTTAATTTTGACATATGTCATTCGTTTCCATGGTTTCATTGTTGGAATTTTAAATTTTGACATCCCAACATGAAAAATGAAATAACCCAAGCAAGGTCCCTTCTCGTGACAACCTAAAACAACTAAATTCCCATTTAGTTCCGCTTAACTGTTTGGAACAGACTGTATTATACTCAAGACTTTACGGTACAGTCTGTTTCAAACGCTTAGGCGGAACTAGATTTTGCAATTTAGTTACTTTCATCGCTTAAATCGTGCTTTTCGGCCGTTTTGTTTAAGCTTTGTATATCATACTTATAATAAACATTTTTTGGTTAAGGTTAATATCATTTTAAAATGTCATTTTCTTTATATTTTGATTTTTTTGTGTCATTCTTAATACAAATTTCCCATTTATTTATTTTTTTGTCATTAAAATATCTAAAAAAAATATTTAATTTTGACATACGTCATTCGTTTCCATGGTTTCATTGTTGTAATTTTAAATTTTGACATTCCAACGTGAAAAATGAAATAACCCAAGCAAGGTCCCTTCTCGTGACAACCTAAAAGAAGTAAATTCCCATTTAGTTCCGCTTAACCGTTTGGAACAGACTGTATCAAAAATATTTTCAATGAAAAAATTCATGTTTTAACGCCTACTCAAAAATATAAATATTTCTGATGGGGTAAACTAAATTTTAACTTTGAATATTATCAATATATTTATTGTTTTTCATGAAAATGGTTTTCTACAATAAGTACAAAGTATTGTTTTCTTATATTTCATTTTATTATGTATATACTAATCTTAATATTAAACATTATTTTTACTACACAATAATATAAGTGTTAAAGATAAAATGATACTGAAATGTACAAAATAATTTACTAAAAATTTGATAATAAATCATATTGTAAGAACTTAAAATTAAAACATAATGTAACATATTTATAATGTAAATAACTGACATAAACTGTTACTTATTTTTTACACATGAAATAAAAAATATTTGAATGTTTGATTGATTACTTATTTATTATTGTTCTACTTATTAATTCGCGTGGGAACTGGAATTTGAGGAAAGTGCTAGGCCACTTCTAATTCTGGAGTTTTATTTTCATAAGCAATAAAAGCACAGTATCATTGTAAAATCATTTCAATATTTTAATTTACAGATTATTTTAACAAATCAAAAAGGTGCAGTCTTATCAACGCGTCATAATAAAACACCAAGTTTCATTTTAGGTATTTTATTATTTGTTATTTATACAATGTTCCATTACTCGACGAAAGTAACCGCGGTTGAAGTTTCCCGTTCCGAAAGTGTACGACATTAACCTTTTCAGGAAAATTGTTAGGATTCGGAACGCGGTTACTGAAAATTTTGGTTACTTTTTTGTAACCAAACTAACCGTAGAAATATCGCGGGTAGTGTGGTTATTTCCTCCCACTACAAACTTCAGATCTAATGTAAACTACAAACGGCGGGAATTTCAAAACAATTACAATAAGGCGAGAGTTAAGTGGAGGGAATTAATCGTTTCTTTGTAGTGCAATATTATTTTACTATAGTCTATAATTAAAACAGTAAGAATGAGTGTAAGTAACTGATTTTTAGTAATATTGATCGATGTCGTGAAAAATAATATCGGGAAAAATCATATATGTTCTTATATAATGTGCCATTGTAAACAAGTACTAATGAAACAAATATTTTTATTAATAAGTTTGTAAGAGAATATCTATAACCTATAACGTCCATAAAATGACAGTTCAGTTGTCTGTTTTATCAACTGAGGTGTGACTACCGTTCCGTAACTAAAACGCGTTTTCTGGTAACCACAACTTACCACGACTTTACCGTAACCGCGGTAGTTAAGTGTGCAGTTACGGAACATTGTATCTCCATTAAACAAAACAAAACGTCACTCTCGTATCTTTCGAAAATCGACACCAGATGTCAGGGCGCTTAAGAAGTTTCCCCTATAGGGGAAAAATTTTAAGATCGTAGCGCCACGCGGATTTTTTTTAAACCATTCTAAATCAGATACCACTTGACATTTACTAGTAAATAATAGCGAAAAGTGTATCAAAAAACGACAAAAAATAAATAATTGTATGGGATTTTCTGATTTTGTTTTAAAATTTTATAATCAAATAAGTATACACACGTATTGTGAGGACATTCTTTTTAAGTGACATTACTTGTAAACATCTTAAATACTACATTTTGTGATCTGGTTTTAAGTTATGGCGGCACAGTTTTCCATTGTCGATTATTTTAATTATATTGGGGTAAATAATAATTCCCGTGTTGTTTACGAAGGTGTAGAAATCTACAATGCTGGGCATATAATATTGTGTGGAGTCACTGAAAAAAACAGAGAGTTCATAAAGATTTATGCATTATGCCTACAGACTTGTGCATTACAAACCCACACACAACAGGAATTTTCAAGATATGCGATAATAAATACAAAATTGAAAATATTTTTTGTAGTCACTATCATTAAAATGTAATGAGCAAACTTTGATATAAGGGCTCACTTTTTTTCCAATTTTTAAATTGTTTATCTAAACATCGCGTCGATTCCTAACCTCTTGCTTTCCCAATTTTGTTTCGAACCGTACGGTGTCTGATATTAGTGGAAACAAATGAAACGATATTTCCGGGTTTCTTCTTTTCAATGAATTGCACATAGGCACACAACAATATGTATTATACATTTTTCAATGATTATAATAAAACTTTAAAAACAAACTTCATACAAAACCAATACACAAAACGAAATATTATATGTAGTACACAAGTTCATGAACCGCTCACCAGATGGTAGGGTGCTTAGCTGCAAATCCCTATAGCTCCTGACTTTTCTAGTTACAAGAAAACGCCGTAACGAAAAAAATACACCTACAATTGATTTTTAGTTGTCCAACTAATGCGAACTAAAATAAATATTGAAATAATTTCCCAATAATACATAATATTCGTGTTATTTGATTCTTATAATAATTCCTCCTGGACAAAACATTGTTCCAACGCTCATATAAATACTACCACGATCACTGTTACATAAATTTCATATCAAATTACATTCTACAAACATATATCGTATCCAAATGTATGAAACATTCCATTATTTTTGCTTATTTTTATGTATACAGTCTGCCAGATTTCAATTGGTCCACTACTCGCACAAATTATGTATATATACCCTAAAGGCTGTACAGAATGTAAAAAGACTTAACCAATACTGTTACTTACTATCAATTTCATAAATGAAGAACCTTTTCAAAATTAAGATGAATCATGGTATCAATTAAATCGCTTATCAGTTACTGATATAGAACAGATAATTTTTTTAAGGTATTACATATATACAAAACAATCACTGAGTATATTACAAAAGTGTTATAAAATAACATTGATAAGATTATTTAAATGTATTTTTTTATTTTTTACAAAAAGACAACATGCTTCTATATCAGGCCAACTTCAGCCCGTGTGCACATGTTTGTATTTTAGGAGTATTTAACAAGTGTGATACTTATTATTACAGCGTATTATTAGGTGTACCGAAAAGTTTTTTCGTTTTTATTATTAGTGCAGTATGCGAACTAGTCACGAACTTATTCGCTGAATTAAACAGACGTATTTTGCGTTTTTATTAAACTCTGTAATCTTGAGAACCCAATTATTGTTTTTGTTTCATTTTAAACTCTTGCATTTTAAAATGGCGTAAGAATTTTAATCAACACATTTTTTATGCTGTTTAATGTTGTAGGAGTACCATAAAAAAGTTGCTACAGTTGCTACATACAACATTTGCACTGTTTATGGTGATAAACTAAGTGTACGCACATGTCAACAGTGGTTTAAAAAATTTAAATCAGGAAATTTATGCTTGGATGATGAACTTCGATCTGGAAGGCTTAATGCCTCCATGGCCATAGCTTTTATAATGACGGGCCAGATCGTATCAAAAGTGGTAGAGAGTATGAAAAAGAACTACTCCATATTAGAGATGGGTCGTTCGTGAACGAACCGGCTCACTGAGCCGGATCAGTACATTGACCGAAGTGACACGGTTCACCAAATTGAAATGAGCCAGCTCACGGCTCACTGTATAGTTTCAAGGATACGATTGGTCGGGCGATTGTGAGCAGTGACCGGAGTAATCCGGATCTGGATCGATGTCATGTTGAACTTCGCGAGAACTCGGCTTGTAATGTATTATCATAAAGTGTATTTTGTCATCAATTTGTAGGGCAGTTTATTTGAAACTAATAGGCTTAGTCTGTATTTTCTTACAACCATACTATATAAAAATATTAAAAATATTGCCCAAATCCCAGATGTCCGATTTATAAGGGCAATAAATATCGCCATAAACTTAACACATCTGGTTTAAAATACAGTAGCTACATAAAGTGAATTGTTTGTTTCAAAAATGTTACATAAGAGCCGAGGCTAAGCGACGTTCTACCTACGAGCGAACGACCGGCAACTGACTGACCTGTGTCTCGGGATCATGTTTACAGTTCATATATTGCAAGAACCGACTCTAAGCAAGAGCCGGCTCTAAGCAAGAGCCAGCTCTAAGCGACGTTCTACCTACGACTGACCGACCTGTGTCTCGGGATCATGTTTATAGTTCATATATTGCAAGAACCGGCTCTAAGCAAGAACCGGATCTGAGCGACGTTCTACCTACGACCGAACGACCAACCGACTTGTGTCTCCGGATCATGTTTACAGTTCATATATTGCAAGAATCGGCTCTAAGCGAAGTTCTAGCTACTAACTAACGATCGACCTGTGTCTCGGAAACATGTTTACTTAACCGGATCACTGAGCCGGATCAATGAACCGGCTCAACAAACTGAACGACCTCCACTGATCCGGTTCCGAAAACTGAGCCGAAATTCCCATCTCTACTCCATATGTCCTGTACTGCATACTCACCTTTGAACGGACTATAGATCGGGCTAATCTATTATTCAATAGAAATTCAGTTTAAAAAAAATTGGCGGACCATATTTTCTTTCTTTTTTTCGAAACTAGGTTCTGCTGTAGAGCCAATTTACGTTTACACCGACGTAAAAAGGTGGTATAAAGATTTCTCCGATTTATCTGTTCTCCAGAGACAAGTTACCCAACGCAGTTTATATTGGTTACGCTGGATAAAAAGTAAACGTTCTATTTTCTTATTGGCAGGCCAAATAAAATCATTCTACGAGCCACCTGTAACCGATCTCTGTTCTAAACTGTTTTGAATTACCATGATTTAATCAGCGTATTATGGCTGTAATAAAAGATGAAATTGAGTCAGGCAATATTATGAAATTGACCAGTTCGTGACAGCATATTAAGTCTAAATAGTGGAATGTCGCCAATTGTGTTTCATTATGACTAATTAAGCCACTATTCTTATGTTATTAATCACATATTTTCAGTTAAAAGTGTATATATAATACTAATACCACAGTAAATAATATTTTAAATATTTTCAAACAATATAATTCATCAAAAAAATGTAATAAATGCACTTTAGCACAGAAATTAAAGCACCAAAGAATAAAAAAAAATAATATACACTTCTTAAAATGCTTCTCAAAACACACTTAATCACTTAATATAGTGATTGCTTGGTCTTTTTTTATTTTTCATGGACTAGACATTCTGCAGATTACGAATTATCAACTCTTACTTGCACCGTTGAATATATTGGTACCAATTCTGCAGCAATTCCAGCTCGGTCTATGCTAAAAAAGTATATCAGCATTTGTTTCCGAACTGTAAGTGATTGGAATTTCTGGTTCTTGTAGGGCGGGTTCTGTAGTTTCCTTGCACAGTACTGGAGGCGCGACGATAGGTTGGCTGGATCTCGTTACTCCTAGTTGGAAACCAGCTGTTACCGACATTTTACTTGGTTGATAACTGGCCAGTGATGAACCTAAAAAATACTAGCTGCTACACTACTTGCCTACTAATACATTATAACAATTTTAAACTAATAGTGATAATAATTGAATCGATTATTTCAATAAGAATTCAGATAAAATAGTAAAATAGAAAAATAACACAACAAAACAATCATAAACACAATACAGCGCCGGCGTTTTTCTTAGCAATAGCTGAATAAAATAAATGTAAATTAGGCAACTTGTTATACTCCTCGTGGCAAATCCCCCTTTCGTCTCCGCAGGGTCTTGGCTTCATAACAAACAATGCTAAGGTATAGAGCGTGTTGTGTTTTTATTTATATGACGTCAATGGGCTCAACAGCGCTATTGACACTAAGCGCACAGAATTTGAACTAGTGCAACGAGTAACTGTTTATTGTTTACTAGTGGGTATCTCATGTTGTTTGTATCGCGTTTAAACTTTAATGTTGCAGTTTGTTTGTAACATTAACTTGATATAATCTGTCTCACTTTGTAATACGAAACTAAATCTGGTTACTTTAGTGACTGTTGCGGTGTAAATAGACTTTTGTAGAATCATGTGAACTTGTAAATCTGGCTTTTAAAAGTATGGTTAAGTTTCATCATATTGAGGTTATTACTAAATTGACATGTCAAAATTGTGATTGACATGTCAAATATTTTGAATGTATATATTAATATTTATTTCATCAAACTTTCGATTATTACTCGTATAATAGTAAATAATATTACGATTATCAATGAAATATCGTGATAAAATATAAAAAACAAAAATACATATTATATAATAATAATTTATTAATTTTATGTTCTGCCCTTAAAATCTAATTCTTGTTTTGCAAAATTTAATAACATATTTTAAAAAAAATATTCATTTTTTGAATGTAAATCCCAAATTTTTCTCTGCAAATCTTTCCCAACGAAACATGTAGTCTGTGGTTCTATCTGTTTTCTTATTATTACCTCTTCCCATGTTCGTCGGTCTTAAATTTTCTACACCTTCATTTAAAATTTTTCTTACTTCACCTTCAGAAATCTGAAGAAATTGAAATGGGTAAATTATTTTATATTTCACAACAAAAAGGACACCAAGATTTACTGAAAAAATATCTGCCACAAGGTCTATAATTTCGCTTCTTTTTAATTTTGTTCAATTTTTTTCTAAAAGTTTTCCATAAAGCCTGGAACAGAATGCACAGCGCGCTACAGCGTCAGCGCGGCGTCATTTGCGACAGCGTTGCGTAGCGCCGTTGAGAAATTTCGCCTGAACACAATGCAATAATTTTTAACGCCGTCAAGTGTCACTTGACAACCTATATATGTATTTATACGTGCGCTTTCTTTTATTAAAAGTATAATGGATGATGAAGACTTGTGAATGATGTTATTTATGTTGTATGCAAGTTATTTATACATACAAACACTTTATTATTCAGTAAAAACTGAGGTTAGGTGTTCTGCGTCAACGTTCAACAGCGTCAAAAGTTGGAAGTTGACGAACATTCAGTATCAACGGCGTAGAACGTTGTCCATTCTGTGCACTTGCGTACGACAGCTTGGTTTTAACTTTCTTCTGACAGATGGTGCCGTACGTACGCCGTTAACGCGTCGTAGAACTCGGTGCATTCTGTTTCCCACTTAAGCCTTATATACGTATAAGCTGTTCACTTTTGTAAGAACACACTTGATCTGGTTATTTTGGTTACTTTTATGGTGTGTTACTGACTTTAAATGTCAATAAAAAATAGTCCTTAAGCCTGGAACAGAATGCACAGCGCGCTACAGCGTCAGCGCTGCGTCATTTGCGACAGCGTTGCGTAGCGCCGTTGAGAAATTTCGCCTGAACACAATGCAATAATTTTTAACGCCGTCAAGTGTCACTTGACAACCTATATCTGTATTTATACGTGCGCTTTCTTTTATTAAAAGTATAATGGATGATGAAGACTTGTGAATGATGTTATTTATGTTGTATGCAAGTTATTTATACATACAAACACTTTATTATTCAGTAAAAACTGAGGTTAGGTGTTCTGCGTCAACGTTCAACAGCGTCAAAAGTTGGAAGTTGACGAACATTCAGTATCAACGGCGTAGAACGTTGTCCATTCTGTGCACTTGCGTACGACAGCTTGGTTTTAACTTTCTTCTGACAGATGGTGCCGTACGTACGCCGTTAATACAGTGACTGTATAAAGACAGTGTGGCCATATGAACTGTAGCCGCCATGTTTATTCCAGATTTGTATTGGGTTATCACGGATTCTTTAATATCTCTTCGGGTCGATGGGATGTCGACTTAGTTTTTGCTTACAAAGATTACACATACATATGCCGAAAAACTTATTTCAGGATTTTGTCCTAATCAACCCCTAAAGGGGTGAATCTACAAACGGGGTGAATTTTACATCCCGTCGTATTTCCTGTGTTTGTTGAGTTATAAGGTTTCTTTTTGGCACATAGGTGTCTTTTTATAATATCTCGAAATGGTTTTGACAGTTTTTTAAAATTTCACCCCTAAAGGGTGAAAAGGGGTAATATGTGATTTCAAGGATTCTTTAATATCTCTTAGGACCAATAAGATATCGACTTGCTTTTTGCTTACAAAAAATACCCATACAAAACCGAAAAACTAATTCCAGCATTTTGTCCTTATCAACCCCTAAAGGGGTGAATCTACAATTGGGGCGAATTATACATCCCGCCGTATTTCTTGTGATTGTTGAGATGTGACATTACTGTTTGGCACATAGGTGTATTTTTAAAATATTTCGAAATGGTTTTGACAGTTTTTTTAAATTTCAGCCCCAAAGGGTGAAAAGGGGTGACATGTGATTTCAAGGATTCCTTAATATTTCTTAGGACCAATAAGATATCAACTTAGTTTTTGCTTACGAAGATTACCCATACAAATGCCGAAAAACTTATTTCAGGATTTTGCCCTAATCAACCCCTAAAGGGGTGAATCTACAATCGGGGTGAATTTTACATCCCGTCGTATTTCCTGTGTTTGTTGAGTTCTAAGGTTTCTTTTTGGCACATAGGTGTCTTTTTATAATATCTCGAAATGGTTTTGACAGTTTTTTAAAATTTCACCCCTAAAGGGTGAAAAGGGGTAATATGTGATTTCAAGGATTCTTTTATATCTCTTAGGACCAATAAGATATCCACTTGCTTTTTGCTTACAAAAAATACCCATACAAAACCGAAAAACTAATTCCAGCATTTTGTCCTTATCAACCCCTAAAGGGGTGAATCTACAATTGGGGCGAATTATACATCCCGCCGTATTTCCTGTGATTGTTGAGATGTGACATTACTGTTTGGCACATAGGTATATTTTTAAAATATTTCGAAATGGTTTTGACAGTTTTTTTAAATTTCACCCCTAAAGGGTGAAAAGGGGTAATATGTGATTTCAAGGATTCTTTAATATCTCTTAGGACCAATAAGATATCGACTTGCTTTTTGCTTACAAAAATTACCCATACAAATACCGAAAAACTAATTTCAGGATTTTGTTCTTATCAACCCCTAAAGGGGTGAATCTACAATTGGGGTGAATTATACATCCCGTCGTATTTCCTGTGATTGTTGAGATGTAACATTACTTTTTGGCACATAGGTGTATTTTTAAAATATTTCGAAATGGTTTTGACAGTTTTTTTAAATTTCAGCCCCAAAGGGTGAAAAGGGGTGACATGTGATTTCAAGGATTCCTTAATATTTCTTAGGACCAATAAGATATCAACTTAGTTTTTGCTTACGAAGATTACCCATACAAATGCCGAAAAACCTATTTCAGGATTTTGCCCTAATCAACCCCTAAAGGGGTGAATCTACAATCGGGGTGAATTTTACATCCCGTCGTATTTCCTGTGTTTGTTGAGTTCTAAGGTTTCTTTTTGGCACATAGGTGTCTTTTTATAATATCTCGAAATGGTTTTGACAGTTTTTTAAAATTTCACCCCTAAAGGGTGAAAAGGGGTAATATGTGATTTCAAGGATTCTTTAATATCTCTTAGGACCAATAAGATATCCACTTGCTTTTTGCTTACAAAAAATACCCATACAAAACCGAAAAACTAATTCCAGCATTTTGTCCTTATCAACCCCTAAAGGGGTGAATCTACAATTGGGGCGAATTATACATCCCGCCGTATTTCCTGTGATTGTTGAGATGTGACATTACTGTTTGGCACATAGGTATATTTTTAAAATATTTCGAAATGGTTTTGACAGTTTTTTTAAATTTCACCCCTAAAGGGTGAAAAGGGGTAATATGTGATTTCAAGGATTCTTTAATATCTCTTAGGACCAATAAGATATCGACTTGCTTTTTGCTTACAAAAATTACCCATACAAATACCGAAAAACTAATTTCAGGATTTTGTTCTTATCAACCCCTAAAGGGGTGAATCTATAATTGGGGTGAATTATACATCCCGTCGTATTTCCTGTGATTGTTGAGATGTAACATTACTTCTTGGCACATAGGTGTATTTTTAAAATATTTCGAAATGACAGTTTTATAAATTTCAGCCCCAAAGGGGGAAAAAGGGTGACATGTGATTTCAAGGATTCCTTAATATCTCTTAGGACCAATAAGATACCGACTTGGTTTTTGCTTACAAAGATTACTCATACAAATGCCGAAAAACTTATTTCAGGATTTTGCCTAATCAACCCCTGAAGGTGTGAATCTACAAACGGGGTGAATTATACATCCCGTCGTATTTCCTGTGTTTGTTGTGTTATACAATTTCTTTTTTGCACAAATGTGTCTTTTTAAAATATCTCGAAATAGTATTGAAAAAAGCATGTTTATATAAAAAAAAAAAAATAGGATATTTTCATATTAAAAAAGAATAAGCAGAACATGTTATATACCCTGACTTCAAAAAGAAATTACATAAGAGTTGGCTATGGAAAAATAAAATAATGTATACTACAAGCTTTATGTAACAATAAATAACTTATGACAACAAGAGTGATTTAATTAATTCAGACAGTAAATTAATTCTAAAGCTTTCTGTTGACATTACTTTTATTTTCCATAGCCAACCCTTATGCAATTTCTTTTTGAACTCATGGTATAAATGATATATTAATAAAGAAAACTGATGTATATATTATCAATTATGCATTTATTCAACTAAAATTATGGTCAGGTGAAAAATAAAATGAAATCAGTATGGAATAACATTAAAATTAATGAAAGTAAATACTTCTTATAATTGTGAAACCATCCATTTATCCATGATTTACTGGCATAATGTTTTTTTATGTTCATTTAGCCTTTTTTCCCAGCAATTTTTAACCTAAACATAACAAAACGTTTCCTTATTTTTAATTTTAATTTGTAACAATTTAAAATATGTGCACAGTTTACATTATCTACATTACTCATCACAAACACAACAATATTCACTATTAAACGTCTAAATATACGTATAATATTTGAAAATATCACTTAAATCTGTTGAAACACAAGCTAAACACATGTAAACCATATATAATCTGTAACAAAGTTGGTAGAAACATGGCGGACTTCAGCTCGACCAATAGAAAATGAGACCATCGTATGGCCACACTGTCTTTATACAGTCACTGTAGCCGTTAACGCGTCGTAGAACTCGGTGCATTCTGTTTCCCACTTTACGCTGTAAAACCGACTTTAGGTTGAAAAGGTTATGATCATTATAATTAAGATATAATTTTTCAATATGACATATGTCAAATGGATCAACATTTTAAAAAAGTGACATTTTTTAATACCAACATGACATACAGCTTCAAAGGTGCAAACTATTGAAAACAAAATTCCCTCTTAGTTTGTTCTTACAAAAGTGAACCGTCTATATGTGTTTTTTTGTATATTTATCTAATTGTTGTCTCTTATGCATATTTTCTGATGTTATGTTCTTATTTTGGTTGTATAAAAGTACTTTTCAATTAAAAAAATAAATTGACATATAATTTAATGTCAAATATGAATTTTCAAATGTTTTGAAAGGTGCCATTTCAGCAGTACCAACCTAAGATGATATTTTAAATAGACAACATAAAAAATGAAATTTTCCTCTTAGTTTCGTATTACAAATTGAGACAGATAATAGCAACTATTATTCTTTTTTATATTATTTTGTGCTATAATGAGTTGTCATAACACTGCTGTGTATTTGATTGTCACTCTAGGAAAAGAAGTGAGAAAAACATTCACTTCCATTTTTTTCCAAATGAAAAACAATTTGTGAAAATAATAAATATATTTCGTGTTGTGGAAGAGATAAATAGGTAAACAAGCATGGGAAAATGCTATAAATACGAGAAAAAGAGTGAGAGTGTGCTAAAAACATTTAAAAGCTACAGATTACATGAATATTGTTAACTTATTAATATTTAACAAACTAGTATTTATTAAAAATATTCAACAAATAAGAAATACTTAATTATAAAAATCCTTCTCGAGCATAAATAAATATATACCCGTGTAACTTTAATACAGGATTAGGGCATGCGGTCTCAAATATTGTACGTAGTTATTTTGATACAGCTTCAAGTGTTTGCTTTCGTTTTTGATTAATTTTTTTAGGCAGCGAGTTTCTAACATTTTTTTTTTGTTTGCTTAATATATTCATTTTTCACATACCCTTTTCGAAATAAGCGATTCAATTATGCTGACTGAATTTAATATATACAATTATAAAATAGCTATTCTGTAATGATTCCTATGGAAAATTGTTTAAAAAAATACCTAAATAATAAATCTAAAAGGAATTACAAACTCTTCCTTTGCCCCAAAATAGCTGTCACTTTTGCAAGTTTTTTTAAAAATAATGATAACAAATTTGGATATTTTCTTAAAATTTCAAAGTTTGGAAAATGTACGATGTCAGCCTGTGCACCAAGGGGGGGGGGGTAAGAAAGAGGGAAATAAAAAAAATTATCACCATTGTCTTACGTAAATATATGTATTTAAAAATAGAGATGAGGACCTTTTTTTTAAGTCATCACTTGATTCCAGAAGTGAGGACCTTTTTTTTAGATTATCACTAGAAATATAGAAGTGATTTTGCCTTCCGGGTCCCCCCCCCAATTACTGGGTGCGCCACTGATGTCAGCAGAGAGCTGAAAGTAAGGCTTACGAAATTGGGGAGAAAATCTTTTTCCAAATAGCATAATATGCAATCCTGAAGCAATTTTAACTGCCAAAAACTTCTGCAATATGAAAGAAAATGTCTAATTATTCTTTAAATTTCATGTTTAATTACGTTTGGTAAATTTCGTTTTAATGAATATTTTGTTTGTAATCCAATTTTTACCGACCGCCAACATATATAAGGGAGGTATTGTGATCATACCGATTTTGACATTTCGAGATTTCGATGAATCTCCACGAATTGAGGTCCCTACATAACTTTTTGACTATTTTTAGCATGATGTCTGTCGGTCTGTCTGTCGTCCGTCTGTCTGTCCGTCTGTCTGTCCGTCTGTCTGTCCGTCTGTCTGTATACGCGTGCAGAGCAAATTCGGCTGAAAGGATTTTTATGAAACTTCATATTTAAGTTTTTGCCATCAATGGCACGAGTTGATTAACTTTTGGTAAAAATCGGTTAACTAAAAATGGGAGTTTACTCGTGTCGATTTTAAGATTTTTGTGAATTTTTCACAACAGAAAAATATTTCGAATAAATTTATTGAACAAAAGTTGCTATAAAAGCAATAATTAATAACTTTTATTTGAGACGTTTTTTGATAAAACGAAAAATTTCGAATAATTTCTGTAAAGTTTTTCGAAATTTTTTCAGTCTCAATTTTTACCGACCGCTAACATATATTAGGGAGGTATTGTGATCATACCAATTTTGACGTTTCGAGATTTTTTAAATTTTTTATTGTATCGTTTCCATGGTCATGATAAATAATATCTCTGTTAGAAAATATTAGGCCAAGTTATTTCTGCTCTGCTGCTAGAATGTATTTTATATAAGTACTTTATGATGGCGGTCGGTCCTGTGGTGACCACAGCTGATTTTTTTACAAATATGATTAGTAATTTGGGACAAAATTTAGACACTATAAGTACTATTTTGGGATGCAAAGAATATAAAACAAATCAAATAAATAAAATCAATATTTATAGCATTTAATCTATCTATATTGTATTGTATAAAAATTTAGAGCAATTGTATGAATTAATTAATATGATTCTACTATTATTTATTTCAAAAAGAGCAAATAAAATCGGTTAAGCAAAAAAATATAAATGTATGTATTTAAGATGTTTTTAAATGTATGGCTTTCAAAATTTAGCATGAAACTAAATGATCTCATTGATATTTTAAAAAAATTACACTTCAGATTCTGAAGTTGATTTCCAAGGGCTAGGTGCAAAAAATGACCAAGAAGTTGAAGGGTAAGCGTTCAAATTTTTTCTTTTAGTTCCTGAAATATTAAAACGAATTTATTATGCTATAATAGTTATTAATCTACTATACTGATCCTAAAATTTTATTAAATTTACTTATAACGTTTACAGAGTGTTCATTTTGAGTGGGGTATAAAAAGCTCTACATGCATGAGTATATGCGATTTCAAAAAAGCTTTTTTGCAAAAAAATGTGCCAAGAAACTTGTGTTCCCGACTCCGCCCTAGTAACTCCTAGAGGCCTTAGTTTAAATACATGAAAAATATATTTATAAAAAATTTATGTGAAGTGTGAATTTTCACACATTTCAGGGTTTCGCAGGTATTTAGTAAGTGAATGATGATTATTTGGGATGCTAAAACAAATTTTATGTTAAAATATTTTTTTAATAATTTTAATTCGAATGCCTAATACCATTATTTGGGTTTCTAAATATTTGCAGTATTTTTTATATATAGCAAGGTTCATTAATATTTTGAAAATTGCACCTACGGCTTCCATTGGTTGTTTAAGTCATAAACTCCTCCCCTCTGATTTCGTATACATTCAAAAATAGAATTAAATTATAATTTCAACACTTCCCACTGGTTATTAAATTTACGCTTTTACATATTAAATGCAACATTTTCCAAAATATAACTAGAATTTTGACAAAATAATTTAAACAAAATAAAAATGCAAAAAAAAAACAGAAAAAATAAAAATAGACGGGAATCGAACAGTAGTTTGCAACTTACGAACCAAGAACGTTACCACTAGACTACGGATGTTCAATCGTTTACTGTGTTAAATAGCGGATTAAATATTTTAGTTAAAACACAAAAAATGCGTTTTTTTCCGAAAACATAATCTGATCAAAAATTCCTGTTGTACTATTCCGGTTCACACCAATGTACATTACTTAGAATTTTTTCAGATTTTTAGTTTAAACCATCTGGACTACAGGGTGTGGGACAAAATTTTCTTTGCAAAATTTTGGCAAAAATCGCTTCAAAATAATTTATTTAGCAAAATTAAAAATTTGATCGTTAATCCACGTACCAAGGGCTTTCATTTGATACCCTACTCAGAATTATAAAAAAATATTTTTTTTTTTTCGATGAGCATATATTTGTTTATATTTTTAGGGGGATATGTTTTTTAGATGTTTTAGTATTTTTCCTATGTGCGGGTCAAAGAGTTGTATAAGCATGCCAAATTTCAACTCTCTAGGTTTAGCCGGTTGGCTACAATTTTTACCGAACAGACAGACAGACGACAAAATGACGGTATAAGGGTTTTTTGGTCATACCTACAAAACCCTAAAAACAAACAGAAAATATGCAACTCATATACCTATGAAATATTATTGAACACTCTGCATAACGTTGTGGTGAAAATGTTATTTGATTTTTATTGGATACTTGGAAGCTCTCACAGGACATTGTTTGTGAAACAGGATATTATAATGAGCCTGCTTTGTTGTCTCATGTTTAGGGTGTTAGCTTTGTTAAATGCTAAACGTTAAACAAGTTTATTTTTTAAGGTATTTTGTAACACAATATTAAATTACAATGGAGTTCTTACAAACACAAGTTAGTTTAAAAAAATACCCACAACACCTGTGGCTATTAGCGCCTCTTCGAAAGACGGTTTATACTTTATTAAAAAATAAATAAATAAAATAGTAATTTAAGATAATACAGTTAATTTATTACATAGTTTACGTCGTAAAGAAATTTAATCATAATGTGGTTTACTGAAATAACTTGGTATCAAGTTATTAAGTTACTTAACTAGAGTTTCCTTAAATTTAAAATATGTAAAGAGTACTATTTTGGTTTAAAACAGTGGTTCTAAACCTTTTTATACTCGGGACATCCCAACTAGCCAAAAATATTTTATGGACCCCCTAAGAAAATTTTTGAAATAATATTTCAAATGTTCTTAATAATTTATTGTTTAATAATTAAGTTTATTGTAATTTTAAAAGCAAAATCTGGTATTTTTTCTTCTTCTTTTTTTCGGGCCTCTCTAAGTAGAGATGGGTCGTTCATGAACGAACCGGCTCATTGAGCCGGCTCAGTACACTGACCGAAGTGACACAGTTCACCAAATTGAAATGAGCCGGCTCACGGCTCACTGTATAGTTTCAAGGATACGATTGGTCGGGCAATTGTGAGCAGTGACCGGAGTGATCCAGATCTGGATCGATGTCATGTTGAACTTCGCGAGAACTCTGCTTGTAAAGTATTATCATAAAGTGTATTTTGTCATCCATTTGTAGGGCAGTTTATTTGAAACTAATAGGCTTGTCTGTATTTTCTTACAACCATACTATATAAAAATATTGCCCAAATCCCAGATGTCCGATTTATAAGGGCAATAAACATCGCCATTAACTTAACACATCTGGTTTAAAATACAGTAGCTACATAAAGTGAATTGTTTGTTTCAAAAATGTTAGATAAGAGCCGGGGCTAAGCGACGTTCTATCTACGAACGAACGACCGACCGACCTGTGTCTCGGAAACATGTTTCCAGTTCATATAATGCAAGAGCCAGCTCTAAGCGACGTTCTATCTACGAACGAACGAACGAACGACCGACCTGTGTCTAGGAAACATGTTTACTTAACCGGATCAATGAACCGGCTCAACAAACTGAACGACCTCCACTGATCCGGTTCCGCAAACTGAGCCGAAATTCCCATCTCTACCTCTAAGGTCTTTTCGGACCCCCCGGTTAAAAACCGCTGGTCTATAAAACTTCAATTTGTGATAAACTCTTGACAATGACATAACTGTTGAAAAACAATACGATAGAAAAAAAAAAATGCCGGTGCGTGTAGGTATATAAAGATTCTATAAAAGGACACACAATTTGTGCTTTATAGTCAAAAATTAGCTGATCTTGTACGACACAAGTGGAAAATAAAATATTTCGGTTGATTACTCTATCTTCTTATTAATTTAATCTCCTTTGTATCTCTTATAATAAAAAAGTTATTAATACTTAAACAATTCCTAAAAAAGATAATATTTTTTTAAAATATCTTCTAAGAGTTTTTGGCGAAATCTAATCTAAAATTCTCGTGAAGGAAAAAATATAATATTTAAAAAAGTTAATTTATTTAGGAAGGAAATAAAATTAGCCTGAACCAGTAAATAAAATAAACTAGTGAAAGTTATTACAATTCCGGGTAAAACGTTAATTAATTTTAAATAATATTTCTATTAATGATTAAAAAATACTGCTAGTCCGACAGAGAATTTAAAAATATTTAACGGTTCTATGAGATTCCAGTTAACTGATGTGTAATCGTCGTAACACATGAGACTTGAAACCTGTTGTCACGTTGCTAAAATACATACTGGCTAATTAATCTATTCTACAGACAGACTTTAGATTTAAAAAGAATGTTAACACACTATAACACATTGTTTAACTTGTACAACCAAACAGATCGATCTATATCTAATCAGGGTGTCCCAAATAACTTGTTAAGTATGGGGATCTCGAGAACAGTAAGAAATACGAGGTCGCTTAAACTAGACCAAAGTTGCCGCATTAAGGGACAATTTTAACGATGTCCGATAAATACTTTTACATTTTAAAATTAACGTCATTGTGATGTAGCTGTCGTTAGTGGGAGCAGAGCCGCAGTAAGGGGGGGGGGGGCGGAGGGGGGCGACGGCCCGTAGCGCACTAAGGAAAAGGGCGCTGACGGGCTTACTAACGGGCGCCATTTGAGGTGAAGACAATTCTTATCCCCTCACTGCATATATAATAGATATTCCAATGGTCCAATATAATTAAAAACAAAATAATTAATTTCTCGTTTCTGGTGGGATTTTTTTGAGATTTTCGATTTTCCTAGTTATGATGAAGGCATTTCCTATCTATATGCAAAATTTCAACTCGGTAGCATATCTGGAAGCGGGTTAGAATTTCAATTATAAAAAATTTCACTTTCTTAATAATTATCAGAACCAATAAATCTAAAGTCGGTTTTACAGCGTAAGGAATATTTTTAATTGACATTTAAAGTCCGCATTACACAATAAAAGTAACCAAAACAACTAGATCTACAGGGTATTCCAAACGATTAGGCGGAAATAACTGAAATTTTCATTTTTGTAAGTTGTCATTAGCTATTTTTTTTATATATTGAAGTTGGCTTTTCCTGAACAAAATGATCAAAAGCTTCAATCAATCTGTAAAAATTACTAGATTTGAAAATCTAGTACCGCCTAATCGTTTGGAATAGACTTTAGTTTGTCCTTACAAAAGTGAACAGCTTATATTATTTTTTTTGCATTATCATATTTGTTAGTTAAAATTTTTGGCGCAGAGCTACAATCATCAGATTTGCTGATTGCTACTATTCAATTTCAATCATAATTTATCATTCTAGAAGTCTATTGAAATATTGAAATATCTCATTAACTATTTACTTTAAATGAAAAATGTGTAGTTTGTATCATCGGTTTACGCGGAACTAGATTTTGAAATCTAGTAACATGAACGACTGCACGATTTTACCATATTACACCTCTGTATATGTGTGTGAAAAACCATATAAAAAACCTGCCAAAAAATATGCAAACTCTTTAAACATTGTGAACGAAATTAAGCATGTAATTAAGTGACACTATTATTAAAATAATTATAAAAAATTCATAAATATACAATTATTTTTGGTAAGAACTCCATTGTTTATAGATGAATCTAGTTCGTGAGAATAGTAAGTACCTGAGAGAGAAGGAACTGTGTGACCTGGTGCATTCGTGATGACTTGTTGTGGCGGAGGCGACGTCACACTGGTCGGGGACTCCTCCAGCATTGACGACTCCGAAGGATACATGAACAACTGTGTGGCATCATCGTTGAATTGAATCCGAAGCTGAAAATATATCAAATGTTAGCTGCTTTGCACATGTTTCTTCATCACATATGGATTCAAATAAAAAATATGTTTAAAATGTTTTATGGGTTTAGAATTAAGGAATATATTAAGCATATGTTATTTGATTTTAAAATAACGTATTATTCATGTTTAATATTAATTAACAAGTAAAATGTGATTTGGAAGTACTTTAGATTTATATTTGCAGATTCAAAGACACTACCTACATACGAATAAAAATAAAATAACAGTAGTTAGTTAGTTAGTTAAAATTTTTGGCGCACAGCAACAAAGGTTATTTGCGTCTAATGGCGCGTCTACATTGAGGCAACATGGTAGCATACGACAAGTCTGACGAGACCGTCAGACCATGTCGTGTTGACAAGCTAGTGTCTACACCAACACTGGGAGCGTGCTACTGTTTATTGTTGCGAGATCTGTCCCTTTACTGAATAAATATGGCGGATCGCAAAAATATTATTACATTTTATAACTATAAATAATATCAAGCTAATTTATACTATTTTATAACAAATTTTAATTCCATAACAAAAACAAAACCTTACTTAATTATTTTTATCAATATTTCTCATACTCTATTTTATCAAAACTTATATTTACTCACTTATCTTAAATAAATGTAAGTTGCTAAATAATTTTTGTTGATACAGCAACGCTTACAACACTAGTTAATTTAAAAAACAAGTACTTCTATAATAACTATCAAATATCAAAATGGCGAACATGTGGCTTTCAGGATTGGTAGCGTGTCGCACGAAAACTCTTTGATGTTTACCGCCAAGTAACGAGAACGAGCAACATGTCGCACGGCTCCCATCAGACCGCTGCACATTGGTAGCATGCGACCGTTCGACATGTCGCATGCTACCAGGTTGCCTCGATGTAGACCCGCCATAACGCAGTCCATCTAAATGACTGCACTACATATTAAAATCAATAAATTAAACAATAAATAAAATCAATAAAAATACGCTTACTCAATAAAAGAAACCTTGCACCGACAACATAAGATAAAAAAAGTCTGTTCGAAAAATTGAACACTCAGAGTGATGGTAAGAGGCTGTAAAGGGGCCAATTACCATCGAATATCACAGTGTCTAAATAGAACAAATTAAAATAAGGTACAAGACTTCACAAATAGAACAAAGTTCAATTCTCTCAGGAAGAGTATCAGCCTAAAAAAAACAGTAAAATAACAGTACGGTCGGTTTCTCCCCTCAATTTACGTAATTCACTTGAAGCTACGAGGGCTACTTTTTAATTTTTTACAAAAACTAAGAAAGACCACAAACTGTTTATTGCTTTTCAAAATATTCGCCTTTAAGATTTATACACTTTTGCATGCGTTCAAACCAATTCTCGAAACATTTTTTCCACTCCGAAGTTGGTAACTCAAAAACATGGTTTTCGAAGGCTTCAATAGCTTCTTGAGATGATGAAAATCGCTGTCCACGCATTTTTTGTTTGACATTGGGGAACAAAAATTCATTAGGGGATAAATCAGGTGAATACGGGCAATGAGACATTAATCCGATGTTTTTCTCCTTCAAATAATCAATTGTTTGACGTGCTGTGTGGGAGCTTGCATTGTCATGATGAAGAATGATGCGACGTTTTTGGTTGTTTTTCTTGATTTTGTCGATGACTTCTGGCAAACAAGTTGTACACCATTCAGCATTAACCATTCTCCGATCCTCTAAAGGAATTGTTGTGACATGTCCAGTACAACCGAAGAAACAAGCATTTTCTTGGGAGTGCTTCGTGAACGAACAACTTTTGTGGGTTTCAGTTCATCTTGGAATACCCAAAAAGTGGATTGTTGCTTAGTTTCCGGTTCATATGAATAAATCCAAGTTTCGTGGAACGAAGTTGTATACGAATTTTACAGTGCCTAGGTTGAATTTTTTGAGTATTCCCTTACACCAATCAACACGAACCTTTTTTTGAACTTAGGTCAAATTATGCGTAATCCATCGGAAAAAAATCTTTTTCACAACTAAATGTTCATGCAAAATCGAATGTATTACACTCTACGATATGCCAAAGATGCCTCTATCTCACGGTAAATCACATGCCGATCTTCCTCAATCATTTTGCGCACAGCATCGATGTTTTTTTGAATCACAATCGATTTTGGTCGACCTTCACGAGATTCATCACTGACGGACGCACGACCACGACGAAATTCTGCAAACCAATTGTAAACAGTCTTTTCTGATGGTGCTTCATTACCAAAAATTGAACGAATTATGTTATTGTTGAGTTAGGCCTTTACTAAAATCGTAAAAAATCATCCAACGAAAACCTTCACGAGTAATATCCATTTTTTCATAAACTTGTTTTTTTTTTTAAACGCTCACTGTCAAACATCTACTCGGTCAATTTATAAGCTACCACTGATTTGACAATATCAAATGTCAAATTTTACGAATATAGTAATGACACATTATAATATTGCCACCTAATGGTCGTTTGTAAAAACATAAAAGGTAACCCCCGTATAAGATGAGTTGCTTTCTATATGACCTGAAACTATCGTAGTAATACATAATGAATGTGTAGTGAATTAATTGAGTGTCATTTAAAAATGCAGATAAATACTTAAATGCGTAATGAAAGTGTCGGTTTAAAGGAAATTGCATATATTGTTCTGTTAATTTATGAAATGAGACCAATTCTGCTAAACAATTGTAGCAGTGACATCAACACAGCCGATGACACATATTTCTACACTTTTCAACAATATTTAGCTATTGCAGCATCCATTAATTGCATTACAACCACTTTTACAATTGACTCGTTAACTACAAAATAACTATCTTCTATCTTTGGAATCTTAGCGTAGATTAAGAAACGGAAAGAAGATTTAAAAAACTTAATTCTTATTTTTGTCAAAAATATTTCCAAAAAATATTCTCCAACCAATTATTCAGAGTTTAAAAGCGATAATTTTTTGTGATGGTTGTGGTAAAACTAACAACTCATATATTCATAGAAATATATATTTTTGGGATTTTTTTCGCATTTCCTGTCGACAACGGAAATTATGATTAAATTTCCAGATAAATTAAGTAAAATGTACACACATATAATTTTAAATACGTTTGACATATATGATTTTAAATATATTTGCCACTTTTTTGCTAAATAGGGGAGATGTGGGGAAGGTGGCACAATTGGTACAGTGGAACATTTGAAATATCTTTGAAATATAGAATATTTTCATGTTTGTTTGGGTATATATAGGCCCCTCTGGTACTGAGAAATTATACTATCCACATTTTGAGTCTATAAATTTAAGTCCCGCCATTTATGATGAAAATGTTGATTTGAGATTGACAAACTAAAGTTTATCGTAACAAGAAATTTTTTATTTGAGCGAGACACAACTGAATTAGGAAAAAAATTTGTATTACATGTTGTAAATTGGTCATTTGTCTACAGTGTAAAGCAATTACTAATGTTCTAAACCATATCATTTATTATATTTGATAAAATGTTCGTGAAAATAGAGTTAGGCTAACAGTGGCACACGTGTTATGTGGATACAGTGGTACAGTGAGCCACTGTACCCACGTACATGGGTACGAGTTAGAAGAACAATTCCAAGCTGCGCAAAATAAAAAAGATCAGAAAATTAAAAGATATTCTTGTAAGTTCAGATAAATCTGATACTGATGTCAATATTGATGAGAATTCAAACTCAGATGATAATGTTGACTCTGAATAACGACTGACGATATTGTTGTAACATATCTCCAACGCTGACTCTACTCTTTAAATTTATTAAAACAAATGAAAATTACACATTTAAAAAATCAGAGCTGATAAAAGTTTTACCATCTCCTGCTCCGTCTGGTAGCACAAAACACCGTTTAGACGTTTTGATTTTTACAGTAAATTTAATGAAATATAATTAACATTAAAATAAAAACTATCAAAACTTACTGCTTCCAAGGAACTTACCAAAGTTTATTATTTTTATATTAATAATAAATTTACATTTATATATTTATATACATTATTTAATTACTTAGTAGTTTGTTCCAAAAAATTTGATTTTTTATTAATTTTTCAGTACCTTTCAGATGATTTATTTTGAAAGACATTGAATTGAAGTTTCAATAAAAATTATTAATACATATACAGATTTTTTTGGATACCTATTATATTTACTGTTCCACTGTATCCCTAATGCTGTTTCACTGTACCCTCACGTATTGGTACAGTGGCACAATTGCAGAAGTCAACAAAAATATTAATTATAAATGGCACGTGATAAGGACATTAATTTTTAACAGGTTATTTAAACAACGACATTATAAGTATTAAGTGGCGAAAAGATTTATTTAAAAAATTCAAAATTGAAGATGTTATGTACAGAAAACCAAAATGTGTGCCACCGTCCCCACATCTCCCCTACATTTCCTTAACTGTATGAATATTTGGGGAATTACGAGAAGGGAGACAAAAAAGTATATAAGAAAAGTTATGTAGAATGAAGAAACAAGTCTTTTCTATGAATTCAGTATTTAGTAAGATTGGAGAGGTACCTAAAAGTGTAATAACACTTATTAAGGCTGGAATCAACCATAAGGGCAATGGAAAGAGATAGAGACGTGCAAAAACAAGAACAATGGGGCAGAATATAGGGATTTGCAGCTAAGCACCCTACCATCTGGTGAGCGTTTCATGAACTTGTGTACATCACATAACATTCCGTTTTGTGTATTGGTTTTGTATGAAGTTTGTTTTTAAAGTTTTATTATAATCATTGAAAAATGTATAATACATATTGTTGTGTGCCTATGTGCAATTCATTGCAAAGAAGAAACCCGGAAATATCGTTTCATTTGTTTCCACCAATATCAGACACCGTACGGTTCGAAACAAAATTGGGAAAGCAAGAGGTTAGGAATCGACGCGATGTTTAGATAAACAATTTAAAAATTGGAAAAAAAGTGAGCCCTTATATCAAAGTTTGCTCATTACATTTTAATGATAGTGACTACAAAAAATATTTTCAAATTTGTATTTATTGGAATTTTCAAGATATGCGATAATCTTGAAAATTCCTGTTATTGTGTGTGGGTTTGTAATGCACAAGTCTGTAGGCATAATGCATAAATCTTTATGAACTCTCTGTTTTTTTCAGTGACTCCACACAATATTATATGCCCAGCATTGTAGATTTCTACCCCTTGGTAAACAACACGGGGATTATTATTTCCCCCAATATAGTTAAAATAATCGACAATGGAAAACCGCCATAACTTAAAACCAGATCACAAAATGTAGTATTTTAGATGTTTACAAGTAATGTCACTTCACAAAATCAGAAAATCCCAAACAATTATTTATTTTTTGTCGTTTTTTGATACACTTTTCGCTATTATTTACTAGTAAATGTCAAGTGGTATCTGATTTAGAATGGTTTCAAAAAAATCCGCGTGGCGCTACGATCTTAAAATTTTTCCCCTATAGGACTCACGTTATAAGAAGATGTACTAGCACGTAGCTCTCATGGAAGTACCCAAGTTCCTAACAAAACCTCTGAAAGAACAGAAGATGATATATATCGACAGTATGGTCAGGGAGCATATTAGAGCTGTTGCACGAAGATGGAAGGGGGGAGAGGTGGGCGAAGGAATTAGAGGCAAGAAGGATTGAGATCGGGGAAGGAGAACAGGAAGGGGTAAAGGAAGGAAGGAAGAGGCCCAGTGGGAGGCAGAAGGCGAGAAATGGAAGAAAGGAAGGGGACTGAGGTCACCTGGAAAGGGGGAGGAAGGAAGGGTGATAGGAGGAGGGGTGAAGAAACGGTTGGAAGGGAAGAGAATGGAATAAAATAAATTAAAGATGGGCGAGAGAACTGGAAGCAATAAGGAAGGAGATCGGAGAGGGAAACCAGAATGAGAATAGGAAGAAAGAGAGGGACACTAGAGCAAGAAGAAAGAAATGAGAAAATGTAATATATTGTAAATTAAATTGTACTGTATTGTACGTTATGTAATTTGGATTGTTTTGGTTATTTTATTTATTTATTTCTATTTGTAATGGCTAATACCCTGAACGCCGCAAGGCCTAGGGAGAAATAAAGAATATATATATACAGGACCGGCGGTTGGGAAACACTGCTCCAGGTAACTATCTGACAGATAAGGTTATATGATACTTTCTGTGCTGAATAAATGTCATCTCGTCCATCAATACAAATGTATCGATAACGAATAGTTATCTAACAGATAATGAGACTGATGTATTGAATTCACTGCTTGGTAATGACATTTATTCAGAAGATAAAGTTCCAGATAACATTATCTGTCGGATAGTTACTGAGTGGTTTAAATGAAGGTGGAAAGACCGGGCCTTAAGGTCATAATGCCCGGGAGGGACTTAGCCCTCCAAATGAACCCGTAAATATAAAAATTAACCTGTATAAAATTCTCGAGAGATAACTCCATTATACTTCCAATAGTAATTTTCATCCCTTTCTGAGATCTCAGAATTATCATTGATAGCCCAAAAGTCATCCTATTATCACCTCTGTCCTCCTATTTTACCATATAGACCGTGTCTCCAACGCTATAGCTCTGAAATTTTAATAAATCCTCAATCAAAATGTATAACTATTTTTAAAAAGATACAAAGTAACAAAATATAAACTATTTTAGATCATGTAGTACCAAGTAATTTCAAAATTTAACGTTATACATCATCTTCAATAATAAAAAAATAGTGTATTGGGCCCGGTAGTTCAATTTCAACCACCTGTATACTATTGATAAAATATTAATTTATGTGTTTATTCTCATAAAAAATTATTTTAAGCAATTCTGTTCCTTATTTATTAATTGTTAATGACTATATTCCTTAATGAGCTTTATCAGGATTAACCATCTTGATAAGTAGTAATACGTGATTTTTGCAAGTGGCGTCTTTATTTTTTTCTGACGTTTTTAGTTATTTTTAAGTGATAAAAGTGCAGAAAATACTTGAAATAGTGTGTTCTAGTGTGAACTTTAGTGTTTGGACTTCATGCAGACCAAAATTGGAGCGACTAGAAAGGTATTTGTAGAAATTTTTGTTAATTTTATAATGTAAGTCATTGTTATGTAGAATGTGCATCTATGGACAATATAGAAACACATACATGCATACACTATCGGCTATAACTAGAGAAACAAAACTATTTTTTAAATCATTTTCATAAATCCCGATTATTGACTAAATGAATATTGAATTATTTTGGTATATCAACAATAATTTATAAGTTAGAACCTGCTCTTAAAAATATTTGTTGTACTGGTACAATAAATAAAATAATTAACTTTCTGCTGCAGCAGGCCATCTGCATATTTCTTTTGTAAGACTTAATAATAAAACAATTTTTTGTGGTTAAATTTTTTCCTTTGCCCTAGCTCCCGTTCTTGTCCCCGGGGGGGGAGGGGGGGCTGACAATATTTGAGTTATTTTGGGGGGCCCCATGCCAGAAAAGGTTGAGAAACACTGATATATGGCACATTCCGATTTTTATTTTTTATTTTTCTTTTAAAACTGAATCAGAACATTACTTCATGAATGTTCATATATGCCACATACACAGCAATGGATCCCGCAGTATCTCAAGTAATGTGCTGCAATAGATTTGAGGATATCAAGCGAAATTTGCACTTCAACGATAATTCTATAAATTTATTGAGAAAGGACAACTAGAAGATACGACCTTTTCTTTCAAAAATTCGAGAGCGACTGCTTTTAATCCTTAATGAAGAACACCTACCAATTGACGAGCAAATAGTACGGAATAATTATCTTTTGTAACATAATGTAGAATCATAATGTTCCATGTATGGTACAAACCCTATTTTCATAAAAATAATAATTAATATTTTAAATATATTTTTTTAATTAATTTTTCTAACAATAAGAACAAATTCCTAATGCCCATGAATTATTTCAGCCAAAAATAAAAATTCATGCAGTAAAGGGTTAAAAATTATTATTATTATTATTATTATTATTATAATCGAGTAAGCTATGCAGTGTTTTTATTTTTTTAAAATTAAATGGCCTTTGCTGCTTTGGCAATTAGCCAGGACAATTTTTATTTTAGAAAATTTCCATGGCTGAACGGGATTCGAATCCGAGACCTTCGCAACGCAGAGCACATGTGTTACCACTACGCTACGCCGGTCGGCATGCAGTATGTTCTATTTTAATGGGTACATTCGATTTGACGCTCCGAGCGTTCCGAGCATGTCCTGTACACTCGATTTGATGCTCGGAGTACACTCAATTGCATTCGTTTTGCGATCGAGCGAGCATTTAGAGTGCGCTCTATGTGTTCGGGGTTTTAAGACCGAGCATATGGAGTATGACGTAAAAAAGTGGGGGAACTGCAAAAGTTTAAAATTAAATTATAAATAAAATAAAAATAATAGCCTTAGACAAATAACAACAGACAAATAATATTGTTATTTGTCTATGGCTACAGAGTACGGCCATTTTATGTATTTGTGACGTTCTATAAACAGCAAAAAAAATATTAAAATACACCGTGCATAAAATTAAAATGGAAAAAATTCATTAAATTAATTCATTAAATATTATTTAATTTTTAATTAATTTTATTTCTTCATCATTGAAAAAAAATCAAGGAAAAACCGAGGTATATAATTTTGATTCATGACTGACGTGAACTAATCTGACAGTAAAATTGCCGCCTAAAATTGTAGGGTTAGATTTTATAAACATTACGTCACAAGAACGCTCGCTCCGTTAGTGCTCTATTCATGACGTCACCATCAACTGTTCGCTCAGCGCTCGCTCTACTCTGTACAACTCGAATGCACCCAAAATAAACTCATTTTACATTGCTGTCAATCAACGGTTCTTATAGAAATGAAACCTCTATGTTCTATAATAAAATAAACTCACGGTATATTAGGGTTCCGTCACCTAAAAAAGGTTGAGAACCACTGTATACAATGGCAACAATCATGCATTACTCAATTTAACGATGCTGCAAAGATGACTTGAATAGAAAGTGTTACATTACGCAGAATTCTAAAAAACGCGAAACATGAAAAAACCCGCAAGTTATGAGATATACGGTGAAGGTATGTGAGGGGAGAGGGGGGGGGGGTATAGCAAATTATGACAGTGTTTCTTTGGCACATTCATCCTGACGTATTCTCATATAGCGGTATGGAATGTTATCGGCCTCTACTTCCTGAAGCCCAATTACAATGGCTGACTTCCGTGAAAAGCATCGGCCGTATCAATTGTAAAATAACAAAACATACACATCTACTACCTACATACATTTCAAATTCAATCAACTATTTACTAATCACAATAATACATGCGTTAAATCAGATCATGATCACACTGACACATTTTTAAATTATTTTTATGTTATTTTGTCAGCACAGTTTCAATCGATTTATTTGATTAAGTTTATGTATACTCATCGTCTTTATTTCTAACTAGCCAGTGATTAATCCAGACCTTACTCCGGGGGGGGGGGCATATCTTGAGCCAGGAGGAACTAAAAGTACATTAGGCAGGTAGTACGAAAGCTACCTTTTAAGTTTTTACAAAAACTAAGAAAGAAACAATGTTTTTTTGAACAAACTGTTTTATTGCTTTTCAAACTATTCGCCTTATTTAATTTTTTCCGTTATGGGAATTTTATAGAGAGCTGAACAAATGGTAGTCGGGGCATATGGTCCAGACATCGCACCATCCGACTACCATTTGTTCTTCTTTCTACAAAATTCCCTTAACGGAAAAAATTTCGCATCTGTGGACGATATCAAAATTACTCTGGACAGTTTTTGAGAACAAAGACGGAACCTTCTGGAAAGATGGCATTATGAAATTGCCTGAGCGTTTGTCCGAAGTGATAGAAAATAATGGACAGTATAAGCTGTTCACTTTTGTAAGAACAAACTAAGAGGGAATTTTGTTTTCAATAGTTTGCACCTTTGAAGCTGTATGTCTTGTTGGTATTAAAAAATGTCACTTTTGTAAAACGCCGATCCATTTGAAATATGTCATAATGAAAAATTATATCTTAATTATAATGATCATAACCTTATGAACCTAAAGTCGGTTTTACAGCGTAAGGAATATTTTTAATTGACATTTAAAGTCAGTAATACACCATAAAAGTAACCAAAATAACCAGATCTAGTGTGTTCTTACAAAAGTGAACAGCTTATATCTGTCTCATTTTGTAATACGAAACTAACAGAGAAACTTGATTTTTTATGTTGCATATTTAAAATATCATCGTAGGGTGGTAATTCCGAAGTGGCCTTTCAAATATTTGACATGTCAATCACAATTTTGACATGTTAATCACAATTTTGACACGTCAATTGCAATTTTGACATGTCAGTTTGTTATCTGACATATGTTGTTTTTGATTGAATATAACCTCGATATAATAATACTTAACCATAAATTTAAAAGCCAGAATTACAAGTTCACATGTTTCCATAAAAGTCTATTTACACCACAACAGTCAGCAAAGTAACCAGATCTAGTTTCGTATTACAAAATGATACAGATTATAGCTCGTTGATAATTTCTTATAAAATGTCAATTGTTGTCTAATTTAATCAGCCTCGCATCTATTATATTCTTGAGATATCAATGATGAACAAATTAAAATGATTACCCTGTAAAGATATGCAGGTTATCTACATATCTTAAAATCTTATGATATTGATTGTAACAAATATTGAAAATAGTTGTAATGAATGAATCATTTGAAGAAAGATATATATATCTTAAAAAATTATCAGTTCGAATTAAAAACTTAATTTTATCTGGTACAATAATAAAATATATATCTTTGATTAATAAATAATCGATCAAAATCAATGAAATTTTATTAGTTTATATTATCATTTGACAGATTATTATATTTTGATAATTTGGTTTTGTGAAATTTTAGTAAAAGTCATTTTAATCAAGAAGGAAGTATTGTGGTTAAATTTAATCTTCAATTCTTTTTTTAACCTAAATCAACAATAAATCATTTCCCGGATGTAAAATGCGTAAAACACAATTACGAAATATTTTAAACTTCGCAATAAAATTTCCAATTTATAATATTGTTCCGAATGATGAGTCTGGATTCTTACACCAGTGATATTTAAACATTTTCACTATAAAACCTTTATATACGAGGTGTGTAAATTAAGTAACCGGACTGGCAACGTAGCGTTTGATCTGGCAACATTAGAGACGCGGGACTTGCAGGGGCGACAGATGAGCATGTGTTACGCCTTCAGTACGAGTTTGAACTCACTAGAGTAATTTTGTTGTCTGTAGCGATTTTTTTCGTGAAATAGTTTTTTCTAGTGTGTTCTAAAAATGAGCATTCATTTCGAGCAATGGTGTGCTATCAGGTTTTGCTTCAGACTTGGGAAACTTTTACAGAACTTCAGCAGACCTACGGAGAGACAGTGTTTTGTAAAGGACTCAGGTTTTTTGGTGGTTTAAGGCATTTTCAGATGAAAGAGAGTTGATCACGCAGGGCCTTGTCACACAGCAATTTCAATAAACGAATTTTTGGCCAGTAAAAATATTCCTGTGGCTCCTCAGCCTCCTTATTCGCCCGACTTGAGTCTTTGTGACTTTTTCCTCTTTCCATGATTGAAAAATCACCTCAAGGGACGTCATTTTGGGACACTCGAAAATTATTGAAATAAAGCGCTTATGTCTTTAACAGGTTAATAAAACGTGAAATAAATGTATTTGTTTGTAATCGATAAATAATTTTATCAAATATGACGTTTCCATCGGTGAGGTGTTTTGTTAAATAAATTCAGATAAAGATTTATGACCAACTAAAATTAAATTCCTTTTATTTGTTCAGCTAAGTGTTTCGTGAGCACCGATGACTTAGTTTTCTAAGAAACTAATTATTTGTCAACTTGAGATTTTTTTTTCCTCAATACAAATGTTCCCAGAAATAAGGACTTAACGATCAGAATATCTGTTTCATAAAAAAATTCAATATTATCATTCAATTAGGGTAAAATATTAAATTTATAAAATTGAATCTATTTTCTTAGAGAGATACACTTAAGTGCAAATATTTATATTGGTGCAACTTGAGACCTGAGACATGGGCAGGAGCTCGTAAATTCTATACAGTGTTGCCAGATGTACGATTTAAATCGTATTTGTACGATTATTTTTGCATGTGTACGATGTACGACTTCTTGATATCAGATATACGATTTTTTTGATGTTTTTATTGATGAAAAATATTTATTTATATACATTTTTAATAAGTAAAATATTAATATTATGTAATGCGATATATTGAATATTTTAGCCCTGGGATTTCAAATCGACGCGCTCTTAAATAGAATGGTTTATCTCGCTAAGATCGAGAATGCGCGGGCATATTCGAATATTCAAAAATATAAAGCTCACTCCTTATTGGTTAGAGTACTGTACTACAAACGCCTATACATATTTATTGTATGTATAGGCTATTACAAACCTTTACGCGGAACTAAGTGCAATTTAAATTTTCTTAAGTAGTCATTAGTTAATTTTTTTATAGAATTAAGTAGGCTGTCCTAAACAAAATAATCAAAAGCTTCAATCAATCGGTAAAAGTTACTAGATTTGAAAATCTAGTTCCGCTTAAACCAATAAAACCGCCGATACATATTTTTTGTATGTATAGGCTATTACAAACCTTTACGCGGAACTAAATGCAATTTAAATTTTCTTAAATTGTTAATAGCTAATTTTTTATAGATTGAAGTAGGTTGTCCTAAACAAAAAAATCAAAAGCTTCAATCAATCGGTAAAAGTTACTAGATTTGAGAATCTAGTTCCGCTTAAACCAATAAAACTGCCTATACATATTTATTGTATGTACAGGCTATTACAAACCTTTAAGCGGAACTAAATGCAATTTTTTTTTTTTTAATTTGTCATTAGCTATTTTTTACATATTGAAGTAGGCGTACTAGATTTGAAAATCTAGTTCCGCCTAAACCAACGTAACTACCTATTATTCTTATTATGTATTAATATAGAGATATGTATTTCCCTGAGAGTACTCTAATTTTACTAAAATACCTTGTGATCTTTAGTTTTTAACTACTTTAATATTTATGGATGTGATAGGTATTGAGAACTGACACGCTCGGATACGCAGTCTGGTGGTCAAATATTGTACTACGCGACTGTAGTACTGTTTGAAATTATTACATATTTTCTAGTGTTGATTTTTTGTTAGAATGTCGATAGATACATTTTCATAAAATAAAAATGTTAAATTAAATTAAATAACTTAAATTAACCTGTTCCCTGTTAGCATATTGACAGCTGAATACTAGACAATTCAGCCATATTGCCTTGTATTACAGAGCCGCTAACGGTAATGTCACTTCTCAATTAATGTGATTTTTATAAAATGAAACAAGAGACTATATGTTAATGTTATATAATTATTATCTAAGTATTTTGTTAATTCGATAAAAAGTTTATAAAAAGGACTTTGCTGTATTATACATTTTTTATCCTTTTCTGCTACTATGATATAATATGTACCTAATAATTTTTAAATTAATTACACAGAGAATTATTTGTACGATTATTTTTAAAAAAATACGATTGTTTGTACGATTTTTTTCTTGAAAATACGATCATTTTGAAGTGTTGGTACGATTTTTTCTTTTTCGCCATCTGGCAACACTGATTCTATATAATCTTAAAAACATGTCACATTAATTGATTAGATGTATTCGGACCATATGGGAAAAACTATTAATCTCTGTCTTTAAAATAAACATTATTTTGTTTATTTTTTCTTATTTTGGTTATTTTTTCGAAAAATAAAAAAAAATAGACTTTAATTTTATAAATATAGATGATAGATAAGAAGTACTGATTTATAAAGACAGTTTAACAAAGGGGTCAAGCTCACATTTCATCGGCTCTGAGAAAAAACACACAACAAACACACTTCAAATCACTTTTTTTAAACACATTTTGAAACAAGGCATAAAAAATCAAAAACTATGATAAAATGGTAATAAATTTTCATGACAAAAATGTAAGTGCAGGTGAAATCATAGTTATTTTTTAACGTATTACTCATAACTCATATTGATTGATAATTTAGTCACACATTTGATCTTGTCTTCCTATTTCTCCTTTTTTGATTAATATTATTCATGCGAACCAATAATATATTATTGACATAACAAGTAACATTTTCCAAATGTTTATATTTAAATATGAATTAAGCGAAACAACATGTTTTGCATTAGAAAAACAAAATATACAATAAACATTAACATGCAAAATATAAACTTATATCATATTTTATGCTACAGAACTATATGGGGGCGTTGCATTACAAAAAACAAATAATTGACACATATTGTAAATATTGTTTTTGTATTTAATTGAATATTTACTCGTAGGCTTGGATTATAACATATTAATTTTCATTTAGTTACCAGAAAGAACAGTAAGCCGTTTTAATACACACCAGCAAAATCGTTCCAGTCTTTCACACACATTGTCATCAGGGGCCTGAAATTGAACCCGAACCGATAACTCGAAAGAAACCTACATTTTTCATGAACCTGAACCGAATCATTAACAATAAAATTATGTCTTTTTATAGTTTATTCGTTTATGTTTGTCTGGTATACGTTAAAGAAAACCCGATCAAGTTTGTAACCGTATCCTCTAGACCAGTGCTTCTTAAAGTGGTGGGCCGCGGCCCCCTAGGGGGCCGTGGTGTTCCCACAAGGGGGCCGCGAAGAGTCGCAAAAATAACACTTAATTATTTTATTACTTAAAAAGGATGAGTAGCTTTAACTTTAATGCTACATAAATATTATTCATCATTATACATAGATTATTGAATGATCTGAGCATGACAAACTATATATATGTATATATTTTAACTAATCTTGGTTCTAAAAACAAAAATTAGGGGGGCCGTGGGTTATTGATTTGAGTTGCAGGGGAGCCGCGACATCAAAAAGTTTAAGGACTGCTCTAGACCAGTGTTTCTCAACCAAAAATGCACCGCGGACCAGTATAATATATAATTTTCTAACGCGGACCACTAATAATAATTGTTGGTTCATTTTTTGCAAGAAAACAGTTATATTTAATGTGCTAATAAATACATTTATTTTATTTATAGAAAATCACAGAAAGTTTACAGAAAATAAACAAAATTTAAATTATTTACATAAAAAATGTGCACAAAAAATAACTAAAAAACTGCAAAAGACACATATAAATACTTTCGCGGACCACCTGTTGAGAAACACTGCTCTAGACATGATAACAATGTTCGCTCTGGTGGCAACATCAGACTATCAAAACTTAGAATGTCTAAATCTAGGAATGGTTTTGGCAGCCATTTTCTTTAACTACCTACCAGATTATATAATAAAAATGTCAATCAGATTATTTAAGCTCAGGCTCAAAAAAATATTTATTGAAAATTGTCTTTACAATTCTCATGGCTATATTTATATATAGCCATCTTCAGTAGCTGAATAAAACAGATTAGAAATTGTTTTTTTTTTTTTTGTCATTATTGAAAACATAAATATTGAAGTACACACACCGGCAAATTTAAAGGAACAAATTGAAAATTATGTTTTTTTTTTAAATTTTATTATTTTGTAGCCTATATCTAGATAGCTTTGAATGCTCTACTAAACAATGAACGAAGATTGTATCGACGCCAAGGAGAACAAAATGCACCATTTAATTTTGCTACTACTGTATCATTTGGTGGAGGTTCAATTATGGTGTGGGGTGGAATATGTTTGGTAGCTCGCACAGAGTTAGTGGTGATGATGGCGGAGCGTTAACTGCAGATAGGTACATCAGAGATATTCTTCAAGACCATGTTGTACCTTTTGCCCCATATATCGGAGAAAATTTCACCCTAATGTAGGATAATGCACGCCCCCACGTCGCCCACTGTGTAACAGACTTTTTAAATAAAGTGGGTATAACAACAATGGGTTGGCCAGCGTGCTCCCCTGACCTCAACCCGATTGAACATTATTCCAAAAAACATCGTACTAGAAGATTACCTGAGAGATATCAACAATATGTACACTACAGGGAAAATAATTAGATTTTTATGTCTGTTCCTTTAAATTTGCCGGTGTGTGCATAATTTTGTACTTATAATTTTATTTAAAATATTCATTGGCTGAAAAAAAAATAGGTTCTTGAACCTAAAAAAATTCTTTTATTGAACCTGAACTTAAATAAATTTATATTCAGGTGTCTGCCTCAAAAGGAAGTACTGAAGGATAAAAACGAAAGATAATACTGAGTAAATCACTTTTTGACTGTCAAATACGTGGAACATGTTGCATTCACCACATAGTTCTAGCGGTTGAAAGCTACCTCAATATTAAAAATCTTTCTGATAATAAAGTAATTTCATCTTTAAAATTTTGGTTTGTATATGCATGTCTAATTTCAACTCTCTAAGTTTAACCATTTAAGTTAACTAATTTAACCACAATCTGCTGTACAGACAGACACATGAGTGATGGTATAAGTGTTATATTATGTACACTGTTATGCACAATGGTCCGCAAACCATTGTTTATTTAAGTTCTAAACGTTTTTTAGAAATTAGTAATTAGCATAATTTTTGGTACCTACTTTATAAGCAACTAGCATAAGTAATGACTGAAATTAACTTAACAAATTAATTTCAAGAACATTTCACAATCAAACGACATGAACTGCATTAATTTAGCAGTACGAAAATAAATATAAAAACAACTATCGAAAATAAGTATTGAATTTCTTATCACGTATACCAACTATTTTATTATTATGAACATCAAGATTTAAATCTAAAACAATTGAACCATAAATTAAAATTTTGCGAAAATTTTCTTTCTTTGCACTTTAAGTACAAATAAAAATGAACAGTGCGGCGATTAACAGCATTATGTATATTTAAATTTATAAGTGCATAAATGGTACATACGGTAGGGAAAGTAAGTTCTGTTTCTAGACCTCCGGCACTAATATACAACAACGTGGCGAGTAGGTTAATATTTTTCTTCCCCCATAATTTAACTTAAAAAAATATATATTTCCTCAAGTACATTTTTGATGTAAAGTAAATAACAAGTGAAATATTGCAAGATTTTAGTTTTAGGGTGTACCCCCGTAACTCTCGAAATATTCATTAATCGAAAAGTATATACAACAATAAAGATTTGTTTTTTTATTATAAATTATTTTTATTATACATTTTTGCTGTTAAGTCAATAAAAGGGAGATATATGAAAAGTTTCCCCGTACCTCCCCAAATATTCATAGAAATAAAAGATTTATTTTCTATTTCAGGAAAAGCCAACTTCACCATATAAAAAAATCAGCTGTGTGCACCACAGGACCGACCGCCATCGTAAGGTATTTATATAAAATATATTCTAGCAGCAGAGTAGAAATAACTTGGCCTAATATTTTCTAACAAAGATATTATTTATCATGACTATGGAAACGTTACATATAAGTATGAAAAAATTTCGAAAAATTTTACAAAAATTATTCGAAATTTTTCGTTTTATCAAAAAACGTCTCAAATAAAAGTTATTAGTTATTGCTTTTATAGCAACTTTTGTTAAATAAAATCTTAAAACCGGTACGAGTAAACTCCTATTTCTAGTTAACCGATTTTTACCAAAAGTTGATCAACTCGTGCCATTGATGTCAAAATCTTAAATATGAAGTTTCATAAAAATCCTTTTAACCGAATTTGCTCTGCACGTATACACGGACCGACCGACAGACAGACAGACAGACAGACAGACAGACAGACAGACAGACAGACAGACAGACAGACAGACAGACAGCCAGACAGACCGACAGACATCATTCTAAAAATAGTCAAAACGTTATGTAGGGACCTCAATTCGTGAAGATCCATCGAAATCTCGAAATGTCAAAATCGGTATGATCACAATACCTCCCTTATATATGTTGGCGGTCGGTAAAAATAGTCACTGTACGTATAGGAGACAGAGAAGGCTCATTTCTCTGTTTCTAAATTGTACTTTTTGCAATTAGTCAAACTACTTAAATTAAACAACTATTTTAGCCTTTCAAATTCCTAAAATAGTATCCATTTAAAAATCAATATTTTTCCTTTTAACAAATTAAAGGAAAGTAAAAGGAAACCCTCAAATCGGATACAATCAACTGTTACGTCATCAATTATTAATAATAGCATTGTTGAGAGACAGTACAGTGGATATACTACTTGTTACTGGTTGCTTTCTTCAGGGAAATAGCGAAGTAAACGCATTGAACCATCCATCTGTTCATAGACAATTCACCCATAACTGCTGCATAAAATGGTCCGCAGAAAAAGTTTCACATTCACTACTTTCACAGTTCTGAATATTAATAAGGTATAGGGGAAAAATTTTAAGATCGTAGCGCCACGCGGATTTTTTTGAAACCATTCTAAATCAGATACCACTTGACATTTACTAGTAAATAATAGCGAAATGTGTATGAAAAAACGACAAAAAATAAATAATTGTTTGGGATTTTCTGATTTTGTGAAGTGACATTACTTGTAAACATCTAAAATACTACATTTTGTGATCTGGTTTTAAGTTACGGCGGTTTTCCATTGTCGATTATTTTAACTATTGAGAACTGACACGCTCGAATACGCAGTCTGGTGGTGAAATATTGTACTACGCGACTGTAGTACTCTTTGAAATTATTCCATATGTTCTGGTGTTGATTTTTTGTTAGAACGTCCAAAGATACATTTTCATAAAATAAAAATGTACTGTGCTTAAATTAACCTGTTCCCTGTTAGCATATTGACAGCTGAATACTAGACAATTCAGCCATTTTGCCATGAATTACAGCGCCGCCAACGGTAATGTCACTTCTCAATATTGGGGGAAATAATAATTCCCGTGTTGTTTACCAAGGGGTAGAAGTCTACAATGCTGGGCATATAATATTGTGTGGAGTCACTGAAAAAAACAGAGAGTTCATAAAGATTTATGCATTATGCCTACAAACTTGTGCACTATAAACCCACACACAATAACAGGAATTTTCAAGATATGCGATAATAAATACAAAATTGAAAATATTTTTTGTAGTCACTATCATTAAAATGTAATGAGCAAACTTTGATACAAGGGTTCACTTTTTTTCCAATTTTTAAATTGTTTATCTAAACATCGCGTCGATTCCTAACCTCTTGCTTTCCCAATTTTGTTTCGAACCATACGGTGTCTGATATTAGTGGAAACAAATGAAACGATATTTCCGGGTTTCTTCTTTTCAATGAATTGCACATAGGCACACAACAATATGTATTATACATTTTTCAATGATTATAATAAAACTTTAAAAACAAACTTCATACAAAACCAATACACAAAACGAAATGTTATATGATGTACACAAGTTCATGAAACGCTCACCAGATGGTAGGGTGCTTAGCCGCAAATCCCTATTGGTCAGTTTATAAAAATAAAATTGTATACCATTTTATCAATTGGTAATTAGTAAATAGTTAAAATATGAGATGAGAGATTGAGTATGCCTTCAATTTCTAAAACTGACGAAAATGTTATCCAAGTTTGCGAATTACGCTGTACCAGTGGCGCACCCAGGAATTTTTTATGGGGGGCCGGAAGACAAAAAAAAGTTCTTCGTTTTTAAAACACAAGGGATGACTAAAACAAAAGGTCCTCATCTCTTTTTAAATCCATATATTTACCTAAGAAATAATGATAAAACAAAATTGGTATTTCCCCTCCTTCTTGGGGGGGGCACTAAATAATTTCTGAAAATTTCGTTTAAGAGACAAGAAAATTAAAATTAAAAAATCCTAGCGACTTTTTTCTATATTTGCTTCGTACCTAGGTCGTCATTAAATTAATAAGAAATATGTTGATAAATGGCTCCATATTTTTTCAATTTGAGAATCGTATTTTTCACTTCTAACAATGTGCTATTTAATTTATAAATATTTCACTACTAATAATGATTTATTCCCCTTTAATATCTTAAAAACAAAAAATGGCTTCAACAGTAGGCGGAGCGCCTGCAGGGTCCTTACACACATGAACTCGTTTCTCAGCTGTTATTTTTTTTTATTATAATTTTAATTTAAAAAAAAGACCCACTACCTAAGTCATAAATACAGAAAATCCATATTATTATTAGCCATAATTTAACCATGAATTAAAAAAAATAATTAATTTAGTCAGAAACACAAAAACTACAATATTTTCTAAAAACGAAATGTGATCAAAAATTCCTCTCGTACGTTTCCGGTTAAGATCACTGTACATTACTTAGAAGTTATTTTAGATTTTAATTTAACTCTGAGTTAAAGGGTACGGGACAGTGATTTTTGGAAAAAAAAGTATTAAAATATATATTTTTTTTTTTTGAAAAACTACTTTTGTTCCTTAATCTAAGTTTTATGAACTTTCTTTTGTAATAGAGATAAACAGAAAAAAAAAAACATCAAAATGGGAGATAAAAAGTAGTAAAATGTATGAATACGGAGGCTTTTCAACAGAAGAAGTAAGGAGAAAAAGAGAGAGTGGACATGGAATGCAGGAGATAATAGAAAGAATGAAGGACATACAACAACAAGAATTAAACGAGAGAATAAGCGGATCAAGGTACAATAACAAGTATAAAAAAAATTGGAGCACGCAAAGACCGATATATCTAAAAGAAAAGGGAAATGGGGAAAAAAAAGAATAATTGCAAGGTTTAGATGTGGGAATGAAGAAAAGGCGAACAAATTTTGGTTAATAGACGATGATAAACTATGTAGAATGTGCAGAGAAGAAAGTTGAACATATGCTGGAAGGATGTGAAGAAATGAGAAGCAAAGGAGGAACAAGAGAAGATATTTTAAACGGAAATGGCTGCGGTTACACATGGATGAAAGAGGTAATCCAGAGGAGAAAGGAAATCAAAGAAAAGGAAAATAATAGGAATAAAACAAAATAGATTTCAAACCAATAGGTAGAAATTAAATTTATATTTTAGTTGAAAATTATAATGTAAGGAATAAAATGAATAAGAATAAAATGTAATAATTGTTAATTAAAATAAATTGAATTGATGAACTTTCTTTTGATATCACACAGTAAATTTTAAAAAAATAATTGATTTTTTCAACGACACAAAAAAAATCTATATTTTTCGGAAAAATAATCTGAACAAAAATTCCTGTTGAACTATTTCGGTTCACATCAATGTACATTATGGAGATTTTTTTCAGATTTATAGATCAACCCCTCTGGGAGAAAGGGTGAGGGTCAAAAGTTTCTTGATATATTTTTGGCAAAAATCAAAAAACAAAAAAAAAACAAAAATAAAATTTGTTTGTTTATCCACGCATTAAGAGGTTTCATGTGTTACACCAGCGTTTCTCAACAGGGGGGCCGCGGCCCCCTGGGGGGTCGTGAAAGCTTCGTCGGGGGGCCGCGAAGTCATACAAGATCGAAAAATTTTGCTTAAATGCGCTCAATTCATAAATATATTACATTTATATTCATAAAAATATACCTTCCATGACATAAATAAAATAAATTATACTTATTTTGATAACTAATTTAAATAATATCAATGTCAAATTAAGTGTATGTGTCGGCTGATGCGTTTCTGTGATAACGGTTCGCGTTGGAGGTACTTCAAGTACTTGTAAGTTGTATTTTCAAATGGGCACGACTTGAAAGTGCAATATTATTATTATTATTTATTATATTCCGAGCTACAGATAATTCAAGAGTAAAGAAGCGAAAGTGTTTAAATCAAAATGGAAAGCATTTTGAATACTTGTAAATAAAAATACTTTCAAGTCATAGGGAATATAATTTTTCGTCAACCATAAACGATATTTAAAAAAAAATTCTTTTAGAAAATTCTATCCAAGGTTAATATACGTTCCCATTTAAAAAATTGTCCTTGATATCCTGTACAGGTTAGTTTCGGAGAATTTCAATAGGTACTACCATTCAATTCTTTGGATAAGATTTGGTCATCAAACATTTTTCCCAATTAGCTCGCATATCGCCTTTTTTACCGTGCCGTCTTGCAAACATCATTTTATAAAACATACTGATGTAAATATTTATTTATGCCGTCTGTTAATGAAAAGAACTGAACTTTTAAAAACCACATTTTTTCATCGCATTGTTTACAAGTGTGTTTGTGTCATTGTTTACAAGTGTTACACGAGCTTGCTTTTATTTCTAAGTTTTTGAGTATTTCTACAAATATATAATCGTGTTATAAGCGTTTAAACTACGGCACAGACACAATAAAAGCGCTGACGCCACGGTGCACCCTGTATATATGTATATATAGGGGGGCCGCAGATAATGTTTAAATAATTTTGGGGGGTCCCATGCCAGAAAAGGTTGAGAAACGCTGTGTTACACCACTCAAAACTTTAAAAAAATATATCTATTTATGTAAAATAAAATTCTTTAATTTTCATTCGCACAATTTTTCATCCTGCTTTCGTATGACGCTAGTCCATGATTTTTTGGTCAAACTTCATATTTTTGTTCAGCTGAAAAACTTGTTTTATAACTTGTGTGACCAATATATCTGACATCACGATGACATCAATGACTTGAATAGAAAAATAAATAAAACAATTACATCCAACTAATAAATAATTATGTTAAAGTTTGTTTTGTTTTAACGTTTAATGTAATTTAATATATTTTGGGTTTAGATCACGTTTTTTATTCGCATCGTTGATTATAACATGTGTTGGTCACATGACGCATAAGGTCAAACACTGCATAAAAAATAAAAATATACTGGAATTTTCTGTTATAACAACTTGTTGCAGATGTGCGAATGTTGCAGTATCTACTGTTTAAGATATTTCAACATCATTAACTATAAAATGTAAGAAGAGTCAAATATCCTAAAATTTTCATTAATTACTTTTAGAAGAGGCATAGCGACGACAAGCAAGAAACTTTGACAAACCTAACAAGCAAAAAAAAAGACCATTGAATCCCTTCCAAATATTTCAACGGAACTAAATGGATTTTTTTTCTTATACCCTTTTCACACTAGATCTTTAAGACGAGTGAACTTAAAGTTCACCGATGTTTAACATCGGTATGCTTTCACACTTGATGTTTAAATCTCTGGTGCTGTCATCAGCTACAGTAATTTTGTCCTTAAGTTACCGTCTGAAATTACCAGTTTTGAACTGTCTGCGCAGACGCACATTTTGAATTATTATAAACAAATAAGGATATTTCGTTTCATTCTACAATAAAGACACTACAATAAAGAATATATTACACCTGTATTAACATGTAAGTCGATACATTTTATCTCAATTATTGTAGCTCTGTATTTTATTAAACACATTATTAAAATAAATAATTTTACTATAACAATAAGTATAAACTTCTTATAACGTCGATATAATACAGTATTCTTGTTTATGATAATATAAAATGTTGACAGCACAAATTCAAGGAGTATTTTTTTATAATAGAAATTAAGTTGGCAATGCGGACGAAGTTTAAGACGCAGATCTCTGTCTTAAACATCGGTCGTGTTTAGACGAGGCCGTACGGTTTCACATTAGCGTTTAAAGATACATTCACTTTAACATCTAAAAGATCTAGTGTGAAAAGGGTAATAGCGACGACAAGCAAGAAACTTTGACAAACCTAACGAGCAAAAAAAGGACCATTTAATCCCTTCCAAATGTTTCAACGGAACTAAATGGATTTTTTTTTCTTATGTTGTCACGAGCTCACAATAACTAAAATTTTAAATACACATTTTTATTGCAGTATTTTAAATGAAATATTTATAATCATAAAAGTATTTACAATAAAACTTTGAAGGATACTGCTGCTATATTTTGTCTGATATAATAATGCATAAATCGCGAATTTTTGCATTGTGTCCCGATGATCACGAGTTGGTCACCAATGTACTTATGTACAAAAAGTTTGGGGATCGCTGGATTAAATCATTTGAGCCAATAGCGGCGCCAGTAGGGTGTCCGCAAGAAATGCTTGGAGAAAATTTATTAGGCGCATAAAGCCTGGAACAGAATGCAAAGCGCACTACGCCGTCAGCGCGCCGTCATTTGCGACGGCGTTGCTGAGAACGCCGTTGAATTTTCGCCTGCCCACAATGCAATAATTTTTAACGCCGTCAAGTGTCACGTGACAACCTATATCTGTGTTTATACGTGCGCTTTCTTTTATTAAAAGTATAATGGCTGATGAAGACTTGTGTGTGATGTTATTTATGTTGTATGCAAGTTATTTATACATACAAACACTTTACCATTCAGTAAAAACTGAGGTTAGGTGTTCTGCGTCAACGTTCAACGGCCATTCAGTATCAACGGCGTTCGAACGCCGTAGGACGTTGTTCATTCTGTGCACTTGCGTAGTACAGCCTTGTTTTTAACTTTGCGCTAACAGTTTGCGCCGTCCAACGCCGTCAACGCGCCGTCAAACTCGTTGCATTCTGTTTCCCACCTTAGGACCTTTATACTGACCACCAACATATATAAGGGAGGTATGAAACTTCATATTTAAGCTTTTGACATCAATGGCACGAGTTGATAGGTAAAAATCGGTTAACTAGAAATGGTAGTTTACTCGTGTCGATTTTAAGATTTTTGCGAATATTTAACAATAGAAAAATATTTCGAAAAAATGTATTTAACAAAAGTTGCTACAAAAGCAATAACTAACAACTTTTATTTGATACATTTTTTGATATAGCAGCATAAATTAAACAAGTACTATGTGATGACGGTCGGTCCTGTGGTGGCCACAGCTGATTTTTTGTTATCACTTGTGTTTTAGAAAGGTAAAAATCCTTTTTTTAGGTCATCAAATGTATTTTAGAAGACCTTTTTTGTCATTTATTTTCATGTGTATTAATAAAGATAAAAAATTGTACCCTCCTCAAATATTTCCTGCCCCCCCCCCGGATTTTAAGAGCTAGTGCCGCCACTTATTTGAACCATGGACCTTCTGACTCTGTATAGAACAACCACAAATGTGAGATTACTTTCAGTCAATAAAATATCGGCTGATTATGACATAAAAAGAAGGACAAAAAATAATGTGATAATTATAATTAATGTAAATAATGTTGCAAAAAACAATTAATTATAGGTGTAGTATGGTACATGTGAATGTCAAGTACTACAAACAATATAAAAACTCAATAGTAAACGCCACCGCACCTTGTCACTAGCATTCTTCACATATTTACTTTTAAATAAAAGTTAATATACAGACATAATTAGAAAATTAGATTTCACCAGGCGCGCACCCTGTGTGGGACTTATACCCTTTTCACACTAGATCTTTAAGATCGGATGTTAAAGTGAATGTATCTTTAAACGCTAATGTGAAACCGTACGGCCTCGTCTAAATACAAGCGATGTTTAAGACAGAGATCTGAGACTTAAACTTCGTCCGCATTGCCAACTTAATTTCTATTATAAAAAATTGATGTGAAGTGTGAATTTTCACACATTTCTGGGTTTTGCAGGTATTTAGTAACTGAACTGATGATTATTTGGGATGCCAAAACAAATTTTATGTCAAAATATTTTTATTTAAAAATTAAATGCAACATTTACCAAATATAACTAGAATTTTAACAAAATAATTTTAACAAAATAAAAATGCAAAAAAAAAACAAAAAATAAAATCTCAACAGGATTCGAACCCTAGTTTGCAAGTTAACTTAAATTATTAAGCGTACGACAAATCCAACCACGCCACGAGAGCTACTGATATGGTATGTTACACAACGTATTAAATAGTTAACATATTTTAGTTAAAAATACAAAAAATGCGTTATTTTCCGAAAACATAATCTGATCAAAAATTCCTGTTGTACTATTCCGGTTCACACCAATGTACATTACTTAGAATTTTTTCAGATTTTTAGTTTAAACCATCTGGGCTACAGGGTGTGGGACAAAAATTTTTTTGCACAATTTTTGCAAAAATCGCATCAAAATAATTTATTTTGCAAAAATAAAATTTTGATCGTTAATCCACGTACTAAGGGCTTTCATTTGATACCCTACTCAGAATTTTAAAAAAATATTTTTTTTTTCGATGAGCACATATTTGTTTATATTTTTAGAGGGATATGTTTTTTAGATGTTTTAATATTTTTCCTATGTGCGGGTCAAAGAGTTGTATAAGCATGCCAAATTTCAACTCTCTAGGTTTAGCCGTTTAGCTACAATTTTTACCGAACAGACAGACAGACAGACAGACAGACAGACAGACAGACGACAAAATGACGGTATAAGGGTTTTTTGGTCATACCTACAAAACCCTAAAAAATACTCCTTGAATTTGTGCTGTCAACATTTTATATTATCATAAACAAGAATACTGTATTATATCGACGTTATAAGAAGTTTATACTTATTGTTATAATAAAATTATTTATTTTAATAATGTGTTTAATAAAATACAGAGCTACAATAATTGAGATAAAATGTATCGACTTACATGTTAATACAGGTGTAATATATTCTTTATGGTAGTGCCTTTATTGTAGAATGAAATGAAATATCCTTAATTGTTTATAATAATTCAAAATGTGCGCAGATAGTTCAAAACTGGTAATCAGTGCCGCAACAAGGGTGGTGCGACAGGTGCCGCCGCACCAGGCGCCGGATTCATAGGGGCGCCGAATGGCCAAATTTGTTTTTTTTTATTATTATCTTTTATATTAATAAACTATAATCAACACAAATTTGATTTCATAATCGAAAGTTTCAAATGGCAGGCAAGATCATTAATTGATGATTGTACAACTGCCACTGCAATGCAATTATTAGAAGTGATCCACACTTACGATTTAAAAGGTGTGTACCCTAATATTGGCATTGCACTGCGCATATTTTTAACGCTCCCTGTAACTGTTGCTTCGAATTAACGCAGTTTTAGTAAATTAAAGTTAATAAAAAATTATTTGCGTTCTACAATGGGCCAAGAGCTTGTAAAATTTAGCTTTAATAATAATAGAAAATACTAGAGCGCAGTCATTAAATTATGAAGACTTAATTAACGAATTCTCACAGTTAAAAGCCAGAAAAGTTCAATTTATTTAATTTTCCATTCCGTTAAAGTGATTATATAATATATTATTAAAATACCTAAATATTTATTATTTTTTGTTCAAATGTCCTTTTTTTTATCATTAAATATATATTTTTTATTTATTTTGTTATTCAATTATGTAATATAATATTTCTTTAGTCCTTTTGTGTTTCATTTTAGGTGTTTTTCATTTTGTGTTGTGATTGACCTAGAGTTTATATTTTGTCCCTTTTTATATTAGTTGATTATCATGATATTTGAGTTTATTAAAAGATTTGTAACATAATTTGTTAATATAATCGTTAATATTGCAATTTAAACCAAACCAAATGTATAAAAATTTTTTTTATACATTTATTGTTAAAAAATGACTTTATAATATATATTTTTGTATGTTCCTTTACTGGTAATAAGATACTTCCTTTATTAGGAGTAAGTGTTCCCTGGCGATTTTGTGATTTTTATGAATAAAGTTATGTTTTTTATTTTTCTAAGTTATTCTTTTATTTTCACTTGAATCAAAATATAACGATAACATTTTAAGGATTCTCTATAAAATATGGTAAGTAAATATCTTAAATAACATTTTGGTGAAGAAAACAACGTAAGTAAAAGTTTTAAACGTTCCCTTACTGATGCAATCACCCTACCATAAAATTTTAAAAATTGCGTATGCAATTAGGGGGGGGGGCAATATATTTACGCACCAGGCGCCAATTTATGTTGTTGCGGCACTGCTGGTAATTTCATGACGGTAACTTAAGGACAAAATTACTGTAGCTGATGACAGCACCAGAGATTTAAACATCAAGTGTGAAAGCATACCGATCTTAAACATCGGTGAACTTTAAGTTCACTCATCTTAAAGATCTAGTGTGAAAAGGGTATGATGAACGTTCAGCGATTTTTGTGTTTGGCTAATATTCAGCTACATACATAGATTGAACAGTATAAATATAAAATAGAATTACCTTTTGCCTTTTGGGAATTTTGCTAATACTGGATTTTCCATCAATGAGTACATTGTCATTCTCGAAGAAGACATCGCATGGACTAGGAGGACCGTTCAGACTCAATAGGTAATCATCGTCCTCGAACTCATCGGCGGGAGCATCAGGTAGCAGAATCACTCCACTTTCACCAGGCTGCAAAAACAATATTATTTTAATTTACCGTAAATAAATACCTAGACATTTTTAAAAAGTAATAAGGAAATTAGACATTTTAATAGTTTTATAGTAAATATTCGTGTTGAAATAATAAAATTTATTATGAGGTTTATAAATAGTATTATACAAAAGAGATAAGGTTTCAGCGGTTTTTCAATATTAAAACAGCGTTGTTCAAACTTTTCGTGACTTTTGGACAGTGACGGACTGACCCTCCAGGTTACCGGGCGATTTTCCGGTGAGTGCCGGTCCTTGAGCCAATGAGGACCCTACGGGGCCGATTTATAACAGTTTTCCAGGGTTGGAAAACTTTTCCAGTCCGCTACTGCTTTTAGAATGCTTTTTGTAGCCCATCCTTATATATAGTAATCAGGGCTTCGAACCGGAACTGAACCGAAAACCGAAATAAACCGTTATTTTTGTCGGAAAGAAAACCGGAACTGAACCGAAAAAAAATATCGGTTTATTTCGGTTCAGATAATGGTTACGTGAGTGAATATAGATTACATTTTATTTAAAGTTATTTTTTAGACTGATGAGCAGAAAAAAATCGTAATTTTTCTGACAAGTAAAAAAGAAATTGCGATTCTATTATTTCAGGGGAGGGGGGAACGCCCAGAACCCCCCTGGTAGCGGCCTTGGTATGATTATTACAAAATAAAGAATAAAATGTTCTTCTAAATTATAGTAGAGAATAAATTTCTAATACAAATAAACGCATTTAAAAATTTATCACTCGGAACTGAACCGAAAACCGAAAAAAAAGTTATTTTTGCCGGAACGAAAACCGGAACCGAACTGATATATATTTATTTCATTGAACCGGAACGAAAACCGAAACAAAAAAAATACCGGTTCGAAGACCTGTAATAAATTTTAAAAAACATTTTTGAATTTTTATATTTAAAAATCTTGTGCACTGTCGGGGTCCATTTATTGTTTATACATTTATTTTTAAAATACAGAACTACGCAAAAGCAATTTAGTTCCGCGTAAACGGCTAGAATAGCCTATAATGCTAATACTGGTTAACAAAATTATTATAAATTTAAAAAATTATTTTTAAATTTTTATATTTAAATTGCTGTGCACTGTCGTGGACCATTTATTGTTTATGCAATACAGAACTACGCAAAAAAATCCACATTAAAATTCTCATTAGCGAAACTAATTAATAGGATTAATTTCTTTACTTAATCTTTTATAGGATAATTTTGGTCGACACTACGTCACTAATCTTTCCAAATATCTCTCGTTCACAATCGTGAATGAAACGTTCTAAACACATGTTGACCAGTGCATTTTTTGTATAAAATACCCTTAAATTAATAACTACCTTAAGCGCTAGTAGCCATAAATGCTGTGTGTGCACATTTTGACCAGTTTTATAAAAAGTAAAATTTGAAAATGTGCAATATTGATGAAACAAGTTGAGTGTCTATTGAAGGGTTAAGAAGAGACATCCTATACTGAGTCGACATCCCTTGAGAGCTAATAGCCAAAGATGCTGCACACCATTTCCTCAAAATTCAAAAAATTCTGTGAATTTTAAATGTTTTGTAAGTATTGTACAGGTAAATTTTATGTTTTCTCGATTGAATATTTTTAATAGCTCTAAGTATGTATGTTCCTTGGGCGCTAATAGCCGAAAATGCTACATACCATTTTTTTAAATTTACAAAAATTCTGTGTAATTTAAATTTTTGGAATGTTTTTACGTCTCAATATTTTTAACAGCTCTAAGTAAGTTTGTATGTTCTTTGGGCGCTAATAGTCTAAACTGCTGTACACCATTATATCAAATTTCAAAAAATTCTGTGGATTTTAAGATTTTTGTAAATATTGTGCAGGAAAATGATTTTGAAAATGTTTTTTCGATTCAATATTTTTAATAGCTTTAAGTTTTATGTTCTTTGGGTGCTAATAGCCAAAGATGCTGCACACTATTTTTACAAATTTCAAAAAATTATGTTGAATTTAATTTTTTTTAAGTATTGTGTAAGTAAATTTTTGGAATGTTTTTACGTTTCAATATTTTTAACAGCTGTAAGTATGTATGTTCCTTGGGCGCTAATAGCCTAAAGTGATGTACACCATTTTTTCAAATTTCAAAAATTCTGTGAAATTTAAATGTTTTGTAAGTATTATGAAGGTAAATTTTTTGAATGTTTTTTCCATTCAATATTTTTAATAGCTCTAAGTAAGTTTGTATGTTCTTGGGGAGCTACTAGCCAAAGATGCAGCATACCATTTTTTAAAATTTTTAAAAAATCTGGATTTTTAATATTGTTCTACACCATTTTTCCAGTTGCAGAAAAATTAATGCGATCTTTTTACGCCAAGATTTGGTAGTATATAATAAGTGATTTTTTTTGGCACATTTTTTTGTCAAGAAATTTCTCAAAAAAATGGATTTTTTGATATTTTTTTTCCTCAGATTTTATTATATACTTGATTCAAAAATTTCTAAAAATATTTTTCGAAAATATTTCTATATTTTTTTTGGAATATTTTTCGATTCAATATTTTTAACACAATAGTGAATCTATACGTCTTTTGGGCGCTAATAGCCTAAGCTGCTATACACCATTTTTACCAGTTACTGAAAAATATGTGATTTTTTTACGCCAGGTTCTGTAAGTATATTATTAAGTGATTTTTTTTGGCACATTTTTTGTCAAGAAATTTCTCAAAAAAATGGATTTTTTGATATTTTTTTGAATCTGGGGGACCATTCACCATATTCGTTTGAACCTCAGATTTTATTTTGTTTTTTTTTTTATTTTTATGGCCATTACTGCTTTGGCAATTAGCCAGGACAATTATTTTTTGAAAAATTCCATGTCTGAACGGGATTCGAACCCGAGACCTTAACAACGCAGAGCATATGTGTTAAAACTACGCTACGCCGGTCGGCTTTTTTGTAATTGAGTTAAAATTATTTTTCAAAAATATATATTTCTATATTTTTTTGGAATATTTTTCAATTAAATATTTTTAATACAATTAAGTAAATCTATACGTCATTCGGGCGCTAATAGCCTAAATTTCTGTATAAGTTGCTTAGTATGGCATGCTCCCTAAGAACCTAAAAAGATGGATCTATGGATGCTGGGCAACACCTTAAAAAACAAAAAATATCCACGATTGGATATTGCCAGGTTTGGGGATGCAAATGTGTGTATTCAGCTCCATTGATCCTTAGTATAAAGAGCTCCTTAGGAACCTATAATGAAGGATCTATGGGTGCTTTTCAACACCTTAAAAAACACAAAATATCCACGATTACATATTGCCAGGGTTGGGGATGCAATCGCGTGTATTCTGCTCCATTGATACTTAGTATAAAGTGCTGCCTAGGAACCTAATATGAGGAATCTGTGGATGCTTGGCCGCACGATTGCATATTGCCAGGGTTGGGGTTGCAGCCGCGTGTGTTCAGTTCCATTGATCCTTAGTATAAAGCAGGGCTTCGAACCGGAACTGAACCGAAAGCCGAAAAAAACCGTTATTTTTGCCGGAACGAAAACCGGAACCGAACCGATATATAATTTTTAGGGTTTTGTAGGTATGACCAAAAAACCCTAATACCGTCATTTTGTCGTCTGTCTGTCTGTCTGTTCGGTAAAAATTGTAGCCAAACGGCTAAACCTATAGAGTTGAAATTTAGCATGCTTATACAACTCTTTGACCCGCACATAGGAAAAATACTAAAACATCTAAAAAACATATCTCCCTAAAAATATAAACAAATATATGCTCATCGAAAAAAAATATATTTTTTTACAATTCTGTGTAGGGTATCAAATGAAAGCCCTTGGTACGTGGATTAACGATCAAAATTTAATTTTTGCAAAATAAATTATTTTGAGGCGATTTTTGCCAAAATTGTGCAAAAAAATTTTTGTCCCACACCCTGTAGCCCAGATGGTTTAAACTAAACATCTGAAAAAATTCTCAGTAATGTACATTGGTATGAACCGGAATAGTACAACAGGAATTTTTGATCAGATTATGTTTTCGGAAAATAACGCATTTTTTGTGTTTTTAACTAAAATATGTTAAATATTTAATTCGCTATGTAACACTTCAGATAAGAAACTCTGGTAGCTCAGATGGTTTCGTAACGCACTTTGTAAATTGCAGTGCGAACGTTGCAGAGTTCGAATCCTGTTAATTTCATTTTTTTCTGTTTTTTTTTTTTGCATTTCTATTTTGTTTAAATTATTTTGTTTAAAGTAAAATATTTAATCCGCTATTTAAAATAGTAAACGAGTGATCCTGTATAGCACAGTGGTAGCGATCTCGCTTAGTGAGTTGAAACTACTGTAAGAAACTGTGTTCGAATCCCGTCAATTTTTATTTTTTCAGTTTTTTTTTTGCATTTTTAATATGTTTAAATTATTTTATCAAAATTCTAGTTATATTTTGGTAAATGTTGCATTTAATTTTTAAAAGCGTAAATTTAATAACCAGTGGGAAGTGTTGAAATTATAATTTAATTCTATATTTGAAGGTATCAGAGGGCGGGGCTTATGATTTAAGCAACCAATGGAAGCCATAGGCGCAATTTTCAAAATCTTAATGAACCTTGCTATATAAAAAAAATACTGCACATATTTAGAAACTTAAATAATGGTATTTGGCATTCGAATTAAAATTCATAAAAATATATTTTGACATAAAATTTGTTTTGGCATCCCAAATAATCATCGCACAGTTAATAAATACCTGCGAAACCCTGAAATGTGTGAAAATTCACACTTCACATCAATTTTTTTATTGAACCGGAACGAAAACAGAAATGAAAAAAATAACGGTTCGAAGCCCTGATAGTAAGCATTCACAACGCCTAAATGGTGCATAGGGTGAGAAAAAAAAAGTTTAGAAGCCCGGAAATGTATGGCAATTCATACCTTGAATTTTCTTTATGTATTTTAATATTTCGCAATAATTAAAAACATTTTGTATAAAACGATGTAAGACTAGAGATGTACAGTGACTGAAAGTGCAGTGTTATCAATTAGATGGGCAATTAGGCATAGTAGTGTCAGTAGAGAGATTGCCACAGGCCACACAGAGAACCCATTCAACATTCTCAACTGCACGTTGCACGTCAAGGTCGTAATCGCATTCCACTACATTAAATAATTCAACACAGCCCCTTCTTAACCTATACTCTATATGTAAACAACTCATTAACTAAGTATTTTGCAATGCTCTCTACTATTACTTACTATATACACTACCGTCCATAAAGTCCATTCTACATTATACTTTTTTCAATACTATCCAACTCTGACGTCATTTCAACTTTTGATACTACAGAATATAGTGGGGGAAAAAATAAGAGACAGTGATAAATTTTAAATCTTCCATCTCTTATTACTTTTCATTGCCAACTTAAAAATTTTTATGGTCCATTTCAAAGTAGAAAAATGTGTGTAAGAAGATAGGAGCTGTTTGTCCTTGCTTCGGATTGGTTTAGATCGTCATCCCTATTACACTGTTAAAATATTGCTTTTAGTCCAAGTTGACAGATGTTCAGTGTCGTACACTGGAAATATATATTATTTATATTATTTAATTTTTCTCATATATTTTGTTATTATTTACATATTTAGACTTTTATTTGTATTCTTGGCGTAGATTTTATGGAGAAAATTCTCCATGTAATTTATTTTTACGCAGTTATATATTTTTTAGGTTATTTGACATATAAATATTTTTTTGACAGTTCACAATTAACAGATCAAGAAAGAGGACTAATATGAGGCCAAAAGACAGCCCAGCTGATTGTGCCCAAAGAAGAAGTTATTGATATAATTTTTAGACCTTCATATATAACGGGTGTTTTTTTTAGAGGTATAGAACTTTAAGTTGGCATTACTGTTCAAGATGGCGACCGATTTAACAGCTGTCAAGTGATTTATTCTCAGTTTGGTTTGGCAATTCATCATGAATAGACTCACGCCTGAACAACGCTTGCAAATAGTGCAATTTTAAAATTTAAATTCAAAAGACACGTTTGGTGACCGCCTAATTTCACGTTTTGGACCTGTGAATTGGCCTCCAAGATCTTGTGATTTAACACCGCTGGACTACTTTCTGTGGGGCTATGTAAAGTCATTGGTCTATGCGGATAAGCCACAAACGCTTGACCATTTGGAAGACAACATTCGCCGTGTTATTGCCGATATACGGCCACAAATGTTGGAAAAAGTCATCGAAAATTGGACGTCCAGATTGGACTACATCCGAGCCAGCCGTGGCGGTCATATGCCAGAAATCATATTTAAAATGTAATGCCACAAGATTATCTTTCGAATAAAAAAAAAATTCATGTCAATCGAATAATCCATCGTTGTTTTATTGCAATTGAAAGTTCTATACCTCTAAAAAAAACACATACATATATTTTTAATTTTTATTTGCAGTAATTATTTAAATAAGAAACTTTAGCTCTGAAGATATATTGTTTGTTTTATTGCTTTGTTTAAACTCTTTTATCTAAATCTCTCTTTTTATATATAGTACATAATTTTTAAAATTAATATTTTTTTAACTTTTTCAAATTTTCCATTAAACTGAATTTATGTCGTATAAATAACGTAAGTGTATTATCTGCCTTGTTTATTTCAATATCTTATTAACCTTTTTTATATTAAAAAAAAATCACTTGGTACGCCCATGCCCTAGTTGTAACTTATTTTAAATTTCCCGCTATACTGTATTTGATCAGTGTAAATCGTACTCGGTTCGCAGCGCTATCTACTTTTTTCTACTTTGAAATAGACCATAGGTTCAGATGGCAGACAACAATTTGGTTATAGTAAACCAATTTATAAATATTGTTTAATTGTGCTAAGTTTATATTTAATTATATGATCTAAATAAACTTCTTATCAACTTAATAAACTACTAAACGTTAAGTTGTAAACAAAAACTAAAAAGTTGGTGTTGGTACGACTGAAAAGTACAGAACTGTATCCAAAACTATCCCCGGTCAAATTTTTGATTGACAGTTCTGTACTTTTCAGTCGTACCAACACCAACTTTTTAGTTTTTGTTTACAAGTGGTTAAAGAGTACCTAAATATAAAATCTGAGAAAGGACTCTTAAAGTTAATGACTTGGCCACCGCAAAGTCCGGACTGTAACCCTATAGAATTACTATGAGATCATTTAAATAGGGAGGTGCGAAAAAAACGTCCAAGAGGTAAAAATGACCTTTGGACATTACTCAAAAATATTTGGAACAACATTGATGGCCATTATTTAAATAAATTAATTGATCGCATGCCGCGTATATGTCAGGCGATAAATAAAACCCAGAGGTGGTCATTTTGACGAAAATTCAATTTGAATATTATTTAATTTTATGTGTAATTTTTAAGATATTTGTAATAAAAATGGCCTCCCCTAGTAAAAATTATAGGGGGCGCGTCTCATTGGATTACTAGCTCATACCTACGAAACACGAAACTTTAAAAAGCAAAAAACATCACAAAAATGTCCAAATATGGATTTAATTTATATCTAAAAAACAAATTACATTTTGGTGTAAAAATCGTTAAATAATCTAATCTGATCTAATCTTTGTCATACAGCTTTTTCTACTCGAAACAAAATTTGTCATTAATAAAATTTAAATTTTTGATATACAGTTTTTAGATAGCAACAGAAACCAAAATTAGAATTCTATATTTCTCTCTTGTATTTCATATTTATCTTTGAATATCTAGGTACAATAAACTTAAAATTATTTCGAAAATGTCTATAGTGGTAGTAAATAGTCCTGCATTACACTGAGAAATCAGATTATTATTTCGAAAAATATTGTTTTTTTTTTATCGTTGAAAAAAATATTTATTTATTTTTTTAGATTTTTTTTGTGGTATCCCAAAAAAGCTCTTAGGACGTAGATTTAGAAACAAAAAATATTTTTTTTTTTTCAATTTCTCTAGTTTAACATGATTTTAGCAAAAAAAGTGCACAAAACGCCTATCTCGCACCTTGTAACCCAGGGGGGTTAATTTAAAAATCTGAAAAAAAAATTGTAATGCACAGTAAAGTGAACCGGAACAGTACCACAGGAATTTTTGATCTGATGATTATTTAGAAAGTCGATTTTTTTGCAACATTGTGCTTATAATATTTATTGGCGACAGGACTAAATAGTTATAAGATTGGTCTTGGTTAGGGTTGCCATCCGTCCCGATATATCGGGACTGTCACCGTTATTGTATTACATTTGTAAACATTATTTCAATTTTCGGATGTCCCGGTAATATCGGGCAATATCGGATGTGAAATTTATGCCAGTGTCCCAATATCGGATGAGAGATTTATGGCAACCCTAGTCTTGGTGTAATACCCTTTTCACACTAGATCTTTAAGATCGGATGTTAAAGTGAATGTATCCTTAAACGCTAATGTGAAACCGTACGGCCTCGTCTAAACACGACCGATGTTTAAGACAGAGATCTGCGTCTTAAACTTCGTACGCATTGCCAACTTAATTTCTATTATAAAAAAATACTCCTTGAATTTGTGCTGTCAACATTTTATATTATCATAAACAAGAATACTGTATTATATCGACGTTATAAGAAGTTTATACTTATTGTTATAATAAAATTATTTATTTTAATAATGTGTTTAATAAAATACAGAGCTACAATAATTGAGATAAAATGTATCGACTTACATGTTAATACAGGTGTAATATATTCTTTATTCTAGTGCCTTTATTGTAGAATGAAATGAAATATCCTTAATTGTTTATAATAATTCAAAATGTGCGTCTGCGCAGACAGCTCAAAACTGGTAATTTCATGACGGTAACTTAAGGACAAAATTACTGTAGCTGATGACAGCACCAGAGATTTAAACATCAAGTGTGAAAGCATACCGATCTTAAACATCGCTGAACTTTAAGTTCACTCGTCTTAAAGATCTAGTGTGAAAAGGGTATAAGGCATCTCTAGTACAGATTTTAAGCACGTGAATTATTCTTACAAATATAATCGTAATTTATAATATTTAATGTACCCACAATTTGTGATCACTTACTAAATACCTACAAAACCCTAAAATATGTAAAGATTCACACTTCTCACACCATTTTTTTTGCTCTTCAAGTAGTTCAAAATTTTATTTATTTTTTTTCTTGTCAGGTTTGTCTTTAGTTTCAAGTTTCTTTATTTTTATTAGCCACGTTGGTCACTGTTCTTTTTTTGTTCGTCAGCTTTGTTATATTTTTAACTTTTTGGACTTTTTAAAATTTAGTTTTTTTGCTTGTCAGGTTTGTCAAAGTTTCTTTATTTTTGTTCGCCACGTTAGTCCCTGTTATATTTTTAGATTCGTATTTTTTTAACTTTTCAGATTTTTCAAAATTATTTTTTTTCGTCACTATGACTTATCTAAAAGTAAATAAGAATTTTACGACAATTGGTTCGTCTTATATTCTACGTTATCGACCCCTGATTTAAACTAAAATAAACATCACAAGAAAATTACAATTGCATGAACGAACACAAGTTCGTTTACAAAAACGAAGGAAATTTGTGGGCGATGATAGAAGGCTGTAAAGAGACCAACTACAATCTAGTTTCATAGATATATTATAAACACGTTAACACAGAAAATGATACAAAGATATAAAGAACAGAGATATTCTTAAGATGAGAAAAACACCGGAACTAAATTTAATGACAAATTAAAGATGAACTGATGAAACTGAAATGTTTATTCTATTTCCCATGCTAATCAGTTGACAAGCGCGATGTTCTGGCCATAGCTGTGCTATACAACATGACAGTATACAGTTATTAACCGTAATTTAACCATATAATTTAGAAAATTGTTCAACCTATTTAATTCAAAACAAAATCATTATAATCACTAACAATAACTGATTTCGTTTTTTGTTGCTTTATTGTTATTATTAAAGTGAAATGAAGCTTAAACTTTTATTAAACAATTTCAAATATTGTTTCTTATATTTTTAGAATGTTCCAAATTTACTGGTTTTAATAATAATAATAATAATATTTATTCATGTTAATAAAATTTGAGTTTTTTACATTCGTCATAATATAAAAATTAGTACAATTTAAAATAAACATATTAAAATATAAAAAATATTATTACAATTTACAATAAAAAAAGGACATATTAAAATATAAAAAATATTAGTACATTTAACAATAAAATAAGACATATTAAAATAACAAATTAAAAGTTAAGAGGCATATATTGCGAGAAAAAGCTGCAGTCACGTAGAAAGTTTGTTAAAGTTTGTCAAAATTGTCCGTTAAAGTTTGTCAAAATTGTCCGTTAAGATACTCGTCAAAGCTATAAAAAGCCTTGTTAATTAGGAGGGATTTTAGTTTGATCTTGAATGATTTCAATGGTAATTTTTTTATTTCATAAGGGAGAACATTGTAAAATTTAGTGGCATAATAGTTCAACGAGTATCTAGTTGAGGTCAGTCTTGTATAATCAGGCCTGATTAGTTCTTTGCCACGGGTATTGTAGCTGTGAACGTCTTTTTGAAGCTTTTGGTCTTTATAATTTAAGTGGACATGTGTCAAGCAGTAATAAATGTACAGGCAGGGAAACGTCAGAATACCTAAATTGACAAAGGAACTTCTACAATCATCTCTGTATGCTAAACCGCTAACAATTCTAACAACTTGAATTAAATTAAGTTTAAAATAATATTACTTAAATTGACTATTATATAAACATAAAGTAACGGTTTTATAAAAGTTCTTCTTTCTTTCGGATAGGTAAGGTTATCTGGAACTTCACCTGCTGAATAAATGTCAATACCAGTCAGTGAATTCAATACGTCAGTCTCATTATCCGTTAGATAACTATCCGATAGATAAATTTGTATTAAACCAGTGGCGAAGGAAGACCTCCGCTAGACTTGCCCTCCCATAAAAAAAAAATAATATTAATAAAAAAAAAAAATACATATATATATTTTTTTTTAATTTAAAAAAATCTTCAAAAATACATCAAATTATGTCGTATACAATTTTTTGTCCAAGGCTTGGTTTACTAGTTATGAATTTGTTTAAATTTTAAAGTTTAATAACTTCCGTTTCCGGTATCGGATTTTAATAAAAAACAATAGGGTTCTTCCCAATTATTAGGAGAATTTTTTAGTACCAGAACGAACTCTTTAAGTTAAACCGTTTTTGAGTTATCGTGTATAGACACACACACAGACACACACACAAATTTTATTTTAAAATATTTTTTTTTATAATTTTTAATTCGAATGCCTAATACACACAGTAACACTTGATCCTAAGTTTTGTATTATTCATATTTATTTTGCAGATACTGTAAGCTAAAAAATTATGTGAAGGGTGAATTTTCACACATTTCAGGATTTTGCAGGTATTTAGTAAGTGAATGATGATTATTTGGAATGCCAAAACAAATTTTATGTTAAAATATTTTTTTATTAATTTTAATTCGAATGCCTAATACAATTATTTGGGTTTCTAAATATGTGCAGTATTTTTTTTTTTTTATATAGCAAGGTTCATTAAGATTTTGAAAATTGCGCCTGGCTTCTATTAGTTGTTTTAAGTCATAAGCTCCGTCCCCTCTGATTTCGTATACACTGAAACATAGAATTAAATTATAATTTCAACAATTGCCACTGGTTATTAAATTTACGCTTTTAAAAATTAAATGCAATATTTGCCAAAATATAACTAGAATTTTGAAAAAATAATTTAAACAAAATAAAAATGCAAAAAAAAACAAAAAATAAAATTGTCTCCGACTGGAAGCGAACCCGAGTTTTCAATTTAAAAAGCGAGAACGCTAACCATTACACCATGAAAGCGTATTTGTTTACTGTGTTATATAACATATTTAATATTTACTTCGTCAACAGAAAAAAAACAAAAATTGCGTTATTTTCCGAAAACATAATCTGATATAAAATTCCTGTTGTACTATTCCGGTTCACACCAATGTACATTACTCAGAATTTTTTCAGATTTTTAGTTTAAACCATCTGGGTTACAGGGTGTGGGACAATTTTTTTTTTGCACAATTTTGACTTAAATCGCGTCAAAATAATTTATTTTGCAAAAATAAAATTTTGATCGTTAATCCACGTACTAAGGGCTTTCATTTGATACCCAAATCAGAATTTTAAAAAAATATATTTTATGTTTCGATGAGCACATATTTGTTTATATTTTTTGAGAGATATGTTTTTTAGATGTTTTAGTATTTTTCCTACATGCGAGTCAAAGAGTTGTATAAGCAAGCCAAATTTCAACTCTCTAGGTTTAGCCGTTTGGCTACAATTTTTACCGAACAGACAAACAATCGACAAAATGACGGTATAAAGGTTTTTGGGTCATACCTACAAAATCCTAAAAACGGGATGACATTTATTCAGCACAGAAAGTATCACGTAACCTTATCTGTCTTTATAGATATCTAGAAATTTACCTGAAACTGGAAAGATTGGGCCTAAGTATTTTAGTCGCCTTTTTTTCAAGTTTAAAACAAAATGTAACATTGTATTTACATTTCCCTAAATTGTTTTTAAAGGTTCAAAATTACTGTTCAATCGAAACTAATGTTTTACAGCAAATAGGATATAAATGGAGAAAATAAATCAATATAAAGTCGGGTTTCATTAATTTAAAGTAGGTATAAATACTGGTTTATTCACATACTTTCCACCTACATAGACAGAAAATAAAAACAAATAAATTGATAAAATATATAATAAAGTAGAGCAAGAGGTATTCCATTGATTTGTCAACTAGGCTAAATATAGGTGTGAAAGATAACTACGTCTACATTCATATCTATGGCAAGATAAATAAGATATATCAATGAATCTGACAACCAATAAAAGCAGAGAATATTACATGTTGATTTACAGTTATTGGAAATTGAATGGTTGCCGGTAAAAGCGAAGGGACTTTTATCACGAATACTTTTCAATTTATTAGTACGTCTGCCTCTCACGATTTCAGGAAATGAATAAATTTGTCCATCAGTGGCGTGTTTACCAAATGCACAAGGTGTGTAATACTATCGGCGACTCATTTTTTACCCTGGGAAACTAAAATCTATCGCGCTGGGATCAATTGGTCAATTTTTACAGTAGAGGATACTTTTTCGGAATTTTATATGCTATTTAAACATTTTTGTACACCTATATGTCATAAAACAGCAAAACAGATTCATAAGATATTGTAAAAAATCAGCTGTGGCCACCGCAAGACCGACCGCTATCATAAAGTACTTGTATAAAATACATTCCAGCAGCAGAGTAGAAATAACTTGGCCTAATATTTTCTGCAGACACCTTTATTTTGGACGTTTGTCATTGCTGATAGTACTAGGCTAGAATAGTACAATATAATGAGTATTAGTATCAAAAAGATATAATACTTCAAGAGTAATATAAAAAATAATAAATTCGGACGTTTCGGAAACTGCTCAACAATCTGTTTCCGTCTTCAGCGATCACGAGAAGTCATCACTTCTCTTATCTTTTTGATACTAATACTCATTATATTGTACTATCCTAGCCTAGTACTATCAGCAATGGCAAACGTCCAAAATAAAGGTGTCTGCATTAATATTGGACCATTGCAAAATAATTTCAAAGATATTACTAATATTTTCTAACAGAAATATTATTTATCATGACCATGGAAACGTTACATATAAGTATGAAAAAACAGGTACTTGGAAAAAATTTCGAAAAATGTTTCAATATTTTTTCGTTTTATCAAAAAATGTCTCAAATAAAAGTTGTTAGTTATTGCTTATATAGCAACTTTTGTTAAATAATTTTTTTTTTTTCGAAATATTTTTCTGTTAAATATTTGCAAAAATGTGAAAATCGACACGAGTAAACTCCCATTTTTAGTCCTTCTAGCCGAATTTGCTCTGCACTTGTACACAGACAGACGAACAGACGGACGGACGGACGGACTGACGGACGGACGGACAGACGGACAGACGGACATACAGACCGACAGACATCATGCTAAAAATTGTCAAAACGTTATGTAGCCTCAATTCGTGGAGATCCATCAAAATCTCGAAATGTCAAAATCGGTATGATCACAATACCTCCCTTATATATCTTGGCGGGCGGTATAAATAGTTATTCCTATAATTATAGCTTGACAGCTGTGTAAACACAATACAACACAATTTTGAATATCCTCTATCCAAGTTAAAAACTGACAACCGTAGCGCTGGGATCTTAAATTAAATTTACCTATTGGTGACTCAAATTAACGCGTATCCCTCTAGCGGCAATAAAGCGAACACTTCTAAAAAGTATACTGTCATTGTTTACGTATAGTTTACCATGTGGTTTCTGTCCATTCTCACTCCGTTTTTACATCGAATAAAGTGATAAATTTAAGAAAAAAAGATTAAATACTCCTGTTGTGTGTATGGTTGTCATTCACAGGAAGAACATCTTCCAATATTAGATGAATTTTATTAGAAAAATTGTAGGGTTTGACATAGTGTCTTTATTAGTAAGCAATTTAGTAAGTATTTGTTAGCAATTTTATTTTAATAGCAACGAGAAAAATGCGTTAATAGTTAATAAATGCAGCATTTATACTTATTTTTGCTACAAGTGAAGAAGAAAGTATTAATGATTCTAAAATTTTGTTTCTATTTATTGAAGGGTATTTCTACTGTTCAGATGTTTTTAAACAAGCTTTTAACGTTGAATTTTTCATTTTCCCTGTCTCACATGTGCAAGAAAATCGTTTAATGTTCACTAAACTATCGTTAATATAATTAAAACCCTTTGTTATTTCACGTGGATGTTCCCTAAATATCTTAGTTTGCCAATATTTTAAAGTTTTCTTGTGTAGAATAAATTACCAGTTCTATTTCTATAAAATTTCTAGAGAAATGAGTAGATATTAAGTATTCAAATAAATGTTTTAAGTTCAAAGTATAATATTTTATTATCTTTATGAGTATAACCTAGCACCAACATTATAACCTCTGAAAATATTCATTCACAAACAGCTAATTTCATCATAAATGGATTCACATATATTTGTACACTTTTTTAATACTCGGTTATAATTCAAATATACTGTATACAGCAAAAAAACGTATATTTGACCAAAAATTGTTTATAAACCAATACTGTTTATATACGTTGACAGATGACTATCCATTTTCGTGTCAAAAGTTCAGAAAGCGATAGTGGCGCCGTTTCGGTAATTTTAGTCGCCAATAGAATGAAAATGTATTAACTCATTTATACCAAAATACACGCCCAGACGTTATCACAAGTCAAAGAATTCACATACCTAGGATCTGTAATCACGAACGATAACAGATGACAGAGGGACATCACAAGTAGAACTGCTCATGCTAAGTTCGCTTTTAAGAAAGAAACGAAATCTATTCACCTCGAATAAAATCGCTGTAACACTGAGGAAGAAGTTTCTAAAGTCATATGTATGGAGCATACCACTCTATGGGTGTGTAACGTGGTCCATGGCAACTATAGAAAAAAGAAGATTGGAAGTCTTCGAGCCCTGGTGTTATTGACGCATGTTAGAAATGAAATGGGTGAAGAGCTGAAGCAAGAAGATTTCTGCTTCAAGATATAAATAAAAGACAAGCTAGTATGAGGCAAGCCAAGGTTGCCAAGGCAACCCTCGTATAGGCCTGAATTTACACAAGTATTGTTTAATTATATTCATGAAATCATGAATTTAAGTACACGCCACTGATTTGAGGCATAATCAAGCGTGTAATATTTTACATGTGCATATCTAATGAGAAATCGCTGTTTTTTGACAAGCATGATTTCTTATGTCACATAAAATGTGCATTTACTGGAATAATTTATTTTTGGAATGTAAAATGGATGAAAATTGATTTTCCTTGTATTTTAGTTGAATATATCAGATAAGGAAACATTTGATATCGCTACAATAATGAAATGCACCGAGATTTGAAAATATGCACGAAAATGTTAAAAGACGTAATATTCTTTTCATAATTTAGTAAATACGTACGACGGATTTTTTGTTTTAAAAATTGAGTACATTTACTTTGTAGACATTCCTTATATATATTATATTTATTAAAAAATTTCATTATCTGACAATTATCCCATTATATATTTTCACCTCTCTCAGCATTTTGTTTCTTTTAAATCCATAGTTACATCTTTTAAAACCAGTGGCGAAGGAAGACCTCCGCTAGTCTTACAAAATTTAAATACATAAATTAATAAATTACATTTTCTAAACCTAAAAATGTTGTCACATAAATGTAATTTATATGGTGATTAATGACCAGAGACATGACATCATATGCAAGAAAAATGTTCACTCCTTTGTTTGATGAAACGTATGAGTTAAAAAACGAATAAAGTAATAATTTGCTTACGAGCATGGGCAATTTAGCGACAACAATACTTATATTACAAAATTCACACATGCAAGAAGAGGTTGCTAAACATTTAAAAAAAATATTGCAGTATTAATGAGATTCAGAAAATATGTATAGAAATTCATATTCGAAACTAGTTAAACCCGGAACCGGTCATTTTTTGGAACCAATTCCGATTCCAGCATGGTCAATATCTGATAGCACTAATATCCTGGTCATATCTACGAAACCCTACATCTATAACGAGGTGAACTTGGCTTGGTTAAGATGGAGAGATGTAATTGGCATTCTATGCGACAAGCGTATGCCTATCCACTTTAAATCAAAAATAAATTAAACTGGGAAGAGCATATAGACTCGGTAGCAAAAAATATCTGCAATGTACAGTTTACGTAATTTACAGAATTGTGTATCACCCAATATTTTGAAAATTGACTATTTTTCATTCGTTCGTCCCCACCTGTGTTATACAATACTGGTGTGGGGTCACATTTGGGGTAAAATTTGTTTTGGCACCCCAAATAATCATCATTCAGTTATTAAATACCTGCAAAACCCTGAAATGTGTGAAAATTCACACTTCACATCAATTTTTTGTATTGCACGATATTATTTTATTTATTTGACAATGTATTTTTTATTTTGTATTACACTAAGAAGAAGAAGTAGACCTACGAAACCCTCAAAAGCGAACGATTAATTTGATTTACTGATAATAATCGATGAAAATATGCATCTATAACAGCGGTTCCCAACTCTTTTTCTCTCACTTACTCCTTGATTAGACTTTTTATTTATGAGTACCCCATATCTTCAATAAATCCCCATCACTTTTTTTTTTTTTAATTTTCATAGATTATTTTATGTTAGACAACGAAATTTATATGTTCATTGTCTAACTGTAATTGTAATTTTTTATATTAGCGAAGATCAAAACAAATAAAAACAGCATTAAAATAATTTTTACCCACATTAACTTATGTTGGAAGTAAAATAATTATGTATTCGCCAAATTTTAAATAGCAATTATTTATCTTGATATGAGTCTTCCATCGTGGTTCTTAATAATTTTAATGCGATCCTTGAGCTTGTTTCATGGATCAGAGTTTTTTAAAATCAGGTTCAAATGAAGACAGATATAAACTGAAATTAGGAGCTGCGTCAAGCTTATTGCGATATTTATTCTTAATGTACGCATAAGACGAGAATACTCTTTCGACTAGCTCTGAGTCCGTGAATGGTAATAAAAAATTTATTGCTTTGGCACTGAGTTCTTGATACTCTTCTTTCATTACTGGCCAGAAGTCAATGAGATTTATTTTTTTGAAATCAGATTCAAAAGAAGAATCAATCAACAGTGCAATCAATTTTTCTTTTTCAACTTTAATGTAAGTCTCTGTAAAATTCTGGTGTTTTTCGCCATTATCTATATTATTTTCGCGTACCCCCACAACTAGTCCTGCGCGACCCCCCATGGGTACGCGTACCCCAGGATAGGAACCGCTGATCTATAATATTTCCTTAGCGGTAAATGAGTTAGTATCGCATCAATGCAAACTTGACATATATAAATTACGATCATAAAGTATATCTAAATAAATTCCATATGATAAAACCTTAGCAATGAATGAATATTCAATAAAATGAGTAATAAAATAAAATATAATATTTGTAAATATGTTATAAATGCAATAAACTTAGTAGTTACGTAACGGTAATAGCAATGCACTGTACCACTTCAAAAACAATAAAATTTAACAGTACTATGAAATTTTTTAATTAACTATATGAAAAGAAACCGGCAGACCACCTGTTCGCGGTACTTCATTAATTTTATGAACTTTTTTTAAATAAAATTAATGGAACCATAGAAAGGTTAACGTAAATTTGTAACTATGTCAAATTACATAATGCAGAGCATAACAAGATATGAAGCTCGTCCAGAAAAAAGATCATTTGGTTATTAGCAACATGAAAGCTAATACATTTAAATGGAAATGGTATTCATTGCTAATGGTAACCAGACAACTGGGACCTTAAGACAATTCGGGCAGTTCACAATTGGGGCTTTTCACAACTGGGGCCATTAACAACTGGGGCGATGGACAATTCGGGCCGTTCACAATTGGGGCTTTTCACAACTGGGGCCATTAACAACTGGGGCGATGGACAATTCGGGCCGTACACAATTGAGGCTTTTCACAACTGGGGCCATTAACAACTGGGGCGATGGACAATTCGGGCCGTACACAATTGAGGCTTTTCACAACTGGGGCCATAACTTTAAGAGTTAGTCTTTTTTTGTTTAAAATAAAAAATTATTATTTTACAACTTGGCATAAATTAAATTGCGTGTTCTTTTGAAAAAAAATATATATTTTAATGGTTTGATTAAGTACATTTTGGTGGGAATTAGAATAAATAAAAAATAGTGTTTTAAGGGTTGGCTTAAGTAAATTTAAGTGTTCTTTTGAATAAATAATTAAAAAATGTATTTAATTTTAGAAGTAAATATTTAGTAACTAAATTTAATTAATATGAGTCAACTACGAGAAAATCAGTTCATTTATGTTTGACTATTTGATTTTCCTAGTTTTTTTTTTTTTATGTATGATGGTATTTTTTTGTACATAGGTATTTTATGTATCTCGTTTATATAAAACGAACAAAATAATCTAGATAAACATAATAAAAATTAAAAATTGATAATACCTATCATGTCTCTAATGTGACTAAATTTTAAAATACATAATCTTCATAATATTTTATGCTTTGAGATTCTCGCCGATTGTAAAATTTTATTAGAATATTATCTTCGAATGCACGTGTACATAAACATTTTCTATTAGTTCAGAATTTAATGAGTGCGGGGAATATAGAGTCAAAAGAGCACCAAATTTTATTTAAGGGGGGGGGGGGTATGGTCAGAGCAGCACATTTTATACCCATTTTCAAGATTTTTTTTAGAAAACTGTTAATAGTAACTTGATTGGGATAATACGTACAGTAAAGAACAACCTTTGAAGAGTATCCAAAAAAAATTTTATTGAAAAATATCGAAAATTAAGCTCGTAACATGAATTTGAAATTTTCGTTCAGGACAAAGAGTTGATTTGCGGTGAGACACATAACTAATGACTGGATCATCTTAAACAAAAAAACCAAAAATATTTCGTTAGTTTATGAGTTTCTTAAGGTAACGCTGTCGAGATATTTTTTTTCTTGCTTATTTTTTTTTTATGGAAGTTTTTACAACTGAAAACAGAAATTTCGAAAAAAAAAAATCCGTTTTTTTCGTTTATTTGACTTATACCAAAAATTAAATAATCTAGATATTTGAAAAAACTCGACAGCGTTACCTCAAGAAACTCGTAAACTAACGAAATATTTTTGGTTTTTTGTTTTAGATGATCCAGTCATTAGTTATGTGTCTCACCGCAAATCAACTCTTTGTCCTGAACGAAAATTTCAAATTCATGTCACGAACTTAATTTTCGATATTTTTCAATAAAAATTTGTTTGGATACTCTTCATAGGTTGTTCTTTACTGTAGGTATTATCCCAATCAAGTTACTATTAACAGTTTTCTAAAAAAAAATCTTGAAAATTGGTATAAAATGTGCTGCTCTGACCATACCCCCCCCTTAATATAACTCTTAAAATACAATTTCTTTTTAATCAAATGATCATAAAAGTTTTCTTAAGCCAACCCTTAAAATAATTTTTTTTTATTTATTCTAATTCCCACCAAAATGTACTTAATGAAACCATTAAAATATTTTTATTTTTTTTCAAAAGAACACGCAATTTAATTTAGGCCAACTTGTAAAATAATAATTTTTTATTTTAAACAAAAAAAGACTAACTCTTAAAGTTATGGCCCCAGTTGTGAAAAGCTTCAATTGTGTACGGCCCGAATTGTCCATCGCCCCAGTTGTTAATGGCCCCAGTTGTGAAAAGCCCCAATTGTGTACGGCCCGAATCGCCTAAGTCGTCGCGTTAACTCACTCATATTGATAAGTTTACACTTGCACTGCAAAAAATTGACTTACTACATAACATTTATTTATCAGTGTATCTATTATGTTTTGAATGGTCTATGTAAAGATGCAAGAATAAACTTGCTATGTTTATTAATACAGCCCTATCTATGCAAAACATTCCTAGCGCCCTTCGTAGCGGATGTATTACCCCCTACACTGCTCTGCCAGATTTTTATTTATAAATATGTATATAATATTAACAAGCAATGAAATTTAAAAAAAAAAAATACTAATAAATTTGAATAAATGTATTGAAGAGGAAGTCAGTCTACAATCTTTCCTTCATTGTAAATGCAAATAATTTATCTGGTAGAAAGAAAATTAGCAAACTACTTTCATTGCTATAGAACATTTCTAAAACTAAAACTATCATATTGTAAGACACGCTTATTATTAAATAAAATATCTGTACACGGTTAGTTTAAACCACTCCTTTTAACTGGTCACTGATTTCTAACGTAGCAATGCAATTTTTTTGTCGAATAAATAATGCTTGATTAGAGAGAGAGCGTATTATACAGGTATTATTTAGTGCGAGACAGTTTCAAACCGAACAAATTTATTTATTACAACTCGTTTTTATCACTTAACATTTAATTGCAATTAGAGATATAAAAACTAATATTTAATTTGTTTTACTGCGTAAATAAATACATTTTCTATTCCTCCAGAAAGATCTGTCATCTGATCAACTACCTGCAAAATATGATCAAAATTATGGACTCATTGCGTAATAAGTGGAGAGAAAGAATAGCCTCTTAATACGATGCAGTTGTTATTTGTAACTTGACTGTCGTTTTGCTAAGTTATTTCGTGCAAAATTCATAGTAGTTTTTGTAAATCAATTTTCTTAACTCAAACAGAGCAGTTCAATTTTGTTCCAAACTTCGAAAGGCGGCGATAGAAAGAGCTTTTGAGAAGAGGATCTTAATCAAACTGTACAAAGTGTTTCAAGCGTTTTAAAGATGGTATTAATTTAATTAAAGATGTTGGGAGATCGTATAGGTCTTTAATTTCCAAAATAGATGAAAAGGTTGCCCAGGTTTGCGAATTAATCCATACCAATCGACAATTTACAGAGAGGTTGTAAAAGAATTTGAAATATCATGAAGATGTCAACAATCACAATGCACCAGCTTACATTTTTCTTGTAGTTCAACAGTTTTTAGTAAAGAATAAAGTCAATTTCTTTTCCCATTCTCCATACTCACTTTACTTAATCCCGTGTGGCTTGTTTTGTTTCAAAAACTGAAGAATTCGTTGAAATCTCGTTAGAAAAATAACTAAAATAATGTTTATATTTCAAGACAGAGATTAATTGTTCTCTACATATGAACAAAATACGTCTAATATATTAATTTGACATTTTAGTAAACTACTCCCTGTTACGTTTTTAAACTAAGGTTCGAGTTTACACTAATAAACGTGTCTACACTTATCTTAATTGTCCCTTTCTAAGAATTAGATTATTTTTAATTATTTAACATTTTCTAATATTTTACTCTAATAGGGGATACGCATAAAATTTATATTTCCTTAAAACTACTTTTTTTTAAATATTTTAATGTTAGTTATGTCACCTAACACAACAAAAATCACATTTTAATTAATATTATAGCCAAATTTTTTAATTAAAATATTGTAAATTTGAAATAAGCCGACCACGCCGCGAAGGTTGCCGAGTAGATACTACTGAGACTGTAAGGGTTTGACGTCACAGATACAGACAAAACATAATGTTTACGTGTTTATATTGTACTGTTTGAGAGTTTTGTATTTGTTTTTAAACAATTTTTCACGCATTTATTATTAAAATAATTTATAAAATATATGTACTCACATTAAAATGGTCTTCACAAACATAAAGTTTACTTTTTTCTGAAATATCGGTTTTATTTCGCCTCATAGCTTTTCTGTTGTTTTTCGTCATCAGGTAATGATATAAATTATTTTTTTGGATTTCTAATTGAACTATTTGTGCACATTGGTACTAAACAATATTTTCGACTATGTTTCGAAGTACTGGGGCCTGGATCTTCCATATTTTAATATAAAATTTAATTCGATAAACATGTATAAATTGTTTTTATAGAATTAAACTTTATTTTAATTAAAATCACTCTAACTTTACATAACCTATAAAAGTTATACAAACAAATAAGTTCACAACAGACTATGTACGCTGTGTAGACTAGTAGTGTCATGTGTCAGTTAGGAGGGTATGACGTCACACGTCGTTTTCGCGCGCTACATACATTTATGATTTTTTTAAGCCTTCAAATTAAAAAAAATAATTAAAAACTATGTTTATATGCAACAAGAGGAATATAATAAAAAAATTTAAAAAAATCATGCCTATCCCCTATTGGATAATTATATTGTATTTATTTATGAAATTTTATTTCTGTAATACCAGAATTACCTTCCTTCCATGAAGTAACACATTAAGGTATATTAGATATACCTTGGCAATTTTTTTTAGACCTCTCACCATTTGAGGCGGAGGCCTGGGTCTAGTTCGCCTCACCCAAATGCCGGTTCTGGTACCTCCAATATATGTATGTTTAGATATACTCCCACTATTTGGATAGATCTATTACTTTTGGAAGCACAATGATGAATACAGATCCAAAAGAAATCTTTAACTAGATATTACATTTTATTCGCGTACTCCCAACCCCCAAGTATAGACACACGTACCCCCTGAGGCAGTATTGAATCCAGAATTTGGTGGGATCTCCCCAAGATAACCGCATTCTAGACCGTTGGTTTAACCAAAGAGAAATACAAACATTTTATTTAACGAGAAGATATCGTCAATTTTTACGTTTGCGTTTACAAACATATTGAAAAATATTTAAACTTTACCAGGAACAAATAATATAACTCACTATGACAATTTTTACAATGCATTTGAACACAAATATATATAATATTACCATATGGTCTAGACTAGAAATATATTATTATTGATATAGTATAGTTTTGAACAGGAAGAAAGGAAAACAAAAGACTAATATATTGCTGGGTTATTTGCATACTTTCTTTGTTATTATACATGCTCTGTATCAGATTATAATTGGCAATATTAAAGATATATACATAAACATGACGCTATTAAATTCAGCTGTAAACGATATTACAGAACTACTAAACATATAATTAATATGTCTTATTTTACACAATTTAAACGTTTTCATTTCAAAGGTTTCGTAGGAATGATTAGTGTCGGCCTGTACATCAGTATAGAAATTTTTCGAAATGGCCACGAATCCTAATAATAAATGTATATTAGAAAAGTCCGCTACTGGATATATATATATATATATATATATATATATATATATATATATATATATATATATATATATATATATATATATATATATATATATATATATATATATATATATATATTTATTGCTTTATGGGAGAGGAAGAGCATGAGCTGCCAAACGGTGCGCACTTACGCTGAAGCCTCTTTTTATGCCTTAATTTTTATTTAAAAAAAAACTAAAAAGCATTCGGACACTCTGTGGACATATTTACGGGAAGCAGAGAGCCAGAAGGGGAGATGGTTAACCTGCAACGAGCACGTCAGCTAGTTAATAATAAATTATTAAGACCTGATTTTTAACACTTATCTTAATAAAATATGTGGTTACAAAACATGGAGATTATACTTGTTTTACTTGGGATTTAACTGTTGAATTAAGTAATAGCTTGTTACCGACCGTCAACCATAAGGGAGGTATTATGATCATACCGATTTTGACATTTCGAGATTTCGATGGATCTCCACGAATTGAGGTCCCTACATAACGTTTTGACTATTTTTAGCATGATGTTTGTCTGTCTGTCCATCCGTCCGTCCGTCCGTCCGTCTGTCTGTCTGTCTGTCTGTCCGTCCGTCTGTCTGTGTACACGTGCAGAACAAATTCGACTAAACGGATTTTTATGAAACTTCATATTTAAGCTTCTGCCTTCAATGACACGAGTTGATAAACTTTTGGTAAAAATAGGTTGACTAGAAATAGGAGTTTACTCGTGTCGATTTTTGCGAATATTTAGCAACAGAAAAATATTTCGAAAAAATATTCTATTTTTTTCATATTTATATGTAACGTTTCCATTATCATGATAAATAATATCTCTGTTAGAAAATATTAGGCCAAGTTATTTCTACTCTTCTGCTAGAATGTATTTTATGCAAGTACTTTATGATGGCGGTCGGTCCTGTGGTGGCCACAGCTGATTTTTTAATATTGGATTTAGACCTATAATGCCCCCATGACTTATTAAAGAGAAATATATTTTCTATGAAACATACTAAACAAAATACAGGTGTTCCATTTAAAAAAATATATAATTTTTTGAAATAAATCGCTTTCAAATATTGTATTTTTCTTTCAATTTAAAATTCTCATTTGTAGAGTAAAATACTTGATCTTTCATAATTTAACCTCCTTCGTATATCTTAAAATAAAATTAGCAATGCTTAAACAGTTCCTAAAAATACCTTGCATAAATCAATAGCAAAGTTTCCACTAATATTTACTTGACAACGAAAATTTCAACTTCATATTTCCAGGGGTGCACACAGATTTTTGGCTTGGGGGGGGGTCCAATTATACATAATTTTTATAAACACAGGGCAAAATATCAATTTCAAGTGAAGAGCAATATAAAAAGGTCCTCCCTTCTAAATTTTAAGTGAAGAGCAAAAAAAAAAGTTCCTCCCTTCTAAATGCCTCACTTCTCACAGTATGGGGGGGGGTCCGGACCCCTTGGACCCCCCCCTTGTGTGCGCCCCTGCATATTTCCGATAAAAAAAAACTGTAATCTTCTTTTGTGTTTTAACCTTCAGTACTTCCATTTTCGCCTCGACAATTTTAGATGAACCGATAGCCTACTTGCCGACCGGCGTAGCGTAGTGGTAACACATGTGCTCTGCGTTGCGAAGGTCTCGGGTTCGAATCCCGTTCAGGCATGGACATTTTCTCAAATAAAAATTGTCCTGGCTAATTGCCACAGAAGCAAAGGCCATTAAATTAAAAAAAAAAAAAAAAAAGATAGCCTACTTGGATTAGATCAGCACATTTTCCGCCTCTTTATACAGTTTCTTGTTTTTGAAATTTTTACTGAATATATAAACATTTGCTGGTAATATTTGATTTTTATTTTTTAAATCGTTTCACCGTACATCTAACAAGAATATCAAGTAAAGAGAGAAACCAAACTTGTAATCTTGTTAAGTCTGATGTCTGATCGGAAGAAATCAAGGTCTTCAACTTCAACATATTCTTAATAAGGTATGGCGACCTAATCAATTAACTAAGATAAGCTCATCTCAACAGGAAGCTGTTTTTAAACCTTTTTGGAGTTATACTTGTTAGTTTACCTTCGTTTTATTTTATTTACTACTCATTAAAGATCTGAATAAAAACGACATTTAAAAGAAAATATTAGTTTTCTTCTGGTAGTCTGCGTGACTTGAGGAAGTATTAAAAACTTACATAAAAATGCTGCTGTGTAAAATTGTGAAATTGTTCCAAACAAAGTTAAATGATATTTAAATACTACCCACATAATTATAATTATGTAGGTGTTTTAATGACGTAAAAATAAACTTATTTAGTTTTAAATCCTGTTCATGGCATATTTGGTATTTTTTAAAGTTTCTTAGTTACGACTAAGAAACCCTTATATCGCCGTTCATGTGTCCAGGGCCGGATTAACCTATTTTGGGGCCCTAGACAACTTTTACCTGCCGGGCCCCAAAAGAAATAGACAAAAAAAAAATCTCTTCAAAAAATTAGAAAAAAAAAATGAAAAAATATAAATAAATAAATAAATAATGTTCCTGGGGTAGTTAAAAAACTAATGCATATGTTAATTTTTTATTAAAAAAAGAATTTTCAATACAAAACAAAATAAATAAATTTTAGTTTTTATTCCAATAGAATCAATAGGGAAAAACGACAATTCAAAAATCATTTTTTCTCCCTTTTAATTCTACAAAATTATCAATTATTCATCATAAGTGATATTGTCCAAAGCATTTTATTCGATAAATAGTACAGCTAAAGAAGTTAATTTTGATTGGCTCAATGAGTTTCGTAAATAATTTTTTACACGTTTTAGTACTGAAAACGACCTTTCTACCAGATGCATTTGATACTGGCAAAGTTAAATATATGCACAATAAGATTTCTATATTTGGAAATGTGGATACAATTTTTGTGGTCTTTGTAAATTGTCGCATATCAGATTGCAACTTTAAATTTTGGCTTTTACAAATTAACATAAATTGCAACTGTTCCTCGTCCAATTCTTCAGTATCAATGTCTTTATTGTACCATTTTTTTAACAATGCGGTATGTTCAGATCTAATTGATACATCGTCATCTAAGTCTGTATGAAATATTTTAAAAATCTCGTCAATGTCTTTGTAACTTTTGCTACGTAGTTTTCGTTTAAAAGATATTTTGTCACAAATCACATAAAATAATTCCGTTTAAAGGCTTCTTGACCCTGACTACAAGAACTTACGTCTTCCTCATCATGATGAGCTTCATCAAAAAATCCTTTCCTTTTTCGGGACCTTCTTTTTGAATCGGAGTAAGTTTTTATTTCTGACGCGTTTAATGCCTCGCTTCTATTTCGGGAAATAAACTTTTTAAACTATTAACGTAATTAAATAAATTGTCAAAAATATTTGCCGTAAACGAGATTGGCATTGCAGGATCTTATAAGGATTTACTGCTTGCATTTATTCTGGAAAGAATTTTATCCCAAATAACACTTAATAAGATGAATTCTAAATTATTAATTTTGTTTGCTATTTCTCGTGATTCCACTTTTACAGAACATTTCTGATATTCATCTAGAGATATATCAAGTAGAGCATTTTTTATTTGGTTGAACCCAGAGCGAATTGCCTTAACTGCATCAGCTCTACAAGACCATCTAGTCTTACATAATTTTTTACTGTAAAATATTTATTATTTTCCGCATTTTGTGAAATAAAAGGAAACTTTTATTTTTTTTTACATTTTTTTTTTTTTTTTCAAAGTGGACGGTTTGACCGGGCCCCTCAAAAAACCGGGCCCTAGACATTTGTCTCATTTGTCTATGCCATGATCCGGCCTTGCATGTGTCTGTAGTAATACTAAATACTGACACTTTTATTTTATCATAAACACCTGAGAAAACTTAAAATGTGTAAAATTCACAATTTACAAAGCTTTTTCTTGTAGTACAGCTAGGTATTTCCCTGTTTTTCGACTGTTATATTAATTTTGCAAACAACGCAGTTCCAGTTTGAAATGTTCCCCTTCAATCTGACCGTGAAATTTTAATAAACTGATGGCAGTAATAACATACAATGAGGCTTAACATCATAATTTTCCTGGCATTTCGGTTATTAAATAATCAATATATTCTTAAATGTCAGAATCCTGTAACAAATATAACACAATTTTAATACCCTTTGCAAAAATACGTTGTTTTTTACCGACCGCCAACATATATAAGGGAGGTATTGTGATCATACCAATTTTGACGTTTCGAGATTTCGATGGATCTCCACGAATTGAGGTCCCTACATAACGTTTTGACTATTTTTAGCATGATGTCTGTCCGTCTGTCTGTTCGTCTGTCTGTCTGTCCGTGTGTCCGTCTGTCTGTGTACACGTGCAGAGCAGATTCGGCTGAAAGGATTTTTATGAAACTTCATATTTAAGCTTCTGCCATCAATGGCACCAGTTGATCGGTTGACTAAAAATGGGAGTTTACTCGTGTCGATTTTAAGATTTTTGCGAATATTTCACAACAGAAAAATATCTCGAAAAAATTTATTAAACAAAAGTTGCTATAAAAGCAGTAACTAATAACTTTTATTTGAGACGTTTTTTGATAAAACGAAACATTTCGAATAATTTCTGTAAAATTTTTCGAAATTTTTTCCAAGTCAATTTTTTCATATTTATATGTAACGTTTCCATGGTCATGATAAATAATATCTGTTAGAAAATATTAGGTCAAGTTATTTCTACTCTGTTGCTAGAATGTAATTTGTATAAGTACTTTATGATGGCGGTCGGTCCTGTGGTGGCCACAGCTGATTTTTTATTATTACTTAAGGACAATTAACTTATTCTTTAAATTACAAGAGCGATATAAAAGATAATTTAGTGTGACTTTTTAAGTAGGGTTACCATATTTTTATTCCATCAAACGGGGACAGAACTTAAAAAAAAGAGTTAATTATTGTTAGAAATTTTAAATTTTGATCTAAACACTGCCCCACGTTGGGCGCCAGAATGAATGAATTTTATGATGATGTCCTACAAACTCTACAAACAATAATATAAATAGTTAATTTGTTTAACGCACAGATTTCTAGGATTGCCTATGGCGTCGTCAAATAATACGTAGTGTTACTTTTGTTATTTATTTTGTTGTAAAAATCAATATTAAGACTATATTGCTTTCGCAACGAAAAATGCGGTCACATTGTTTTCCAGCAAATGATTTATTTCTTCTATCCAGATATTATTCATTGATAAAAAGAGCGTTTTAGTTTTATTTGCAGTATTTTCTGAAAACCGGGATAAAATTTGAAACTGGCCGGGATACCGAGACATGGACTCAAAGCCGGAGTTGTCCCGGTCAAACCGGGACGTATGGTAATCCTATTTTTTAGTCACTTACTGTGTCAAAAAACATAACACACTGGTCTACAAGTTATCAAATATCTTCTGCAAAAAATTCTTTGATTGGGCACATAAAAATATTTGACAATGTCATGAAGAAAAATAATTGATTGTGTACTTAAAGTCGGTTTACGATAACTATGAGATGACGTCACACTTGGTTAATTTAAGTACCAACGTTATGATATGTTTTAATCAACATCAATCCATAATTTATTTATTTAATGTTGGTACATTTTTTCAATGTTGCCAGTTTTAAATTGGATTGTTCAATCGTTGTTAAGGCCACACCCATTATTGTTTCGAGCTCACTGCAATTTCTATGGGATAGAAAGACACAAAATATAGGTTTTCAATATATTTTTAGATGTTCGATATAACCTAACTTTTTTTGACAGTTTACGAATTGGCAACAAGGTGAGTTTTTCAACTGTGACGTCATTTCATAGTTATGGTAAACGGACTTTAGCAATACTTTCAGCAACACTTGACTACATTAACTACATTATCAGACTTAACAACGCTATGCAACTGGGCCTAGATGTTGTAAAACAAAGATATTAAAATTTATTATACCGATTAGTAATTATAATTGTTGGTAATTCTATTTTATTATTCTAATATATAGAGCGCAATGTATGTTCGTTTGCGTGTGGGAATGTAAGGCTTCGTGTCATGTCGTAAGTCTTCGTGAAATTGACCTGCTCTGCCGAATGAGTGTTACACGTTACACGTACCAGTTGATGACAGATCGTACGCAGCCTACGTCACCATACATAAAACTATTTTGTTAAATTAAAAGCTCTTAAATTAAATAACTAAAATCGAATATAACGTATGTTGGTGTTTAACCCATCATTGAAATAATTGGAATTTTATACTTTATTTTTCTCCCGAGCAGCGCCGGGTAGTTCTGCTAGTATCTATGAAATATAAGTGACTGCTAGCTGCTTGTAAGCTGGTAAATAATGATTCAAAGATTCCTGATTTCTTATAGACGCATGGCGAATACGTCTAAAAGTACCAACAATATTTCTACGTGTTCGGGTATATTTTAAAGTAAAATGATATTTATTATCGCTGGTCGGCGCCGGTTTTTAAGGTATTTCTACGTATTCATCCGTATTACTTAATAAAATGCCCTCGTACGATATTTTGCTAATATTTTTAGTTTCATAGTAAAATTAAGTAGAAAATTTTTAATGAAATGGTACGTTCAATTAATACGAATCACTATACATTACGAATTATTGAAACAACTAATTATTTATCCCAACAATAGATACCAAAATACTGAATTTTGAAACTAACTAAGAAACAAAGAATCCACGGTTTTAATAATGAATTTTAATTTTAAATAATTTCTATTTTAAAAATAGTTGTGGAGCATAATTTAAATTGCGAATCCGTTGGTAAAATGCGTCTTGTATTGTTGTCGGAAGAATCTTCCCATTGTATGTCAAATTTAGAGAAAGTACAAAAAAAAAAAAAAAAACTGTAGACAAACAATTAGCCCGACACGCTGCTAGATATTTTAAATGGTTTACTGTTTTTCTTCTTTTATTATAACAGAACTATTTCAGGTCGCAATCTTAACATATTTCTATATGCATTATTAATTACCATTGTTTTAAAAAACATATTCATAAAACGGAATTAATTTAGCGAGGTTAAAAAGAATTTTTTCTACAACCACAATACAAAATAGGCTTTTGCGCACTGCGAAAACAACGCAAAATTGACATTTGCTGCAGAAAGACTATTTACTTTGTACTTTAAAGCAAAAACGACCGGCGTAGCGTAGTGGTAACACATGTGCTTTACGTTGCTAAGGTCTCGGCTTCGAATCCCGTTCAGGCATGGAATTTTTCACAAATAAAAATTCTTATTTATATATATATATATAAAAAAAGTTTCCATACTAATACCCTTTTCACACTAGATCTTTAAGATCGGATGTTTAAGTGAATGGATCTTTAAACGCTAATGTGAAACCGTACGGCCTCGTCTAAACACGATCGATGTTTAAAACAGAGATCTGCGTCTTAAACTTCGCCCGCATTGCCAACTTAATTCCCATTATAAAAAAATACTCCTTGAATTTGTGCTTCTCTTCTTTTATCTATGTTCAGCTGTTATCATTTTATATATCGAGGTTATGAGAAGATTATTTGTGTTATTATTTAAATAAATATAAAAAATAAACTTCTCCTAACCTCGATATACAAAATAATGACAGAATAAATTCAAACGATATGAAATTATGTTGGCAATACATACTAGCTTTACATGGAGATTTCTTCTTCAAATTAAACATCAAGTGTGAAAGCAAACCGATATTAAACATCGATGAAGTTTAAATTCAATCGTCTTAAAGATCTAGTGTGAAAAGGGTATTATGGCCACCACTGTATAGACGGTACTCAGTAAGCAATGTGTTCAATTGAGATTATTACCTATTACTACTATTGCAATAAGTAATAAATAGTTTACCCATATAAATATTTGTCGAGATAAACAAGTTATATAACTAAAAAAAATCATCTTTATTATCATGAACGGTATTGTTTGAAAGGTAGCTGACACTTGTTAGTAGACTTTCAACTGTTGTTCCACATTTAATTGCATTATTGTACTCGTACTTTCATAATCTACGAACGAATGACTCATACTCCTGTTTATCTGAACGATTTTTCCGTGGGTTGAAATTGATGTGTACAATGCAGTTGGCAGCCTGCATTTCTTAATTCCCCTGCATTGCGAGGGTATTGTGATATGTTGGGGTGAAATTGCAATAGGGTTCATGGGCGTCGTCCTCATGTTTTGACGGAATATGACGACGGTTAAAGATATTTTCTATCTACAGAAATAAAATTGGTGACTTTATCTGTGTTTTCGTTCAATTTTGCAAGATACATTCATAAATATATGACATTTATATTCATTAAAATATACCTTTTAAACTTAAATAAAATAAATTATACTTATTTTGACAACTAATTTAAACTAATTAAAACGGTTCGCGTTGGAGGTACTTGCAATATTTTTTGTTAGGCTCCGAGCTACTGTTAGCTAAAGAGTAAGGATGCGAAAGTGTTCAAAATGGAAAGCAACTTGGAACAATGGAACACTTGTAAATAAAAATACTTGCAAGCCATTATAGGTAATCGTAACAGATATTAAAAACATGTTTATGTAAAAGTTGTTTTTTTTTTTCAAAAGTTTTATTACCCAAGTTAAGTTACCCAACGTTGGGTATAATTGGATAAAAATAGTAAAAAAAAGTGTATTGGGCCCGGTAGTTCCATTAATATATGTGTTTATTCTCATAAAGAATTATTTTAAGCAATTCTATTCCTTATTTATTAATTGTTAATGACTATATTCCTTAATGAGCTTTATCAGGATTAACCATCTTGATAAGTAGTGATACGTGATTTTTGCAAGTGGCGTCTTCATTTTTTTCTGACGTTTTTAGTTATTTTTAAGTGATAAAAGTGCAGAAAATACTTGAAATAGTGTGTTATAGTATGGACTTTAGTGTTTGGACTCTATGCAGACAAAAATTGGAGCGACTGGAAAGGTATTTGTAGAAATTTTTGTTAATTTTATAATGTAAGTCATTGTTATGTAGAATGTGCATCTATGGACAATATAGAAACACATACATGCATACACTATCGGCTATAACTAGAGAAACAAAACTATTTTTTAAATCATTTTCATAAATCCCGATTATTGACTAAATGAATATTGAATTATATTGGTATAGCAACAACAATAATTAACTTTCTGCTGCAGCAGACCATCTGCATATTTCTTACGACTTAATAATAAAACAATTTTTTGTGTTTAAATTTTTTCCTTTGCCCTAGCTCCCGTTCTTGTCTCGGTTTGTCAGAGTTTCATAATTATAAAAGCCTATATATATATATATAGGCTTATATAGGCTTCATATATATACACACACACAAACATATACATATATATAAGGGGGTCGCACACAATATTTAAGTTATTTTGGGGGGTCCCATGCCAGAAAAGGTTGAGAAACACTGCTCTATATATAAATGATAATTCGGACGCCCATGAAATCGTTTCGAATAATTTATAAGAAATTCCCTAGTGATAGGAAGCCTGTGCAACTGTGCAGTAGTGACATTAAATTGCTTCACATTGAGCGAATTTTGTATTCTGTGCAGCTATTTTCCATTTGTTTACACATGCTTTATTATTCTAGCGAATAGGCAATATTATCACAGATAGATAGGACTATTATTCACAACTCAACACATACACAGAGAAAAAAATATAAACAGGTAGATAAAGAGAGATACATATGTATTTTTTTTATTACCGTTAATTTTTAGGGTGTTGTAGGTATGACCAAAAAACCCTTATACCGTCATTTTGTCGCCTGTCTATCTGTCTGTCTGTTCGGTAAAAATTGTAGCCAAACGGCTAAACCTAGAGAGTTGAAATTTGGCATGCTTATACAACTCTTTGACCCGCACATAGGAAAAATACTAAAACATCTAAAAAACATACCCCCCTAAAAATATAAACAAATATGTGCTCATCGAAAACAAAAATATTTTTTTTAAATTCTGAGTAGGGTATCAAATGAAAGCCCTTAGTACGTGGATTAACGATCAAATTTTTATTTTTACAAAATAAATTATTTTGATGCGATTTTTGCCAAAATTGTGCAAAAAATTTTTTGTCCCACACCCTGTAGCCCAGATGGTTTAAACTAAAAATCTAAAAAAATTCTAAGTAATGTATATTGGTGTGAACCGAAATAGTACAACAGGAATTTTTGATCAGATTATGTTTTCGGAAAATAATGCATTTTTTGTGGTTTTTGATTCACAAAGTACAAAAGTTATACCAATGTAAGACACTCACACGCAAGGCGTGCGATAGCGTAATTAATGGGTTAGAGCACTGGTGTCGTAAGCTAAAATGCGCTGGAAACGAAGGGTTTCGAGTTTGAGTACGGAGTGAATTTTATTTTTTCTGTTTTTTTTGCATTTTTATTATGTTGAAATTATTTTGTCAAAATTCTAGTTATATTTTGACAAATGTTGCATTTAATTTTTAAGAGCGTAAATTTAATAACCAGTCTTATTATATGATTAACAGACGATAAATTATTTTAAAAATATCGTTCATTTTGTCGTGATTACTACAAAGTAAAATTTGTCCTACACACTCAGCATACCGCCTTCACGTATTATATACCTGCGAAACCCTGAAATGTGTAAATATTCACACTTCACATCAATTTTTTCAACTAAAATGATATTTTTTTCAACTGATATTAACGAACTATAGTATATTATTATACAAGTTTTATAAGACGATGTATTGTCACACGAGTTATTTGGAGTACGACAAGCGAAGCGAGGAGTGCTTCAATTTGTACTAAATTTTCAAATCTAGTAACTTTTACTGATTGACTGAAGCTTTTGCTTATTTTGTTTAGGAAAAGTCCACTTCAATATATAAAATGTTGGCGAGTGACAACTTAAGAAAAATTAAACTCGATTCAGTTCCGCTTAAAGGTTTGGAATAGCCTTTACGTGCATTAAAGATAAAAAATTGCGTAAAAATATTTCACAATTCATAAACATTTCGTGCAAATCATCCATCAATTCGTGATTAGTCCGTTAAAGTATTATATAAAACACGTATATTCATAAATTCTTTAATTAAACCGTTTGTGCTAATTCGTGTAGCCGGGAGCTAGGAACTGGAAGCCGGGAGGGTAAAGAGACCAGAGGCAATGCGAGAGCATAACGGGAACACTCATTATACCGAGCTGCCAACAATTCAGATAAATTTTAATAGAGAAGTCATGTGTTATGTACATTATCAATATTGTTGGAGAAGAGATACAATTGACTGTTTGCTAAATGATGTACAGTCAATATTTTCTGTTAACTAAACATACGTGAGTAAATAATTAATAACATGACATCAACTCATGGTTTTATTCCGAAATAATCGTTTAAAATTTCCAATAGTTCTATTTATGACTGGAATGTTTTAAGAATGGAATATTTATACCTTGAATAAAAAAAATTTGAACTAGCAACATAAAACTTTACTACTCCGTCTATTGGAATATGGGTTTTTTGGAGATTGTTAATTAAAACTCCTACATAGGCTTTAAACATCCTTATTCATAGACAGAAAAAAATTGCTCCAGCATAAGTATTTTATATTATCTGAAAGATTAAAGGATTCCACACACCAAAGCGGCCGCGGTGGCGGCCACGGTGGCGATAATGGAGCGGCCTAACGCAACCTATACAATACAATGAGACCACGCACATACAAGCGTTCCGCTATCTGTGAACGGCGCCGAATGCAGCGTTCAGTCTGGCGATCACCAAACACTGGCGGCCAAACTCGACAAGTTGCGTTAGGCCGCGCGATATTCATTGTTTATATACCACAGAGTGAATATATTTAAGAAAATAATGTCGAAAATAGATAATTTAACAGAAAAAATCATAGATCAGTAAAGGATCATTTAATTTTGTATGACTTAGCACATCCTGATTACAAGAATATTAGGAAAATAAATAAAGTGTGGGACGAAATAGGAAAAGTTTTGGAAATTGATAGTAAAGTCTGTTCCAAACGATTAGGCGGAACTAGATTTTGCAATCTAGTTACTTTCATCGTTTAAATAATGCTTTTCAGCCGTTTTGTTTAAGCTTTGTAAATCATACTTGCAACAAACATTTTTTGGTTAAGGTTAATATCATTTTAAAATGTCATTTTCTTTATATTTTGATTTTTTGTGTCATTCTTAATACAAATATCCCATTTATTTATTTTTTGTCATTAAAATATATAAGAAAATTAATTTAAGTTTGACATATGATATTCGTTTCCATGGTTTCATTGTTGGAATTTAAATTTTAACATTCCAAAGGGGAAAAATGAAATAACCCAAGCAAGGTCCAATATTATCATACAACTATATACCGTGATTCACTAACTGATCGCGACCGCTACCGCCACTCCGACCGCGTTAGTGTGAGGAGACCTGATCGCTACCGTGGCCGCCACCGTGGCCGCCACCGCGGCCGCTTTGGTGTGTGGAATCCTTAACGCCATGATGTCACCGCATTATCATGCAGCATCAGCCTAAAAGTATGTTTGTATTTTAAAACAATAGTAACTTTATATTTTGGTTTTGTTGACTTAACTTTAATTAGATGAAACTTTAATCTATATTAGTTGAAAGAATGTCCAACACCCTCTGCAAGAAGAGTACTCATGGACAGGCATACACTCTTCCTATGAGAATCGAACTTACTGTTTTATTTGTGAAGTCTTGCACCTTATTTTAATGTGTTTTATAATTAACCTGTGATATTCGATGGTAATTGGCTTCCTTACAGCCTCTTACCATCACCCTGCGTCTGTTCATTTTTTCGAACAGACTTTTTTTATTATTTATTTGTATTTTGTTTGTACCCATAAACTAGCCAGAGATGTATCAGGTATAAATTACATAACACCATGTAATGACACAATTGTGACAAGAAAAAAACATAAGATATCATCAAAATAAACTTTATTTTTATTATAAATACAATTAATTTATAGAACTTATAATTAAATTTAAAACATTACAATTAGTATTTAAAACATTACAATAAAATAAATTTTAAATTAAATAATGTTTAACATAAAAAAAAATCTTACAAGTCCAAATCATTCTCTGAATCAGTCTTTAAATTAATGATTATAGTACGTTCTATTTGAATATGACTGTCCTGAGTTTTAATAACATGATTTACACAATTTTTCCAACTATCTACAGGGATATTTTCCACTACTTTTTTTATAAGTTCTATCAGAGTGCCGTTTGAAGTGGGAGAAACATTATTCCGTTTTATTCTCGCCTTTAACTGACTCCACATTTGTTCAATAGGATTGAATAAACAATAATACGGACGTAGTCGTAAAACTGTGTGTCCTTTGCATTGAGCAATATTATCGCAAGCATATTCTTTAGAAAAACTATAACTTTTTAATAATTTAATTAAACAATTTTTTTTATAACTTTCTTCAAAGTAAATATCATTTTTATATAAAAAGTCTTGGATTTCCTTCTTACTGTTAGCACTATTCGGTACTTTATTTAGATGCCGACTATGGTAACTTGCATTGTCCATAACAATAACACTGTTAGCCGGTATATTCGGGAGTAATTTATTTTCGAACCAGTTTTCGAACATTTCCGCCGTGGTATTGTCATGGTAGTCGAGTCTAGAATCTTTGATATTTTTCGCAGAAAGCCAGAGTGCATTCGGTATCCATCCAGTTTCAGAACCTGCATGAAGTATCGTAATACGTTTACCTTTATTAGACGGTGCTCTTGTTTGACATTTATTTGACGTATCCACCCAACCTTTTGAGTTTATTTCGTACGATATAGAACGTACTATAATCATTAATTTAGAGACTGATTCAGAAAATGATTTGGACTTTGGATTTTTTTTTTATATTAAACATTATTTAATTTTAAATTTATTTTATTGTAATGTTTTAAATACTAATTGTAATGTTTTAAATTTAATTATAAGTTCTATAAATTAATTGTATTTATAATAAAAATAAAGTTTATTTTGATGATATCTTATGTTTATTTCTTGTTACAATTGTGTCATTACATGGTGTAATGTAATTTATACCTGGTACATCTCTGGCTAGTTTATGGGTACAAACAAGGGATTAGAGTTATTTGTAATTACCACCCACTGTGTTTAGGACCATAAGTAGATAGTCACTTCAACTTATCGTGAAACAAACTATACTTAAAAAATTTGGGATTAATGAAAGTGATATTATTTTGATCTTTTTTTGTTTTTATTTCTAAAGAAGGTGTTGCTAGACAACTAATAAACAAATGGCCCGCAAATAATTTTGCAATTGTCAAAAGTAATTCACAGAAAAAAAAAACGCGAAATTAGAAAAATTATAGTGACACTCGCTGTTCTAACAAAATGGCGGATTTTGATCAAAATTGTGTTGTATTGCAAGGAAGAAGTTCCAAATTGATTTAAATCACAACCGGCAAATAGTCAAGATTTTAATGAATTTGATCTTGGCTTTTTCAATTCTATACAATCCTTACAACATACAGCTTCACCGAATACAACCGACGAACTGATTGAATGCGTATAAAATGCATTTAATGCTTGTTGTATTATTCTTTGTTTTACTAGATATTTGTAACTATTTCATAAATAAAATAAATCTAATTAATTAAATTTGTAAATGTGTATCATATTTACGGACGGAGGGAGTATTAAATAAGAAATTTCTCTAAGAAACTATCAATGAGAAATTTACCAAGTCACCAAATCTAATAACGTATTACAAAATGAAATAAGTATATAATACAACTTTTTTAGATCCTAAAAAAATTAACAAAAAATTGAAATAAATAAATATGTGGTCATCCGAGCATACAGTTCAAACGCAATCACTTTTAAATTGTCGAGATAAGCAACTTGAACCGCTTCTGTAATAATACATTGTAATTAAATAGAAATTGCATCACTCTTATTTCCCATGCCTTATTATTTTAACTGATTATATTGTTTTAGTTTTTCCTTTTAGTTTAAAACGTTAAAAGAAAGCACTAGTGTTATGACAGTTTGCAAAACTCGTCATAAAAAACTTTCGTTATCATTCAGCTTCAATTAAACATAATTGTAAATAATAACCGAATTATAATTGCGCTGGGTATACCATAATTTTGACAACCACACATCGCCAGGGTTTGGGATACAGTTGTGTGCCTTCAGCTCAATTTTCCTCTATGTTTGACACTTCTCGTCGTTCCTGAAAAGTGAGATCAGAGGACGCTGGCCAACCTTTGATAGCTAATTGAAACGCCTGTTGTCTCACTCAAGCTTTATCTCTCCCTTTGCGTCTCTATGTCCCGTGATTCATACTGTCTCCGCTACGTGAACAATACACTAATAATGGGAAGCTTAGACGCCCTGCCTGACTGTTTTTTAGTTTCTTCATAAAAATTATGAAGCTGTAAGGCATAAAAAAGGAGCCTTAGCTTGCGGAGAGATTTTGAACCTGAAAAAATTGGACCTGGAAAATTCGAAATACGAGTACAAATGTTTAATTTTTAAATTTATTACAGTAGCTGGCCAAATTATTAGGGACAGTACAAATTTTCTGTAATTTTCAAATGAATTTAATGAGGAAATAAGTGGCTTTGGGTCTCGTATGTATTTTTATTCATTAGAGTGCTTTATTTAGAATATAAAACGACATAATTGCTTATTCATAACCATTTATTTTTGTATAAAAAGTGTTAATTTAACAAATTAAGTAAAATCTTAATATTTTGTAATACCACCCTTTGCTGCGATTGCGGCTTCCAGGCGTTTGGGCATGCTTTCTATGTAGACTTTTGCTTTGTGTCGGAGATTGGGGTTGTGATGCCACTCTCTGATAAGGGTTTCTATCAATTGCCGCTTGGTAGTGATGATTTCTTTGGCGATCTCCCGCTTTTTAAAATAATAATGATACCAGCAAGAAGAATATAGAAGAAAAATGATTTAAAAACAATTTATTTTCTCACAAAATGCATTTAAACTTGAAAATTACAAAAAAAGTTTACTGTCCCTAATAATTTGGCCACCTACTGTATGTCTTCCAAAAATTTAAAAATGTTTTATTCTATTTTTAATAATAAATGTAACATTTTAGTTTTTTTTTGTTAACAAGAAACATGAAATAACCTAGACAAGCTAGGTTTTAGTGACAACTTAAAAATACATAATCCCCGTTTAGTTCCGCTTAAACCGACGAAATGAACTATATCAAAAAGTATATTTATATAAGCAATATTACGTTAAAATTCTGACCACATGTGTATGCTACAAGATTGGACAAAATATGACCTTAAATATTTTCACTGCTAGTAGACATAACATATTATAATATAATAATATACAAACAGAGGTACAATTTTAAGTGAAAATCATATGCTGTCCACAATTTCTTTGATATGTGTAAAACCTTGTAAATTTTAATTTTTAATAACTGTAAATAATACTCGTTAATTTTAACATTAATTTTAAACCTTCGCATTTGAAGTCAAGAGTAAATAAATTTTAAATATCATATTTTCACGCAATTTAAAATTGTGAAAATGTAGAAACAAATAAATTATTAATCAAACTTGAATAAGGCGATGACTGCAATCACCAATTTTAAATGGAAATTCCACTGATTACGAATTCAAATAACGCATAAAGATGCAAACATTCTTATTTCCATATAAGGACTGTTCATACTCGGCACCATTACTAATTCTGTCATTAGCAGATCTCAAATAATAATAATAAGATCAAATACATTACAGAATAGCCACATCCGTAGATTCGTGATGCGATTTCCTGATATTGTTTTTTATTTTCTCATGAATTCTGACATGTCATCAACAATCAGGAGTAGCCTAACGCCAAGATTATTAAAGTAAAGGTGTCTCGTAACTTGTAGTGGTGGGGGTAAATAGCGAAGCTACGCGTCATCCGTATGTTAACGGGACGTCAGTCTTTGTTTATCGTATATGTTATATACACGTGAAGTTTAACTTTTGGCTATAAATATCAAAATATCTTTTAATTTTTTGATTTTCTACTTGTTTTAATGTCTTTTTTCATTGAAAAATGATGTGAAGTGAAATATTTCAATATTTTAGATTTAGGGTGTCCCCCCGTAACTACCTTGATATTCATCAAATTGAAAAAATTCAGAGAACAAATAAGATTTGTTTTCTTATAAACAATTTTTATTGTATAGTTTTTTCTGTTAAGATAGTTCTTTTTATAAATAAAATATTTTAAGTTTTTTAGTACCAGTTTTAACCCAGAAACTGTGAAGACTCAGTGGACGCAGCCACGTTGTCTGCTAAGTCTGCGGCGCGGTCTAGTGGAAGTTTATTTTAACAATGATAATTTCTATGTATTGAGATTAATTAAATTTAAATTAAAATATATATCTGTTAGAGATGGGAATTTCGGCTCAGTTTGCGGAACCGGATCAGTGGAGGTCGTTCAGTTTGTTGAGCCGGTTCATTGATCCGGCTCAGTGATCCGGTTAAGTAAACATGTTTCCGAGACACAGGTCGGTCGTTAGTTCGTAGGTAGAACGTCGCTTAGAGCCGGTTCTTGCAATATATGAACTGTAAACATGATACCGAGATACAAGTCGGTCGGTCGTTCGTTCGTAGGTAGAACGTCGCTTAACCCCGGCTCTTATCTAACATTTTTGAAACAATAAATTCACTTTATGTAGCTACTGTATTTTAAACCAGATGTGTTAAGTTTATGGCGATGTTTATTGCCCTTATAAATCGGACATCTGGGATTTCGGCAATATTTTTATATAGTATGGTTGTAAGAAAATACAGACTAAGTCTATTAGTTTCAAATAAACTGCCCTACAAATTTATGACAAAATACACTTTATGATAATACATTACAAGCCGAAATCTCGAGAAGTTCAACATGACATCGATCCAGATCCGGATCACTCCGGTCACTGCTCACAATCGCCCGACCAATCGTATCTTTGAAACTTGAAACTATACAGTGAGTCATGAGCCGGCTCATTTCAGTTTGGTGAACCGTGTCACTTCGGTCAGTGTACTGAGCCGGCTCAGTGAGCCGGTTCGTTCATGAACGACCCATCTCTAATATCTGTATTTATTCATTATAGTCGTGAACCAGTTATTTACACTCTTCATAACCAAATTCGACTGTCTTTTAATTATTTTAAAAATCGTGCAAAAGAAAATCAAATAAAAAAGTTCTAAATACAACTATTCTTTTTATTATGTCACGATAACTGCGGTAAAATATTTAACTTTATCAATTTATTTTTCAATTATGTTTTTATAAATCTAATTACTTTTCTGTTTATGTTTTTTATAAATGTGAAGTATTGTAAAAAGTTTTTATAAAGCAAGGTTGTTTAATGTGTCCAGTGAACTCATTGTAACCGGATATGTCATTAAAATATTTCACTCCAATGAAGATTATAATAGGTTTTTAATACAATTTTATAAGTAACGATCTTTTTAACTAATAGTAACATATGTAAATGTAGAGCAAATTTTTAGCAAAGATTTATATGAATGTGTTTTTTGTCAGTATAATCAATTGCTAAACTGTTACTTTGAATTTGTATCTTAAACAAAATTACAATTTATTTTGAACTACCCAATATGTAATTGAGAAGTGACATTACCGTTGGCGGCGCTGTAATTCATGACAAAATTGCTGAATTATCTAGTATTCAGGTGTCAATATGCTAACAGGGAACAGGTTAATTTAAGCACAGTACATTTTTATTTTATGAAAATGTATCTATCGACGTTCTAACAAAAAATCAACACCAGAACATATGTAATCATTTCAAACAGTACTACAGTCGCGTAGTACAATATTTGACCACCAGACTGCGTATCCGAGCATGTCAGTTCTCAATAGGGGCTTATATTACATACACTCAATCCTGATTCTAACATTTTATAAATTTTCATACATTGAGGAGTTGTGGAGGAGGGATAAGGAAGTGGGGGAGCAAGAAAAGACAGTCAGAATAGACAAATCAAGGAGCGCAGGGAGATATAAGGAGGTCAGAACTATTCGCGACTGAAACTAACGATGGCGGTGCTGCGTACAACAGCTGATGGCGGACGAAAAGCGTATATGTCAGAAGTTTTTTCTTAATATTTATCTGTTCAAACAATATTACGGCAAAAAAGCACTGTATTTAAGTCACTATATTTTAAAATACTTCTTAATTCACATAAACTGCAGCACAACACGCTACAAATATTTTCCAAATATACGCTTCTGTTTAATTTAGCAAGTCACCACCAGATGTCTCACTGTTATTTGCAGTCGCGAATAGGAGTACTTACTTGAAGGGAGAAAGAGGAAGGTCAGGAGGGAGAGTTAGGAAGATTGCGAGGCTAAGGTGCGGGAATGAAGAGAGAGGAAATAGATATTGGCGGAAAGAGGAGGAAAGGTGTGCAGGATGTACGGGGAGGAGGAAGAAGATATAGAGCACCTCGCGAAGAGGTGTAGAGAGATGACAGTATGGTCGGGGAGCACATTAGACCTGTTGCACGAAGATGGAAGGGGTGAGAAGTGGGCAAGGGAATTAGAGGCAAGAAGGATGGAGATTGGGGAAGGATAACAGGAAGGGGTAAAGGAAAGAAGGAGGAGACCCGGTGGGAAGCAGAAGGGGAGAAATGGAAGGAAGGAAGGGGGATGAGGTTAACTAGAAATGGGGAGGAAGGAAGGGAGATAGGAGGAGGGGTGAAGAAATGGTTGGAAGGGAAGAGAATGGAATAAAATAAATCAAAGATGGGCGAGAGAACTGGAAGCAAGAAGGAAGGAGATCGGAGAGGGAAACCAGAAGGAGAACAGGAAGAAGAAGAGGGACATTGGAGCAAGAAGATAGAAAAGAGAAAATCATTGTAAATTGTATTGGATTGCTATGTATTTAGTGTTTTATTTTTTGTAATGGTTAATACCCTGAACTCCGCAAGGCCTAGGGAATAAAGAATATATATATATACATTTTCACAGTTGGCTTTGAATCACATTATTTTTCTATTTTGAAAACAATGCAATTTTGAATATTGTATATATGTAAGTCTTTGGGCTACATGTATGTAAAAAACTTGAAAAATTATGAAGATAAAACAAAATGAGGGTCCTATTAGAATCTTCTCCTCTACTGTCGCCATCTTTCCAAGTTTGATAGAAAATTTAGCACAGGTTCTTTGATCAAATCTATCTTAAAATTAGGAAAACTGTTATAAAATTTGAGCGAAATTAACTCAACGGCAGTGAACCTAAAAATGACAGATGCATCATGTCACGCGGCTATCACCCTCTGCACTTACTAGGTATTGCACAATGCGTACAGTTCGCATATTTTTTTATCAAATCTCATATTGTATTTAAACGTATTAAAAACGTGATGAATTACACGGGCTGGTGATTTTCGGGGGCACAGTTCGTCCCTGACTTGTATTTCGGATGATATGGCTCATTACCGGAATATGTATATTATAAACGCATGAACCAATTTTTAATGAAATTCCGACGGGTTTCATGTTGCAACCACGTTGCCCAACTATTAAAATAACTATGTTTTTACCAGATCATATAATATTATACGGATTTTAAATTATGAAATTGGAAAGTTTTAAGAAAAAATATAAAATTCATATTTTTTTCATTCTACACATGTTTTTAGGATTTTGTAAATACAGTCGATTCCGCTTAATTGGGACACATCGGGACTTAGGCATTTTGGGCCAATTAAGCGGCTGCCCCAATTAAGCGAATTTCACATAAAATTAAACAATGCATATTTTTCTTTCAATAATTTTATTTTATAAACTCTTGGACAAAACTAGAAATTACATATAACCAAAAAATATAAAATTAAAAAAAATAATAATAATAAATTCCAAAATAAAATAATAAATAGGTACATACAATTTAATTCAATGCAAAAATGCGTCAAGTGTAGTCTGTAGTTTTGTTTCTGTAAAATTTCAGTTCTACAAAATCAGCACAGGTATTCAGTGCGGATGTAGGGCTCCCTTCATTTCCTTCCTGCATAAAATAACGCTGTAATATTAAATTCTTTGTACATACTTTTTCTTGCGAATATGTGTAACATAATATGTACTGTGATCTTAAATTTACTGTCCCAATTAAGCGGAATGTTCTCCCAATTAAACATGTAAATTTACTGTTGGTTCCTTGGTTTGGTTTCTGTTCTTTGAGATTTGGCCCAAATAAGTGGCTGCCCCAATTAAGCGGTGGCCCAATTAAGCGGAATCGCCTGTATAACCAAAATCCTTTTTATGTGAACTGGCGTAATAAAACTTATAAATAAGAGATTATTTTAAATAATCACCTTCTAAATCAGCGTTGCTCAATCAGGGGGCCGCGGTGCACCTATATATAGGGAGGCCGCAGACAATATTTACATTATTTGGGGGGGGTCCAATAGGGGAGAAACCTTAATCTAAATAAGGCCTTTTTGCGGCTACACATCGTGGCCAGTGTTTTTAGGGTTATGTAGGTATGACCAAAAAACCCTTATACCGTCATTTTGTCGTCTGTCTGTCTGTCTGTTCGGTAAAAATTGTAGCCAAACGGCTAAACTTAGAGAGCTGAAATATGGCATGCTTATACAACTCTTTGACCCGCACATAGGAATAATACTAAAACATCTAAAAAACATATCCCCCTAAAAATATAAACAAATATCTGCTCATCGAAAAAAATATATATTTTTTAAACTTCTGAGTAGGGTATCAAATGAAAGACCTTAGTACGTGGATTAACGATCAAAATTTTATTTTTGCAAAATAAATTATTTTGAGGCGATTTTTGCTAAAATTGTGCAAAAAAAATTTAGCCCCACACCCTGTAGCCCAGATGGTTTAAACTAAAAATCTGAAAAAATTCTAAGTAATGTACATTGGTGTGAACCGGAATAGTACAACAGATATTTTTGATCAGATTATGTTTTCGGAAAATAACGCATTTTTTGTGTTTTTTGGTTAACGATGTACAAAAGTTATAGTTATGTAACACACGATACTAGAAGGCGTATCCTGGTCTAATGGTTAGCTTGCTCGCTTGCTACGCAGCAAACTAGGGTTCGCTCCCGGGCAGAGGAGACAATTTTTTTTTTGTTTTTTTTTTTTCATTTTTATTTTGTTTAAATTATTTTGTCAAAATTCTAGTTATATTTTGGCAAATGTTGCATTTAATTTTTAAGAGCGTAAACTTAATAACCAGTTGGAATTATATTTTCATTATATGTGTCATGTATATGAAACCAGAGGTGCGGAGCATATGACAACCAATAGAAGCCATAGGCGCATTTTCAAAATCTTAATGAAACTTGCAATATAAAAAAAATAATAATACTGCACATATTTAGAAACCTAAATATGGTATTAGGTATTCGAATTAAAATTAACAAAAAAATATTTTAACATAAAATTAGTTTTTAAAGCTTCTAAAATTAGTTTTTAAAGCTAACAGACGATAAATTATTTAAAAAATATCGTTCATTTTGCCGTGATTACTAGAAAGCAAAATTTGTCCTACACACTTAGCATGCCGCCTTCACTTATATACCTGCGAAATCCTGCAATGTGTGAAAATTCACACTTCACATCAATTTTTTCACTTCTGGAAACACACCATTCCATTTTTTGTTTTAGTATCTAATGTACATATCGTTATAGTTGATCACATTTTTTTATGCAACGATGGTGTGTTTTTTCTGACTAGTTGGACCTCATATAGTTAAGAATAACCACAGATTACATATTTACTTTTTCGTATAAAATACAAGGTATGTTAATGGAAAAGACTTGAAATTGTTGAAAGACGGTGTGAGGTTCAAGGAACAAGGTGTAACGTATTACGTCACAAGTTGAGTAATCTATAACAGTAGTTTAATAATTACCTAAGATTAATGATTTCCTCACGTATTCGTCCGCTCAATCTTCGAGATAAGTTTCACTTAACTGTTTTAAACTCAGTGCCGGATTTAAGTCTAGGCCAAATTGGCCAGGGCTCCACGACTTTTGGACCCCGAAGAAACCTGGTCATGCTCAGAAGACAAAAATGTTTGTATGAGTTTAACGTATTATAATTTGTAACTTTTTTTATTCTTTTTACTACTATTTTTATTAATTTTATGTTGTTTATTCTATATGCTAATAAAAATGTTCCTCTATAAATACACAAGACCATTTATTAAAATAACTAGCGATACATTTTTACCAATATTTATTACAACGTATTACCTGAGATTATTGAGACAGAAATTAAGTTTCAAGAACGACGTAAAATGCCTCGGGTTGGGATGGGGTCCGCAAAAAAAAATGTTGTTCAAGAGGAGGTCCTCGGACTACACAAGTCTAAGAACCCCTGGAGCGCTTAAGGACATAGTTTTGTGTACTTATTATTATTATTTACCCGAATAGTTTAATTTTTCCCTTTGTTTACTCATTTTATTTTAAAAAATTTAAAACTAATTATACTAAAAATAAAAGATTAATGTATGTTAATTTAGTGGGTAACAAAAAGTGCTAAAATTTTTTCATCTTTATATATAACCAAACGGTAAATATCTTAGTAGGCTACAAGGCAACAGCTTTTATAAAATGTCAATGTCACCATCGAAAATTTAGCGGAAATACAATACTACTTTTTTAACATGTCTGCGAAATAATTACATACTAGTTTTGCACGTTTCTTAATTGAGTTTTTGCACAGTTATTTGTCCGAAACAAAACGTACATAGTTTGATTTAAAACCTGTAGTTATCTATAACACCTGTCACTAACCGGTATTTGGTTGGTATTAAAATGGAACCAAAACAGCTATCACCAAATCTGGTTTCAGTTTATTCAACTGGAATGTTGTTGGCAAAATATGTTTCAAGTATGTCTAATTAATTAGATATGTTATAAATATTGAAATGCATGTTTTAACTTTATGACAGTAACTAAATATACAGAATGTTATACATAATTTTCTTGATTGATCTTATATTTTACGAATCATCCGAGGATTAAATGCACTCGCAAAAGGCGTGCAGGCGAGTTTATTTATCGAGGGTTGGACGTTTCTCTAGTTTTCGAGATTCCCATACTTCCCGGGTTCAATAGGACATCCAATATGTTTTACTTAATATAGACACTATGAAGAAGAAAGAAAAGAAAAGATGATGGACAGAACAAGGCGCGCACCCAGGGAGAGGACTCACAAGCTTGAGATCCCCCCCCCCCCCGGGGTCCAAAAACACGTGGTTTTAACTGGTTTTTGTCAAAATATAAGTGAGGACCTAATTTCGTCCGTTTAGTTCTGCTTAAAAATTTGGAATAGTCTATATCAGGGCTGTTCAACCTTTTTGTATTTGAGATCTACTTTTTTATATACATATATATTGTTACCACGATCGACCACAAAGCGTAGCCGGCCACCGGAAGCGCATGGATTGCCCTACCGTGTGAGTGGAAGAAAATTTTGAAAAAATGCATTAAATATTGCAATTTTAAAGCTGTTTTCATGTAAAAATAACCTAACACGCAAAAGGAAATTAAAAAAAAGAAGTTTATGAAGATTCTTCATGGGCTCTCCAAGGCTACACTTTTAGCCCGACGGTTAACACATTGATCGCCAACGAATTCCATCAAGCGACATTTGAATGTAGGCTCGCGAGAAGCTTGTTTTAATTTTTACTTTATATTTATAAAATGTATTTTTAAATACACGAAAGAGAGAGAAAACTGAAGATCTAATTAAAATCACTCCGCGGTCAACCGGTAGATCGCGATCGACTGGTTGGGCAACACTAGTCGATATGTTCAGTGCAGTTTTTAATAAGATATATATTTGGGGAACTATGGGGACAGCTACCTATAAACAAACTATCTCACTCATTATTTATCAGCGTTTCTGAACCGAAAACGTACCGCGGACCACAAAAAATGTACTATTGAACAAATTTATTGTATGTATATGTACTCTACATCTATAAAACATCTCAACAATAAAAAATCCCTGAAAAATGAACAAAAATCACAGAAAATGGACAAAAGATCATAAAAAAAATTGATGTGAAGTGTGAATATTCCCACATTTCAGGGTTTCGCAGGAATATAATAAGTGAAGGCGGTATGCTGAGTGTGTAGGACAAATTTTACTTTGTAGTAATCACGGCAAAATGAACGATATTTTTAAAATAATTTATCGTCTGTTAATCATATAATAAGACTGGTTATTAAATTTACGCTCTTAAAAATTAAATACATTTGTCAAAATATAACTAGAATTTTGACAAAATAATTTCAATATAATAAAAATGCAAAAAAAAAAACAGAAAAAATAAAATTCACACCGTACGCGAACTCGAAACCCTTGGTTTTCCAGCGCATTTTAGCTTACGACACCAGTGCTCTAACCCATTACGCTATCGCATGCCTTGCATGTTAGTGTCTTACATTGGTATAACTTTTGTACTTTGTGAACCAAAAACCACAAAAAATGCGTTATTTTTCGAAAACATAATCTGATCAAAAATTCCTGTTGTACTATTTCGGTTCACACCAATATACATTACTTAGAATTTTTTTAGATTTTTAGTTTAAACCATCTGGGCTACAGGGTGTGGGACAAATTTTTTTTTGCACAATTTTGGCGAAAACGCATCAAAATAATTTATTTTGCAAAAATAAAAATTTGATCGTTAATCCACGTACTAAGGGCTTTCATTTGATACCCTACTCAGAATTTAAAAAAAAAAAATGTGTTTTCGATGAGCACATATTTTTAGGGGGGGTATGTTTTTTAGATGTTTTAGTATTTTTCCTATGTGCGGGTCAAAGAGTTGTATAAGCATGCCAAATTTCAACTCTCTAGGTTTAGCCGTTGGCTACAATTTTTACCGAACAGACAGACAGACAGACAGACAGACAGACAGACGACAAAATGGTATAAGGGTTTTTTGGTCATACCTACAAAACCCTAAAAACGATGAATAGAACGAATCTACAATAAAATGGCCGAAAGAATTGAACGAAGAGCAATTGTAGGATGGGCAACAGTGCAAATTGGACATTGAAAGACATCGTAGAACACAATAATCAAATAATAAATTGATAGCCATACATAAGCAATGAATTAAGATTACTTTTGTTTTTATTGTGACAACTTTAAGTACTTTCTTTTTGAACTAGTTTTCGCCTAAGTATCTAATTTTAATTGTTTAACAAATGAAAACAATTGAATGAAAGCAGGAAATGTTATTGTTGTTGATAAGATGTCACGTTAAAAAGACGAACGCCCTTGAATGGTATGCAACAACAGTTACTTTGAACGAAAGACGATAATCTCAACAATTCTGACCGTCACTGACCTCGCGAGGTATGCTACACATCCTTAGGCTCCTTCAGCACTGGCGACCCATCCTATCACAATAGGATGTCGATTCTAAATGCCATAACCGACCAAATTTTCTCATAAAGCTATGTTCACAGCTCTAAAATTAGTTGACTATGCTATGCGTTGTGAATAAATTTAATGGACAGTTTTAACGTTTAATGACAGCGTTCACAGGTATGAAAATTAATGCGTAACGGAGTGTTGTGACATCTATGCTTTTTTCAAACCAACTACGATGGAATAAATGCATTTATATGACTATTTACGAACCCCCATCAGCGAGATCCTGATTTCTTACAAAATTATATTCGCAATTACAGCAATTCTCATATGATTTTTTCTATATTTAACCATTTTCAAAGGTTTTGTTTGACGATTCGTATGTATTGTAAAAGTTGGAATATTAGTTTTACAATAAATACGAATCGTCAAACAAAACCTTTGAAAATGGTCAAAAATCGAAAAAATCAACATGCGAAGATTTAAAAAATTTTAACCGCAGTACTCTTTATTTTATTGTACATAAGTTAGGATTTTTTAGAAATTTCAAAAAAATAATAATAATAAAAATTGATGTGAAGTGTGAATTTTCACACATTTCAGGGTTTTGCAGGTATTTAGTAAGTGAATGATGATTATTTGGAATGCCAAAACAAATTTTATATTAAATTTTTTTTTTTTTTTTGTTAATTTTAATTCGAACGCCTTTTTTTTATATATTTTTTTTTATATATAGCAAGGTTCATTAAGAATTTTAAAAATTGCGCCTATGGCTTCCATTGGTTGTTATAAGTTCCGCCCCTCTGATTTCGTGTACATTGAAACAGAATTAAATTATAATTTAAACAATTTCCACTGGTTATTAAATTTACGCTTTTAAAAATTAAATGCAACATTTGCCAAAATATAACTAGAATTTTGAAAAAATAATTTATATCTTGTCTCTTCTCGCAAGGTTCGATCCCTTTCGGATCGAGTTACTTGGATGAAACACCAGCGTCAAAACCACTACACCAGCATACACGTTCCATTGTAGCGTGTTACAAAGCTATAACTTGTGTACATTATTAGCCAAAAATCACAAAAAATGCGGTTTTTTCCAAAAACGTAATCTGATCAAAAATTCCTGTTGTACTATTCTGGTTCAGGTGAGCTTCAATTGTTATACAATACATGAAGATTTCAAAAATTCAAACCGCAGTTCTCTATATTTTATAGTTCTTAAGTGACTTTTTGAAATTTCAAAAAAAAAAAAATGATAAATTAAAAATATCTCAAAAATTTTGTTTGTTTGGGAGTTAATGAGGATCTAATGAGTCCCGTTAGGACCTCAGGATTTCAAAAATTTCAACCGCAGGTATGAAAATGCATACATCACAAATTTTTTAAAGCGTTCAATCTTGTTGAAGTTAGCGGTCTTCAATTGACAAGATTCACATTTCATAAAATGAAATAATTTCCTCGCTTTTCTACGCACCAATATGCGATTATCTTTGGTCGCTGGCAGCTAGAAGTTGGAATTAAGTATCCTACTTATGAAAATAAAAGTGCAATTCATGTTGAATGTATTAAACACTTATTATTTCTGTGAGATCCTTATCATCATGAATGTGAAGAGTAGGTCAGTAACATTGAAAAAAGTGCATTGAAACGGATACGAGTAGAGTAGTCGCGTGTCTATATTCTATTTTGATTATAGCATATTTTTATTTATGTTATAAGAGTCGTGTTAAAGCAACAAACGAATCAAAACACATCGGTATCGTGAATTGATTGATTCCATGTTAAATTGTTTCGACATATTGTTTATTCATATAAGTTGAAATGTTTTATTTTTTGATAAATGGTTCATTAACATCGCTAATAGATTATCGTTCATTTTAGAATTTAGTAGGTACAACAAAACAGTGTTACCAATGAGGTTGTATGACGGAGACGGGAAAGTAAATCATTATTAAGTAACTACATACACGTAAGGCGCTAGGAAAGTTTTGAGATACAGGCTTACTTCTTAAACTTTTTGAAAGTACGAGGGTTATTCGTAAACGTATAAAAAATGAACCAGCACAGATTTTTTCAAAAAACTTTTTTTATTTACCAGGTCTACAAGTATGAAATGCGGATTTTTTTCAAACTTGCCGCGCAAACAGTGTGTATTGAGAACTGACACGCTCGGATACGCAGTCTGGTGGTCAAATATTGTACTACGCGACTGTAGTACTGTTTGAAATTATTAAATATGTTCTGGTGTTGATTTTTTGTTAGAACGTCGATAGATACATTTTCATAAAATAAAAATGTACTGTGCTTAAATTAATCTGTTCCCTGTTAGCATATTGACAGCTGAATACTAGACAATTCAGCCATTTTTCCATGAATTACAGCGCCGCCAACGATAATGTCACTTCTCAATAGTTCAAAGTTCCAACACATATGGCGTTTTGTTAAGTTATCATTAAGTGTCAAATGCGTATAGGTTATAATTTGAAAAGGGTTAAAACAATTTTTTTTTTACTGTGTTAAAAATGTCAAATTCTCTGTGAAATTGTTTATGCCAACGAAACATTGTGCTCCGAGTTGGACAATTCTCAGAAAAAATTATAAACATTTCGGAGATACACTCTTCCGCAGACAAACCACGTTTGAAATTGTTCCAAATTATAGACCGGGAGCTCATGACATTTTTGGTCTCCGATTTCATACAGCATGCCTTTTGGAGGAGAGAATATTTACCCTGTGACAACAAAAAAGGGATGGTACTAAAACCCTGTACGCTTTCCGGTCATAGGGAAAATTGCATTTCCACCTGCACAAAATTTTTGTGTTTTTCTCTGATTTAATATTGCTTGCCCTTTTGTCAAAAGAAAGTTATAACAAATTTAAAGTCTTTTAATTATAGGCATGCTGTATGAAAACGCGGAAAATCATATTTTTTTATTACAAGATCACATGACCGTTTGAGCCCTTTGGGACCCTCCGAATCGCATGCATATATTTAAAAGACTTTAAATTTGTTATAACTTTCTTTTGACAAATGGGCAAGCAATATTAAATCAGAGAAAAGCACAAAAAATTTGTGTTTAAGTGGAAATGCAATTTTCCCTATGACCGGAAAGCGTGCAGGGGTTTAGTACCATCCCTTTTTTGTTGTCACAGGGTAAATATTCTCTCCTCCAAAAGGCATGCTGTATGAAATCGGAGACCAAAAATATCATGAGCTCCCGTTCTATTATTGCAGGATGATCTCGTCGTGTTAATTCACTCATATTGATAAGTTTTCACTTGCACTGCAAACAATACACTGACTGTACATAAAATGTATTTATCAGTGCATCTATTATATTTTGACTGGTCTATTTAATGATGCAAGAATAAACTTGCTATATTTATTTATACAGTCGTATATCAAAACTTTTCTAGTGCTCTACGTATATGATTTTGGCCATTTTCATAATCACTGGCATTTATGGGTGAAGTATAATAAAATTAAAATAAAATATAAATTGTAATTTGCCACATATATTTTTTTTTATATAATATTGTCTATTGTATAATTATTCATTGGAATTTCATTATCAAAATATTGATCTAGAGATGCTATTTTTTATGGGACAGCAGATAATAATACATACTTATAAATATGTATTATTGTTTTTGTTTAGTAATGCTTTCATATATGAAAACAATGAAATTCGAGGAATGCATTTTTCCACGATTATTCAGCTGATAGCGCATAATGTTACAATTCTTTGGACTGAGGCCAGTTGCTATTAAAAATTGTTTCTCACAAATCGTGATCGTATTACTCTTGACAAACAATGAATTTTAATTAAAACTTAACCATTTTGCATAATTTCAAAGAGTGATAGGTTAGATAAACTTGCGATAACAAAAAAATTTCGAATTATCACAAATGTGAATTATCGCATATTACTGGATTTCGTAGCAGTGGCAGCGCCAACTTTTAATATTCGGGGGGCGGGAAAGTAGGTACCAGGAAATATTTAGTAGGGGCAAGTGGCGTACGCAGAAATATATTTCAAGGGGGGGTTTTACAACAGATCGGAATTTATACGTATTGAAAAGACGCGCAATTTATAATATTGAAATGCGGTAATTAAAATTTTAGTTCTTTTAGAATTTTCGGGAGGAAATTGATCCCCCAAATACCCCCTTGCGTATGCCACTGGTATGAGCACATTTTTTTTTTTTTATAAAAATGAAAGTATAAAAAATTTACCGTCTCGCGCCCATTAACGCAAATGGGTTAAATTAAAAATCTGAAAAAATTCTAAGTAATGTACATTGATCTAAACCGGATATGTACGAGAGGAATTTTTGATCAATTTTAATTTTTGGAAAATATTGCAGTTTTTGTTTTGGACAAAATTAATTATTTTTTTAATTTATAGCTAAATTATGGCTAATAATGTTATGGATTTTTGTATTTATGGCTAAGGTAGTGTATGTCTTTTCTTTGATATTAAAAACATAAAAAAAAATAAAAAAAAAAATTAACAGCTGAGAACCGAGTACATGTGTGTAGAGTGTAGTGTGTAGTTAAAAGTCGTGATTCAACGTTTTATTTATGTTGGTCATGTGCTTATTTATTATTTATACTTTAGTTTTTGTTTTTTAAGGTATCAAGAGAATAAATCATTTATATTAGTGACATACTTATAAAACAAATAACACATTGTTAATAGTGAGAAACATGTTTTTGAACTTTAAAAAAAAAAAATTCATTTATCAATATATTTCTTATTAATTTAATGAAGACTTAGATACTAAGTAAACGCAGCAAAAATCGTTGGGATTTTTTAATTTAAATTTTGCAGTGACGAAATTTTCGCAAATTATTTAAATTTTGTTTAAAAAAATTAATTGGAAGCTCTTGGTACCCAAATAACGAATAAATAAAATAAATAATAATAAATAATAGGTTCCCAACGCCTAGATATACGTATAAGAGGCAGAGAAGGTAAGTTCTCAGTTTCTAGACCGCCTGTCATAGATATGAAAGCCACGTGTTCAGTGTGACGTTTCGACCAGTCCTATTATCCATGTCTGAACTGGTACTCATTTATAAGTATTAAATACTTGAGGCTGAGTCGACCCCAGAGTTAACTGCACAATATAGGAAGATAAAAATTCGAAGGAGGTGGAAGGTATCGAACCAGTATCCCTGTGCTCTACAGGCAACAAATAACGAATAAATTTTGATGTGATTACAGAACAAATATTCCTAGACATTCAGCATCATGTTGGCTTCTTACACTTTATTAGTAAAATTTATTAGTTATTACTTTTATAGCTACTTTTGTTAAATAAATGTTTTCGAAATATTTCTCTGTTGTGAAATATTCGCAAAAATCTACACGAGTAAATTCCCATTTCTCGTTAACCGATTTTTACCAAAAGTTGATCAACTCTTGCCATTGATGTCAGAAGCTTAAATATGAAGTTTAATAAAAATCCTTTTAGCCAAATTTGCTCTGCACGTGTACACGGACCGACAAACAGACAGACATCATGCTAAAAATAGTCAAAACGTTATGTAGGGACCTCAATTCGTGGAAATCCATCGAAATCTCGAAATATCAAAATCGGTATGATCACAATACCTCTTTTATATATGTTGGCGGTTGGTAAAAAAAATTATTCTAATTTGAAACAAATCTGGGGCGATATTTAATTGTTTGCTTTTGGGCGCTATCTATTATGTCGCCGGTCATGTGCTTAAGACTAACGGTAAGGTCCTGAATCCACAAACACTCCTCTATACACGCCACTGGTTAATGGACTTACTGAAATATCTTAAAACCACAAATGGAATCTAGATTATTTACCAATAAAAGCAATAAACTCATTAAATATTTCGAAATATACTTAATACAAGAATCACGTTCATCTTTAAGTAACATCATCTGATTAAGCTAATGTGTTATTGAATTACGTTCTCACTATTAAAGAAACCGGAGTCACCAACTGGTTCTTCTTCAACTGTTCGAGCATCATCGTGCAGCGGTAACTCGACATTCTTGAGAAGACTGTTCTCTTGTGGCTACCTGCTTACTGCTTACCTGACGGCCAATGCTACCGGTTTCTTAAATACACCGCTAAATATGAAGGCCTACAGACTTCAACTCAATGCAATGCTAACTATTGCATTTCAGAGGAAATATTTTTGGTTTTAAGTAGGGATGGAAAAAAAAACATCGATGTATCGAAAACATCGATTTTTTGTTTTTTGAAATTAAAAATATTAAAAAAAAATAATATATTTTTTTAATAGTTACTCACACCACACCACACTACACTACACTGTAAAATATTTCTTATTAATCTAATGAAGACTTGAATACGAAGCAAATGCAGAAAAAAAACGCTGGGATATTTGGAAAATTATTTAAATTTGGTTTAAAAAAATTTAATGGAAGCTCTTAGTTCTCAAATAACGAATAAAAGTGATTATCAAAAAACTGTTGATTTTGATGTGATAAATATACCAAGACATCCAGTATTATGTTGGTTTCTTACACCTATTAAATACCTGCAAAACCCTGAAATGTGTGATAATTCACACTTCACTTCAATTTTTTTAAGTATAAAAAGTGTCCGAATATAAGACAACCCTCGTTTTTAAATGATATTTCGGGGAAAAATATCTTGTCTTATATTCGGGCCATTATGATAATTTCGTATTAATAAAGTTTTAAGGCGATAGGCCGCGAATTTTTTTATTACAACTCGGATAAATCTTTTATATTGTTTTTAGGGTTTTGTAGGTATGACCAAAAAACCCTTATACCGTCATTTTGTCGTCTGTCTGTCTGTCTGTCTGTCTGTCTGTCTGTCTGTCTGTTCGGTAAAAATTGTAGCCAAACGGCTAAACCTAGAGAGTTGAAATTTGGCATGCTTATACAACTCTTTGACCCGCACATAGGAAAAATACTAAAACATCTACAAAAACATACCCCCTAAAAATATAAACAAATATGTGCTCATCGAAAACAAAAATATTTTTTTTTAATTCTGAGTAGGGTATCAAATGAAAGCCCTTAGTACGTGGATTAACGATCAAATTTTTATTTTTGCAAAATAAATTATTTTGATGCGATTTTTGCCAAAAATGTGCAAAAAAAATTTTGTCCCACACCCTGTAGCCCAGATGGTTTAAACTAAAAATCTAAAAAAATTCTAAGTAATGTATATTGGTGTGAACCGAAATAGTACAACAGGAATTTTTGATCAGATTATGTTTTTGGAAAATAACGCATTTTTTGTGGTTTTTGGTTCACAAAGTACAAAATTTATACCAATGTAAGACACTCACATGCATGGTGTGCGATGGCTACATGCGTTAGAGCACTCTTAAACTGGCTGGAAAACGAAGGGTTTCGAGTTCGAGTACGGAGTGAATTTTATTTTTTCTAATTTTTTTTTGCATTTTTATTATATTGAAATTATTTTGTCAAAATTCTAGTTATATTTTGACAAATGTTGTATTTAATTTTTAAGAGCGTAAATTTAATAACCAGTCTTATTATATGATTAACAGACGATAAATTATTTTAAAAATATCGTTCATTTTGCCGTGATTACTACAAAATAAAATTTGTCCTACACACTCAGCATACCGCCTTCACTTATTATATACCTGCGAAACCCTGAAATGTGTGAATATTCACACTTCACATAAATTTTTTGTATATTCTTAAGCCTGTAATACATGATGCGATTTCTCGTTTTGAATCTCGTACGATTTATCGTACAAGAATTATTGTATCGTGTACTACAGGATTTTCGTACGAGATCTTGTACGATATTGAAAACCATCCAATATTTATGCTCCAGACCTAAAATATTGTATAGAAATGAACAGATATCGACGCAGTAGATTATTGCGCATAGTCACGTGACCGATACCGTTAGGAATATTTATCGTACGATAACTCGTACGAGATTCAAAACGAGAAATCGCATCATGTATTACAGGCTTTACACCGCCTTAATATAAAAAAACTGGCCAGATGTGCGTGTTATAAGATAGGATTCAATAAACACCGCCGTAAACTTAACATACCTTGTTTGGAATAGCTACATTAGGCTCGAATTCAGAAGCAACACCGAAGTGAAAACTTGCACAATTTCGTCATACTTACAACTATTGTTTAATAATAATTACTTTATATACTCGCATTATTAAGTACATTTGTTTTACAAGCAGGGCGCCCACATAACACATAAAATGGTTTTAGAAAAATAAGATCAATTTTTATAATTTCGTAATAATTTATGTAGGTGGTCGAATGACAGGACGTAAGTGAAATAATGTTACCAGCTGCCAGGCTAAATGAACCTTCTTTGTTTTACATAATGCTTGTATCGTTTTTAGTGTAAAGTCTAAATTTTATCAAAAAGCAATAAAAATTTATTATTTTTATAGTTAACTGTACACTGATTAAATAAGTGTTAAATCGACAGTTTATTTTAGAAAACAACATTCTTTTTTAGGATTTCGTAGGTATGACCAAAAAACCCTTATAATGACACTCATGTGTCTGTCTGTCTGTTCGGTAGAAACTTGCCAAATGGCTGAACATAGAAAGTTGAAATTTGGCATGGTTATACAACTCTTTGACCAACAAATAGGAAAACTATTTAGAGTTCAACAAAACACCTCGCGAGAAAAGTATAAACATATACAGGGCCGGCGGAAGGCGGGTTCAGCGCGTTCCCAGAACCCGGCCCCGCGCTTTGAGGGGCCCCGCGGTTTGCGAAAAGTATCCTATTAAAAGACGAAAATTTGCATGACATTTATTTTTTTTTTTAACGGTTTGTAATCTGGTGTTAAAAACAAACACTTAGGGCCGACGCGAGGTATGTGCAGTCGCACATGGCCCCGCGCTTGGAGATGAGGACCTTTTTTTTTTTTTGCTCCTCACTTGGATCTGAACAGCAGGCCCCGCGGTTCAACAATAGGCCCCGCGCATGGAGATGAGGACCTTTTTATTTTGCTCCTCACTTGGATCTGAACAGCAGGCCCCGCGGCTCTTCTCGCAAATCCTAGCGCCGGCCCTGCCTAGATAGTAGTTAAAGGAAGAAGAAAAAAAATTTTTTTTTTACCCTTTTTCAACATTTTGAGTAGGATATCAAACGAAACCTTTTGATGCGAAAATAAACGAACAAAATTATTATTAAAAAAAAACAAATATTTTTATAAGATTTTTGCAAACAAAAGTGTATTTCCCAGAGGGGTAGGTCGAAAAACCTAAAAAAAAACTCAATAATGTACGTGGATGGGAACCTGAAAGGTTTAATAGAAATTTTTAATCAGATTTGTTTTTCGAAAAATATCTTAGTAGTCGTTGAAAATATAATTATTTTTTTTGGAAATTTCTTGTGTATGTATCAAAAGAAAGCACCTAAGATGTAGATTAAGGATTGAAAAATATATTTTTTAAAACATGTTATTTTTTTAGTTTTTTATTTTAACAAGTTTTTCGTCAAAAATGTGTTTAAAAAACTTTGTCCTATGGTAGGGTGACCATTCGTCTCGCATTTTAACATTTTGTCCCGCATTAAGATGCGTCCCGCAAAAGTCCCGCATTTTAACATTTTGGATTTGGGAGGTGAGGACCTTTTTTATTGCTCTTCACTTGGATTTGAGAGGTGAGGACCTTTTTTTTGCTCTTCACTTGGATTTTGGGAGATGAGGACCTTTTTTTTTTGCTCTGCACTTGGACTTGGGAGGTGAAGACCTTTTTTTTTGCTCTTCACTTGGATTTTGGGAGATGAGGACCTTTTTTTTGCTCTTCACTTGGATTTTGGGAGATGAGGACCTTTTTTTCTTGCTCTGCACTTGGACTTGGGAGGTGAAGACCTTTTTTTTTTGCTCTTCACTTGGATTTGGGAGGTGAAGACCTTTTTTTTGCTCTTCACTTGGATTTTGGGAGATGAGGACGTTTTTTTTTGCTCCCTATCCTATGGTCAATTCCAAACGTTTAAGCGGAACTAGATTTTGAAATCTAGTAATTTTTATCTATTAATTCGGAGTTTTGGTCATTTTGTTTAAGCTTTGTAAATCATACTCACATTGCAAATTCTAGATTAAATTGTTTGTCATTATAAAATGTCCTTTTCATTGCATTTTAATTTTTTGTCATTCTTAATAAAAAATTTCTACTTATTTATTTATTTCTCTTCAAAATATAGAAAAAGGTATTACAATTTTTGACATATGTCATTCGTTCCCATGGTTTCACTGTCGGAATTTTAAATTTTCACATACCAAAGCTGAAATATGAAATAACCCAAGCAAGGTCCCTTCTGGTGATAACCTAAAAGAACGAAATTTCCATTTAGTTCCGCCTAATCGTTTGGAATAGCTTGTAACGGGTGTTTTTTTTAGAGGTATAGAACTTTAAATTGCAATAAAACAACGATGGATTATTCGATTGACATGAATTTTTTTTTATTCGAAAGATAATCTTGTGGCATTACATTAAATCATACCAACAAGACGGCGCAACATGTCACACAGCTCGTGCCACAATCGATTTATTGAAAGACACGTTTGGTGACCGCCTAATTTCACGTTTTGGACCTGTGAATTGGCCTCCAAGATCTTGTGATTTAACACCGCTGGACTACTTTCTGTGGGGCTATGTAAAGTCATTGGTCTATGCGGATAAGCCACAAACGCTTGACCATTTGGAAGACAACATTCGCCGTGTTATGGCCGATATACGGCCAGAAATGTTGGAAAAAGTCATCGAAAATTGGACGTCCAGATTGGACTACATCCGAGCCAGCCGTGGCGGTCATATGCCAGAAATCATATTTAAAATGTAATGCCACAAGATTATCTTTCGAATAAAAAAAAATTCATGTCAATCGAATAATCCATCGTTGTTTTATTGCAATTTAAAGTTCTATACCTCTAAAAAAAACACCCATTATATGCTGTTCACTTTTGTAAGAACAAACTAACCGGAAATTTTGATTTGATTGCACCCCTCTGGGTGACCCTATCCAGACATTCAGCAAGCGAGCCTATTGGCCGCCTTCACGTTACTACTAAGATACCTACCGAAATCCTAAAATTTGTGAAAATTACATTTTACATCAATTTTTTTAAATTTTACACACTAGTGTACTAAAGAACTCCATTACCTCACTGAAATGACCTGTTTACTAATGGTCGTAGAAAAATAACTATTAATTATAATAAAATAATAAAAATAATTACCTTAGGTTTTTCTCGTTTTCCTCTTCTGATAGTAACATTATTATCATGTGCAATATAATCCGGCACTGTCTCCCTGTCCTGGAAATTAAACAACAACGAAGTCTGTTCCTGATTGCGTCCCTTATTAGGTTTCCCTAAGAAACTAGGGGCACTATTCACTACCACATCTTCGACACTACGCACTGATACTACAACCTTACTAACAGGTTGTTCAAAAGTTTTCGCTGTATTTATAAAGTTTTTAGTTATTTCTCTATTTGTCAAATTTTTATTTTGAACCGGTGTAGGTGGCCGATTAACTGTTTTTGGAATAATATCCACATTATTTTTTATCACTTCTTTTTTAGGTTTAGAATTTATTGGTGCAGGAGGTCGTGTTTCTTTACCATGAGAAATTTTAGGCGATGAAACTAATTCATTTATTGCTTCACACTTTTTCTTTGCTTCTTCTATTGGTTTAGGTGCTGGTTTTGGGGTTTTACTAGATGGTGTATCTGGCACTAAGCGATTTATACCAACTGGTACGGTACTAAGACGGGGTAAATGAGTTTTTGGTGTGTTGTCTGTTATATTAAATGTGATGCTATGACATGCTTTGCTTATATTTTCAACTGCTTGTTTATTAATTTGTTTACTTGATACACCATCAATTGTATCATCCACTGGAGATGGTGAAGGAGTACGGATTAATCCAGAATTCACTTTATTTTGACTTACAATTCTCGTGTTTTCCGAATATTTCTTTTCTGTTGTGATGAAATTTTCTGTGAGTTTTTTAACTGAAGTTGGTGAGGGTAGGTTCGGTGTTGGACTAGAATGTAGGATTAAATCAGGTGTATCTGATAATATTCTTGTACGAACTGGATCTGAATCGGGTCCTGTATGTTCGCATACCTCGTTGATTCTTGATACGTCAGGAATCTGGCTTGGATTTGTGGTGACATCAGGGGTTATTGATACTAATAATGGCTTTTCGGGATTCAATACAACTGGTTTTTCTGATAAAGTTGGTGGTAGTGGTTTAATTTTATCACCTGGACTCATAGGTCGAAGTTTATCCAATGGACTTAATGGTCGCACTTTTTCACTTGGACTTATCGGGCTTATTGGTCTTTTTTCTGTAGGACTTGTCACTTTTTCAAAACTTTCTGAATTATCAACGTTGCAGTCGATTATTTTTTTAGGTGAAACTGGCCTTCCAGAGAACACTTTTCTTGTTTTATTATGTCCGACCGGCTTTGGTGTAATTTGTGGTTTGTTCTTTTTGTTATTTTTTTCTTTTTCAATGATGTTTTTGTAATTTGCAACTTTGGCAGCAACTTCTCCAGTTGGCCTTGGTCCTTTGGTTCTTCGTACTGGTGGACCTTCGAACAACATCATCGTGTGCTTGACGTAATCTGCAGGTGGACGTTCCATCTCATCCAGAATAGGCATTACACGTTTGGGTCTGTTTATGATCTGACCACCATTACAAGTGAAGGATTTAGGTTCAGTTTGCACTGTTTTGTTATCTTGACGTTTCCTGTGGTTGGCATTTCCTTCATTCTCGATGATAACAACATCCTCATTAACCAACTCTCCATTGTTGACTGTTTCAGTCATATGTAGGGTCTCGACGGACCTAGCACGTTTCATTGAATCATTAGTACGGGTTGTGCTTCGGTATCTTGTACCTGAATTTCTTGTATTTCCGTTCTGCATATTTTCAACTCGTGGTGCAAACCTGCGAGATTGCGTTGTAACCGGCTTTGCATTCTTTTCGAGGTTAGTTTCGGTATGTTCATCACTATCTGCATCCAACATATTTTCTAAAGATGTTGCTCTACGCATATTCAAAATTGTTTGTCTTGGTTTTGTAACTTTTTTCTCACGAAGTGTTAAACTTAAATATTTAGATTTTAATATACTTACAATACCAGGACCGTATTGTAATTCCTCCGATGAATCTGAATCTGTATCACTTTTTAAGTGATCACCATTTACATTTTCCGCAACCATGGTTGTTGTTTGATTTGGTTTATGCACTATTAATACACTATCCTGTACCATTGTTTTTTTAGTTAAATTAACATGAGTTTTATTCACAAACGAATTTTTATCACACTTTTCGCTGACGTGTATATCCCCATCTTGTTCAAAACTAACTGGATGTGTAGATCTTGTCTGACTAGCTTGTATTGCGGTAACATATTCGGGCACGATCATACTCGAACCGGCATCCGAGCAAGCGGCTGTCGGCGAGACAGTGGGGCATAACAGCTGCTCGCAATTTTGCTTATTTGCTGTCGTTGAACACTTGTTTTGTGACCGCTTTCGTAATATCAAATCTTTCTTCCACTGGGGTATATTATCATTTTGATTCGAAGCCATTATAACGTTCAATACTCACAATTACTTCACAATTCAAAATATTATCAAACGCTGATAATCACTGATATTTTCTAAATAGATAATGAAAAAACGAACACATCCCAACAATCATTTTATTCAACAATATGAAAACAACAATACTTTGCGCACTGTTTTAATCATTTATATCAATTCCAAGAAAGTTAACACAACATAATATACGTATCAAATACACTGTAATTTAATCATTTAATAAACAAAACTATATAGATAAGATATTTATTAACTATATTAAAGTTTGATATCGCAGTAATTTAAATTTTAAAGGAACCTTTTATTTTATAGTAGCTGTACACTTTGCACTAACCAGAGAGCAAGAGGCGTGTATTATGTATTTAATAATTAACATATCACTACATAAACCAGCACTGTATCAAATAAACTAATAGAGAAAGGTTTACTTTTAAATGACGTAACTCTCATGGAAATTTTATCTATTAACTATACGACATCTAACCGGTAGATATGAAACTGTATACAAAAACGATATACAGTAGACTATTTAGTATTGATATTTCAAAAAGAAGTATAGCGCAAGTGCAAAACCGTCTATCTCTTGTATTGAACATGTTCATTTACGCTTGGTGACTCTCTAGTCTAGTTGACCGCCGTTTGTAACTAGAACACATTTATTCATCTCTACTATACCGACGGATGAAATACAACATTTTCTAGTACGCGTATCGTAGCGCTTTCATTCACTATTTTGAATTTTTTCAGTACCAAAAACTCTTGTTTTTCTTTTTCTTGCCAAAAATTATTCGATATAAATAGAATATGATATGCTTTAAGAACTTGTATACTAAAATTTATTATTTATATACCAAAATTTATAAATTTATTACTAAATTAATTACATTTTTATAAATAAAAATGTACTGTCTTTGAAAAGAAACTTCATCAAACATTATTAGAAATAGCCATTTAGTATCAAAGTAAATTTGTTGATAAAGTAAAACATGGGATTTCCTATATTATATCTTCAAGATATTATCTAGTGATAATTTTTTGTGGTTGTATTCTCTTGCTAGGTTATTACAGTTTGTTATTATTTATTAATAGTCGAGCGTCCTTCATACGTTGTACTTCATGCGTTTAGGATTTCGAAGGAATAACCAAAAAACCCTTAGAGTGATTTCATACGCACCGGCAAAATTAGTACCTGTACCGGCATCGAAGCCAGATACAATGTAGTGAAATATATATTTTTACACTTAGCCCGATTCGGTCGCCGGCACGGTAAATGTAACCGGCGTTGAACTCGATAAATCGGGTGTCGGGTCGGCGTCTCATTCAGGGGCGCAGCTACTACATTGCAAAAATAAGTAAAGCTTACGGGCCCCGTAGTTTTAGTAACCCGGCCCTGGCCGCCCGGACAGGCCCCAATATATTGTAGTTTGTAAAATCAAGCCAGGAAAGTTAACTTTTAAATGTACAGTATTAAATTTTGTTTATGTTATTGTCCTATTATTCGCGACTGAAACTAACGTTGGCGGCGCTGCGTACAACAGCTGATGGCAGACGAGAAGCGTATATGTCAGAAGTTTTTTCTTAATATTTATCTGTTCAAACAATATTACGGCAAAAAAACACTGTATTAATGTCACTATATTTTAAAATACTTCTTAATTCACATAAACTGCAGCACAACACGCTACAAATATTATCCAAATATACGCTTCTGTTTAATTTAGCCAGTCACCACGAGATGTCTCACTGTTATTTGCAGTCGCGAATACTATTGAGAAGTGACATTACCGATGGCGGCGCTGTGCTTCAAGGCAATATGGCTGTCGTCTCTAGTACTCATCTGTCAATATGCTAATAGCGAACAGATTAATTTAAGCACAGTACATTTTTATTTTATGAAAATGCGAGTAAATATTTGCGAAATTTTTTAATTTTGAATCGCTACACATGTATTGAGGTGTATAACAGAAGGTGGGCATCAAATTACAGTATTCAAAGTTTAATTTCAGCAGATTTATTGAAGTAATTTGTAGTTGAGCAGGCGTTAAATGCCGGGCACGTAATTTTATGTGGTACATCTGAGTGTCGGTTATCTTAATTTACAATATATAGATTCTGTTTGCAAACAAGTGCATTATGTTCATTGCCTCATGAAATATAATTAGTTTTAGTTGGACAGGAGCAACTAAAAGTTAAATATGCAACTTGCAGGTGCAAGCATATTACTGCAGTTTAGTTTTTCTGCGACAAATGTAATGAACAAACTCGCATCAGTATCAGTTACTTTTTAACTCAAAATATATTCCCATGTCTTCCTCCTGTCCATAACCAAATCTTTCCCCAATCTGGACTTAATATTAACTTTCCCTCCATTTTTTCTTAAGAAAAGAAAAAGCTAAGATGCCTATCTTTGTCCTGTCTTGAATGACAACCAAAAACACTACAATTTGTTCTGGAAAAGCCAACTTCAATATATAAAAAATAGCAAATGACAATTTACAAAAATGAAAATTCCGGTTAGTTCCGTCTAATCGTTTGGAATAGACTGTAAGTGCGTATTATACTCAAAATTTTATTGAATTTATGTAAAATTTTACTCAAAGTCTATATCCGCCACTTCCTTTTGTCTGTCTGCATATGTGTACCGTAAAATTTTTGACTAAAACTGGATGAAATTTGGCATACATGTATAGTTTTTTAACTTGCATATAGGAAAAATACTGATATGAAAAAAGATACCCCATTTTCCCTAAATAAATATTTCTTTAGATTTTGTGAAAGCTAAATTTTGGGGTAAATGTGTAAATTAATTTTTAAAATCTTTTTAATTTACTTACGCTGTTTTGCCAGAAAACTTTTGTCCTTTGACTTAATGCAATACTTGCGAAATCCTGGAAAGTTGAAAAATTCATACTAATTTTTGCTGTTGTTGAAATAATAAGCGAGATATTTTGTTTTTTAGGTGGCATTTGCCACAGTAGTATTATACAAAAAGATTTGATTTCTTATTTTAAACTATTATTGTCATTTAATAAGTAAAATATTTCAAGAACAGGACTAGAAATGGAAAATTTCATGAACCGAAACGCCAAAATTATTATGCGATTAAACAATACATTTAATATGTTCAATCATTTCACGAACCGGCACACCCTTCCGGTTTGCTCCGGTAATTTAAAGCCCTGAATAAAATCATTCTCGTTCCCTGTCTACATATTCAACTGACAACTCTGTGTGCCTTTTTTATTCCTAAAACTGAAGAGTTCTTTGAAAAGACGCTGTTTTCATACAGCTGATAAGATAAAAATAATCGGAAACTGATCTAAAAGCAATTCCAAAAAGTGCCTATTAAATATGTTTCCAGAAGCAGAAAAGACACTGTCAGCGATGTTAGCTGCAGAAGAGCAATATTTTGAACGTGATAATTTAAATGTAAATCATTTCTTATTAATAAAGTTTTATGACGCTGGTTTCTTTATTAAACCTCATATTACAAATTTATGTCAATTAATTTTTGTATAATTTTAACTTGTAATAAACCACGGATACAGATTAAAACACTACACGCTCAGATAAATTGTAATAAAAATATCTTATTTGTACATTTATTATTTTTATATTACGAATATTGTATTCAATATATAAGAACTAAAAATTATAATCAATAAACTGGAAACTATGAATCATATAAATAGATCTTTTTGACGGTACAGCGTGATACGGAAACTTTTGCTTAGTGTTTATTCTATTAACAACAAAGTGGGTATATTTCTATCATTACGTTTAAATATTATATTGTTACCTTATTTTAAGGAAAATATATATATTGATTTATCGATCAACAGGTTAAAAACAGGTATAAATAAATAAAATAACAAAATTTAAATAACAAACGGTAAGATAATTTATTTGATTTTGAATTTGAAGTGTGAACTGAAGCGCATATATATTTTAGGTAGTCCTAAGAGTTGTACATGTCACAAATGTTCCTAAAAAATGTAGCTGTACGTTTGTTAGATAAATTATCATACTTCCCGGCAAACAATGGAAATAAAAAAAATTAAATCGATAGTACTGTCCAGTGTTTAGATTTCGCGGTAGTTTATAGCAGTTTCAAGTTTATTACCTGGTGATTGTTGCTATGGTAAGCAATTGAAAAATTACATATATGCAGTAAATATCAGTGTCAAAATTACAAGTGTTAAATGTCAATAATGATATGTGTTAATGAGTACCCAGTTCAGTTTAGTTATAAATATAATCTTGTGTGCAAAATGAAGTGAATAATTTATATTGAAAACGGAATTAAATGGTAGAATTGTTTGTAATGTTTTATTTTCTATGGTTACTGTGCTGACAGGTTTTTAGTATTTATTGTAAAATGTCTAACAATACAAGAAATTGTTGCCAGAAATTTAAATTTTGCATCAAAAAATCAAGTATTAGTTCTTTATTGTATTTATCTTGAGATGGTGGTATTACTGCGTGAGTGTAAAACTTTGTTAATGGTGGACGCAATGGCTGCGAATAGCGGTGGTGTGGAATGGGCTTCAATTATAAAACCTATTTTGTCAGCTAGTTATGGGTCTATCAATAAACATGACATGTTAGAATTGTGTTCAGCAATCAATAAAAGGTACAATTATAAAACCATATTTCGTATTATACTTTTTACCGACATTGCAACTTCATGACACTGTAGTATTTCGTGACGCATTACTTATTTAATTTTTTAATTTACAGTGAGTCTGAAATTTTACACCACAAAGATAATTTTAAAGTATTCTACAATTCTTTCGCAATATTAGCGGCTGATTACATCAGTACAAATGTTAATTCACGTAAGTAATTTGTCAGCTGGGTTGGGTCATATATTTTTATACATTATTTGTTATTTTCAGTATCAGTTAATCACATGGATGTTGTTTGTAACGCCTGCCGGGTGTTATTAAAGTATCTTATAAATGCTTTACAGTCATTAACTGCTGAGCCAGTTCCTAATACAGCGCAAGCAAACCGTCTCCTCAATGCTATTAAATCTTTATGTCTGGGTACGGGTTTATTATCGAAAACTGATCAAGCTACTCTAACTTCAACTATGAAAAGTGAAAATCTACCTCCTCATATTAAAACAAATTTAGCAGGTACTTGCGTTATTAAACTATCATTTACATACATTTTTATAAGTTTAGCATTTTGTTTCGAAGGTTATAATAGTGGAATGGAATAAAACAAAAAAAGAAAACAAACTTAAGAAACATATGAATGCTAAACTTCTATTATCTAAAATAAATGAATGCTAATTGCATAATAATTGTGATTATTTTAGGAAATGAAAAAGAAACGACACCTAAAACGGAATCAGTCAAACCTAGATCGGATTTATCAACTAGTATATTTGAAAAATTAACTTTACCGTTAAGGGAAGGACAAAGTACTGTACATCAAGTTCAAGACTCTGAACTAATTAAATTAATAAGTCCAGACCAATCAACGAGTACTAGTGATGTAGGATCAGAAATTAAGGTAATTTTTTTAAAAATATTTTATTGGCGATATACAGAGGTTTGATTATGTGTAACACAAAAAGAAAATATTGAAAACAGTTCCTCCATCTAATGTTTGATAACAAAACTAACACAATATGCTTTTGATACATATAAGAAGTTTTGTCATTACAATTGCATTACTTGTAATTCTACTTAATCATATGTAGTTTTAAAAATTGTGAAATAAAGAAGCACAATTCGAAAATAATTTAAGATAGCGACTCGTGGTTTAAATTTTTGGATTCTCCGTAGTTTACTTAGGCTAGATTAAATTTGAGGCTTTTACCGTTTAACACGTTTTGATATAACGAAAAAAATTTTTAGTGACATAATTTACATTAATTGTTAAAATTGTTAATAAAAAAAAAAATCACAATTCAAAAACGGTTAAAGAAAATGACCTGAGGTTAGAATTTTTGAATTCCTCATAGTTTATTTAGCCTAGAAAAAATTTGGGGCCTTATTCGTTTTGTGTAGTTTAAAATTATGACAAATTTTAATAAGGCGTGATTTATAGAAATTTTCATCTTCGCATGGACGTATCTCGAAAACTAAATGCGATTAAGACATGCGGTTGAAATTTTTGAAATCTTGAGGTCCAAATTGACTTGTAACCAAATTTTGAAATAAATAAATTTTTTGAAAATTTTTCATTTTTAAATTTTGTTTTGTAATTTTTGATAAATCCTGTCTAAAAAATGGTTATGGATAGAAATCTTCGGTTCGAAATTTTAACATTCTCCTACATTGTTTAGTCTAAAAAAAAATTTGGGCTTTAATAAACCAATTATTAAGTTTGGTATGGTCAGTAATCCAAAACCCTTGAAAATGGCCAAAAATCGAAAAAATCATAAGGGGTAGACCTTAAAAAAATCGTGATTTTTAAGCAAAAAATTTTTGTCTCCGAATTTATTGAAAATTGGCACAAATATGTATTTTTGGTCATAGATCAATAAAATTTGATCCATTTTGAAGTTTGGGCAAAATTTTTGGAATTATAGGAAAAAAACTGAACCAAAACAGCTCTAACTCAAAAACTAGAAAAGCAGGAATTTTTTTAATATGTTTTTCATAATCCTCACATCAAAATTATCTTAAAACTATATTTTGGCTAAAATCTGAGTCAAAAAATTTGTGATCAAAATTTTAGGAAATTTTTTTTATTTATTTTTTAAAATATTGGTTTACTTATATACCGTTTTAGCCTTGGATCACAAATATATGGACACTTTTGAATTACCGTCTAAAATTTTGATATTTGCGGCATAAAAAGTAAAAAAAAAAGACCGTCCAGAAAAATTCTCGGCGCCGATGAAATGTGAACCTGTTCCCTTTTTTAAACTAACTCTTACTTCTTAGATCTATCATCTATATTAATAAAATTAGAGTCCCTATCTGATTTTTTTTAAATTTTTCGGCCTCATTTCGATTTCTACACGTTACAGACGATTATAAGACAATATCCGAAAAAAAATCAATTTTTGTCTGTCTGTCCGACATCCACGCAAAAATGGTTAAACATAGGGTGACCATTTTCTTAAGAAGGCAATGCGGGACGGAGCAAAAAAAAAGGTCCTCATCTCCCAAATCCAAGTGAAGAGCAAAAAAAAGGTCCTCACCTCCCAAATCCAAGTGAAGAGCAAAAAAAAAGGTCTTTACCTCCCAAATCCAAGTGAAGAGCAAAAAAAAGGTCTTCACCTCCCAAATCCAAGTGAAGAGCAAAAAAAAGGTCTTCACCTCCCAAATCCAAGTGAAGAGCAAAAAAAAGGTCCTCACCTCCCAAATCCAAGTGAAGAGCAAAAAAAAAGATCTTTACCTCCCAAATCCAAGTGAAGAGCAAAAAAAAGGTCCTCACCTCCCAAATCCAAGTGAAGAGCAAAAAAAAAGGTCTTTACCTCCCAAATCCAAGTGAAGAGCAAAAAAAAGGTCTTCACCTCCCAAATCCAAGTGAAGAGCAAAAAAAAGGTCCTCACCTCCCAAATCCAAGTGAAGAGCAAAAAAAAAGGTCTTTACCTCCCAAATCCAAGTGAAGAGCAAAAAAAAGGTCTTCACCTCCCAAATCCAAGTGAAGAGCAAAAAAAAAGGTCTTCACCTCCCAAATCCAAGTGAAGAGCAAAAAAAAGGTCTTCACCTCCCAAATCCAAGTGAAGAGCAAAAAAAAGGTCTTCACCTCCCAAATCCAAGTGAAGAGCAAAAAAAAAGGTCCTCACCTCCCAAATCCAAAATGCGGGACTTTTGCGGGACGCATCTTAATGCGGGACAAAATGTTAAAATGCGGGACGAATGATCACCCTACTAAACATATTTTCAGGTAATTTAACATGATGATCGAGTAAAACCAGGATTCGAATATAGGCTAAAGGGGAAGTATTTTAAGATCGCAGCGCTATTTCGGCAAACTTGGAACCTTCAAAATAGACATTCGTTACATATAAACAACGTGAATTTTAATGTTTACTGGTGGTTTTTGTAATTTTGCTACAATATTAATACTTGTTTTTATGCAATTATATTTTTATGCAAACATGTTTTATAAAAAAAGCGGGATACAATGTCTATTTCTGTAGTTCCTAAAATTCAACCAGATGTCATATCGCTTAGCAATTTTTCCCTATAAGGCATCTCAAATTTTTCTTCAAGGGATGTGCTTCGGGGTTAAAACTGTTTATTAAAATATCTCCCTTATTACTGGCTTAACAGAAAAATGTATACCATAAAAATTGTTTATAATAAGAAGACGTATCTTTTTGTTCACTGCATTTTTTCAATTAGATGTATATTTGGGGAGTTACAGGGGGACACCCTAAAACTAAAATCAACATACATTTCCCTTATTATGGACTTAACAGCAAAATCATATATGACAAAAATGACATGAAAAAAGTTTATAATAAGAAAATAAATCTTTTATTTCTATGCATTTTTTTATTTTTTTTATTTAGATGAATGGAGAGATACGGGAGGACACCTTAAAGATAAACTTTTATTATTGACTTAAAAGCAAAAACATATACAACAAAAAAATTTTATAGTAAGAAAACAAATCTTTTTTCTTCTAGATACTTTTTCGATTGAAGGAATATTTAGTGAGTTACGGGGGTATTTTCTAAATCCAAATTCTTGAAATATCTCATTTATCATTTACTTCGCATAAAAAATACATATTATGTGTATATTACGTGCCCCCTAACTCTCCTAATACTCAATAAATGTATTGAATAAAAAAAGATTAGTTTTCTTATAAACATTTTTTGCTAAATACTCATGTCTAAAACTAGAGCCCTGCGCGGATACTTTTTTTTGTATCCGTATCTGCATAGACAGGATCCGCATCCGCAACCGCAACCTTTGTAAATATATAATCCGCATCTGATGCGCATCCGCAAAAATATCCGCACAGTATTTGCTGTCTGTTTGTAAATATCTAACATGTTTCGTCTTGTTTGGCATATCGCTGTTTGAACTGCAAATATTTATAATGTTTTGTTTTCTTGCAGAGATTATGTTTTTCAACGAATGTTGAAAATTTACAAGGCTTGAGGGCCAGTGATATTTTATTAGATTTATGTCTTAATTTAACATCTATTAAAAGATCCAAGATCAAATGTGATGAAGCATTAGCAGGAAAGCCATTTTGTCTACCTACTACTTATTCAGAAGCAACAGCGATTAGGAACAGGTACGTTTCAACCCTTTTAAAATAGTATAAACTGACGCCATTACAGTATTTTTTGTGCGAACGCCCTAGAACACCTTTGAGAACCATCGTTTGAGAGCCGCTGGCTTAGATTGTGATTAGTATAATTCGAATTTTTAGAACCATTCGTAAATTTTAAATTCTAGCTGACAGAAATTTGTTGCCAAAATGGCTAATATTGGTCTATGCTCGTTCTTCTCTTAGACTTCAAAGATATATCTTTCCTATTTCTTTGATTTAGATTTTAATCAACTCATTATCGGGTGTATTATGTAAGAAATGCGTTAAAATTAGTGTCAGGTTAATATTTATTTTAACTCCATGTCTAACGCCTTTATCCAAAAATGTTATTCTGTAAGAGCATTTGTTAAGGTAAGCGTTAAAACAATATTTGTTAACCCGAGGTACTAACTCACCCTGTAGAGAGGCTATATTTATTGCACGCGCATGCGCTGCTACGTTTAATTTTAATATTTTTGACAAGTGTCGAATGCCAAGAGAATCTTAACCCAATATTTTGGTGTAGATTTAAATATTCAGTGGCGAAATTTATTTTAAAAATCGAACAGAAAAGTTTGGTCCTCTGATACTCAGTATAACTGGTTTCCACAGTGTATTAAATAAAAATATAACTTTATTCAACTTTTATTTAGTCAATTTATATACTACATTGTATTATAATAGTTTATCTCATTTTTGAATAAAATGTGAATTATGTGTTCATTTTATTTTTAAAAAGTTGTTCGGTGATATTAATTATTAATTGATTTATTACGCTATTTCTACCCTGGAATAACATTGTTGTGATCTTCATTATCATTCTCATCAATTGTTTCTTCAAATAATTGGTGACTCAACTTAACGCGTATCCCTCTAGCGGCAAAAAAGCGAACACTTCGAAAAAGGTTACTGTCATTGTTTACGTATAATTCACCATGTGTTTTATTGTTTCTGTCCATTCTCACTCCATTTTTACAGCGAATAAAGTGATAAATTTAAGAAAAAAAGATTAATAATCCTTGTTGTGTGTATGGTAGTCAATCACAGGAAGAACATCTTCGAATATTAGATTGAAAGATTATCAGTGATTCTAAAATTTTGTTTCTATTGAAGGGAATTTATACTGTTCAGATGATTTTAAACAAGTTTTTAACGTTGAATTTTTCATTTTCCCTGTCTCACATGTGCAAGAAAATCGTTTAATGTTGTGTAAATTATTGTTAATATAATTAAAACCCCTTGTTGTTTCATGGGAGTGTTCCATAACTGTGTTAGTTTGCAAATATTTGACAGTTTTCTTGTGTAGAATAAATTACAAGTTCTTTTTCTATAAAATTACTTGAGATATGTGTAGATATTAAGTATTCAAATAAATGTTTTAAGTTCAAAGTATAACATTTTACTTTCTCTGTGAGTATAAGCTGGCACCAACATACAATATATAACCTCTGAAAATATTCATTTACAAGCAGCAAATTTTATCATAAAATGGATTCACATATATTTATACACTTTTTTAATACTCGGTTATAGTTCAAATATAATGTATACAGCAAGAAAACGTAAATTAGACCAAAAATTGTTAATAAACCAATACTGTTCACATACGTTGACAGATGACTATCCTTTTTCGTGTCAAAAGTTCACAAGGCGATAGTGGCGCCGTTTCGGTAATTATAGTCGCGAATACACCATTAAAATGTACTGGGATATTGTGAAACACGGCAGAGGCATAAGTGATTTTTGTAGCTTTCAGATGATTATAATTTTAAGTTCTGTGTCTCAATAAAAACCAAAACTATCCTTCAATACTCTATTTACTTTCTTTCTGTACAATTGCGTCTGGGTTACTTGTATCACAAAACTCTAAAGTGGGGAACAGAATGCAACGAGTTCTACGGCGCAATGCAACGAGTTGACGGCGTTTGGACGCCGCTATCTGTCAGAGGAAAGTTAAAACCAAGCTGTCGTACGCAAGTGCACAGAATGTGTAACGTCCTACGGCGTTCGTACTGAATGTTCGTCAACTTCCAACTTTTGACGCCGTTGAACGTTGACGCAGAACACCTAACCTCAGTTTTTACTGAATGGTAAAGTGTTTGTATGTATAAATAACTTGCATACAACATAAATAACATCACACACAAGTCTTCATCATCCATTATACTTTTAATAAAAGAAAGCGCACGTATAAACACAGATATAGGTTGTCACGTGATACTTGACGGCGTTAAAAATTATTGCATTGTGTGCAGGCGAAAATTCTCAACGGCGCTAACGCAACGCCGTCGCAAATGACGGCGCGCTGACGGCGTAGCGCGCTGTGCATTCTGTTCCAGGCTTAAGGGGTTATGTATCACAAAAATTACGAATGGCCATTCTTAGCCTACTGTAAATAATTCACTTTAAAAAGTAATAGAAAATTTGAATTTTGTCTTATAATAATTAATATTCCTACCATCTTGTGTTTTATTAATTTTTTTTTAATAACATGACGTTTACTTAAATTGGATCAGCCATATTTTGCAAACTAAACACCAGCGTTAACTTTTTTAGTAGGCGCTTATTGTAGAACGTTAACTGGCTATTTTAACTCCGCCGCGTTATAATTTTAATACAAATATGCTTAGAGAATAACATTTACGTTTATAATGGTGTTAAAAAAATAAAAGGCAGTTTCTGACGTTAAGATTTTAGCATTATACTTAGGCCCGGTCTTTCCACCTTCAGATAAAGTTCCAGGTAACTATCTGACAGATAAGGTTATTTATAACTTCATCTGCTGAATAAATGTCTTCCCTTCTTTCCATACAAATGTATCTATCGGATAGTTATCTAACGGATAATGAGACTGACGCAGATGAAGTTATAAATAACCTTATCTGTCAGATAGTTACCTGGAACTTTATCTGAAGGTGGAAAGACCGGGCCTTAGAGAATAGACCCATATGTAATAGTTATTTTGTTGTTTCAGTTTGCCGTCAATGGTAGCAGATATATCAGTAGCATTTTCGGCAGTATCTCTACCAATATTGGAACCATTAAATTCAACAAAATTAGAAAAACTAAATGCACTATGTATGGCAAGTATACATTGTGCAGTACTACAGGCATCAGCCTGCAGTATCCTAGGAATGGGTAGCGCTGTATCTCCAAAATGTTCAAGTGGTCAAACAACAGTTACATCAACATCTAATAAAGAAGATGATTATGATACTTTGGCAGTGACGCTAGTTGAGAAAGCATTACATATGTTTACATATGTTGGTGATACGATTAAGAATTCAACAAGAGCTGGAGGTCATGTTTATCAGAATTTGGTTCTGGCTGGAGCCTGGGTTCTTCTGTCCGGGTTACAGACACAGTTATCTATCAGTACAGCGCCACCTATTGATAAGGAGAAAGTAACACACTTGAAGGAAAGGGATGATAAAGGAAGAAGTCCAAGTAAATCAAGAGAAGCTAGTGCAGCAAGAGTCAGTCTTATGAAGGTGTAAGTAATAGAATTGATTTATTTTTAAAATTAATTGTTAACACTGTTTAAAGAAGGACAATTCCTAAAACAAATATTCGGAATAGCGTATTTTTTATAGGATGGAAATGTAATGGTATAAGTCAGTCGTTCAATCAGCGCAGTTGGTCATTTTGTGTCATAATTTCAGTGACAAACTTAGTGGCGAAAAAATAACTAAATCGATTTTTTTTTTCAGACTATTTCAGGCTTTAGTGGTAGCAAACTTTATTTTTTCATTTGTTTGGCAAGAGGCACGGCAGTTAATAATTATTTTTCAAATTACCCTACAGCCTATTCCAAACGTTTACGTGGAACTAAATGGGAATTTCGTTCTTTTAGGTTGTCACGAGAAGGGACCTTGCTTGGGTTATTTCATTTTTCACGTTGGAATATCAAAATTTAAAATTCCAACCATGGAAACGAATGACATATAAAATAATAAAATACTTTTTCACGTATTTTAATGACAAAAAAAAAAAAAATGGGAAATCTGTATTAAGAATGACAAAAAAAAATCAAAATATCAAGAAAATGACATTTTAAAATTAACCTTAACCAAAAAAATGTTTATTGTACGTATGATTTATAAAGCGTAAACAAAACGGCCAAAAAGCACGATTCAAACGATGCAAGCAACTACATTGCAAAATCTAGTTCCGCTTAATCGTTTGGAATAGCCTATACCAGTGTTTCCCAACCGCCGGTCCGTGAGTTTTTTTAGTATGCAACTATTCGCCTAATAAGTTACAGTCTGTTCCAAACGGTTAAGCGGAACTAAATTTTGCAATCTAGTTACTTTCATCGTTTAAATCGTGCTTTTCGACCGTTTTGTTTAAGCTTTGTAAATCATACGTACAATACACATTTTTTGGTTAAGGTTAATATCATTTTAAATTGTCATTTTCTTTATATTTTGATTTTTTGTGTCATTCTTAATACAAATTTCCCATTTATTAATTTTTTTGTCATTAAAATATATTAAAAAAATAATTTAATATTGACATAGGTCATTCGTTTCCATGGTTTCATTGTTGTAATTTTAATTTTTGACATTGCAACGTGAAAAATGAAATAACCCAAGCAAGGTCCCTTGTCGTGACATCCTAAAAGAACGAAATTCCCATTTAGTTCCGCCTAAGCGTTTGAAACAGACTGTATAACCCACTTAATTTTGAGATGAAAATATCGGTCCTTAATCTGTTAATTGCTTAAGTAATAATTTGTTTCTTTTTTCACTTATTATATGTGATTTTTTATTTGTTGTTTTTTTTTGTGTAAGCGGTTCACTTTTGTAAGAACAAACTAAGAGGGAATTTTGTTTTCAATAGTTTGCACCTTTGAAGTTCTATGTCATGTTGGTATTAAAAAATGTCACTTTTTTAAAATGTCGATCCATTTGCCATATGTCATAATGAAAAATTATATCTTAATTATAATGATCATAACCTTATCAACCTAAAGTCGGTTTTACAGTGTAAGGAATATTTTTAATTGACATTTAACATAAGTCAGTAACACACCATAAAAGTAACCAAAATAACCAGATCTAGTGTGTTCTTACAAAAGTGAACAGCTTATATTTGTAATCAGTGCAATAAAAAATATAAAAGTTTTGCGGTCCTCATTATTTTCTAAATATGCCGGTCCGCCTTGAAAAAAGTTTGGGAAGCTCTGGCCTATACACATATTATTATGAGAGGATAAATCTGACGCTCGATTGACACATGTGCGCATGCTTCAAAATGACTGAGCGGAGATTAAAAATATAATATTCTGATTTATTGTGGATATATTTAAGATTATCATTAATACATCAATAATAAGACAATAATAATCATCAATTTATTATTTATTTATTTATTTAATAGAACAGCACGTAGCTAATATGAATAATAATACAAAACAAGAAAAAACAAAAAAACAAAAGGAACAAATATCACAGTGTTGTCGATAGTCATAAAATTATTGTTAAGCAACAAATAATTCATTCTTAAATTATAATTTGCTTAAATAAATACAAAGGAGATAAAATGAATTAAATTACACGTGTGTGTGTGTGTGTGTTACTACTCACACAGTTAAGACAAAAAAAAGTTACTTCTGTATTTTTTCAATAATATTTTCTTCCTCTTGCGTTGTCGGTTTTTTAAAATATGCGACTTCTTAATTTTTTTCCTGGTACTAAATATAGAAATTTGTTTATTAATTTTTTATTACTTGGTTCAAATGTTGTCGTATCTAGTTGGTGTTTTAGTTTTTTATTTTCTTTGTTAATTTGTAAACATTTTCTATAAGTATAAGCCCAAAGATTGGGCTTCTCATAATAATTTGTGAAAAAATATTCACCAAATATTTTCATGTCATTGTCCGAAAGTAAAAAACTATTGCTTTTGGTAACATTTCTATAAATTTTGATTCTTCAAGGGTTATTTCTAAAGTTTTTAAAGTTCGGTGCCCATCACTGTACACCAGGCATTGTACAACACTTCATTTATATCGGATATAAAAACATTGCAATTTATTAAACCGATTTTTTTGAAAATTTTACGAAAAAAAATCATGAACAGTAGTGTCCTGCCTGTTTGTAAACACACATGATGCAGGAAACCCCTCGCCATATTCGTCGAATACCATTAAAGTTTATCTTATTAATACTTTTAAAATGGACATTTAAATTATATTGTTTTGAAAATATTTTGTTGCAAATTAATCACATCACAGACATTTTCAATTTATTTAAAAATGTGTGCGCTGTATACAAGTACATGTAAACACAACAGTGGTTTCCTCGTTTCCCGCTACACTGGAACGCATGCGTATATGTGTCAATCGAGCGTCAGATTTATCCTCTCATCATATTATTTAACATAATATCATCGAGTTTTTTTTTTTCTCTTTTCAACGGTGTAAAACTTTTACATCCTTGCATAACAACATTTTTGAGAAAATCGAATTTTTGTGGTCTTAAAAATAATAAGTGAAGAATTTTTGATCTAGTTTTTCTCAAAAGGGTGCAGCCTCTATACTTTTGAAAAAAAAAATTAAAACTTTTTATCAGATATCTACGAATTTATAGATATCTACGAAATCCTGTGTGAGAATTCACACAACACATCAATTTTTTAAATTTTATAAATTATCATATAGCTTATATAATGTATTTCTTTCCAGACAACAAGGTTTTGGAGTACTATTAGTAGCTCTATCGACACGAGCACTCCAACTAATGGGAGAACTTCTCGATGACTTACATTTAGAAATATGTGGTGGTTCCGTACCACCCACCCAGATAGAACCAGCGCCCTTAACAATCATGGGCCAATTTACTGCTTTACAAAGAGCTGTCAGACTATTAGGAACAGTACCATTAAATCAGTTACTTTTTTATTTAGCAACAATCACTTATCGTAAAGCATGTACACTAAAACGTATCCAAAAACATCCACCCGAAGGTGACACATTCAGTCAAAGCGACTCAACAACATATTACGAAGATATGATAATGTGTTCCGATGAAAGTTCAACAGACGATGATGACGACAGTGAACCTATACTCGGGCAATGGTTCGAGGAAACTCTTGCCCCACCTGAAACTACGGAACAGAATTCTGTAGTCAGTAACAATGAAAACCAAGATAACAAACCAGCTGTAACGGAGAGAGGACAGTCTTTGGTTCCTGAAAAAGGGGAACCGCATGGGTACATCGCTCTTGCTACGCAGATATTTACTTTTATGAACAAACATTTATTAACAACTAAATGTGGTTATGTCTGCCGTTATGTTAAAGCTGGGTTAAGCGAACAACAAATGATAATCCTAGCGGCTATTATCAGAGATTTGGATAGAGAGACAGCACGTACAGAAACAGGAACAATATCTGTTTATTTCGGTTCTGTTTTAGGACAGTTATATTCTGATTTTTCTGGTGCTTTAACAAGATACACACATAATTTGGTTACCCATAGTGCCTTGGGATCTCTCCATGCTAGTTTGCTCAATCATCTTGGAATATCACCTTGGAATGTTGATATACCACATGCCTGGCCACTTCAAGTTTACCCTAGAACCTTAGCTGTACTCTCGCAGGTATTACTGCTCCGTCCACAGCAAGAAAAAGAGGCCTCTATCATCAGCATTTGGAGGAGATTAGTTAATACTTTGGTTGAAAATGTTATCAATCCAAATTCAGCAAACAAAGATGGCGATGTTGAAAGTGATGACTTAAATGTAGAACATGCCCAAGTACTATTATATTTGTTTCATTCATTAAATCTTATGCAGAAGAAATCAGTACTGTTATTAACAGCAGGAGGTGTTGTTAGAGGATCGGAAGTAGCAAGAGGACCTCTAAAAGATTCACAATTACTCCATCTATCCCGATTGTTACTCTTACTTGATTATATAATGAAACATCTCTATGATGCACCTTCAACTTTACTTGAACAAATACACTGGAATTTATTCAGTTCCACCAATCTAACAAGTGATAAAGATAACAAAGAAAACAACGTATCAAGATTGTATACATCATGGTTGGATATTGAAGAAAATTATCGTAAACACAGTGGAGCTGATGAGTTTCTGATGAAACCACGCTTTTACGCAATAACCAATATGGAAACAAACAACCAGGATGTACCAAAACTAGATGGATTAGCTTGTAATTTCATCCTTGGAACACCAGATAAATTACGTTATCCTTTACTCCTTGACGCATTAATTGAAATTTTAAATGTTACGCATGTCACCTCAGGACCTAATTCTTCAAAATTAACTTTCCTAGGTCTATGTGCGACACAGTATTGTTTTACTATATGTTGGAGGTTACTTTTGATGTTACCACCATCAACTCCATACATGGATCGATTGTCTTCTGGAGAAAATATACCAGCAGGATTATTATTGTTGCATTCTTTGGTATGGGGACCTAGAGCGACACACAAAACTTTTAGTCGTTGGTTGAAAGATTGTTTAGTTAAACAAGGAATGTATACACAATACACTGAAAAATTATTGAAATCAGTTGCAGATTCAGTTAATACTTTAAAATATGATATATCAATTGCAAGAAATTGTGTTATTGCATTGACTCCGGACGTTAAAGTTGGATCTCCTGTGAGAAAAGAAGATCTACCTCCACTATGGAATCTGTTTTTATTAAATTCAGTTATGGCAAAAGTCCAAGTTTCACTGATGGATGAAACTGAACCGAGTTCTGTAGATTCTAATGGAACAACAGTAACAACAACTAGTTTGATTCAAGAATTTTTACCTCATGTACTTCGTTTGGCACACGCTATATTGCATTGTAGTTGTTGGAGTCTAATGTATAGTATAACAGAACAAAGCGAAACTAAAACTAATCAAGACGGTGAATTGTTGTTGCTCCAGAATTTATTAGCAGTTTGTTCTAATCATAACACAATGACAACAACTTTTGCACCAGATTTAATCAGACTATTACCATCTAATATATCGTCTGTTTTGGAAAATTGGAATACTTTAAGTTTAGAAGATTGTTCGATGACACCATTTTTAAATGATATCATTACAGCTGAAAGTTATATATTAAGTATTGTTAATGCACATGTTTCAACTCTATCTATGAATCCAGGTTTTAAAGTTAATTTATCTCTTAAACAACTTCTGCAGGATTTAGTTAAATTTATTTGTCAACATGCACCAAAAGCTGATAATGCAGATATAAGAAATAAAGCATTACAACTTCTTGTTGTTTTGACTTTGGATGCCAGAACTGAATATTTACATGAAACTGTACAAAAAACACTTGATAAAATGATTGGTACTAGTGAAACAGATGAACATCAAAAACGTGTTGATTCTATTATATTGGAACATACTTATAAACTTATTGTACATTATACTTCAGTAACAACAAATTATACAATTGCTATTGATGAAAAAATATTGCATTGTTGTTTAAAATATTGGGAGAAAATTTTAGAAAGACCATCAGGTCGACAAGCTCTTGAAAACTTTTTTAAAACTGAAGGAGATTTGATAAAAGTTTTAATGTCAGTTTCTGGACAACAGATGTCACAACAATATAGCACAAGAGTATTACATTTTTTCAATAAAATGTTCCAAGCAATCGATAAAAGTCCAACTGATTCTAGTCTTAACTATCTTTGTAGTAGTATAAGTAGATTAGCAGATGTAGACGATGATAAACTACAAGTTTGGTTACGTCATGTTATACTTGGATCTAGTAATATGATAGCAAGTTCTGCTTCTTCTAACATACAAACAACTGTCATAACAAATACTAAATTACCTACTGTAGAAGAAACTGTTAAAACAGAGGTTGATGTAAGCGGTAATAATCAATGGACGATTTCACAAACCGCCAGTTCGGATTCAAATGTTACACCAAGTCCAAGTGAAGACCAAAAAACTTTATTACAAGAAAATAGTCAACTGCTACAAGCTTTGACGGTGTATATCGTGAAACAAAATAGTAATATATGTGAAGAAGTCGCAATAACTATCCTAAAAGCACTTATACCCATGGGAGCAACAATCTTAAGTCCACCTATAGAAGGAATCGGATTTTCTGATCTAATGGTTGTAATGTCTATGTTAGCAGATGCGGGAAGTGGTAAAGGACATTCTTTTCTACTTTCTGCGGTTACTGAATGGTTGGAGACATGCAAACAATACCTGATACAAAAAGACGTACTGGACAAAATTAGAGAAGGAATATTTGTAGGCAAACATTCTGCAATGTTAGACGCAGCTTGTCACATGTTAAATTATGTTGGTGATATTGCAGATGCTTTAAATTCACCAGCAACTGGAACTTCTGTTAGTTCTAGTTTTATAAGAGCTTTAAGTCCACCTTGGGAAGGTGAAGCCCCTCCTGAATTAGACTCAGAATGGACAGACGATGTTAATGATGAAGAAGACAGCGCTGCTGAAGACTCCGACGAAGACTCTTTATGTAATAAACTCTGTACTTTTACAGTAACACAAAAAGAATTCATGAATCAACATTGGTATCATTGCCACACTTGTCGAATGTTAGATGGCGTTGGGGTTTGTTCAGTTTGTGCCAGAGTTTGCCACCGTGGTCATGATCTGAGTTACGCGAAATATGGGAACTTCTTTTGTGATTGTGGGGCAAAGGAAGATGGTTCTTGTCAGGCTTTAGTTAAACGTAGCCCACAGATAACTGCTGAACCACAGCCTTCAACATCAACAGGACCTAATGCAAATTCAGCTTATGGTATAGAACCAATGTTAACAAGTTCCTTACGTCGTAGACCATCATCACCAATCGTAATTGATAAAATTAATGTATTAAAAGATAAAAAACGTAATAAAAGTCTTGTAAAACATGTGGATGCAACAAGAGAATGGTTAACAAACCACATAGCTAATAGTCCAGTGGTTGTTAACATGTTAGAACTACTTAATTCTGTTGTTCCAATTGTTGAAATTTCATGCCAACGTAATTCACCAGTTGGTTGTCAAGCAAGAGCTCAGGATGCTTTGCAGAAACTACATACGTTAGAAAAGAAATGTGTGCCAACTGATTTACTTATGGTACCAACTCTTGGTTCACAGGAGGGTGCTTTTGAAAATGTACGCATGAGTTACGCTGGTGAACAAGGTCAAACAATAAGGCAATTACTTTCAGCGCATATTGTACGAAGAGTAGCTATGTGTTGTATGTCATCAACGCATGGTAAAAGGCAACATCTTGCTGTTTCACATGAAAAGGGCAAAATAACAGTCCTACAATTGTCCGCGCTGTTAAAACAAGCTGATTCTGCTAAAAGAAAGTTGACTTTGACTCGCTTAGCGTCAGCTCCGATACCGTTTACGGTCCTTACACTCTCTGGCAATCCGTGTAATGAAGATTTCTTAGCCGTGTGTGGATTACGAGACTGTCATGTCTTAACATTCAGCTCTACTGGTTCTGTTGTTGATCATTTAGTGTTACATCCACAGTTGGAAACAGGAAATTTCATAATTAGAGCAATATGGCTTCCAGGATCACAGACTGATTTGGCGTTAATTACAGCTGATTTTGTTAAAATTTATAATTTGGCGAAGGATGCGTTGAGTCCACAGTATTTCTTCCTTGTTCCTAGTGGTAAAATTAGAGACTGTACTTTTATGTATGAAGATGGAGTGTACCATATTTTGTTGATGTCTTCTCCTGGACACATTTATACTGAAACACTTAATGAAGAGAGTTCGGCAAAGCATGGATCGTTTTATGTCACGAATACTTTAGAAGTCTTTCATATGGATGTTACGGTAAGTTAAATTATTATTATAGTATATTTTTAGGGCTTTGCAATACCCAGTTGCACCAGCTTTCCTTAAATCGCAAAACTACGTAGCAATGCATTTAGTCCGGGAGGCAGCTTTGCATTTTTGATGGTCATTTCATCCCGCTTATTTTTTTTTTTGTAATTGATAGTTTAGATATGACGTATAATCGAAACAAGCGTCAGCCGCCAGAATCGTGGTGGGGCTGGTCGTGAGAAAATGTACATCTTGTAAAAATTCAAAAGTCATTTCAACCCACTTGAAAATTTGCAGTTATTGTTTTATAGGGGAAAAATTTTAAGATCGTAGCGCCACGCGGATTTTTTTGAAACCATTCTAAATCAGATACCACTTGACATTTACTAGTAAATAATAGCGAAAAGTGTATCAAAAAACGACAAAAAATAAATAATTGTTTGGGATTTTCTGATTTTGTGAAGTGACATTACTTGTAAACATCTAAAATACTACATTTTGTGATCTGGTTTTAAGTTATGGCGGTTTTCCATTGTCGATTATTTTAATTATATTGGGGGTTTAAATAATAATTCCCGTGTTGTTTACGAGGGGGTAGAAATCTACAATGCTGGGCATATAATATTGTGTGGGGTCACTGAGAAAAACAGAGAGTTCATAAAGATTTATACAGACTTGTGCATTAGAATCAAACCCATACACAATAACAGGAATTTTCAAGATATGCGATAATAAATACAAAATTGAAAATATTTTTTGTAGTCACTATCATTAAAATGTAATGAGCAAACTTTGATACAAGGGCTCACTTTTTTTCCAATTTTTAAATTGTTTATCTAAACATCGCGACGATTCCTAACCTCTTGCTTTCCCAATTTTGTTTCGAACCATACGGTGTTTGATATTAGTGGAAACAAATGAAACGATATTTCCGGGTTTCTTCTTTTCAATGAATTGCACATAGGCACACAACAATATGTATTATACATTTTTCAATGATTATAATAAAACTTTAAAAACAAACTTCATACAAAACAAATACACAAAACGAAATGTTATATGATGTACACAAGTTCCTGAAACGCTCACCAGATGGTAGGGTGCTTAGCTGCAAATCCCTATACCCTTTTCACACTAGATCTTTAAGGTCGGATGTTTAAGTGAATGTATCTTTAAACGCTAATGTGATACCGTACGGCCTCGTCTAAACACGACCGATGTTTAAGACAGAGATCTGCGTCTTAAACTTCGCCCGCATTACCAACTTAATTTCTATTATAAAAAAATACTACTTGAATTTGTGCTGTCAACATTTTATATTATCATAAACAAGAATACTGTATTATATCGACGTTATAAGAAGTTTATACTTATTGTTATAATAAAATTATTTATTTTAATAATGTGTTTAATAAAATACAGAGCTACAATAATTGAGATAAAATGTATCGACTTACATGTTAATACAGGTGTAATATATTCTTTATTGTAGTGCCGTTATTGTAGAATGAAATTAAATATTCTTAATTGTTTATAATAATTCAAAATGTGCGTCTGCGCAGACAGGTCAAAACTGGTAATTTCATGACGGTAACTTAAGGACAAAATTACTGTAGCTGATGAACAGCATCAGAGATTTAAACATCAAGTGTGAAAGCATACCGATCTTAAACATCGGTGAACTTTAAGTTCACTGGTCTTAAAGATCTAGTGTGAAAAGGGTATAAGTGATAATAATAAAAGTCAGCTGCGTGCGTAGTGGGGATTATACGTCAGTCGCTTGCATAAACCTGTCGTAAAAAAATGACGTAAAGTAGGGTGACCATTCGTCCCGCATTTTGCGGGACTGTCCCGCATTTTAACATTTTGTCCCGCATTAAGATGCGCCCCGCAAAAGTCCCGCATTTTAACATTTTGTCCCGCATTTTAACATTTTGGATTGAGGATCTTTTTTTTTGCTCTTCACTTGGATTTGGGAGGTGAAGACCTTTTTTTTGCTCTTCACTTGGATTTTGGTCGATGAGGACCTTTTGTTTTTTTTTTGTTCTTCACTTCTATTTGAGAGGTGAAGACCTTTTTTTTTGCTCTTCACTTGGATTTTGGGAGATGAGGACCTTTTTTTTTTGCTTTTCACTTGGATTTGGGAGGTGAGGACCTTTTTTTTGCTCTTCACTTTTTGTTTTCTCCGTCCCGCATTGCCTTCTTAAGAAAATGGTCACCCTACGTAAAGTCATTTCAAATTCAATGAAACTTATAAATCGAACTTATTATATAATAATAATAAAAACAACAATCAGCTGTTTGCACAATGGGGGTATGACCGTCAGATGAGGGATTATAATTGCTGAGCGGGCATTTAGCCTAAGCATTTTATAATGTAATCACTGATGTAACTGACGATCTTTACCCCGTTATGTCGGCAGCTGACGATCATTTTTATTTAATATAATATGTAAACTATTCATTATAAGAATATCAAGTGTCTTGAAATCAATTTAGCTATAATTTCATTGTTTTAATCGATTTTTCGAGATTCTTCAAAAATGACGATTGCTCGTTTCTCTGGAGCAATTTGGTGAAAATTCGAACACGATCGGCTTTGATGTTGTCTGAGAGTTCACGCGGTACTCATTCAGCCAATTTCCTCCCTTTTTAAGCTTTTTTAGGCGACGAACTATCGTGGATTGGTCGGCATTGAAGTCTTCGGCCAACCGGCTTGTCATGCTATCTTCCTCTTCCACGACCGACAAAAGTGCCTGATCGTCGAAATCCGATGGACGTCCTCTTCCTTCTCATCATCCTTAAGACTTGTGTCACACGATTTGAACTTGTGGAACCATCTTTCAACTTGTTTTTGACTGATTGTTCCTTTGCTGAAAAGCTCGTTGAGATCGCGAAATGACTGCGCTGCTTTCCATCCTTTCTCAAAGTGGTAGAGCAGAGTTTCCCAAACTTATTGAGCCGCGGAGCAGTTTGGGAAACTCTGTGGTAGAGCATTATATGACGAACATGAATATGATTTTCGACACGCATTTTTGTCACCTAAAAACAAGAATATTTTTATAATTATGACATGAAGCAAGCGTCATTTTTCAACACAAAATAAAAACTCCAAAAAAAATCGTCGTTAATTTTGCATCAACCAATACTTTTACTTTTTTTTTATAAGATTTGATAACATTTTTACAATTTATTGATCTTTTTTCAGGACGTAAATGGTCAAGTAGCAGGAGGTGGTGTTAGCATATACTATTCACATACTTTAGGACTACTTTTCTTCAGTTATGCCCAAGGAAAGAGTTTCATAGCACCACTAAGCTCAAAAAGTAACTGCCTAACTACTGTGTACCAGATACAGTTGAGTTCAGGAACCTCTGCAAATTCAACAAGTTCTAAAAGTAACGGAAGTAAAGCACTGGCGCCGCAACCTCTATGCCAATGGACTGAAATTGCAAATCATCCAGGGCTGATATGCAGCGTCATGCAGACAAGTATGATTTATTTTATTTCTTTTAGATGAGTAACACCCAAGTAAATGTGTATCTAAAATGACTACACTTCTGCAATAAATATTTATTCAGAGGACATACACAAAGTTTTGTATATGTGAATAAATATTTATTGTTCTTGAATCCTTTTAAATTCTTGTATTTGACATAATTTATTCATGTTTCCGTAAAAAAATGGTTAAATCTTCTTTATAAATATATGTTATTATAATATTTTGTGAATGTTTGCAAGTAGAAGATGGTATTCGTGCTATAGGTAACAACCCAGTCATCATAATGCTGAAACCAGACGCCATAATGGTTCAAGAAATCAAGGTAATGCCAGCAAAAGCCAAGATCATGGATATGGTGGCCATCAGGCATACGTCTGGGGCAGAATTACGTACTACACTAATATTATTATGTGAAGATGGTAGCCTAAGGATATATATGGCTAATATGGAACAGACAGGTTAGTTTTCGTTTTCACAATTATTTTTTATTCATAAAAAGGATTAGTTATAATATAAGTTCATCAAGACATATTATTGGTCAAGGTTTCCTTCATCAGAGACCTTTGTTCTATATTTTTCTTGTCCAGATAGATCTGTATCATTTAGTTCGTCCTTCCATCTTCTTAACTGTTTGCTTCGGCGTCTCTTTCCATCTCTAGGTACTCCGTCACTTGCTTACTCTATCGTCTGTTGAACACATAAAATGTCCAACCCATCTTCATTTTAGATGTTTTGCTCTTACTCATGCATCGGTTATTCTGGTTCGTCTTCATATTTTTTATTTTTCGATGTTTAGACATGATATACCGTGTGTGCAACGAAACTCGAAATATAGCAGTGGGAAACAGAATGCAACGAGTTTCACGGCGCGTTGACGCCGTTGGACGGCGCAAATTGTCAGCGCAAAGTTAAAAGCAAGGCTGTACTACGCAAGTGCACAGAATGAACAACGTCCTACAGCGTTCGAAAGCCGTTGATACTGAATGTTCGTCAACTTCCAACTTTTGACGCCGTTGAACGTTGACGCAGAACACCTAACCTCAGTTTTTACTGAATGGTAAAGTGTTTGTATGTATAAATAACTTGTATACAACATAAATAACATCACACACAAGTCTTCATCATCCATTATACTTTTAATAAAAGAAAGCGCACGTATAAACACAGATATAGGTTGTCAAGTGACACTTGACGGCGTTAAAAATTATTGCATTGTGGGCAGGCGAAAATTCAACGGCGTTATCAGCAACGCCGTCGCAAATGACGGCGCGCTGACGGCGTAGCGCGCTGTGCATTCTGTTCCAGGCTTAAGTGCGTTATAACTTATACGCATTTTGAGATGAAAATCTCGATCCTTAGTCTGTTAATTGCTTAAGTAATTTGTTTCTTTTTTCACTAATTATATGTGATTTTTTATTTGTTGTTTTTTTTGTGTTTGTAAGCAGTGCAATAAAAAATATAAAACTTTTGCGATACACATTACTTTCTAAACTTGCCAGTCCGCGAATTTTTTCTAGGTCGCTTGCCGGTCCGCAATGATAAAAGGTTGGCAAACGCTAATCTCGACTCTTAAATATCTCCACAACTGTGGTGAACATTTTTATAGAAATAGAGGCCTTTGCGGAATCCTTTTTTTTTTTCTTAATTTTTTTTTTTTTCTCTTGTATGATTTGATACAAAATTTTAATTTATTTTTGTTTTTATTTATTTTGTAGGAACTTGGATGTCACTAAGTATGCAGCCTGTATCTCCAGTACCAATTAAAACAGTTAGAAAGAGGAAAACAGTTAAACAAAACAAAACATCAAATAGTGTTTCTTTCCCAGTAGACTTCTTCGAGCATTGTCAAGCAATGAATGACGTTGAAGTCGGTGGAAGTGATTTACTTCAGTTGTACAATGTTGCACAACTCAAACATAGGCTTAATACAACTGGGATGTACGTTGTGTGCACTAAACCTCTTGGTTTTAATATTGAAATTACAAATCCAGATAATAACATGGTTATGACAGGTAAGATATTCAATTACTTTTTCGTCTCTGTATTTTTTAATATATTTTATTGTGTATATTTTGTAGGTATTAGGGTGTTACTGGGAAGCCAAGATGTACAAAGAGCCCCGTCTTATATTGAAGTATTCGGTAGAGCAATTGCGACAGCAGTCACACGGAACAGGTGGTACGATATTCCCTTTACGAGAGAAGAAAGTTTGCAGTCCGATAAGAAATTAACACTAACATTTGGACCTTCTCAAGATCCTCTTATCGTTACAATGGTTGATAGCATTAAAGTGTAAGTATTTAGATTCTGTTGAGCATTCGGGCTCAAAAAAAAAATGGTTGCAGTGTATTTCTAACCTAATACATTTCATTTTGATTTCAGCTATGGTAAAACAAAGGACGTGTTTGGTTGGCCGGAGGAACCTGAAGAAGCAGTGAATAGTAATACTGTGGCGGTACCTAATTCAAACACGAATACAACGGAACAAGACCCAGTGAACAATTCTCCAGTCATTCTTACATCTTTCGATGTGTAAGTGTCTTTTATAACTAAAGCTGCAATCAGAGCTCTGTAAATCAACACGTTGTACGCTATGGATAAATTTTAAACGAGGTCATTTGGTATGATCGGACATGCTCGTGCTTTGTCGTTGCTATACTACTGTTGAGCGATATAGTACGAGCTTGTCCGATCATACCAATTGCACTCGTTTAAAAACTATCCATAACGCACAGCGTGTTAATTTACTGAGCTCTGAATGCAGCTTAATACACATTACTTTTACTAAAAGCGTTTACTAAAATTATACCGGTAGACAGTGTTGTAATAGATACATTGAAAAAAATATCTAGATACAAATACAGATATCTAAGAAAAATTGTATCTAGATGCAGATACAGATACAGAATTATAAAATATATCTAGATACATACTTTTGAAAAAAACACTAAAAAATACCATATTTTTTACCAAACAAACAGTGCATGCTAATCTGTATTATACAGGCCGTTCAAAAATGACCGTGACGTCACAAAAAGTCCACTAAATTCAAGGTAAAACACTATTCTACGGAATAAATTTGTACTAAATATAGGGTGACCATTTTCTTAAGAAGGCAATGCGGGACGGACCAAAAAAAAAGATCCTCTTCTCCCAAATCCAAGTGAAGAGCAACAAAAAAAAAGGTCCTCTTCACCCAAGTCCAAATGAAGAGCAAAAAAAAGGTCCTCACGTCCCAAATCCAAGTGAAGAGAAAAAAAAAAAAACAAGAAGGTCCTCACTTCCCAAATCCAAGTGAAGAGCAAAAAAAAGGTCCTCATTTCCTCAAATACAAGTTACAAAATGCGGGACAAAATGTTAAAATGCGGGACTTTTGCGGGACGCATCTTAATGCGGGAAAAAATGTTAGAATGCCGGACGAATGGTCACCCTAACTAAATATCGTATGTATTATGTTAGCCATATGCGCTAGTAGTTAAAATCTAGGACAGCAGAATTATAAAAACGATAATAAATAATATACATTTTACGAAGCCATCGTAGTTGGTTTAAAGACACACAGATGTCGGATTATCCATAACCCACTAAATTCTAACAGCTGAAAACGGTACGTAAAGTCCATTTACCATAAGTATGAAATACGTCACAGTTGAAAAACTCACCTTGTTGCCAATTCGTAAACTGTCAAAAAAAGTTAGGTTATATCGAACAACTTCTAAAAATATATTGAAAACCTATATTTTATATGGAGGAAAGGAATTAATCTAAATTATGATGCACAGCAGTTCTTTCTAACCGATTTGACGCGAAATTTATAGTTTGTATTATATTACAGTCTGTTCCAAACGGTTAAGCGGAACTAGATTTTGCAATCTAGTTACTTTCATCGTTTAAATCGTGCCTTTCGGCCGTTTTGTTTAAGCTTTGTAAATCATACTTACAATAAACATTTTTTTGGTTAAGGTTAATATCATTTTAAAATGTCATTTTCTTTATATTTTGATTTTTCGTGTCATTTTTAATACAAATTTCCCATTTATTTATTTTTTTGTCATTAAAATATAAAAAAAAAATATATTTAATTTTAACATATGTCATTCGTTTCCATGGTTTCATTGTTGGAATTTTAAATTTTGACATCCCAACGTGAAAAATGAAATAACCCAAGCAAGGTCTCTTCTCGTGACAACCTAAAAGAACTAAATTCCCATTTAGTTCCGCTTAACCGTTTGGAACAGACTTTAAGTGTGTAATGTATTATTAAAAAAAAAAATAAATAAATTTCAGTTTCTCTCATTCCAATTTAGATGTGTCAAAAAGAGATGGAAATGCAAATTTTGTGTCTCTTTCTATCTCATAGAAATTGAAGTGAGCTCGAAACAATAATGGGTGTGGCCTTTTATGTTTTTTCTCATGCTAATTTGCGGGTGTTAGATGGAGATGGATATTGCAAATTGTCTGTCTCTTTCTAACTCATAAATTGAAGAGAGCCAGAAACAATAATGGGTGTGGCCTTTTATGTTTAAATAACGATTGAACAATCCAATTTCAAACTGGCAACATTGAAAAAATGTACCATCATTAAATAAATAAATGTACTGAGTTATGTATTGATGTTGATTAAAACATATCATAACGTTGGTACTTAAATTAACCAAGTGTGACTTCATCTCATAGTTATCGTAAACCGACTTTAGAACGTTAAAAAAATGTATAAAAACATACGCGCAACGTGACACCGTATGGTCAATAGTGTGTTAATTTTAATGGTGGGTTTAGTCAACACTTAGCGATAGATGTTGCGTTAATTTGAATCTTACTCTTAGTTTTAGTCTTGGCTTTAATCGTCGTGAATGAGTACGGGTTTATACAATGTTTTAACGAGTTTTAACTTTTAACAAGTAACCAATGAAACGTCGAGTTTAATGCATGCGCAAAGTATCATTTTTCTAAATGTCAAAAAATTAAAATTTTGGTTATTAACAAATATAACATTGTGTGTAAACATGTACCGAAATAAGTCTAGAAGAGTTGCTGCTATTTATGGCCTTATGTTGGCCACGATGGGTGCTTTTAGAATTTAAGTCGGGGTGCGCGCACGCGCCTGGTGCGGTTTTAACGTGATTTACTCCTAGCCGTAGGAAAGTTAGAATTTAGTTACCTTTCAATGCCAGAATAATAGGACTAAAATTAAAGAAATGTGTTGTATGAACTTGCTCGTAGCGATATGATAGTTTATTTTTTAAGGATAAAATTAAAATATAGGAGTAAAACTAAAGCTATCGCTAAGTGTTGACTAAACCCACCATAAGAGCTCTGAATGCGGCTGTGTAGTTAAAACTTTAATTTTTAATACAAGTATGACATAACACATTTCGCGTAATTTTTAAATAATAGAGAATTATTGCAACCTCTGTTCTACTGATCTTTTAATAAAGTTTTCCTTTATTTGACATGTGCGCCTGCGCAGTTGATATATCCTTAATTTGTTTCTTTTATTAAAATACAGGCAACCTATATTTAATTTAAATAACGGCAAAGCATTTTTTATTTAAAGCACCTTAATTTTGACAGGTCTTCTGTCAATGTAACCTCAAAATTAACAAGGGAGTAAATTCGAACAAAAAATTGGTGACTTTTCTTGTGAGTAATGATGCAAGCTAAAGATAAAAAACGTTGACGATTTAAATACGAGGACGACGTTATTCTTCTCCGAGAAATTGTGTCACGAAACCCTTTTGCGAATGGTTGTGCCGTATGCGAGTATGCCGTATGGGAAAAAAATAGTCTGTTGCAGTTAACTCATATAAGAGTTGCAGTTAACTTCTATATTCATTACGATTTCGATCTATCAATTTGGCATATTTGTCAAAATAAAGTATGAAGCAAGAGCACCGTTGCAATAACACTCTTTAAAACATCATGAAAAATTTTAATACAGGATACTTTATTAGAGGTTTCTTTTAATAAAGTCAGCTTTTTTTCACTTTGCAATATCTCTCTAATAACTTGCTTCGATTCGTTTAATATTAACAATAGTGTCTTAATATTATTTGTATTTGTTACTATAGGTTGGTATCCAGCTTGTTGGAGGTACTGGAAAGCAGTTTCAGTTTATTCCCATCAAGTGTAGATGACAAACTGACAGCTCATAGACCTCTTGCCATGGATGTAACATCGAAGTTATTGTGTCTTCCTACGCCTGCCAGTATTCAGATGCATACCAAAGCACTACTCTGCGCACTACACGCGGCGCGTCATCAATACCACAACTATAAGGACAACGTTCTTCTTTCTCATGTATTGGAGAGCTTGACACAGATGAGAAATCCACAAAAACTAAAGGAGATAGATGCGGAAAATTTCTTCAGACTCATATTGATTGTTCGAGGAATAGCTGTAGCAAGACCTCAGAATCTTGTGAAGTTTGCAGAAGCTAATTGTTTAGAACAAGATGTTATGTTAGAAGATCCAATTAGTAAGTATTTTTACCGACCGCAAACATATATAATAGACCGGGAGCTCATGACAGTTTTTGGTCTCCGATTTCATACAGCATGCCTTTTGGAGGAGAGAATATTTACCCTGTAACAACAAAAAAGGGATGGTACTAAACCCCTGGACGCTTTCCGGTCATAGGGAAAATTGCATTTCCACTTAAACACAAAATTTTTGTGCTTTTCTCTGATTTAATATTGCTTGCCCTTTTGTCAAAAGAAAGTTATAACAAATTTAAAGTCTTTTAATTATAGGCATGCTGTATGAAAACGCGGAAAATCATATTTTTTTATTATAAGATCACATGGCCGTTTGAGCCCTTTGGGACCCTCCGAATCGCATGCATATATTATTTTTACCGGGCGTCTACCTATTTGTTACCATAATTTCCTTGCTGAGTAATATGACTTTTTGACTAAATACGGCTGGAATTGACGGATATCCGGTATTACTTTTAACGTACATATTGATAAGTGACAGCAGGTGGCAAAGATATACAGTACAAATGTTGTACATACAGTGCAGTACTCAAATATCACTCCTACTTTCTTATTGGGCACGGTCAATCGAATTTGCAAACAAATATCCTATATCACAAAGTGTCAGAGCTTGCTAAGTTTCTTGTACACCAATACTCGCTATAGTTCATTCACGATAACTATGAAATGACGTCATACCTGGAAACAAAAAACAGATACATATAGCCTCCAATTTAATTTATATTAGACCGGGAGCTCATGACAGTTTTTGGTCTCCGATTTCATACAGCATGCCTTTTGGAGGAGAGAATATTTACCCTGTGACAACAAAAAAGGGATGGTACTAAACCCCTGCACGATTTCCGGTCATAGGGAAAATTGCATTTCCACTTAAACACAAAATTTTTGTGCTTTTCTTTGATTTAATATTGCTTGCCCTTTTGTCAAAAGAAATTTATAACAAATTTAAAGTCTTTTAAATATATGCATGCGATTCGGAGGGTCCCAAAGGGCTCAAACGGTCATGTGATCTTGTAATAAAAATATGATTTTCCGCGTTTTCATACAACATGCCTATAATTAAAAGACTTTAAATTTGTTATAACTGTCTTTTGACAAAAGGGCAAGCAATATTAAATCAGAGAAAAGCACAAAAATTTTGTGCAAGTGGAAATGCAATTTTCCCTATGACCGGAAAGCGTGCAGGGGTTTAGTACCATCCCTTTTTTGTTGTCACAGGGTAAATATTCTCTCCTCCAAAAGACATGCTGTATGAAATCGGAGACCAAAAATGTCATGAGCTCCCGGTCTATAAGGAAGGTATTGTGATCATACTGATTTTGACATTTCGAGATTTCGATGGATCTCCACGAATTGAGGTCCCTACATAACGTTTTGACTATTTATCATGATGTCTGTCTGTCCGTCCGTCCACAGCTGATTTTTAGCATGAAGTCTGTCCGTCTATCTGTCTGTCTGTCCGTCCGTCCATCCGTCCGTCCGTCTGTCTGTCGGTCTGGGTACACGTGCAGAGCAAATTCGGTTAAAAGGATTTTTATGAAACTTCATATTTAAGCTTTTGACATCAATGACTCGAGTTGATCAACTTTTGGTAAAAATCAGTTAACTAGAAATGGGAGTTTACTCGTGTCCGTTTTGAGATTTTTGCGAATATTTCACAACAGAAATATATCGAAAAAAATTATTTAACAAAAATTGCTATAAAAGCAATAAGTAACAACTTTTATTTGCGACATTTTTTGATAAAGCAGCATAAATTAAACAAGTACTTTGTGATGGCGATTTTTTTTTTCGAATATTGTCTTAATGATGACGAAAATATTCTAAAACATGTATATGCTATTCCAAAAGTGGAACGGACTGGAATTTAAATTTTTTTGTTGTGAGCTCTATTTTAAAGGTTTGAAGTGGGCTTTTTGTAAAGGAAATGAACAAAAGCCACACTTAAACGGTAAAAAATACTAAAATTCAAAATCTAGTTCCGCTTAAACCAAAGAAACAGGCTATCGCCTCCATTTTTAGGGTTTTGTAGGTATGACCAATTTGTCGTCCGTCTGTCTGTCTGTTCGGTAAAAATTGTAGCCAAACGACTAAACCTAGAAAGTTGAAATTTGGCATGCTTATACAACTCTTTGACCCGCACATAGGAAAAATACTAAAACATCTAAAAAACATATGCCCCTAAAAATATAAACAAATACAGTCTGTTCCGAACGGTTAAGCGGAACTAAATGGGAATTTAGTTCTTTTAGGTTGTCACGAGAAGGGACCTTGCTTGGGTTATTTCACTTTTCACGTTGGGATGTCAAAATTTAAAATTCCAACAATGAAACCATGGAAACGAATGACATATGTCAAAATTTATTATTTTTTTTTTAGATATTTTAATGACAAAAAAATAAATAAATGGGAAATTTGTATTAAGAATGACAAAAAATCAAAATATAAAGAAAATGACATTTTAAAATGATATTAATCTTAACCAAAAAATGTTTATTGTAAGTATGATTTACAAAGCTTAAACAAAACTGCCGAAAGGCACGATTTAAACGATGAAAGTAACTAGATTGCAAAATTTAGTTCCGCTTAACCGTTTGGAACAGACTGTATGAGCTCATCGAAAAAAAAAACATTTTTTTAAAATTCTGAGTAGGGTATCAAATGAAAGCACTTAATACGTAGATTAACGATCAAAATTTTATTTTTGCAAAATAAATTATTTAGACGAGCTTTTTGCCAAAATTGTGCAAAAAAATAATTGTCCCACATCCTGTAGCCCAGATTGTTTAAACGAAAAAATCTGAAAAAAATCTAAGTAATGTACATTTGTGTGAACCGGAATAGTACAACGGGAATTTTTGATCAGATTATGTTTTCGGAAAATAACGCATTTTTTGTGTTTTTAAGTAAAATATGTAATATATTTAATGTGCTATTTAACATTCTAAACGAGTGATCCTGTATAGCACAGTGGTAGTATTGTCGCTTAGTGAGTTGAAACTACTGTAAGAAACTGTGTTCGAATCCCGTAAATTTTTATTTTTTCAGTTTTTTTTTGCATTTTTATTTTGTTTAAATTATTTTGTCAAAATTCTAGTTATATTTTGGTAAATGTTGCATTTAATTTTTAAAAGCATAAATTTAATAACCAGTGGGAAGTTTTGAAATTATAATTTAATTCTATATTTGAAGGTATTCAGAGGGCGAGGCTTATGATTTAAGCAACCAATGGAAGCCATAGGCACAATTTTCAAAATCTCAATGAACCTTGCTATATAAAAAAAATACTGCACATATTTAGAAACTTAAATAATGGTATTAGGCATTCGAATTAAAATTTATAAAAATATATTTTGACATAAAATTTGTTTTGGCATCCCAAATAATCATCACATAGTTAATAAATACCTGCGAAACCCTGAAATGTGTGAAAATTCACACTTCACATCAATTTTTTGTGTTTTTTTTTTTTTTTTTCTTGACCACGTAAAATATTTAATACCTTATCTAAGAAAGTTGGCTAGCATGTTTTGATAGTGTAATCGCTAGCATGCTTGTGTTCTAATTTGCAAAAAAAAATTTACTTTTATAACTTTTTAATTTTAAAATTTTAACATAAAATTTGTTTTGGTATCCCAAATAATCATCATTCACTTCACATCAATTCCAATCAAATACATACTTCACATCAATTTTTATTGATATAGGTAAGTGAGTTTTAATTAAATGTATTCTTTGCAGATGACCTAAAACCCGGTAATACAGAAAACTATTCATCAAACAGACACCTTCTATACCAACTAGTTGAAGTGTTATGGATACTGAATTCATTAAACCCAGATAAGCCAGTGTTAGCTCCCGTAGTGGTTCCTGGTCTGAAACATACAGAGCAGATAACACACGCTTTATGTGAGATAATTCATGCGTTCAACATATGTGATACGGCAAACCCCATACTAGGATTATATATGGAATTTTTACTTAGTGAAAATCATGGGATAGCTTTTAGCGCTAGGCAGGCGATATGCAGAGTCCTTAAACCAAGAGGTAAAAGAAGACGAGTTTATATACCAAGTCCACCACACTGTACAACACCACCAGAAAGTAAGTGGACCTATTAAATCATTTCCGCAATCAACATATCGTGGCATAAGGATATTTAACAAATAACAAATGCATGAAATAATAACACTACTTTTTCTATTCGTGATAAAATATATTCTTTTTCTTCATTGGACACCGGTATACCCTTTGAACACTAGAACTTTAAGATAAGTGAACTTAAAGTTCACCGATGTTTAAGATCGGTTTGCTATCACACTAGATGTTTAAATCTCCAGTGCTGCCATCAGCTACAGTAATTTTATTCTTAAGTTAACGTTAGGAAATTATTAGTTTTGAACTGTTTGCGTAGACGCACATTTTGAATTATTATTAAACACATATGGATATTTGATTCCATTCTACACACAATAAAGATACTACAGTAAAGAATATATTACACTTGTATTAATATATATGCTGTTCACTTTTGTAAAAACAAACTAAGAGGAAATTTCGATTTCAATAGTTTGCATCTTTGAAATTGTATGTCATTTTGGTATTAAAAAATGGTAAGAAATGTCAATTTCACATATGACATAATTCCACCAATATTTTAGAACTTAGAGATAGTCTCTAAGTTCAATGACCGGAAGATATGTGTTTATTAATTTTGTATTGTTATTTTATATCGTGACTAATTAACTAAGCTCTGATGAAGATTTAAATTAAATCGTAACGTTAGCGAAGTTAATAAATTTTGTTTTATTTTCTGACTGGTCCGAATCCCATTACCTATCAACTATAATAATAATTAATATTCTTACCTTGTATTTTATTCAATTTCTTTTAACGTGACATTTAATAAAATCGGATCAGCCATTTTTGCAAACTTAACACCAGCGTTAATTTATAAAGCCACTGTTTTGGTAGGCGCTTATTGTAGAACGTTAACTGGTTATTTTAACGCCGCTGCTTTAAATTTTTAACACAAATATGCTTAGCAAATAGCATTTACGTTTAAAATGGTGTTAAAAAAAAAATAACCGTCAGTTTCTGCCGTTAACCCGTAGTTGACCAAAATATACACATCTAACCAAGTGGGGTGTAGTATACCCTAGGCTTTTCTCATTTAATATCAATTAAAATAAGGTAAAATTTATACAGTTAGATGCTGTCAAGCCTATAGAACAATATTACAAAAAAATTTTTTTTTAAAAGTAATTATTGAATGCTTTTTTAATATTTTTTTCAATAAATGTCAAAATCACGCCAATTTTTTTCCTAAATTGCATCATACTTCAAGTTGCGTCTCGTGTTGACTGACAACATTGCATCTCTCGTTCACACCAACTCTCACACATACTAATTTAGCTAGCTCTCTGATTGGTCCATGTATTTTGGTGGGGGAGACAATTTTCTTTTTCTCAAGCAAAGCTTGAATTTTGAATTAACTGCTATTAGATACTTATTATTTATAATTCGTTCGAAATGCGCTGTTGCCAAATATAATTTAGACATATTTTTTTGTAAATGGTGTTTTTGATTTTTTTGTCGATTAAAAATTAAATTATTGTTAAATATTAACTAATTCATAATTATTGTCAATAGATACATCATTTCCACTATTAATATACTGGGGTGTGACACACCCCATTTGGTCAAGCTTGGGTTGAGATTTTAACATCTTGCTTAGAGAATAAAGCCGTTTGTGCGTTATTTAGAGCTTTTGGCGGTCTATAATAATTTACAAACTAAATAAAGGCTATACTTTGGCATTCTTCTATTTTTAACGTACGCTCAAGTTGTAGTCTATAACCGGACTTAAAAGCAAGATAATTATATATAATACTAGCAGACCCGTTGCCAACAACGTTGGCAAACTGATATCGAATAAAAATCAATATAAGCAGGAATCAATTATTAAAATTTGCATGAAGCTGCTTAATGCCTGTCGTTTAAAAATTAGTATCGGACCGGATACTAATTTGTTTCAAGCGCTCGACTACGAGTATACGAAAGCGTATCAACAGCACGGCGTGCTGCTGTTTCTTCAGGTGTTTCAAGCACTCGCCTGCGTGCATGCGAAAGCGCATCAGAAGCACGACGAGCTTCCGTCTCTTCAGGAGTCAAATAAATCTTGCGACGTACATATCTCTCATTATTTTTCTGTCGAACGTTATCAGAATTTTCATTCTTCTGGCGATTTCTCCATCTCTGTTGCCTCTCCTTATTTAATCGCCGTTTTTCGCTATAGGATCTTCCATTTTTCTCAATTTATGTTATCTAAATATTTTTATAAATTAAAAAAAACAAAGGAAGTGTGTACTTTGAACCACACGTAATAAAAACAGTAAACAAAAATTATTAAATGTAACATCAATCGACACAACCGTATTTTATTAAGCCAAGGTACTGAGAGCTCTGGTCTCGGTAACCGAACTGCTGTCGGAGCATGTCGCCACCTACCTGTCAATTCGTAACCGACCGCACACCTCAAGCCCCGCTAGCACAAAGGAACTTAGCCGATAAGATACACAGGAATTAGGGCTTATATATATATAATTTTTAAAGTATTCGTTAATATTGACAGTATTATTGTTAGCTACTAACATTTGTGAGTATTTTACTATCTATCATCCTCATGCTATGGTGTTGATTGTGGAACACTGGTTAAGGGCAGTGTAATTTTGGGTCCTTGGTTATTTTAGTTCTGGTTCTTTCTATACGTTTGGCAACACTTTTATTTACACAATTATTTGTACAAGTTTATTTTTTTTCATTTATTTCAATGTCGAAATTTTGTTAAATATCTAGAAACTAGTGGAGAATCTGAAGAAGAAAAACCAAGTACGACTAGATCTAACCAGGAAGAAGATGAATCAAGAAGAAGAGAACCTGAACCACGTTATGATGTTGATACTGTTGAAACTATTGGATTTTTACAACCGGAAGGACACGCCGGTATGTACTATTTGTTTTACATATTTGTATAACCCTCGAAAAACCCAGTCGCCTGCTTGCATATTGCGAATGAAAAATTGCTGAAAATATAATATACATGTACAATTTTAATTAATTAGAATGATTTTATTTATGAAATAGTTACAAATATCTAGTAAAACAAAGAATAATACAAAAAGTTTGAATTTAACAAGGAATTTAACATAATGTTGTTTGTAATCATTCCTTACGATGAAGTTTTGCCTTATTAATGTGTGGAATCTTATATGAATTTCCTCCTTTTGCTAACATGGTGGCTTCTAGACAAGTTTGCAATGTTAGAAAAACATTATCAAGGGGTTGTATGTTTAATGCATTAAATACATGTTGACGCATTCAATCAGTTGATTGTATCGTCGATTATATTCGGTGAAGCTGTATATTGTAAAATTTTATAGAATTGAAAATGCTAAAATCCAATACATCTGGACTATTTGGCGGTTGTGATTTAAGTCGATTTGGAACTTTTTCCTTGCAATTCAACACAATTTTGATCAAAATTCGCCATTTAGAACAGCGGGTGTCACTTTAATTTGTCTAAAATAGGTGTGCAACATAGCAAATTATGAAAGCAAGCTCATATCCATGGCAACAGATATACACTGGTGATTAGATATAAAAGTTATTTGACATGATAAAGTTCCTAGACGGCTAAAAAATTGTAAATTAGAAACAATAAATGAATTTTTATTAGTTTGTTTATATTTACATACAAATAAAAATAATAATGTCCTTAGTAGTCCAAAAAATATTTTAAAAAATAATATTTTGTTTTTTCTATGGATACGATAAGCAAATATTTGTTTTATGGCTATGTTGCTTTTGAAATAACTCACTTCATTAACATTATATGTGAAACATGTATGTTGCTCCTTAAATAATTCACCCGGTATGAAAAACTATTTGCGATTGCCATTTTTTAGGGTTTTGTAGGTATGACCAAAAATTTTGTCGTCTGTCTGTCTGTCTGTCTGTTCAGTTAAAATTGTAGCCAAACGACTAAACGTAGAGAGTTGAAATTTGGCATGCTTATACAACTCTTTGACCCGCACATAGGAAAAATACTAAAACATCTAAAAAACATACCCCCCTAAAAATATAAACAAATATGTGCTCATCGAAAACAAAAATATTTTTTTTTTAATTCTTAGTAGGGTATCAAATGAAAGCCCTTAGTACGTGGATTAACGATCAAATTTTTATTTTTGCAAAATAAATTATTTTGATGCGATTTTTGCCAAAATTGTGCAAAAAAATTTTTGTCCCACACCCTGTAGCCCAGATGGTTTAAACTAAAAATCTAAAAAAATTCTAAGTAATGTATATTGGTGTAAACCGAAATAGTACAACAGGAATTTTTGATCAGATTATGTTTTGGGAAAATAACGCATTTTTTGTGGTTTTTGGTTCACAAAGTACAAAAGTTATACCAATGTAAGACACTCATATGCAAGGCGTACGATGGGGTAACGGGTTAGAGCGCTGGTGTCGGAAGCTAAAATTCTCGGGAAAACGAAGGGTTTCGAGTTCGAGTACGGAGTGAGTTTAATTTTTTGTTTTTTTTTTTTTTTTTTTGCATTTTTATTATGTTGAAATTATTTTGTTAAAATTCTAGTTATATTTTGACAAATGTTGTATTTAATTTTTAAGAGCGTAAATTTAATAACCAGTCTTATTATATGATTAACAGACGATAAATTATTTTAAAAATATCGTTCATTTTGCCGTGATTACTACAAAGTAAAATTTGTCCTACACACTCAGCATACCGCCTTCACTTATTATATACCTGCGAAACCCTGAAATGTGTGAATATTCACACTTCACATCAATTTTTTATTAGTTGCTTAGCAACCACTTGTCTAGAAATAAAAACAAAAAAAGATCAAGACAATATTACTTTCGTTAGTCGCACATTTTCTAAAGTAATTTATACTTTATTTTCGGACGGAGGGAGTACTTATTTCCCCTTGATCTTTTTCGTAGAAATCTTTTCGCTGCTTCTTATTCTATTTTCTGAATTTTACTTAGATAACTTTTAAACATCTCTAATATTTAATTATTTGTGTTTAGCTGGTGGACAAGCAATGAACTTAAATCCACTGGAAGCTTTACTTGGAGGAGGAGCAGCTTTTCCTCAACTACTCGATATACCACCTGATGCGGATGATGAAACGATGGTTGAATTAGCCATCGCCCTCAGTCTGCAGGATCATGAACTAAGTGGCGAGCTCAGAGACCTGCACCAACAAGGAGCTGTCATCGCAGGACAAGCTTTACAAAGTTTACAGGTGAGTTACGGCATTATTGTATGAACTTTGGTTTTTCAGCGATGTTATCAACGGTAGATATTCAGTTGACTTAATAAATGCTTGACTGTATAGTAGAACTGTGACAAGATCCTATACAAACACTTGTGTATATAATTTTAAAAAAGTGTTCACTGCTTATTTCCCCCATCACTTTTGTACATATTGATGTCATGTTGTAATATGTAAAAAGGGGAAAAAGTGCAGTTTAGCTACCTACTAATACAGCAGCGTTCAGATATATCTGATTTATCAGTGATATTAGGGTAAATTAGGCAAAAATTAATATGTATAACCTTACTTTTTGCACGAGACTATTCAAACCGAGGTTTTAAAAAATAGTTTACAACTCTCCATAGTCCTTGTCTTAAAATTAACGTTTTCTTCCAGGCTTGTGACTGGTCCAATACGTAAAATCGTGAATCTTAAAAATATTAAAACCGAGTACATTAAAACTGCTCACTGATTTGTTACATAGAATACTTCTATGATTTTCTAAGGCACATACAAGTTAAATAATTTAAAACTAAAAAAATTATACAGTGCAACTCCAATATTCGTCATAAATCCATTCCTGAGGGTAGGACGAATACTAAAAAAGACAAATATCAAACGAATTTTTCCCATAAGAATTAACTATATATAGTCAGAAACCTCTTCTACCATTCGGTGTAGATGTCAGTCCTTTTTTATCTAGGATTTGTGACACTGTTTGGTTCCATGTTTTATGAGGTCTTCCCCTTGGTCTGCTTCCTGAAGTTCTGGCTAGCCATATATTTTTTGTCGGTCTTTCTTGCTTCATTCTTGTGATGTGTCCATACCATCTTCATTTCTGTCTGTCTATTGTGTTTAGAATTAACTAAAAATAGTTTAATCCGTCCTCAGCCTCGAATTTTGCCTATCGTACTTCAACAAAAAAAATAAATAAAGAAAAAAATCGAAAATCATTGCAAATATATTCTAATTAGATGAATACATACATAAATAAAATTTTAAAAAGAAATTTACGTTTTGGATGAAAAAAACAATGTTAAGAGTTTATAATATTTTAGAGGGATTAGGCTATTGTTTACCTTCCATTATGACATCAAGTCCCTTCTGGTGATTGATGTCCTGATGATTCAATAGCATTTCCAGACGATTCACCAGCACTCATTTTTTTTAAAGAAGTTATCCAATGTTGTTTGCCTTGCTTTTTTTTTTTTAATTTTCTGAAAGTGTCCAAATACATCGTCATCAAATAAATTGATAGGCTCATTAACTACAGCGATGTTTGGGTGCCATTTCTCGATGAAAACCTGCATTTTTGCCCAAGTGGACAGCCATTCCTTAATTTCAGCTCTTGCAACCGACCCATCATCTGCTTGTCCCTCATTACTGCATTTATTAAAAAATTAACTGTAAAAACTCGTAAATATTAAAAACAAATACAGTCGTATTTATAGTACTATGGAAACGTAAATTTTCGTGCAAGGTGCGTGGTAAAAAAACCGTATTTATAGACACAGTTTATGCGTGCAAGGAGGCCGTGCAGCTTCCACTGTTTGGTTATTTTTCCACGTATCAAAACTATCGTGTAAGCAACGTGCAAGGAACTTTTTGCGAAAAGGTTATTTTTAATTTCAATTTAAGTTATTTCTATTATTAATTTATTATTTAATATATTATTATTTAAGTTATGCCTAATAATTAAAACATATAAAATATCAATTTAATTACATATGGATTTTGCGGAACTGCAATAGAGGATGGAAGATGTCCAAAATATTAGAAGAATCGGCCGACGCAATGCAAGGAAAGAAAAGGTTTATAGAAATCGGATTAATCCATTTTATAAATATAATGATTTAGAATTTCGAAAAATATATAGAATGAGTAAAGATAACGCTCGAAAAGTTGTACAATTGGTAAAAAATGATTTGGTAGCTATTAATAATATGAAAGGGTTACCGATATCTGTGGAAGTATAAGTTTTAGCAACTTTTCGTTATTTAGCGACAGGACAAAACATTGCTGATTTACATGGTTCTTCTCAATCCACCAGATCGATAATAATAAAAAAAGTTGTTTGTGCTTTAGCGAGACATTTAAACAAATTTGTTATATTCCTAAATTACAGCATATGAATTGCTAAGAAAAAAAAGAAGAGTTCCACAGGGTTGCGGGAATGCCAGGAATCGTGGGCGATATCGACTGTACCCACATAAAAATAAAAAATCCTAGAAGTCCTAATCCATCAATATACATCAACCGGATAGGATATTTTTCCCTGAACGTTCAGGTAATATGTGATGCTAACTGCTAGATCATGGATATAAACGCTAGGTGGCGAGGAAGCGCCCATGATTCAAGAATTTGGGAGGCGATTACCCTTTTCAGAAATTTTCAAAGTGGCGCGATTAATTGCATTCTAATTGGGGATGGCCGATATGCTGCTACTAATTCCCATAATCGCCAATTATTATGACATATGACTAATGTCACAAAAACAAACGATACTGGCTTGCTGAGATTATACCAGAAATTTATAATTTGCGATGTTGTGACATAAAATTTGAATGCACGTTGCTAAGTATTGCACGGACGTGTAAATACTAATATAAATACCATTATGATCCACGCGTATTTGATGCGTGGAACTGTACATAACAACCACGACTTTTACACGCTGACTATAAATACGACTGATAAAGTATTAAATGAGAGTTAATGCGCACACTTAAATCACTGCTCGAGACTGAGCCAGTCAACAGACGATCAGCTGACTCGGACGGGCTTGACTTTTCGGATGAATATCAAACAAAAATTTCAATAAAAAAAAAAAAAAAAAACAACGAATATCAAATAAGACGAATATTGGCGTGGACGAATATTGGGTTTCCACTGTACTGGTTATAGCTTAATTGTAATACTATTAAGTAGGTGGCAGTGTAGTTATATGCACAAAAAAAAAAAAAACATTGTAAACGTATTTGAAAGCAACTTCATTGTTTTAGTAACTTGTATGCCGGGTTTACATTGGTAGAGTAAAAGAGCTAGTAACTAGCGCAAGTACTAGGCGCTTTACTCTACTATCTTATTTTCGGGATAGTAGGTGTTCGTACACAATTGGCATACTATCTTATTTTCTGGATAGTATGTGTCAAAGCACATTTGACATCTTCACTGTAATTTTTTTGTGCAATTATCTTTTTGCAAAAAATAGTTTATGAATATGAATATACATCGTCGCCGGCGTGATGCCATTAAAAAATGGTATTTTGTATTACATCATTTCACGTGGAGGAAATAACTGATTGTCTTATTGAAGAAATCGGTACAGAATGCAAGCCTAAACGAAAATGGGTTAAAAAATGGATTGATAGAAGAGCTACCCATGGCGCATCAGCCCTTCTATTTCTGTGGTTTAGCTGTGGAAGATCAAAAAGAGTACAGACTGTGTTTAAGAATGACACCAGATAATTTTAATAGGCTATTCAATTTAGTTAGTCCATTAATACGAAGAACTGATACACCAATGAGGGATGCGATTCCAGCAAGAATAAAATTGGAATTAACGCTTGATTTCCTAGCCACAGGAAATAGTTATCGTAGTCTACAAGGGTACGTTCCAAAACCTATGGAGTTTACGCTAAACTTAACTCTTAGTAAGATCGTTCCAAAACATTCGAGTTTCCGGTTTGAGTTAACCCTAGAGTTTACTCTTTTAACTCTGCTTGCAAGGTGGGTAATATTTACTCCCATGCGCTGAATGCGTACGCATGTAATGTAAGTTTTGACATATCGAAATTAACAAACATTAATTATGGCAAACAGGAATTATGGAAAAAAATTGACAGAAAATCATGATTCTGAAATAAAAATGAAATCTTTTACTTAATTATAAATAGGTATTTATTATACAATAGTTTGTAAATATTTATTAAAATTACCGTTAATAGATATACGTTGTTGACTCAAATCAGCAGCAATAATACATACTTCCCTCTTCTTTTTATCCATCACTATTTAAAGATATTAATAATTATTTAAAATAATATGTCGTGTTGGCAATATTTTAGCGGTAATTTTCATATAAGCACTCCTAACCTTAACATCGCCGTTCCAAAACATGATCACATGACCACATTATCTTAGAGTAAACTCGAACTCCAAGACTTATGTTTTGGAACGTACCCCAACATTTTTTTCGTGTATCAGAGGCAGTTATTTCACAGATGATTTCAAAAATCATCAATTAATAAATCAATGTTACGCAATTTATGTAAATAAATTGTAACTTACCTGATATGGGTTTTTTTCTATTTGTTATGACAGGTTACCGCTTGCCGCCAATTTGAAATGAATCAGTTTTGCGTAGTGGGGGAAAAAATAGTAGCTAGTAAATACGTCGACGAGCTAGCTGCTATCCTAGCCCAACTACAGGAAGCGAGTATTCTACTAGTCACATTGTCAACTGTTTATACAGGGATAGTAAATAGTTTCTAGTTACTTGCGCTATTTATTAGCTCTTTTACTCTACCAATGTAAACCCGGCATTATTGATGACATACATCATTTGATATTGTGTATCATAGTCCATTAGTTATTAAGTCCATTGTTGTGATATGCTTTGGGGATAGAAAACATAAGTGTAAGTGAATCGTCGCTGCATGAAAAATCTTGTACACTTCTTTGATGACATGCCTCGTGGACAAAATGTCTTATAGTATTTTTAATTTGTCCTAAAACAGATCCTCGCTTTTTAGTATAGATTTGTAAGTGTCGAAATGTTATAAGTGTTTACCCGTAGTAAAATGGTTGTATTGTGTGTATGTACAGCAGGTGCTTGCTAATCAGGGAGTGGTGCAGCCGGTGGGTGTTGCACAGGGTCAAGAAATTGGCGCTGGTCATTACAGTGATACCACAGCTTCGGCCACTGGTTCCGATGATGAGGGCAGCACTGCCGCAACAGATGGTTCTACACTACGTACCTCACCGGCTGAACAAGTACTCAAATCACAATTATATATGTATATCCACTGGTGCACAATATTTTAGTTTAGTGCTATTAAAAGTGCACCAGAATGTAGTGTACAGAATATTTACTAACATGTTGCATGTCACTAGCTGTTATTTTGGTAATATTGCTTTTCAGTGCTGAACTTCAGGTTTATACCCTTTTCACACTAGATCTTTAAGATCGGATGTTAAAGTGAATGTATCTTTAAACGCTAATGTGAAACCGTACGGCCTCGTCTAAACACGACCGATGTTTAAGACAGAGATCTGCGTCTTAAACTTCGTCCGCATTGCCAACTTAATTTCTACTATAAAAAAATACTCCTTGAATTTGTGCTGTCAACATTTTATATTATCATAAACAAGAATACTGTATTATATCGATGTTATAAGAAGTTTATACTTATTGTTATAATAAAATTATTTATTTTAATAATGTGTTTAATAAAATACAGAGCTACAATAATTGAGATAAAATGTATCGACTTACATGTTAATACAGGTGTAATATATTCTTTATTGTAGTGCCTTTATTGTAGAATGAAATGAAATATCCTTAATTGTTTATAATAATTCAAAATGTGCGTCTGTGCAGACAGTTCAAAACTGGTAATTTCATGACGGTAACTTAAGGACAAAATTACTGTAGCTGATGACAGCACCAGAGATTTAAACATCAAGTGTGAAAGCATACCGATCTTAAACATCGGTGAACTTTAAGTTCACTCGTCTTAAAGATCTAGTGTGAAAAGGGTATTAGATACATTTGTATATAGTAGTATAAATTTTCTAATCAGTTTTGTCATTGCATGTTTGGTGAATCATCAAATTTCTGAAGCATACGTGACTGTTGGGAGAATGCACTTATCGCACGAATACCCATATCATTATTCTGCATTTCATATACATTTTTTACACATCTATGTTCTTTACTGGCATTTTTTCGTTAACTTTTAACACAATTGTCTTACAAAAAAAAAACAATCAATACATAAACGCGTTTTAAAAAATATCTACATCTGGTTTCTGAAAGCTTAGCCGAGTTTAACCATTTGTCTAAACTCGGTTACAATATAACAATCCCATAAATAACCATAGCAATCATTTTCTGATCAGTTGGTTCTAGTTAACTAAGCATTTATAAACCGGCCCCTAGTTGTTTGTAGTGTGCATTGTTTTTAATTTACATCTCTGATGCTAAAGAATAGTATAATATAAATGAGGGGTATATAGCACAAGAGGTATAAGTGACATAATGCTTTTTTATTTATTTATTTATTTATATATTTAAGATAGCGGCGTTGTAAACGGGACAAACCTATTGTTTGGACTTTTTTCAAAAAATTGAGTTCATACTTCAGTAAAAAGAAAATTTTACAAGAAATATAATAATCCATCTATGATATGGATAGTTTTATTAAGTAGTTATCTAATGATTTATAAAAAATATGTAGAAATATGTAAAAAAATTGCATTTATTTCTGCATTTGTTGAAATCTCTGAAATTTTACTCTATTTTATGTGAACTGTACTTCAGAGGTCTGCACTCGGCCGGGTTCGGGCCGACTGACATGTATTCTATTCGGGCTCGGGCCGGATAAGAACAATAATAACTTTAACACTAGAACTACCGACGTTGAATGTATACCTAACTATACCACGCCCGTCAATTTGACGGGTATTTTAAAAATTCTATTTTTTAACCTTTAAATGAATAAAAACACATGTAATGTAGTAAATTATAAGTTTCTTTATTAAAAGTGATAAAAATAATCAAAACAGTTAACTTTTTAACTTCTTAATCTAAAAAATTTATTTTAATTGTTAAACACATTTTTTGCAGATCGGTCTTTTTGTTAAAGTACATTTTCCAAAAACATATTTCTTGCATTCAGAACAAATAGAATTCGCTTTGATTTTGTTACAAAGTCCTATTTGACAAGATTTACGTGAATCAGACATATCAGTAGATATTAGGGTAGACATTTCATTTGAAATGTTTCCATGTTCAGCTGCCAATTCTTCGGATAATTGAAACAAAAATTTCTTTCTACTTATAGGTAGGGCTATAAATAGGGGAAGATGATGCAATAACTGAGGTATTATGCAATATTGGACTTTGGACCTTATCTACGCTACCCGTCAAAATGACGGGTTTTGGTATATTTATGGTCTATTTCAAAGTAGAAAAAAGTAGATAGCGCTGCGAACCGAGTACGATTTTCACTAATCAAATACAGTATAGCGGGAAATTTAAAATAAGTTACAACTAGGGCATGGGCGTAGCAACTGGGTTAGCAAGTGATTGTTTTTTTTTTTAATATAAAAAAGGTTAATAAGATATTGAAATAAACAAGGCAGATAATACAGTTACGTTATTTATACGACATAAATTCAGCTTAATGTGAAATTTGACAAAGTTAAAAAAATATTAATTTTAAAAATTATGTACTATATATAAAAAGAGAGATTTGGCTAAAAGAATTTAAACAAAGCAATAAAACAAACAATATATCTTCACTGCTAAAGTTTCTTATTTAAATAATTATTGTAAATAAAAATTAAAAATTTATGTATATATGAAGGTCTAAAAATTATATCAATAACTTCTTCTTTGGCCACAATCAGCTGGGCTGTCTTTTGGCCTCACATTAGTCCTCTCTTTTGATCTGTTAAATGTCAAGTGTCAAAAAATATTTATATGTCAGATAACCTAAAAAATATATAACTACGTAAAAACAAATTACTTGGAGAATTTTCTCCATAAAATCTACGCCAAGAATATAAATAAAAGTCTAAATATGTAAATAATAACAAAATATATGAGAAAAATTAAATAATATATATTTCCAATGTACGACACTGAACATTTGTCAACTTGGACTAAAAACAATATTTTTACAGTGTAATAGGGATGACGATCTAAACCAATGCGAAGCAAGGACAAACAGCTCCTATCTTCTTACACACATTTTTCTACTTTGAAATAGACCATAGTTATACGTATACCAAATTATGGAAATTTAAAACTATTTACAGAAAATGAATAGACATATAAGCCGTTCACTTTTGTAAGAACAAATTAACAGGGAATTTTGTTTTCAATAGTTTGCACCTTTGAAGCTGTATGTCATGTTGGTATTAAAAAATTTCACTTTTTTAAAATGTCGATCCGTTTGACATATGTCATAATGAAAAATGATATCTTAATAGACCATATTAGTAACTACGTCACAAATTGGGATTCAGTGCTGCCGTCTCGCGGTTGGATTCCTTTTATTTGAATTTTCTATAATATAAAGTATCTGGACTGTATATATTAGTATATATTTATCAAAAATACATATTTTATGCTCCAAAATTGAAAATATTTATAAAATTAAGGTAACAAAAATAATGTCCCATGTATTTTAAACTTCAAAAGGACTCAGCTCTCAGATGGCAGCACATGTATGTGACGACACACTAATATGGTCTTAAAGTCGGTTTTACAGCGTAATGAATATTTTTAATTGACATTTAAAGTCAGTAACACACCATAAAAGTAACCAAAATAACCAGATCTAGTGTGTTCTTACAAAAGTGAACAATCTATATATAATATTTGTTCTATTCTATTAAAAATCATTATAACATTTTACCGCTAAATTACATGATTTTTTAAATTTTTAATGAGAAAATTTAAAACCCGTCAAAATGACGGGTTTGGTAGTTCTAGTGTTAAATAATATATTTTTAAACCTTCGTTAAAAAATATATTTTAAATTTCTAGATTTATTATTATTACAAATTGTAAGCAATTTTTGCAATCATATTATTTTTTTAACAAGGTTTATTCTGGCCGAATTTAAAATTTTGTTGGGTTCGGGCCGGGTAGATGCAATAACTGTATTAATATTTTTGAGCTCGGGCCGGGTAAAGGTGGTCCAAAATAGGCCCGTGCAGACTTCTACTGTACTTATACCTCTTGTGCTGTAGACCCTTCAAATGTATTTCCTTTCTAGTTTATTAGTATTTTCTTTCTTTGGTTATATGTTGTTGACTTACTCTGGTGTGTTTGGTGTTATAGGGTGGTAGTGCTGGTTCAGAGAGTGGTGGTAGTGGCGCTGACAGCATCACAGGAGAACAGAATGCATCTGGAAGAAGTTCTTCATATGGTGATAACATACAAGAAGCCATATCACTTGTCGGCAGAACGGAGAGTACTGCAGCACCTAGCACTACATATCAGGTAAGAAGGTTATAAAATCATAATAGAAATATGGCTCTCAAATTGCGAGAATGCTTTTTAGCATAAAAACAAGTTATACTAGCGTCGGCGAATCAACGCAGAATCAATCAAGACGTAACAAACAATTGTATTATTCCAAACAATACAGTCGTTTGTTACGCCGTGTGACGTAACTGCGTTGGTTCGCCGACGCTAGTATACCTTACTTGATCATCCGTCGTCTTCCTTGGATTTTCTTCTGTATGTTTATTTTTTTTCCCCCGAAACTCCATTGAAATGATAGTATTTTGACAACGTAAACACATTCAAAAATTTATCGTCCATTCGTTCCAATTTCTTTTGGATCTATCATTGGTTTATAATTTCGGAAAGGGTCTATTTTGAATAAATAAAAGATTTTTGAAAAATTCTCAATTTTTTTTTGCTTTATCGCATCATTCCCGGTCATATCTTTGAACAGTCCCGCACCCAGGGGGAGGCTCATAGACGAGCCCCTCCCCTCAAGAGCTTCAAAAAACATGTGGTTGTTACGTATTTTTGTTAAAATACAAGTGAGGACATTTTTTTTGCCATCACTTGTAGTTTAAAAGTGAGAATCTTTTTAATAATTTAAATAATTTTGTCTTCTAAGCTCCTCCCAAGAAAAATTCCTGGCTGCGTGTCTGTCTTGGAGCACTGTGTATTTATATAACTTACATTAATACTGAATATTTCGGAGGTCTATGATCAGCAAAAATTTTCATTAGTTTAGACAATGAATAATTTGTTTACTGAAAATTTAAATTTTTACCAATTTGTTTTCAATTGTACTTATTTCTTTACAGGCGACGGAGAAGGAAATTGTAGTTATACCTGAATCTGAAACAGAAATCGAATGTGAAGTAGAAAATGCAAATAAACTTCACACATTACGCATTTTGATGTTAGAGAAATTAATCGCCTATATCCCCAACTTGAAACTTTGCAACGGCTCTCGAGTCATTCCCTTTATGCAGGTTAGTGTAATTGTTGCTCTGATTGATTAATATAGACTGATATAAATTGATTATTTTTAGGTTATCCTCGTTTTGAGCAACGAATTGGATGGAAATGTAGAAAAAGATCGTACAACCCTTGATCTTTTGTTAAAAACAGTTATTAACGAATTAAAAATGGGAAATCCAGATACTAATAATGTTTGTTTAAGAACAAAGGAAAGAGAAGTTCATTTTGTCTGCATGAGATTGCTGAGTAAGTTATATAAATTGTGTTATTTTGAATACAGCTGTTAATTTAACATGGATGTTAATAACACCTCACTGATTACACTGACGGTTGAGACGGGTTACATCGATAATGTTATCCTATAGTGACAGATGCTAACAGAAAGACACAGAATAGCATTTTTATGAAAACAATAAAACAGTGTTTTTTTTTTAATATTTAGCTGTTTTTATACACAATGGCATATTTATTTATGTATGTTTCCTTGTGATTTTGGCAAAAAATACATTATCAAATTTCCGCCATTGTGCCGCCAGCGGATCTTCTGCTTATTAGTATTCGACGTCCCTGTATCATCTCACTCTCGACTGCATGTACAGTCTGTTCCAAACGGTTAAGCGGAACTAAATTTTGCAATCTAGTTACTTTCATCGTTTAAATCGTGCTTTTCGACCGTTTTGTTTAACCTTTGTAAATCATACTTACAATACACATTTTTTTGTTAAGGTTACTATCATTTTAAATTGTCATTTTCTTTATATTTTGATTTTTTGTGTCATTCTTAATACAAATTTCCCATTTATTAATTTTTTTGTTATTAAAATATATAAAAAAAACAATTTAATTTTGACATAGTCATTCGTTCCCATGGTTTCATTGTTGTAATTTTAAATTTTGACAGTCCAACGTGAAAAATGAAATAACCCAAGCAAGGTCCCTTCTCGTGACAACCTAAAAGAACGAAATTCCCATTTAGTTCCGCCTAAGCGTTTGAAACAGACTGTATATTCATTCTATCTCTTGTTAATATTATCAAATATAAAGTTTGTTTTTTATATCAATGTATTGATCATCTGTTTTAAAAATTAACGAAAATGAAAAAATAATGCGCAGCATTGGCGCGCATACTAATCTAAGACACTTCTTGTGGCCAGCTCCGGTACTAAAAGGTGGCGTTTAGAACTATTTAATATTTAACAATTAATAACATCCTTATAGAATAAGATTTTATCTTTATTTTTTCTTGCTGCTATTGCGTCTAAATAAAGTCTGTTCCAAACGGTTAGGCGGAACTAGATTTTGCAATCTAGTTACTTTCATCGTTTAAATCGTGCTTTTAGGCCATTTTGTTTAAGCTTTGTAAGTCATACTTGCAACAAACATTTTTTGGTTAAGGTTAATATCATTTTAAAATGTCATTTTCTTTATATTTTGATTTTTTGTGTCATTCTTAATACAAATTTACCATTTATTTATTTTTTTTGTCATTAAAATATGTATAAAAAATAATTTAATTTTGACATATGTCATCCGTTTCCATGGTTTCACTGTTGTAATTTTAAATTTTGACATTCCAACGTGAAAAATGAAATAACCCAAGCAAGGTCCCTTCTCGTGACAACCTAAAAGAACGAAATTCCCATTTAGTTTCGCCTAACCATTTGGAACAGACTGTACATTAAAATTTTTAGTGTTACTTCCTAATATTTAACTAAAAAAAATTGATGTGAAGTGTGAATTTTCACACATTGCAGGGTTTCGCAGGTATATAATAAGTGAAGGCGGCATGCTGAGTGTGTAATCTTTTTAAAATAATTTATCGTCTGTTAATCTCTGCGAATACCTAATATCATTATTTAGGTTTCTAAATAAGTGCAGTATTTTTTTTATATAACAAGGTTCATTAAGATTTTGAAAATTGGGCCTATGGCTTTCATTGGTTGTCTTAAATCATACGCTCCGCCCCTCTGGCTTCGTATAAATGACACAGAATGAAAATATAATTCCAATTGGTTATTAAATTTACGCTCTTGAAAATTAAATTCAAAATGTGCTAAAATATAACTAGAATTATAACAAATTAATTTAAACATAATAAATATGAAAAAAAAAAAAACAAAAAATAAAATTGACTCCACAAGCCAAGAACGAACCTGTGTAGTGAATAACGATCCTGTGTGGTTGTCGAGCAACTGAGCCACTAGACCACCAAACGCTTATCAACTTAGTGTGTTATAAGAGTATAACATGTATGCATCGTCAACCAAAAAACACAAAAAATGCGTTATTTTCCGGAAACATAATCTGATCAAAAATTCCTGTTGTATTATTCCGGTTCACACCATTATACATTACTTAGAATTTTTTCACATTTTTAGTTTAAACCATCTAGGCTACAGGTGTGGGACAACAAATTTTTTTGCACAATTTTGGCAAAAATCGCCTCAAAATAATTTATTTTGCAAAAATTAAATTTTGATCGTTAATCCACGTACTAAGGGCTTTCATTTGATACCCTACTCAGAATTTTAAAAAAATATTTTTTTTTTCGATGAGCACATATTTGTGTATATTTTTAGGGGGATATGTTTTTTAGATGTTTTAGTATTTTTCCTATGTGCGGGTTAAAAAGTTGTACAAGCATGCCAATTTTCAACTCTCTAGGTTTAGCCGTTTGGCTACAATTTTTACCGAACAGACAGACAGACAGACAGACAGACGACAAAATGACGGTATAAGGGTTTTTTGGTCATACCTACAAAACCCTAAAAAGAACTTTTTATTAACAATATTTTATTATTAGGTGTTATACTATCTCGTTGGAAGCCTACATCTGCGAGTAAATCCAGTATGGACAACACTGTATTCCTGGCGCAACAAACTGCAGCAGTCCTAATCAATTCTAACATTATAGACTTCTGTCTGAAATATTTGCAATCTCTACTCGCTTACTGGAAGATGGTCACTACTGACGATAATTCTCCACCAATCGGTGGAGTACTATTGAAGGAGCATCTCACTGTACCACCACCAGATATGAATCCATTCTTCCTCAAACAATACGTTAAAGGTAAAATATTTATTGTTATTTTTATATATATTTTGTCAGTCCTGCATATTCTTGAAATCATGATTGTGTTGAAGTTTGTTAATAATTCAAGTAGCAGAAACTTTTTATTGTTGAGAATTTTTTTGAAGCCTCAATGTATTACTTGCACCTGGGCCCCTTTATGGAGAAATCCTGCTCTGACTCAGATAGTCACTTATAATTAAAAATTATAATTATACATTGGAGAATTAGTACAAATTACATTTTCATACTTTTTAACAGGTTTATTAAATCCGACGTTTCATATACACTAACTTAATACTTCATTAACTCGTATTTCTTTTTGTATTTAGGACATGCGGCCGACATCTTTGAACTATATCCTCAGTTATTAACAGAAATAGTTCTAAGATTACCTTATCAAATACATAAAAATTTGGAAGTTCCACAAAATGTGACCCAAGTATTCGATCAAGCATGGTACAAATTGCTTTGTGAATATATGATGACCTCACAAACGCCATTTGTAAGAAGACAAGTTCGTAAACTGTTGTTATTTATTTGTGGAAACAAAGAGAAATATAGGCAGTTACGGGATTTACACTCGTTAGAAACTCATGTACAGGTAAGAAAGTTTATATATTCATTATTATAGTCTGCTTCTTTGAATTAACTATTTAAAAAAACTCGCTTTGTAACCCATATAGTTTTATGTAAAAAAATTTATGTAAAATGTGACTTTTCACACATTCCAGGGTTTTGTAGGTATTTAGTCAGTGAATGATGATTATCAGAAGGCCAAACGATGAACGCCTGTCACTACATAACACAATTACAGGTGTTGGTTTTAAATCATAGTCGATATTTGAAAAATAAATTTACGTACCTCTTCTCTACTCATAACAAAATGTATATATACAAATATATTTTTTTAATTTTAGCTAAGATATTTAACGAAAATCTTAATATTTGGCAAAATTTAATCAAAATGAAATGTATTTCAAAAATCAATTACTTTTCCTTAATCTGCACTTAAAGATCTTCCATTTAATATCCCCACAGTAAAATTTAAATTAAAAAAAAAATTGTTTTTAATAACACAAAAACTGTAATATTTTCCAAAAACGAACTATGATAAAAAAATTCTCTCGTACGTTTCCGGTTCATAGCAATATACATTGCTTAGAATTTTTTCAGATTTTTAATTTAACCCCTTAAGGTTAAAAGGCACGGGACATTGATTTTTTAGTACTTATTTGGAAAAATTCGTATTAAAATTTAAAAAAATAAAAAACTGCTTCCCGTTCTTTTATCTACGTCTTAAGAGCTTTCTTTTGATACCATACAAACTTTTTAAAAAAAAATTTTTTTCGACGACAAAAAATCAATATTTTGCGAAAAAACAATTTGATCAAAATTTCCTGTTGAACTATTCCGGTTCCCATCAATGTACATTATTGAGATTTTTTTCAGATTTTTAGTTCAATCCCTCTGGGAGATAGGGTGGGGGACAAAAGTTATTTGCCATATTGACAAAAACCCCATAAAAGAGATTTTTCAAAAATAAAAATTTGTGCATTCACCTATTAAGAGGTTTCATTTGATACCCCACTCAAAATTTTAAAAAAATATTTATTTTTCCATTGAATACATATTTGTTTATATTTATCCCGCGCTGTATTTTTTTTGAACTCTATAGTTTTCCTATATGTGGGTCAAAAAGCCAAATTTCAACTTTCTATGTTCAGCCGTTTGGCTACAATTTCTACCGTACAGACAGACACATGAGTGACTTTATAAGGGTTTTTTGGTGGTCGTATAAGCCGTTCACTTATATGAGGACAAACTAAACCTGGTTATTTTGGTGATTTTTATAGTGTATTACTGACTTTTAGAAACTTGGTTATATTGTAAAAAAGGCTTTACAGTTTTGGGTTATGTTTGTATTATTTTAGGTTAGTATTATATTTACAAAATATTTAAGATGTCACTATTCAAAATGAAATATGACAAATGATATTTTTAGGATTTTGTAGGTATGACCAAAAAACCCTTATACCGTCATTTTGTCGTCTGTCTGTCTGTCTGTCTGTCTGTCTGTCTGTCTGTTCGGTAAAAATTGTAGCCAAACGGCTAAACCTAGAGAGTTGAAATTTGGCATGCTTATACAACTCTTTGACCCGCACATAGGAAAAATACTAAAACATCTAAAAAACATACCCCCCTAAAAATATAAAGAAATATGTGCTCATCGAAAACAAAAATATTTTTTTAAAATTCTGAGTAGGGTATCAAATGAAAGCCCTTAGTACGTGGATTAACGATCAAATTTTTATTTTTGCAAAATAAATTATTTTGATGCGATTTTTGCCAAAAATGTGCAAAAAAAATTTTGTCCCACATCCTGTAGCCCAGATGGTTTAAACTAAAAATCTAAAAAAATTCTAAGTAATGTATATTGGTGTGAACCGAAATAGTACAACAGGAATTTTTGATCAGATTATGTTTTTGGAAAATAACGCATTTTTTGTGGTTTTTGGTTCACAAAGTACAAAAGTTATACCAATGTAAGACACTCACATGCATGGCGTGCGATGGCTACATGCGTTAGAGCACTCTTAAACTGGCTGGAATTCGAGTTCGAGTACGGAGTGAATTTTATTTTTTCTGTTTTTTTTTTTTGCATTTTTATTATGTTGAAATTATTTTGTCAAAATTCTAGTTATATTTTGACAAATGTTGTGTTTAATTTTTATGAGCGTAAATTTAATAACCAGTCTTATTATATGATTAACAGACGATAAATTATTTTAAAAATATCGTTCATTTTGCCGTGGTTACTACAAAGTAAAATTTGTCCTACACACTCAGCATACCGCCTTCACTTATTATATACCTGCGAAACCCTGAAATGTGTGAATATTCACTTTTTCAATTTTTTTAAATGACATATTTATAATCTGTCTATTATTTTTCTGTAGTACCAACATGGCATACAGTTTCAAAGGTGCAAACAAAATTTCCACTTAGTTTGTTCTTACAAAAGTGAACGGCTTATACCTACAAAACCCTAAAAAAGATAATTTACAAAGGTGTAATAATTTTTTGGCACTATTCTACTTTAGCAAACCCACTAGACAATGTTGCCAACTATAGTAAAATTAAAACACGTAAATTTAAACTAAAATCAAAATAGAATTAAGATTATTTGTATAATAATACTTAACTTTCAGTTAAATAAATCTAATTAAATTAATATTCCGGTATGTTATAATAAGAATAAATAATAATATTACATTCACAGCCGATTAAAGATTAAAAAAGGGGGAACATAATTTAGTGCACCTAAAAACTGGGTGATTAGGTTAGTAAAAGTCTAGGACAGCAGAAGCCGAAAAGCTCAAAGTAAGCTTAAAAAGTGTAAAAAACGTTTGTGCGGTGTAGGATGTAATTCAGTAGTTATACCTTTATCTTGTTGTTATATTTTGTAAAGTGTATACATTCTTTATAAATATATTTTTTTTCACACGAACTCCTTTAAGGTTACTTTGAGTCTTTCGGCTTCTGTTGTCCTAGATTTTTACTAATTAAACTTAACCTAATTACCTTGTTTTTAGGTGCACAGTACTTAATTTTCCCCCCACATTAGCCTAATTAAAATTGTGTATTATTGTGCATACGTTTATAACATGGTGGTGCAGAGGGCCAGTTGTTTGTCCACCTGAATTAAATTTTTTTTAAATATCGATTCAATGCATAATAAATCACTACAACAGAAAAAAGTGAAAATAAATAATATTACATTAAATTTAAACTACATTTATTTATTAAAACTCTAATCACAGTAGAAATTAAGGGAATATTACTTATTTCTATATTTCTTATAAATAAACTCATTTAATAAATTGATATTAAATTTAAATTATTAAAATTGATATATTACATTTTACTATTGCTAACACTGCACGCATGCGCTGTAAGGTGGGTTTGCTAAAGTAGAATAGTACCAATTTTTTTTTGTTTTAGGCTGTAGAAAAAGCATGTAAAAAAGGAGGATACGATGAAAGTTCTAGCATTCAATATGGAATATCTTTACCATATGATTCATTAGTAGAATTAATGGAGCATCTAAAAGCATGTCAAGAAGTGGCACAAGGAAGAACTGGCAACTGGCAAAGATTCTGCCTACAGTACCCCACCACCTTATCTTTCCTAATGCAAGTTAGTTATCTTCTCGACGATGGCGTATCTTCAACAGTCCTACAATTACTACAACATGCAATATGTAATGATCCTAATTTACCTGGAAACATGAAAAAAAGTGATGCATCCAAACCTGCATCAGTAACAGTAGCTCGTAAAGATCGAGAAAAATCAGAAGAATCTGAAGAATCGAAATTTGAAGAGGCAAATTGTGTCTCACTTGTTAATCAACTAACTAAACAAATTCCTCCAGATGTTCTTAGGTCATTTGTTAGGGCATTTTTATTAGAAACAAATTCAACAAATGTACGTTGGCAAGCACATTCATTACTATTTGCCATTTATAAACATTCAAAACTACCACAACAAGAACATTTAGTGAAATTAATGTGGCATTTGTGGCCTTATATACCGGCCTATGGCAGGAAGGCTACACAGTTCGTAGATCTTTTAGGATATTGTTCATTACGTTGTTCAGAAAACAGCGAATGTGAAATTAAAATCAACGAATACGTAGAACAAGCAGTAACTGTATTAAAAACACAAAACGAAATGTTATCACACCATCCCAACGCTAATTTATACGCAAACATAGCCCAGTTCGTTGAATTAGAAGGTTATTATCTAGAATCTGAACCATGTCTCGTCTGCAATAACCCAGAAGTACCGTTAGCCACAATCAAATTATCAGCAATAAAAGTAGATTCTAAATTTACGACAACAACACAAATCGTAAAATTAGTCGGAAGTCATACGATAAGTAAAATAACATTACGTATAGGTGATCTTAAACGTACTAAAATGGTCCGTACTATTAATTTTTATTATAATAATCGTAGTGTTCAAGCTGTTGTTGAACTAAAAAATAAACCAGCTTTATGGCATAAAGCTAAAAAAGTAACACTTCAAAGTGGACAAACAGAAGTTAAAATCGATTTTCCTTTAGCAATAGTTGCTTGTAATTTAATGATAGAATATGCAGATTTTTATGAAAATATTCAAGCTTCTAGTGAAACTCTACAATGTCCAAGATGTAGTGCAGCTGTACCAGCTAACCCTGGAGTTTGTGCAAATTGTGGAGAAAATGTTTTTCAATGTCATAAATGTCGTGCTATTAATTACGATGAGAAAGATCCATTTTTATGTCATGCTTGTGGCTTTTGTAAATACGCTAAATTTGATTATACACTATTAGCTCGTCCATGTTGTGCTGTTGAAACCATAGAAACAGATGAAGACAGAAAGAAAATGGTTGCAAACATAAATAGTTTACTCGAAAAAGCAGATCGAGTTTATAAACAATTGATGGGAAACAAACCATCTTTAGAAGCATCGTTATTAAAAATAAGTGAACATCGAATGGAAAGAAGATCTGATGATATGACAACTAATATTACTTCTGGTGTACAAGTTAATAAAACCATTCAAATGTTAGCTCAACAATATTGTAGTGAATGTAAAACATCTTTCGAAGAATTAAGTAAAATTATACAAAAAGTTTTAGTCTCGAGAAAAGAATTAGTAGCTTACGATCGTAAACAAACAGATTCAGGACCGATGAAAACATCATACCTTGAATCACAGTCCATGCTATCTGGATCAACAGAACCTATAAACTTCCCATTCGCTGGACGTTGTTTTGGTTGCGCTTCCGCAGCTACTGAACACTGTTTAACGTTACTAAAAGCACTCGCAAGTGTAGCATCAACCCGTGTATTACTCTACGAACAAGGTTTGATACAAGAACTCGTATGGAATAATTTACGTAAAGGTACCGTACAAGAAGAAGTACGTCAGTTGTTATGTACATTAACGCGTGACAATAAAGCAGCTACGGAAAGTCTGTGTAATCTACTCATGGATCGTATTGCTCCTAGTTTGTATGGTTTACAGACAACAGATTTTGGTTCTGGTGTACGCCACGAGATAGCATTACTTGCTGCTTTGGTTAAAAAAGATGATGATTGTTGGGAATTAAAATTGCGGTGTATGATGCAGTTATTCCTTACTGCATGTCAAGATTCAAGAAATCCACTTATAATGGACTCTATAATATTGCCGTGTTTGAAAATATTGAGAGGTTTGGTTAAACCACCGCCACCTACGAGTAAAAAACATAAAGATAAGTTATTGAGTAATTTATCAAATACTAAGGAACCAGCTGGACTAAGTATTGATGTCTATAAATGGTTAGGTTTCAATGAAATACATTCTTACAGCGCGTATTTAAAAAGACAAGATAAAAAACCTGAAATTTTAGGTGAATCATCTAAAACTAAAGAAGAAATTCATAGTTATTATTTAATGGAGAAATTTTGGAGAAGGTGGAGAAATAATATGTTTGCTAAAAGTGGTGTAGATCAATATAAATTTACTCTTGATATTAATTCATGGCTTAAAGTTGTACTTTTTAATGGAAGCTCACGTTTAGCTAGACAAGTTGCTTGTACAATTGTTGAGAGTGTATGCGGAAGTTTTGAAAGAAAGAAAAAACTATTGTTATTGCTAACAAGTTATTTGGATGAAGTATCAAAAGCTGGAGAAAGTTCTGCGGAGTTTTTAACAATGTATCAAACACTGATTGAAGAAGTACAATGGAAACAATTTCTTGCCATTCAAGGAGTACTTATAAAATTAGCTAAACTGTTAACTTATGAAATACAAGAATTACACAGGCTTGAAGAAACAACATTAACATCTGATTTAGCACAAGGGTATGCTTTGATACAGCTTACTGAAATTTTGCAAACCTTTTTGGACAACGACGCGATACGTAGACAATATAAAGGAAGACTTGTTGCTGATGTTCTAAACGGTTATTTATCATTGAAACGTTTAGTTGTTCAAAGAACTCGTCTTGTAGATGAAACGCAAGAAAAACTACTTGAATTACTTGAAGAAATGACATCTGGAACAGAGGAAGAAACAAAAGCTTTTATGGCTGTTTGTATTGAAACAGTTGAAAAATTCAGTAACCAGGATGTGCTGACACCTGTGTTTATTTTTGAAAGATTATGTTCTATTATATATCCTGAAGAAAATGATATTGGAGAATTCTTTTTAACACTAGAAAAAGATCCACAACAAGAAGATTTCTTACAAGGACGTATGTTAGGAAATCCATATTCTAGCTTAGAAGCAGGATTAGGTCCATTGATGAGAAATGTTAAAAATAAAATTTGTTTAGATTGTGAACTTGTTGCTTTACTAGAAGATGATAACGGAATGGAATTACTCGTAAATAATAAAATTATAAGTTTAGATCTTCCGGTTAAAGAGGTTTATAAAAAAGTATGGTTAGCTGAAGGAGGTGAAGGAGATTCAATGCGTGTTGTTTATCGTATGCGGGGACTACTTGGTGATGCAACAGAAGAATTTATTGAAACTCTAAATGCTAAGTCACAAGAAACTGTAAATAATGAAGAAGTATATAAAATGGCGAATGTTTTAGCTGATTGTGGTGGTTTAAGAGTTATGTTATCAAGGTTGGCTGCAATTAAAAATATTTCTAAAGCAAAATCATTACTACAAGTACTTTTAAAACTGTTCCGATTGTGTGTTAAAGTTAAGCGTAACAGAGAAGTATTAACTCAACCTGAACTAAGGGCTATCGAAGTGTTTTTAAGCGTACTATGTATTTGTTTGGAGAGTGAGAATGACTCTAGCCAAGCAGTTATTACGGAACAGTTACTGGATATTATGGAAACTATCTTATCCGATGCAACAAGTCAGTCACTTGAATCGTTCTTGGACTTTTCTCAAACATTCGGAGGACCAGAGTTCATTAAATCGTTATTGACTTGTAGTACATCGTCCAGTGTTCGGAATAATCAGTCCGTAATGGTTCATTTAACTCGTGTTTTAGCTGCTTTGGTATATGGTAATCAAGAAAAAATGGAAATTTTACTTAACCACTTCAAATCTGTTTTATCATTTAATAAATTTGATTTTGAACATACGTCTGAAGATGAACATAAACTAGAAATGTTTTGCATTTTGACAACTGGAATTGAAAAGAATGCTATTGGAAATACTTTGAAAGATTATATTATTTCATTAGATGTTGTTAGCGAAGCTTTAGAATATATAGTTATGCATGCACCTTGTGTAAAGCCTACTTTATTAAAAACGGACAGTGATGAATTAAAAGAATTTATATCAAAACCAGCTTTAAAATATATTCTAAGATTTTTAACTGGATTGGCGCAAGAACATGAAAAAACACAGGTAAATGTTTTAGTTATATCTGTTAAAGTTCCGTATATGTCCACCACAAACAACTTGTCAGAGAAAACGCGTAAGCTAGTTAGAATGAGATTTGGCCCTGGCGAAGTACCGCCGCTTTTTTTCAAAACATAACGATTCACTTTTCTTTTCCAATAATTTTATTCAAAACTGAAATCTAAATAAGTACTGATAGTTATCCGTTCTGAAACCCAAGCAATTATTTAATAAGTATTAGTTAACATTTAACTGGTATTGACGTTTTTAAAGAAAAACTTGAATAATGAAATTTAAGTATTTGTACGCTTAAAGTCACATTTAAATGGTTTAAATGAGATTTATAGTGTACACTAGTGCACCCGTTGCCAACTGTGATGGCAAACAAATCATTACCTTAATGTGGAACTTTCTCGACACCTCAGACTTCTTTCTCTAGCCATACGCCTAACTTCATCCAATTCAAATTGAATCAACTCTTCTCCCATTATTAAAAACTGGACAAATAATGAATATTATTCCGAATTATTTATTCATTAACTTTTTAAGATGGGAAAACGATTCATTTTCACTCAGTGCATTACCTTTATCATGTTAAAACTAAAAATGATTTGAGACGTTAAATTTAAAATATATTTATCAAAATAAATTTTCCAATTACTTATATAATATAAAAATACACACACGGAAAAAAAGCGTACTTACACTATATCTCAAATCAGTTTGAAATAAATCGTGAGAAACTATTACACAGAAAATTTTAATTGTTTGCCCGCTTTAATATATTGCGTGGACTTTTGTAAAGTCAAACCAGATCTGGTTATTTTGGTTACTTTTATAGTGTAGTACTGACTTTTAAATGTAAATTTGTCAATTCAAAATATTCCTCACGCTGTAAAACCTACTTCAGATTTATTGGTTATGATCATTATAACTATGATATCAATTTTTCTTTATGACATATGTCAAATGGAATGACATGTTAAGTGAAATTTTTTACCATGTTTTAATACCAACATGACATACAATTTCAAAGGTGAAATTTATTGAATGTAGCAATTTGTAATTTTTACCAAAATATTTTAAATATTTCCAACCAATTTTTAATTCACACAAATAAGTGACGCTGATATGAATGACCAAACTCGCCCAGTAATTCTTGATAAAAATTATAATTTTTACCAAGGCGAGTTTTACTCAATGCATTACATTTACATTTTTGAAAATTTAAGACATTAGATAATTTAAAACGTTAATCGTAGAAATAAAAAAATAATAAAGCATTGAAAAAATAATAATAAAGAGAAGAAAAGTCACATTTTTCTTACTTACTTTCATCAAAACCAAATATTTCTTAAAATAATTATTTTTCTGCTACTAATAATTTTAATTTATATTATTTTTGTGTAAACATATCAATTAACAACTATTATTATTACGCGTTATATGTCAATATATACTTCGGTAAGCTTCGGAATATTTCGTTACATTTCGGAATCTCGCTTCAATTGTTTTAGATTTTAGACGAAAGACACGCACACGCACCCACGCAAGGACACACGTTGGCGTATTATATTATAGATATTTTGAGAAACATTAAGTTTATTAAAAGAGAGAATCCTCAAAAATATCAATATATTCCGACCTGCCAATTTTATGTCTGAAATAGAACATTTTCGTCTTACTTATAGATGCTAAATTTTATAAATGTATTAAAACTGTATAAAGTATTTATATATCTTCACTATATGGAAATAGTCAATGATAAAACTAATAAGTTTAGGTTTAGTTAGCAAAAATTTTGGACAGAAAAAACTGAAACTTGATAGACGTATATAAACAGGTACTCATGAGGAATTTTTACATATTTTCAATGAGATTTAAAGTATACATATTTTGAAAAACATTAACTTCATAAAGAGTTCCAAAAATGTCAGTTATATTCCGAGGTATATCAGTTATATTCCGAGGTATATCAGTTATATTCCGAGGTATATCAGTTATATTCCGAGGTATCTGTTAGAAACGAGTATATCTCTGCCAACTACAGATGCATGAATGATTACTATTGGCTCCCCACTCTTACGACCATGCCTTCTCATTTCTAACGTTATAATATACTTCATTCTAAGCATACAGCTTAGTTCTGATGGACTCATACGGAACATTAACCCATATCAATTTGTATCTTCATATAAATTAATTTCCAGCTGGCAGTTGCAGAAGATATAATCCCAATAATCCACTGTTTAGAACAAGTATCATCAGACGAGCATGTAGGTTCTCTCGCAGAAAACTTATTAGAAGCATTAAAAACAAATGAAACAGTGGCAACAAACATCGAGCAAGTGCGTGCATTCACACGTTCAGAGAAGAAACGTCTAGCGATGGCGATGAGAGAGAAACAACTTGGTGCTCTTGGTATGCGTACGAATGACAAGGGACAAGTGACTGCCAAATCTGTGATTTTACAACAAATGGAAGAGTTGGGAGATGAGACTGGTTTAATATGTTGTATATGTAGGGAGGGGTATAAATATCAGCCCACTAAAGTGTTGGGTATTTATACATTTACTAAGAGATGTAATGTGGAAGAGTTTGAATGCAAGAGTAGGAAGACTGTTGGATATAATACTGTTACGCATTTTAATGTTGTCCATGTTGATTGTCACATGAGTGCTGTAAGGTATGTTTAACATTTTATTTATTTTATAACACTCAAGCTACGTTCGGAGCTCTTAAATTAGTCGACTACAGACTATGACTTATGCACTATTGATTCTCACTAACAAGTTTGTCATATGGTAACACAAGCAAGTGTTCAGAGCTCTAAATTTAATGCGTTATAAGTTGCCGATTGTAGACAGATTTTCAAAACTTTGTAGTTAGTGAGTTGTTTTAATGAAGCAGACATATAAACACATTGACTACCTCAGTCTGCATCGTAGACAACGTTTACATTGTATGCCTTTACATAACCTAACAAAATGTCATCGCGCCAATTACAACAAATCTTGCCCAAAATTACAAAGAGGAACAGTAAATATGATCAATTTAGGTAATTAGGTTAGGTTTAGTTAGTAAAATTCTGGGACAGCAGAATTAGGAAAACGACAATAGATAATAAACATTTTCCGAAGAGGCCGTAGTTGGTTTAAAGACACACAGATATCGCACTATTCGTAACTCACGAATTTCCAGAGCTGTAAACGCTGCCTTGAATGTTAAATCCAGACAGTCGATTTATTTGGTTCTGGTTTACGGTTACCTTCCAAGTAAATGTTTTTCGTTCCAGTTTCGGTGCATTTAAAAAAATCCGGTTCAGTTCCGGTTCAAATAAAAAGTTAAAATCAAGTCTATTAGCAAAAGCCTACCAGTATAAATTGTGGTTTAATTTTATTTACTAAATTTCCTTCTTATTCTTGTTTTTCAATTGTAAAATTGAAAATGCAAAAGAAATAGAACTTAATAAAAAAATTATTATTTTATTGTCAAAAACAAAAACAAAATACAATTTATGAACATAAAAATGAAAATACATAAATATATTGCACGTAAATAAAATAAAATTCCAAAAGGAGGAAATTACAAATATAACTAATAAGACACAGGGTCGGATTAAGGAGGTGTTGAGACAGCCAGTTGCATGGGGCGCCAGATGCGAAGAGTGCTGAAAATTTTGGTTGAAGACTTATTTTTTGATCAACAAATATTTTTGACAACAAAGAACATCTTAATTTTTGCGTAATTATGCACATTTGGGGGCGCCATATAGAGAGTCTGTCCCGGGGCGCAGAAATACTTTAGTACGACCCTGATTTCACACGGTTCATATAATCACAATTATAAAGAAGAAAAACGTTAATAAATAATATGAACTTTTCTCTTACAAAAATAATAAATAACAGTTTGTAGAATCGCAATATTATGGTAATCGCAATAAAAGAAAATGGTAAACTTTTTTCTTTCAAAAAAAAAATAATAATAATAATAATTAGTTCATTCAGGTGAAAAAATTATATTTGAAATAAGAAAAGAAAATGAAATTAAAAATCCATGGTTAATCGACATATTAATATGTTCTTCAAATTTGCTTCTGATAGATTCATTCTTTTATCAGTCAATTCATAAGTTTTAGTAGTAAAAAGCGATTAATGAATTAATTTAATGAAAAAAAAAAAAAAAAAATTTACCGAAATTAACCGTTATTAACATTTCGTTCCGGTTTCGGTTTTCAAATTGAGCAATTTTACGTTACGGTTCTGGTTCTGTTAAAAATTCCAGTTAATTTCGGTTTTCAGTTCGGTTCTGGTTCGACTCTCTGGTTTAAAGACCCACAGATGTCGCACTATTCGTAACTCACTAATTTCCAGAGCTGTAAACGCTGCCTTGAATCTTAAAACTAACTACTAAACATATCCATAACGCACAGTACATAGTCAACTAATTTAAAGAACTCTGAACGCAGCTTTATATTATGTTTAACCTATGTTATAGATTAGCGAGAGCTCGGGATGAATGGGAATCTGCCGCATTACAAAACGCAAACACAAAATGCAATGGTCTACTTCCGTTGTGGGGTCCCCAAGTACCTGAGAGTGCGTTCGCCAGTTGTCTTGCCAGGCATAACACCTACCTGCAGGAGTCAACGGGGCACAGAGATATCGGCCACCAGTCCACCGTGCACGATCTCAAACTGCTGCTGCTGAGGTTCGCCCAGGAGAAGTCCTTCCACGATGACACCGGTGGAGGAGGTCCTCAGAGTAATTTACATATGATTCCTTATTTAATACATATGGGATTATATGTTATAAATACGTAAGTACCGTTTGATTTATTAACCCTTTCATTCAATATGTTTTAAATACGGGAGATGTGGGGACGGTGGCACAATTGGTACAGTGGAACATTTGAAATATCTTTGAAATATAGAATATTTTCATGTTTGTTTGGGTATATATAGGCCCCTCTGGTACTGAGAAATTATACTATCCACATTTTGAGTCTATAAATTTAAGTTCCGCCATTTATGATGAAAATGTTGATTTGAGATTGACAAACTAAAGTTTATCGTAACAAGAAATTTTTTATTTGAGCGAGACACAACTAAATTAGAAAAAAAAAATGTATTACATGTTGTAAATTGGTCATTTGTCTACAGTGTAAAGCAATTACTAATGTTCTAAACCATATCATTTATTATATTTGATAAACTGTTCGTGAAAATAGAAAACAGTGGCACACGTGTTATGTGGATACAGTGGTACACTAGCCACTGTACCCACGTACATGGGTACGAGTTAGAAGAACAATTCCAAGCTGCGCAAAATAAAAAAGATCAGAAAATTAAAAGATATTCTTGTAAGTTCAGATACATCTGATATTGATGTCAATATTGATGAGAATTCAAACTCAGATGATAATGTTGACTCTGAATAACGACTGGCGATATTGTTGTAACATATCTCCGACGTTGACTCTACTCTTTAAATTTATTAAAACAAATGAAAATTACACATTTAAAAAATCAGAGCTGATAAAAGTTTTACCATCTCCTGCTCCGTCTGGTAGCACAAAACACCGTTTAGACGTTTTGATTTTTACAGTAAATTTAATGAAATATAATTAACATTAAAATAAAAACTATCAAAACTTACTGCTTCCAAAGAACTTACCAAAGTTTATTATTTTTATATTAATAATAAATTTACATTTATATATTTATATACATTATTTAATTACTTAGTAGTTTGTTCCAAAAAATTTGATTTTTTATTAATGTTTCAGTACCTTTCAGATGATTTATTTTGAAAGACATTGAAGTTTCAATAAAAATTATTAATACATATACAGATTTTTTTGGATACCTATTATATTTACTGTTCTACAGTATCCCTAATGCTGTTTCACTGTACCCTCACGTATTGGTACAGTGGCACAATTACAGAGGTCAACAAAAATATTAATTATAAATGGCACGTGATAAGGACATTAATTTTTAACAGGTTATTTAAACAACGACATTATAAGTATTAAGTGGCGAAAAGATTTATTTAAAAAATTCAAAATTGAAGATGTTATGTACAGAAAACCAAAATGTGTGCCACCGTCCCCACATCTCCCCTACCATGCGTTATTGAAGCACCCAATCGAATACGCTATTAGTTTAATACTACGTCATTAAATTTTTGTTTTAATTTTGTTTCTATAAAATATTGTTTGTATTGACAGGACCAGATCAGCAGCCAAAGAAGATAAAAACTTAACATCATATTTAGAAATACAATCGGGAGAGAAATGGTTAGAATCTAGTTATGAATCAGAAGGTCCATTGTACTGGGCGACAATGTCTGTGTTGTTGCATTCCCACCAAAGATGGCAGACGAATCGATTAGCTCACCTACGTCGTTTAATAGTCCTGGCGCACACGAGGCATTTCTCCCCAGTCAGTCCCGTCAAAGTGCTCGAGGATAGGGAACCCAAAGACTACTCAGTATACAAACCATATCTGATATTCTTTGGTCTTATAGACGGCATTTATAATTGTTTCTTTAAGGTAAGTTTATTTTATCAATACGATAATCAAACAATAATAAGAAATACAAATATTAAATTGTTGAAATTGAATGGTTTGAAATTAAGAAAAAAGTAAATCTTTCCTTCAAAATTTTATTTTTATTCTAGATGTACATTTCGTTCACCACGTGAACATTACCAATAGACTAAATTATACAAAATTATACTTTTTTTAGGGTTTTGTAGGTATGACCAAAAAACCCTTATACCGTCATTTTGTCGTCTGTCTGTCTGTCTGTCTGTCTGTCTGTTCGGTAAAAATTGTAGCCAAACGGCTAAACCTAGAGAGTTGATATTTGGCATGCTTATACAACTCTTTGACCCGCACATAGGAAAAAATCTAAAAAACATATCCCCCTAAAAATATAAACAAATATGTGCTCATCGAAAAAAAAAAAATATTTTTTTATTATTCTGAGTAGGGTATCAAATGAAAGCCCTTGGTACGTGGATTAACGATCAAATTTTTATTTTTGCAAAATAAATTATTTTGAAGCGATTTTTGCCAAAATTGTGCAAAAAATTTTTTGTCCCACACCCTGTAGCCCAGATGGTTTAAACTAAAAATCTGAAAAAATTCTAAGTAATGTACATTGGTATGAACCGGAATAGTTCAACAGGAATTTTTGATCAGATTAGGTTTTTGGAAAAAAACGCATTTTTTGTGATTTTTTGCTAATAATGTACACAAGTTATAGCTTTGTAACAAGCAACACTCTAACGTGTGTGCTGGTCTAGTGGTATTTGACGCTGACTTTTCACCCATGTAACCCGATCCGATAGGGATCGAACCCTGGAGAAGAGACTATATTTTTTTTTTTTTTTTTAATTTCTATATTGTTTAAATTATTTTTTCAAAATTCTTATTATATTTTGGCAAATGTTGCATTTAATTTTTAAAAGCGTAAATTTAATAGCCAGTGGAAATTGTTTAAATTATAATTTAATTCTGTTTCAATGTACACGAAATCAGAGGGGCGGAACTTATAACAACCAATGGAAGCCATAGGCGCAATTTTGAAATTCTTAATGAACCTTGATATATAAAAAAAAATACTGCACATATTTAGAAACCTAAATAATGGTATTAGGCGTTCGAATTAAAATTAACAAAAAAAATATTTTAATATAAAATTTGTTTTCGCATCCAAAATAATCATCATTCACTTACTAAATACCTGCAAAACCCTAAAATGTGTGAAAATTCACACTTCACATCAATTTTCTTATATACCGAGAGCTCGTGACAGTTTATGGTCTCCGATTTCATACAGCATGCCTTTTGGAGGAGAGAATATTTACCATGTGACAACAAAGAAAGGAGGCTACTAAACCCCTGCACGCTTTCCGGTTACATGAAAAATTGCATTTCCACTTGCACAAAATTTTGTGTTTCTCTGATTTAATAATGCTTGCCCTTTTATCAAAAGAAAGTTAAAACAAATTCAGACATTTAAACAAGTCTTAAAAATTATAGGCATGCGATTCGCAGCGTCCCAAAGAGCTCAAACGGTTACGTGATCTTGTAATAAAAAAAATATGATTTCCCGCGTTTCAATTCAGCATGCCGGTGAAAAGAATTAAAGTTTGTGTAATAAAAACCCTATAAAAACAACTAGCATGCGGCCCAAAGATGGTGAATTTCGGAAAAATTTTGGTTGCATAAAAATTTTACAAAACTTTTCCGAAATTTTCCACCCTGAGGCCAACGAGGGCCGCATGTCAATTTTTATATAGAAGTTCTATGACACAAACTTTAATTCTTTACTTTGGGACCCTGCGAATCGCATGCCTATAATTTTTAAAAGCCTTATCACACTAGAGTTATTATTCAGGTCTAAACTTGGAAAATTAAAGTCTTTGCATTCGAATCGTCTTGTGCGTGTGATAGTATGAAGAAAAAACCTAGGTTTTGAAGACCAGGCAAATGAAACGGGATACAATTTCTCGGTCTCTTTACCCAGGTCTTACAGCTGACGCGTCTTTGTCTTTTGTTTATGTCAAAATATAACTGTCAACTGTCATAATTTCACGATGTGCGCATGGGTAAACAAACAATTTCCAAGTCTTAACTAATATTCAAATACCGTGTGATATGTCAAGACCTGAAGACTTGGATCCTGAAAAAAAAACTGCAAAAATAAGACTTGGATAGCGTTCTAGTGTGATAAGGCCTTAAGACTTTAAATTTGTTTTAATTTTCTTTTAATAAAAGGGCAAACATTATTTAATCAGAGAAAAACACAAAATTTGGAAAAATGTGGAAATGCAATTTTCCATATAACCGGAAAGCGTGCAGGGGTTTAGTACCCTCATTTCTTTGTTGTCACAGGGTAAATATTCTCTCCTCCAAAAGACATGCTGTATGAAATCGGAGACCGTAAACTGTCATGATCTCCTGGTCTGTTAATAATAAGAAAAACTATGTCCAATGATCCTAACACAGTGTGTGAATTGTTCTTCTTATTCTTATATTTTATGTTTTTGTTTGTTGCAGAATATAAGTGGTAGTGATGAACAGTGGCCAACAAACCTGGCCGATTACATACGCCATAATGATGAAGCCATGTTGAAGGCTTCCGAACGCCTTTTAAATATTTATACTGAAGAGTTGTTACCTAGTGCATCTTTTGATGAGTTCTGTGATGTTACTGGTAAGTTCAATTACTTTATTTTAACTATTGGGCTCAACAGCGCTATGAAGTGACACCAAGCGGACAGAATTTGAACTAGTGGAACGAGTAACTGTTTATTGTTTACTAGAGTACGTTCAAGTTAACTTCATGCCCAGGGTATCATAAAATACGTCATCAATCCTGCGCGAGAAAACAGCTGATCACATTGACGTACATTAGGGTTTTAAACAATTGTTGTTTACACAAAATCATGTATTTCAAATACATTTTTACTCATGTTAGTACACGGTATACCTTGAAACGTACGAGAAATAAATAATAATAATGGAAATAAACAAACAACATCGCACAATACGCGTAGTTAAACACAAATCAAAGTAAGTGACGCCACTGAAATGTGTCAAGCTAGCTGTTGGTAACGTAATGGACGAAATTTGGTTTCTGCGCAGGTCAGTCGGTAACATAGGCCTGGCTTGAACGTACTCTAGTCCCTACCTCGTAGCGTGCTGTTGTATCGCGTTTAAACATTAATGTTGCAGTTTGTTTGTAACATTAACTTTTGATAGCAACTATTATTCTTTTTTATATTATTTTGTGCTATAATGAGTTGTCATAACACAAACTGCTGTGTATTTGGTTGTCACTCTAGGAAAAGAAGTGAGAAAAACATTCACTTCCATTTTTCCTAATGTAAAACAATTTGTGAAAATAATAAAATTTGGTGTTGTGGAAGAGATAAATAGGTAAAGAAGCATGGGAAAATGCTATAAATACGGGAAAAAGAGTGAGAGTGTGCTAAAAACATTTAACAGCTACAGATTATATCAATATTGTTAACTTATTAATGTTTAAGAAACTATTTATTAAAAATATTCAACAAATAAGAAATACTCAAATATAAAAATACATCTCGAGCATAAATAAAAATCTACCCGTGTAACTTTAATACAGGATTAGGGCATGCGGTCTCAAATATTGTACGTAGATATTCTGATACAGCTTCTCTGAAGTGTGTGATTTCATTTTTGACTTTTTTTTTAGGCAGCGAGTTTCTAACAAAGGTTGCGGTTTACAGGTGCAAATTATCTTGCAGTTTTAATTTTCCAGTTACTTTGTGAGGTGGTGATTTTAGACTGCTTGTTTTTAAACATAACCCACATATGTCGATATGTTCATCATTTTTTTCCGAAATTCCGTATAATATAACACGACCGGCGTTTAACAACTCATCTCCTTCAACTATACACTTGGAAGACAGTGTTGCTCTTAAAAAATTAATATGATTTAGTAAGGATAGCTGTTAATTATTCATTGTAAATCGAAGATTTAACATGTAAACAAATGAGGATAACTTTCACATTACTCGGTTTGATCAGTTGTTTCACAGCGATCACAGCGCCGCCATCGGCCATTGATGAGTCCAATCACTCCCCCTGTCCCCAATTATGGTATATCTAAAGCTGCGTTCAGAGCTCTTAAATTAGTCGGCTATAGACTATGCACTATCGATTGTCACTAACAAATTTGTCATATGGTAAAGCGAGCAACCGCTTCAAATTTAATACTTAATATGTATTAATGATATTTGTTTGTTTGTTTGTTTCAGGTTTGTTAAGTGTTATATCAAATCCAGACATGTGTATTTCAAACGTTTTAAGAAGTATATAGTTACAGCTTTTATTTTTAAAGATACCTTATTTGCACCTTTTGCTTTAAATATATTTTGTGTATGATTTGTAAAAAATATATCTTTATCTTGAGTTATGATACCAGTGTAAAATTTGAGAGTTTGTAAATTTTTCAGGTTTTCCAACCTTTTATAATTGTTTTTGACGAGAGTCCTTTGTTTGGATTGTTTTAATACCAAGCTATTTAATAAAAACTGCATTATAAACATACATACACCTTGGTATAACAAATATAGTAATTTTTTATGAATTAGGCTTTTTAAACTGAATTACATTTACTCTATTTATTTACTGTTCTAATTTATTTTAAACATGTATTAAAACGTTCTTAAATATGTATAATTTTGAGTGCCTTGGTTTGTACAGTGGATTCTAGTTTCTAAAATCATCATTTATTTGTATGATTTTTTTGAATATCATGTTTGATCAAAATGGTTTCTTTTACTTTTTTTAATTGCTGCCCTACTCCTTAATATCTCCCGACAAAATTAATATTGTAGAATTGCGTTAATGTTCATAAATTTTAAAAAAGTTATAGAAAATAAGACAATTATATGCATTTTTTGTTTATTTTAAACGGTCTTAACTTTTTCTAAGAAAAACAATATAGTTTTCGACATAATACGTCTCATTTAAAGTACACCAGACATAAATTTGTTTTATAAACAATTACGTAAAATATAAATTAATATAATTCATTTGTGATAAGTTAGCAACAGAATGAAATAGGTAAGTGTAGAATGTTGTAATTATAAGCAATGAAGTTCATTTTATTAGTTTATTATAAAAACAAAAATTGATACATCCCCTTTCTATTTTAATAAAAAATTGATCTGAAGTGTGAATATTTCACACATTTCAGGATACAGATATCCTTAGGAAAATTGCCCAATTCCCGTGACAAAAGAAAAATACAAAATTAAGATAATTACTCATAGGGTGCATTCGAGTTGCACAGAGTAGAGCGAGCGCTGAGCGAACAGTTGATGGTGACGTCATGAATAGAGCACTAACGGAGCGAGCGTTCTTGTGACGTAATGTTTATAAAATCTAACCCTACAATTTTAGGCGGCGTTTTTACTGTCAGATTAGTTCACGTCAGTCATGAATCAAAATTATATATAAGCTGTTCACTTTTGTAAGAACACACTAGATCTGGTTATTTTGGTTACTTTTATGGTGTGTTACTGACTTTAAATGTCAATTAAAAATATTCCTTACGCTGTAAAACCGACTTTAGGTTGATAAGGTTATGATCATTATAATTAAGATATCATTTTTCATTATGACATATGTCAAATGGATCGACATTTTAAAAAAGTGACATTTTTTAATACCAACATGACGTACAGCTTCAAAGGTGCAAACTATTGAAAACAAAATTCCCTCCTAGTTTGTTCTTACAAAAGTGAACCGCTTATACCTCGGTTTTTCCTTAATTTTTTTTTCAATGATTAAGAAATAAAATTAATTAAAAATTAAATAATAATTAATGAATCAATTTAATGAATTTTTTCCATTTTAATTTTATGCACGGTGTATTTTAATAATTTTTTTGCTGTTTACAGAACGTCACAAATACATAAAATGGCCGTACTCTGTAGCCATAGACAAATAACAATATTATTTGTCTATTGTTATTTGTCTAAGGCTATTATTTTTATTTTATTTATAATTTAATTTTAAACTTTTATTTATTTCCCACCGTTTCCTTATTTTTTACGTCATACTCCATATGCTCGGTCTTAAAACCCCGAACCAGTGATGGGCGTTTACACGTAAACTTTAATTGTTTACGTTTACGTGTAAACTTATGTAAACAATTGGTAAACTTGTCAACAATGTAAACAATGTAAACTTTTTAAACTGTCAAATAATGAGGTTATTTTTAGTTATTTAATACGAATAATATAGGGTTAATGAACAAGTATATTCAGTTCAAAACAGTAAATTTATTTAAAAAATGGTGGGAAGAAACCGAAGGAATAGTTCTGAAGATCTAGGTTTTGTTTTAATTAAAGAAAATGAAAGAAAATATAGGGCGTTATGCAAAATTTTCAATGAATCTTTTCGTTATTAAAAAATATAGGCTGATTTTCTTAAAGGGGAAATTTAATGTATTTTGTTATTAAAAAAAATAGATTGAATTTTTTAAAGAAACAAGTTTTTTATTTTCATATCCATATTTACTAATTTGTATGTAACACCTGTATAATGATACTTTTTCATTTAAAATCGTTTCATTAAAATTTTATTATTTATAAAAATGTATTGAAAATGAGGTTCTGTAATTCAAAACAAGTGCGCATGTCTAAATCATTGTTTACAATGTTTACATTGTTTACAAGAGTTTTTGTGTTTACTTTACATCATTGTTTACGCGTCAACAATGAGGTAACTTACATCATGTAACTTACGCGCCCATCACTGCCCCGAACACATAGAGCGCACTCTAAATGCTCGCTCGATCGCAAAACGAATGCAATTGAGTGTACTCCGAGCGTCAAATCGAACACGTTTGAGTGTACAGAACGTGCTCCGAACGCTCGGAGCGTCAAATCGAATGCACCCAGAGATAAATAAATTTACGATTCCAGCGCCACGGCGGTAAATTTTTAATTTCGATAGAGGATTTTGTTTATTTTATATGTGATTTAAACATTTGTGTTTACTTAATTTGTTGATAAAACGACAAAACAGGTACATAAAATATATTTATTCCTATAATTTTAGCTTGACAGCTTTGTAACAATAGAGGCTATTCCAAATGTTTAGGCGGAACTAAATGGGAATTTCGTTCTTTTAGGTTGTCACGAGAAGGGACCTTGCTTGGGATATTTTATATTTGACGTTGGTATGTGAAAATTTAAAATTCCAACAGTGAAACCATGGAAACGACTAAAAATGAATTAAAAATTTTAATTCATTTTTACAAATTTTGAAGATAAAAAAATGGGAAATTTTTATTAAGAATGACAAAAAATTAAAATGCAATGGAAAAGACATTTTATAATGACAATCAATTTAATCTAGAATTTGCAATGTGAGTATGATTTACAAAGCTTAAACAAAATGACCAAAAGCCCGAATTAATAGATAAAAATTTCTAAATTTCAAAATCTAGTTACGCCTAAACGTTTGGAATAACCTATAGCTTTGAATATCCCTATAACGAAGTTAAAAATTGACTGCCGTGGCGTTGGGAGCTTAAATTTATTTCCCCGTAACTTAAAAATTCAGGCTAAATTAAAAGAAAAAGATTTTTTCAATCAAAAACTAAGTAGGTCGACACTTCTGCCAACTAAATTTTGGCAAAAGACTACCAGAAGTTCCTAATCAAATGCGAAATAAGTAGACTCGGGCAAAATTTTGTTGGCAGATGATACTGCCAGAAATCAGACTAGTACAAGTTATCGTTTTCTCCTGCTTCTTATTTTATTTATTTATTTTTCACTTGCCCGACCATAACATATAAAGGGCAAGTATTGTAATCGCCGGAAATTTTCGATGTCGAGATTTTGACTGATGACCACGTTTCATGGTTCAGGGAATCCAAAAAACCTTTTTTTCGAAGTGCCGTCCGTATGTGTGTTCAATTTAGAGAGTTCGTTCTGGTACTAAAAAATTCTCCTATTAATTGGGAAGATCCGAAACTGGAAGTTATTAAACTTCAAGATTTAAAAAAAAATCGTTACTAGAAAACCAAGCCTTGAACGAAAATTTGTATAGAACATAATTTGATGTAATTTTGAAGATTTACCTTGTTTTTTTTATATATGTATAGTCCAGGAAATAGTTGTTCAAAACATTGGTCTGGAAGAAAGTTTAGTGACAGTCTTGGAAATTTGTGAGAGGAAATGTTTTCGAGGTTTTGTTTTTATGGTCGGTATCCTTAGCAATGTTTCTTTCATTTACCGACGTGCTTGGGCGCCCACTGCGTGGATCGTCTTCTAGTCATGTTCTACCGGTTTTAAAACGATCGATCCACCGATAAACAGTACTTTTGGATTCTGCGAACTCACCAAATACTCCTTGCAGACACTGAATAATTTCTGATGTTTTCACACCTTCTTTCCACAAAAAGAAAATTATTGCTCTTTGAGATTTTGCTGCGTCTTCCATGGTTACAAAAACAGTGCTATGAAAACGCGTCTATATCAGTCGACACCTAAATCAGACTGAACAATATTGCACTAGATAGTTGCATAAACATGTCAAGACTTGTTTTGGCACCAATAACATTGCCTATAAGTTCTGCGTAATTTAATTATAGCACAATTCCAGAATTTACGAAACATCCCTCGTAATTTAGTTGACAAATCTCTCCACAAAAGATTTTTTTTTAATATTCACCACCGAAACATTTTCGTTAGTATCAGATGCTAGTGTCATTTTGTGTGTTAACACCTACTAGCTGGTTTCGAGGTAATATAGTCAAAAGGACAGTTACTAGGTTTAGTGGCTATCACAGTTACTATCCTAAAGTAAACAAGCCATAAGTTAGTCATCGAAATTATGACGTAATATAAGTAACTGTTGATTATGTGGTCCAAATATACTTAATTAGTTTGGTACTTGCGTAAAGGCAACAGGAGACATCAAAAATTGCTTCCGTTCCTAAAGATATTTCTAAATGCATAAAAGGTAAACAGATTACTTATTTATATAATAAAAAATTTATTACAGTATGAAACAAAAAAGTCTGTTTTACAATATTTTTTATTGATGTTAATACAGTAATACAAAAAAACTGTAACACACATCTTATCCTTGTTTCTGCGCCAATTCTCTAGCTTTCGCTCTTTCAAGTTTGGCGATTCTGGCAGATGATTTAGATCCCAAAAGTCCACCGCCCCAGTGACGTCTGATTTCATCACCTCTATCATTGTAGTTGGTCTTGATAGCTTCAATAAGCTTGTTGAAATTGGCACGATCACCGGAGTCAACTTGTGTAAGGGCAAGTGTCGAGCAGGTCTTGCGACGAACGAGAAGTCCAAGACGAGCTTTGCCTTTTACAATACAGTATGGGACACCCATCTTTCTGCACAAGGCTGGGAGGTACAACACCAACTGAAATAATATTTACAAATTACTAACTGAAATTTTATGGTTTTTAAAATATAATTGGCAATATTTGGTTTACTCAGTGTCAAGTCACTTCATTATAACAAACACAATTTAGTGATCGTCTTCAGTTGAAGAAATTCAAAGCATCATTGTAAAAGGCATTGTTGATTATTTGTACACATAAGTTGATTGTCAGACTGCAATAGTTCGTTATGTAACGAGAGAATAAAACAGTATTTTATTTCCACTTATGAGGCTTAACCGAGAACGATAATTAGTGAGGGTGTAACGTCTTACTTTATTTATGCGGTGCATACAATATTTTATCTACGAACAGTAATAAAACAAAATATGAATTTCGATTAACTTCACTTTTAACATTTTGGTAAACAAATAGTAACTTTGGATACGATAAATACAGTGGCGGCTGGTGCAGAGAGGGCAACGGGGCAATGCCCTCCCAATTATTTACTTTTAAAAAAAAGATGAAAATCTTTAATAAAAAATAATAATAGTAGTGGGTTTTACACGATTCAATTAATTGAAAAAGTTGACATTCAATTAATTGATATGATTAATTAAATTGTACAAATTTCGTCAATTGACAAAAAAATGAATCAATTTATTTTGAAAATAGAACAAGTTCAATTTTTTAGGGAATTCTAGGTATATTTTTATCTGTTAAGATATTGCCAACTGTTTAGTTGTAGCATAACCTCCAAATATATATTTTGTGTTTCGTTTTCAAATTTGACATAACCTCAAACGTTCTAATTTATTATGTCTCATTTTGTAATACGCAACTAACAGTGAAAGTTCATTTTTTATGTTGTATATTGACAATACATTTATAATATTGTCATAGTATTGGTTCACATGGATACGCCAATGTCTGTTTACACCACAACAGTCACCAAAGTAACCAGATCTAGTTTCGTATTACAAATTGAGACGGATTATACCATCATCTAGGTTATTTCTTTTGTTTTTGTTTACAGCTCGTAACTTTCTGAAGATTTTTTCAATATTTTCATTCTGATAAATATGTCAACATATTTTACAGTTGGTAATGTAAAAATTTTCAAAAAAATTGATAAATAAATTGATGTGTGTAAAGGGGTACTTTTATTTCCAAGGTTACCAATAAATTTTTCAATTAATTGACCAAAAACTTGATCAATTAATTGAACTGTGTAAAACCAACTTAACATGTATTATTTTCATATTACCCATTTTAAATTAATATTTAGTTATATTGAAATGATTATATCTTAAATTCGCATCGCGCTGCCTTTCGCTTCCTAAAGCAAACGTGAAGCATAAAAAATAGCAAACATATTTCACAGTTTAGCAGATATTTAATAAATAAAAAACCAAAGTTTTATGGCGAAAATAGCTCCAAAATAAATTTTGTAGATTTAATAAGTAAATTTTTGTTCGCTAATCTTCGATTTCGTGTCAGATTTATTTTTATTAAATTAATTTTCGAAATATAAAAACAAAAATCAATAACATTCGAAAAAAATAATAAGCTTTGAGGGAGGCCAAAAGTCTACCAGGCTATCTGTCGAACTACAATTTAAGTAAATTCAGTTTAATATTTTACCCATTTTCCTCATTTAGTTAATGTGTATGCGAAAGTAATAAGCTATTGTATACAATATTAATTAATTAATATAAAGTGTTTCCTACCTCAATTGGGTCAACATCGTGGGCAATCACAACGAGTTGTGCTTTTTTCTGTTCAACCAAGGTGGTGACAGTATTGGTTCCGGCACGGATTGTGTTGGGCCTCTTGGTGGGTGCGTCTTGTTTCTTAGCTACTTTAGATTCAGCACGGGCCTTCAATCTTTCCTTCTTCTGGATTGCAGTTTCTGGCCTGTACTTCTCCAACAGCTTGAACAGGGTGGTGGCTAGAAGCATATTTAATTTTAAGTTTGCGATACATTTTACGGAATACAGTTAACTTGTATAAGTAATAGACTTCAGTAGTAATATAAGGTGGTAGAAAAGTTTCAGCAAAACCTTTCAGATAGCAAATACTTAAAAATCATCATGTCAAAATGAGGGTAAAAATTTGGAGCTATTTCGAATAGAAATGTCATTACATGAAATAAATAATAATAATAACAACAATACTGTATTATTATTATTAACTATATTATTACATTGTGCTGGCAAGACACTAATTCTGAGGAGCAAGGCGGGAGAAGCAAGACACTTATAGCGTATTCGATTGAGTGCTCTACTATGCACTCATGTCACTCGGCGAGCTAGTTTCATATTCGATTGGGCGAGCAGTTGCTCTAGAGTTGATAAATTTGTATTCAATTGGGAAAGGTAATTCCTCCGAGGCACTTTTTCTTGCTCTGACTAAAGAGTCAGAGCAGCATCGACCAATGTGGCGCGTAGATTTCTATTTTAGTATTTTACATAATACAGTATAGATACACAATAGACTATACCAATAAACTGAATTACAAAATATATTATTAGTTATTAAATCTCTATTCTAATCTACAAGATGGAATTAAAATACTAACAAATAATACAGACATTCTGTTAATCCATATGGTTACAACCATTTTTAATTTAGAGGTTATAAATAAGTGTTATAAAAATTTACAAAATAATTTTTATGTGATAAATTCTAAATTTTCTGTTTCCATTACAACCATTAAAGAAAAAAATGTAACATACCTGTTTGCTTATCAACAGACTGAGTAAATTGATTTACTGGTGGAGGCACCTTCAATCTTTTTTGTAAAACGGCCTTCTGCCTTTGGATACGAATGTATTTTGGCCATTTCACAAATCTGGACAAGTCACGGGATGGCTGAATATCCTGACCTTAAAAACGAAATTATAATAAAACCATGCTTTCTTAACCTAAACACTGAATGATAATAATAACTATCTTAATGATTAACATAATTGATTAGAGATAAAATTACCTATTCCAAAGTTTCTAGATCTCTTTTCAAACAGTGGGTTGACAACTTTTTTAACTTCGACTTTCTTAACAGCAAGGGGAGCTGCTGCTATCTTTTTTCCTGCCTTCTTCTTGGGCTACAAATATAAACATAAATTAGTAATACATTTAAATGACTTCAGAACTACTTAAAAATTAAAAATACGAACTTCAGTAGTAATGTAAGGTGGTAGAAGAGTTTCAGCAAAACCTTTCAGATAGCAAATACTTAACAATCATCATATCAAAACTTTACTTTTACTATATGTTAAAAAAATACATTTAAATTTATTAGTAATTTACAGAAACTTCGTTGGTCACCGACTTTTAAATGCATTACTTTACAAATTGAAAATAAATATTTTTCGTGGTGTGCGGTGATCAAAATTTAATAACACATGGTATCATTTTTAAGATCGAATTTATACAAATAATAACACTTTAACATCGAAAATAATTATACATAGTAATAACTGATATAACTTACCTTTTTCTGCACCATTTTTAATGCACTTAAATATTAAGATTAATTAAATATACACAGATTTCTTTTACTAAAGTATTTCGACACTGTCTAAAAAACAGTGTAACGTCAAGAGATCGGACGCTGGTAGAAGAGGAAGAGTACTTCTTTACCGACAAGTATAACAATTAGAAAATCTATGGTACCGGCCGAGTATTTTAATAACAACCGCTAATTTTAAATATTACATATAGAACTGACACGCTCGGATACGCAGTCTGGTGGTCAAATATTGTACTACGCGACTGTAGTACTGTTTGAAATTATTACATATGTTCTGGTGTTGATTTTTTGTTAGAACGTCGATAGATACATTTTCATAAAATAAAAATGTACTGTGCTTAAATTAACCTGTTCCCTGTTAGCATATTGACAGCTGAATACTAGACAATTCAGCCATTTTGCCATGCATTACAGCGCTGCCAACGGTAATGTCACTTCTCAATAGAATTGAGACAGCCAAGATCCAATACATAAAATTTGGAGTATTTGGCGGTTGTGATTTAAATCAATTTGAAATTTCTTCCTTGCAATTCAACACAATTTTGATCAAAATTCGCCATTTTGTTAGAACAGCGGGTGTCGCTTTAATTTGTCTAAAATACTCGTTTTTTTCTGTGAATTACTCCTGACATATGCAGCTATTTGCACGCCATTTGTTTATTAGTTGCCTACCAACCACTTGTTTAGAAAAAAAAAACAAAAAAGATCAAGATAATATTACTTTCGTTAATCCCAGTGGCGAATTAAGTTGTTTGGGGGCACTGAGCGGTAAAATTAAAATGGGCCCTCTATTATTTTAAATAGAATGGAAATATTTGTGTATAGGCTTCGGTAGGCCCCCCGGCTTCGTGGGCCCCGGACGGCTGCCCAGTCCGCCCACCGCTTAATTCGTCTCTAGACTAGAGTCAGAAATTACTTGGACACACATACAACTTTTTGGACATACATCAAATTTTCTTTCAGAATGTCTTTTCTAGTTTTATTATTTCTAATAAAATAATGTCTTTTTTTTACTTTTTTTGCCGAAAATGTCAAAATTTTAGACCGTAACTCAAAACTGACCATATATTTGTGATCTAAGGCTAAAAATATATAAGTCTACCAATTTTCGAACAAAAATAAAAAAAAAAATTCTTCCAAAATTTTGGTCAAATTTTTTTGACTCCGATTTTAGCCAAAATACAGTTAAAGGCTAATATTGGGTTCAGGATTATGAAAAAAATATTTAAAAAATTCATGCTTTCCTAGTTTTTGAGTTAGAGCTGATTTAGGTCAGTTTTTTGCCTATAATTCCAAAACTTTTGCCCAAATCTCAAAATGGACCAAATTTTATTGATCTCTGACCAAAAATGCATATTTGTACCAATTTTCAATAAAATTGGAGACAAACATTTTTTACTTCAAAATCACGATTTTTTTAAGGTCTACCCCTTACGATTTTTTCGAATTTTGGCCATTTTCAAGGATTTTGGATTACTGCCCCTACAAAACTTAATAATATGTTTATTTAAGCCCAATTTTTTTCTTAGACTAAACAGTGTAGTAGAATTTTAAAATTTCAAGCCGCATATTTATATCTCTAACCATTTTTTTGTTAGCAATTTTCAAAATTTTCAAAAAAAAAATTAAAAAAATGAAAAAACTTCAAAAAAATTTTTTGTTTCAAAATCTGGTTACAAGTAAATTAGGACCTCAAGATTTCAAAAATTTCAACCGCAGGTCTTTATTGCATTTCGTTTTTGAGATATATCCATGCGAAGATGAATATTTCTATAAATCACGCCATATTAAAATTTGTCATAATTTTAAAATACGCAAAACGAGTAAGGCCTCTAATTTTTTCTAGACTTAATAAACTACGAGGAATCCAAAAATTCTAGCGTCAGGTTGTTTTCTCTAACTGTTTTTGAGTTGTGATTTTTTTAAACTCACAATTTTCAAAAATTATGTAAATTATGCCATAAAAAAAATTGTCACAGTCTCAAAACGCATTAAACGATTAAAGCCCCAATTTTTTTCTAGACTAAATAAACTACAAGAAATCCAAAAATTTCAACCGCTGGTCGCTATCTCTAACCATTTTTGAGTTGTGATTTTTTTTATTTTATCATTTTCACAAATAATGTAAATTAAGCCATTCAATAAATTGTCATTATCTCAAAACGTTTTAAACGATTAAATCCCCAATTTTTCTCTAGACCAGTGGTTCCCAACCTTTTTTACTAGCGGAGCCCTTTTTAGAATCAATTTCTATGACGGAGCCCCTAGGCCTACCCTATGTCTTACAAATTAATGGTGTTTAGAAGTAATGTTACGGGGGCGGGGGTAGATATTTTAGTTAATATAAATTCACTTTTCTCTTTCACAGCTCACATATTGATAGATAGACAGAGTTTTATAAAATGAAGCAAATAATCAAAATACACGCAGATTATTCAAACAAAAATGCATCTCGCCGATCACATTCCAGTTAGTCATAGAGTCATAAACCGGCTAGAGCAGTAGCGAATTAAGTTGCTTGGGGGCCCTGGGCGGTAAAATTAAAATGGACCCTCTATTATTTTAAACAGAATGGAAATATTTGTATATAGACTTCGGTAGGCCCCCCCGGCTTCGTGGGCCCCGGGCGGCCGCCCAGTCCGCCCACCGTTTAATTCACCTCTGGTAAATCTCACATTTTTTTAAGTAATGTATACTATATTTTCAGACGGAGGGAGTATTATTTATTATGTTATTTATTCTAGTTTATAAATAATTTTCTAATTATAAAGATGAGTTGTGTGTGGCGCAAATAGCCATAATTGCTGAGCGCCAAACATTTTAACTAATTTACTTAATAAAAACTTGTGTAAATAAACGTTAATTTTCCACGAATGAGCACGCATGCTCGTCACTTTCTTACACTTGTTGCAATATGAACAGCATTATGTATTTACAGTTGGACACATAATATATTTATTATTTGATGATGGTAGATAAAAATACTTTACTTTCAAGGAAAATAAATTTAAAATGCCAGCGCCACGGTGGTCAATTTATAAGTTCGATAGAGGATGTTTTTTTTTTATTATTTTATGTTATTTAAACATTTGTGTACAGTTATTTGCCGATAAAACGGCAAAACAAGGACATAAAATATTGTAAAATATAGTTATTCCTATAATTTTATTTTGACAGCTGTGTAACAATAACTTTTATTACATCTTTAATATACTTTATCGAAGATAAATATTGACCGCTGTTGCGTTGGGATCTTAAAGAGAATATATTTTTTTTGCTTAAGCTTTTTTTTTGCTTAAGAAAAATCTCTCTCTCTCTCTCTCTCTCTCTACCTCCCTATCTCCCTCCCACTCTCCGGAACGTACGAGAGGAATTTTTGATCAGATTGTGTTTTTGAAAAATATGGCAGTTTTTGTGTTTTTGAAAAAATTAATTATTATTTTTTAATTCATGGTTAAATTATGGCTAATAAGGCTATGGATTTTTTGTATTTATAGCTAAGATAGTGCATGCATTTTTTTGGAATTAAAAATATTTAAAAAAATAATATATTTTTTTAATAGTTCCTAACTGAGTTACGCCACACCTCACCACACTACACTCTACACTTTAAAATATTTTTTATTAATCTATTGAAGACTTGAATACGAAGAAAATGCAGAAAAAAACGCTGGGAAGCTTGGCAAATTATTTAAATTTTGTTTAAAAAAATTAAATGGAAACTCTTAGTTCTCAAATAACGAATAAAAGTGATTATCAAAAAAACTGTTGATTTTGATGTGATAAATATACCAAGACATCCAGTATTATGTTGGCTTCTTGCACCTATTAAATACCTGCAAAACCCTGAAATGTGTGAAAATTCACACTTCACTTCAATTATTTGTTTTGTCTTATTTGTTTTAATTTGTATATAGACCATTTTTAAGGTGGGGAGCGCCCTCTCAAATGTATTTTTTGATATATAGTAATTTTCTGTCGTTTTTTAGAATTAAACCAAAAACGGTAAACCGTAGCTTGTAATCAAGATTATTTTTGAGATCTACGACTCAAAATACAGAAGGGGGGGGGGGGTAAGTTATGTATACATATTTTGAAATTTTGTAAATTCCCCGACTTACGACCAACCCTTCGGAACGGAACTTGGTCGTGGGGATACCTGTACATACTTTATTTCAAATATTTCCAACTATATTTGGTGGTCATACTTCTAATCCTAAAAATGTGTCTGTTTAAACATGTAGTATTTCAGTAACAAACGAAATTCAACAGTTACGCCGTACAGAGCAGTAGTCGCTCAACAGTAAGTTATTTGTTGATTGTTATTGTTCCCCACTTTTGATCACGTGCCATTATACGTTTGATAACAGGCCACCCAGCTTGTTACGCTATAAACACTGTAAGGTAGCGCGTGTAAACAGAAGTTTAAAACCACATTAAACGGTAAAAATGGCTCGTAATGTGAATAACATAAATCAAAACGAAACAAGTGTTTCAAGAGGAGAGGAAGATTCAAAGACAAATCTTATTATTAATTTTTTACCAGAATCAATAACTGAAGATGATATTAGAGCTTTATTTGCAAAGTTTGGGGAAATTGAACGTTGTAAATTGGTAAACGATAGAACAACAGGACGTAGTTTACAGTATGGTTTTGTGAATTATCACCAAGCTGAAGGTGCCAAAAAAGCAATCCAAACTTTAAACGGATTTATAATTGAGAATAAAACAATCAAGGTTTCTTACGCCAGGACGCATTCTGAAGAAATGGAACGTGCAACTTTATTTGTGAGTGGTTTTGCAACAAATATCTCTTTGCAAGCCTTTGAATCACTATTCAAACCATTCGGCAAAATAAAATCAGTTCATATTCTCCACGATAGAGTAGCAGCCCAACGATATGCTCGACGTTTAAGAGGTATAAGATCCGGACCTCCTTTTATGGAAGGTATTGGGTTTGTAAATTTCGAAAGACACGTAGATGCAAAGAGAGCCATTATGGAATTAAATGGAACCGTAGCACATGGTTACGCAACACCATTAAGGGTCAAGTTTTCTAATAGCAAATCAAAAAATCAAAGATCTATTGAGTGTGCTCAGCCAACGCAAGATAATAATAGATACGGAATGTATAATCGTAGATCTGATTATGTGAGATATACTCCTACGATTACTTCTTGGAGAGGATATGGTTGGTGTGTTTACGTATACAACTTAGCTCCGGACACATCGGATAGTGTGCTGTGGTCTATGTTCGGACCATTCGGACCTGTATTAAGTATTGAAATATTCAAAAATCGTTGTACGGGAGCAGCATTTGGGTTCGTAATCATGACTAATTATTTTGATGCTATTATTGCTGTTCAAAACTTGAACGGTTCTATTCTTGGAGATCGAATGCTTCAAATTACTTTTAGAGGCCTGGTTTAATCGTTCGATTTCAATTATATGAATATTATATGACTGAAAGTATATATATTTCTTAAATAATTACACTTCTGTAGAATTATGTTTTATTTTTTTTTCAGTTTATTTTGTATTATTTCAATAAGTGTAAGTAAAAAGTATTATATTACAGGTGTTTTTAAAACATTTATATTTTTAAATACTTTTTTTTTTAACCATTGAACAGGACTAAATGTACCCATTACACTGTGGCTCACACACATCCATGCCCTGACCGGGGTTCGAACCTGGGTCCTTTGGCTCGTGAAGCAGGAGCGCTACTATAGCTGACAAAATATTTAAAGAATTGATATGTTTTGTTTTAAAATTTTTAAATACTTGAGGGCTTGTATAGTCTGTTTCTTTGGTTGAAGCGGAACTAGATTTTGATCAGTAGTGACTTAACGATTAAATGAGGTTTTTGATCATTTTGTTTAGCAAACGCCGCATTTAGTCGTTAATAAGTGAGCTCGTGACAAATAGCCATCGTTAACGTGCACCAAAAATTTTAAATAATTAACTACAAAAATAAAAATTCCATTTAGTTCCACTTAATAGCCTATATAAACTATTTACAATTTTATGAATTTTATTCTGTTTATAAAATGACTGATTTTCATTTTTGGAACATTATATAGACCAGCGTTTCTCAATTTTTTTACCTTTATGGAATTCTTGACATAATATGTCTCACGGATCCTCTACAATAAAAATATCAGTGCCTTAACTAGACAGGTGCACAGGTGGAGGGCCCAGGATGAAAGGGGCCCGAAAAATTGTCACAAGGGCTTAGACGGTGAAAAACATTTTTTTAATTTTCACTTTGATTTTTTGTTTGTCGTCACTTCCATAAATCTTCCTTTTTTTCTTATCATCGCTTCGATACGTCTTTCTTTTTCTTTTGTCATCACTTTGATATGTCTTAATTTTTTTTTGTCATCACTTCAATATGTTTTTTTTTTGTTGTCACTTTAATACTACTTCCTTTTTTTTGTCAGCGCTTTGATACGTCTTAATTTTTTTTTTGTCATTACTTCAGTACGTCTTCCTTTATTTCTTATCATTACTTCAATACGCCTTTTTTTTCTCGTCACTTCAATACCTCTTTCTTTTTTTTTGTCATCACTTTGATACGTCTTCATTTTTTTTCAGGGCTTCGAACCGGAACTGAACTGAAAACCGAAAAAAAACCGTTAATTTTGTCTGAGCGAAAACCGCAACTGAACCGAAAAAAAATATCGGTTTATTTCGGTTCAGATAAAGTTTATGGGAGTAAACCAAAATATAAAATACATTTTATATAAGAGTTTTTTTTTTTTTAAACTGATGAGCAGAAAAAATCGTATTTTTTTTAACTGATAAGTAAAAAAAGTCTGCTTCTATTATTTCGGGGGGAGGGGGAGACGAACGCCCAGAACCCCCCTCCCTGGCAACGGCCTTGGTATGATTATTACAAAATAAGGAATAAAATGTTCTTCTAAATTATAGTAGAAGATAGATTTCTGATAGAAAAAAAACGTTATTTTTGCCCGAACGAAAACCAGAACCGAACTGATATATTTTTTATTTTTTTATCGAAAAAAATAATGGTTTGGAGCCCTGTTTTTTTTTTGTCATCACTTCGATACGTTTTCCTTTTTTCCTTATCATCACTGCGATAAGTCTTTCTTTTTTTAGCTGTCACTTTTATACGTCTTCTTTTCGATTTGTCCTTTTTTTTGTCATCACCTTGATATATCTTCCTTTTTTTTGTCATTACTTCGATACATCTTCCTTTTTTTTGTCTTCACTCGGTCCATCCTTTTGTTTTTGTCATAATTTTAATCCGTTTCTGTTTTTAAAACTGTGCATAAGGCTTAATGAAAGGTAATTACGGGACTGTATATCATTATTAATATACTTTTTTCTCTATAACTAGTAACACACTATAGTCCGTTCAAAGGTGAGAATGCAGTATTGCTTTTATGTCAAATGGGAACGGTCAAATGTTGTAAAAGTGTCAAATGTGTCAATTATAATAATATGAAAAACTCGTATGATTTACAAAAATCAACTCTTATAAAACTCAAAATAACACACAACAAAAACAAATAACCATCAGCGCGTTTTAGAGCTGGCAACGTCGACAAGTAAGAAAAGGATAGCGTCATTGTATAAATCCATTAGAGAGTATGAAAAAGAACTACTCCATATGTCCAGTACTGCATACTCACTTTTGAACGGACTATAGATTTTTCAAGAATATGTCGTACATGTGTAATAACATTACAGAAATGAAGTTGAACAAAAAATAACTCAAAAATACATTTACATGATTAGCCTATTCAACACTATTTCTCGTGAAATCTAGGGCAACCCGGTTTAGAAACGCTGATAGTAACATGAGCTACAAATAAAACTGGGTTAAAACTAGTTCCATATTGTTTTATCTACCATCAAAATATTTTGTCTAGTATTTCTGTATCTGTAACATGAAACAGTTTATCTCATTTTTCCCATGTTGATAGTTATTATCTTTCTAATTTGTATACCTAAACTTTATATTTGTTACAAATAATATATTCGCGACTCAAACTAACGTTGGCGGCGCTGCGTACGACAGTTTATGGCCGACGAGAAGCGTATATGTCAGAAGTTTTTTCTTAATATTTATCTGTTCAAACAATATTTCGGCAAAAAAACACTGTATTTAAGTCACTATATTTAAAAATACGTCTTAATTCACATAAACTGCAGCACAATACACTAAAAATATTATACAAATATACGCTTCTGTTTAATTTACCGCCACCAGATGTCTTGCTGTTATTTGGAGTCGCGAATTGTGCAACTAGCGCGGAATCTTATATATTCCACACGAGTATGAAGTTTCACCAATTCATTCAAGTGTGGCCTATGCATTCTGCATATGTTGCATCTGTTTTTCCTACGATTACCATTTTTTCAATAAATTAATCAATAAAATACATTGTAAATAATGATGACATAATAACGCGCGCGCAGGTGGTACGGGAATGAAAATTTGTTGCACATGCGCATTGGTGCGAAATTCATTCTCGCACTCCTGCCCATGCGCATTGTTACAGATTTATTCATTCCCACACCACCTGCCTGCGCATTAATGGCAATGAAAATAGCATGGGAAATTAATTAAATACCTGTCAACTAACCATATGGAACTGAGAAAATTTTATAGCAGCCGTAGAAAAAAATTTTGTTTATATTGTTGTTTTCGACTTATATAAATTCACATGAAATATATATGTTATTTAAAAACACCTTGTTTATCGAACAAAAGTATTATTTTAAACTTTATATAATAAGTATTTTGATTTTAGTAATAATTCTTTATAGCCTTGTACTGATAAATGTTTATGATTGTTTGTTATATTTTATTAAAGATACTTAAAATTTTCACTGTTTTATATCGGTTTTTTATTACTATGTATTGTAATGTGCTATAATTTTATTGGATTGAGTTATAAATAAGTTCCGTTTTCATATATTAACTTTTTCTACGGCCGTTTAAAAACAGGCCAAATTTAAATTTTGGATCCCCCCCTCGGTCATCACTTAAAAATTTTGGTTCCCTCTCGGTTAACACTTGAAAAATTTTGATTCATCTTGCTTACCATTTCAAATATTCGGTTTCTCGGCGGTCTTCACTTAAAAATTTTGAATTCCTTCCATCCGGTCTTAACTTTAAATTTCTAACCCCCCCCCCCCCCCCGTTTGTACATGGCGAACAGGTTGATTTAAGCACAATACGCTTTTATTATATTAAATTGGAAGCAAATTTATGAGGTATTTTTGTATATTTATATTTAAGCGCTACACGTGTGTATCGAGATGTATAAGGCCGCGGTCTGACTGATCGAGTGCTGTTGATCGTTTGCTGTCGAGCAAATTTCAAACACACGTTAACTAAGGGCATGAGTCGCACTGAACCATCGTTTGCTGTCAAGTAGCATCAAGTTGTTTGTATTTCAAACCGGTTTGAATTTCACACGACGCTCGAAGCAAAAGCACATGCGCATTTAAGCATATACAGTTCATAACCATATATTATTTGACAGTTGGAACGTCAAAAAAAAAAAACAAAATTACAATATAGAGTAAAATGGACTCGCTAATTAGTATTAACTGTTTGATAGTATTATTTTAGGTTGGAATATGCACTATTTGACAAGTGAGAAACAAATTTACTTGACACTGAATGATCGATAATACTCGACAGTACTTGATCAGTCAGACTAGCTTTTAACAGAATCATCTTGCGAAAATTTGGATTTAATATTAAGAAACTAGCAGGACCCTTGCCAACAACGTTGACAAACTGATATCGAATAAAAATCAATATAAGCAGTAATCAATTATTAAAATTTGCATGATTCTGTGTATAATAACAAAACAAAAACGTTTCTTGATTATACCTAGGAAATCCTAAAAAAGTGGCTTAATGCCTGTCGTTTAAAAATTAGTATCGGACCGGATACGGCCCGCGGGCTATATGCTGCACATCAATGGTATATCTGTTTCTGATTATATCTAGGAAATCCTAAAAAGCCGCTCAATGCGTGTCGTTTAAAGTTTAAAAATTAGTATCCGGGCAGGACCCGGTCCGCGGACCCTTATATTTTGGGTAACATCAATTCAACATACAAAAACATGCCCTTTCACACAACATTCTTTCATCAAGCCACCGTATTTACTGACTGCATAGCTCTGATCACTGGTCACGGTAAGCTACTTGCTTTGTCGAGTACGTCGTTTCCCACCACTCAGTTCGTGACCGACCGCATGCCGCAAGACCCGCTAGCACCTAGGAACTTAGCGTTAAGTTAGTTTTACACAGTTCAATTAATTGATCAAGTTTTTTGTCAATTAATTGAAAAATTTATTGGTAACCTTGGGAACAAAAACGTCACTTTACACACATCAATTTATTTATCAATTTTTTTGAAAATTTTTACATTAACTGTAAAACATGTTGACATATTTATCAAAATGAAAATATTGAAAAAATTTTCACAAAATTACGAGCTGTGAACAAAAACAAAAGAAATAACCTAGATGATGATAAATTAGAACGTTTGAGGTTATGTTAGATTTGAAACCGAAACAAAAATAATATGTTTCGAGGTTATGCTACAGCTAAACAGTTGGCAATATCTTAACAGATAAAAATATAGGGATTTGCGGCTAAGCACCCTACCATCTGGTGAGCGTTTCATGAACTTGTGTACATCATATAACATTTCGTTTTGTGTATTGGTTTTGTATGAAGTTTGTTTTTAAAGTTTTATTATAATCATTGAAAAATGTATAATACATATTGTTGTGTGCCTATGTGCAATTCATTGAAAAGAAGGAACCCGGAAATATCGTTTCATTTGTTTCCACTAATATCAGACACCGTATGGTTCGAAACAAAATTGGGAAAGCAAGAGGTTAGGATCGACGCGATGTTTAGATAAACAATTTAAAAATTGGAAAAAAAGTGAGCCCTTCTATCAAAGTTTTCTCATTACATTTTAATGATAGTGACTACAAAAAATATTTTCAATTTTGTATTTATTATCGCATATCTTGGAAATTCCTGATATTGTGTGTGGGTTTGTAATGCACAAGTTTGTAGGCATAATGCATAAATCTTTATGAACTCTCTGTTTTTTTCAGTGACTCCACACAATATTATATGCCCAGCATTGTAGATTTCTACCACTTGGTAAACAACACGGGAATTATTATTTCCCCCAATATAGTTAAAATAATCGACAATGGAAAACCGCCATAACTTAAAACCAGATCACAAAATGTAGTATTTTAGATGTTTACAAGTAATGTCACTTCACAAAATCAGAAAATCCCAAACAATTATTTATTTTTTGTCGTTTTTTGATACACTTTTCGCTATTATTTACTAGTAAATGTCAAGTGGTATCTGATTTAGAATGGTTTCAAAAAAATCCGCGTGGCGCTACGATCTTAAAATTTTTCCCCTATACTATTTATATCTCTAATAATAAAGAATATAATGGGGTTGTCCTGTTTCGTGTCACAAATGTGATAAAACTCAACAGGACGTCAGGATTGATGAGCTACTTGAATCACTAATAAGACATTACAATTTGTTCTCGAGAAAGGAAGTTATTAATGACTCAGTCAAATAGGTAGTTATGTTAAAAATCTAATGTACTTTAATACATTTATTATACTTTAAGAATATTACAAAGTTTATTTTACAATTTAATTTTGCCATTGTATTTGCTGGTTAATATTATAATATGTATGCGTAGTATTATTATCTGGATCTGTAATATTAGCAACAAATGAATATGTATCATTTATTATTTTTTCTAAATAAATTCTATAATTTGATTTTTCTAGCGTTGGTTGTTTATAACATTCTTCAAACACTTCTTTCGAAGTTATATTTGTTGTTTTGGTAAACATAATTACTATTTTATAGTGTTTTGTAATATTTTGAAGTAATTTTAAAATAGTTTTTTGATACGAATAAATTTTTTTAATTCCTCCCGTCACACGATCAGCCCAATAAAAAGCACAAATACTATCTAAGACAACTAAAGATATTTTATGATTACTCGAAAGAATTTTATCTAAATTTTGAAACGTTATAAATAATTCTTGACTTTCGAAACAATTTAAAACAATAAGATGTTCTAAACAATTTTTTGTTATATTTGATATTTGTTCATTACTTAAATCACAAAATTTATTTAATTTATTTTTTATTATATTAACTAAATGTAAAATTTGAAAGTGGTGATCGGTGTTTATAATTATCGCACCAGAATTTTTACCTCCGATTGTGAAATCGTTTATAGTTTCCGGTAATAAACAATTTGCAATGATTTCGGTAATAAGAAATGTTTTACCCGTTGATGAATTTCCTGTAATTTCAACTACTTCGTATGGAGAAGGACCTTTCTTGAATAATTTAGGATATATATTTTCTATATTTGGACGAGAACTTAATCTTGCGAATAATTGGAATCCAGTTTCTATTTCAATATCAGCCATTTTAAACGAAGATTCTTAATTAGAGAACTGAAAAATAAATAAAACAGTTGAATTTTGATTGATGCCTATTTAATTTATGTCGTATTTTAATAATAACTATATTATACAAAATATGTTTTAGTGGGCTTTTAAATTTATGAAATTACAAGAGATGTCCACAGAGTAAAGCCACATTCAGAGCTCTTAAATCAATAGCTTATGCACTGTAGCTTATGGACTGTTCACTGTCACTAGATAGTTTGTCATATGATAAGACGTGAAACCGTTCAGACCTCCAAATTTAATTCGCTGTTTGTTGTGGATTGTGCATAATTTTCTAAACTTATAGCTAGTGAGATGTTTTACTGGGACAGACATATAAACACATCGGCAATCGCATTCTATCAGTGACACCGTAGTTATCGAATGCCTTTACATAACCTAACATAATGTCATCATTAACAAATCTTGCTCAAAATTACAAAGACGGACAGTAAATTTGATCAATTGAGGTAATTAGGTAGTTAAAATCTAAGACAACAGAATTATAAGAACGATAATACATATAAAATATTTTCCGAAGCTAAATAGTTGATTTCAAAATTCACAGATGGAGAGCTATTCGTAACGTACTAATTTATAACAGATGTGAACGGTACATGAAACGTTAAAAGAATACATTAAAGCATAACTCAGAGCGACACAATGCAGAGTCTATAACTTGCTAATTTAAAGAGGTCTGAATGCGGCTTAAGAGAACTCAGTTTTTTAAAAGTGAAGTGTGAATTTTCACACATTTCAGAGTTTTGCAGCAACATAATACTGGATGTCTAGGTATATTTATCACATCAAAATCAACAGTTTTTTTGATAACCACTTTTATTCATTATATGAGAACTAAGAGCTTCCATTTAAATTTTTTAAACAAAATTTAAATAATATGCCAAATAGCCCTGCGTTTTTTTCTGCATTTGCTTCATATTCAAGTCTTCATTAGATTAATAAGATATATTTTACAGTGTAGAGTGTAGTGTGGTGTGAGTAACTCAGTTCGCAACTATTAAAAAAATATATTATTTTTTTAATATTTTTAATTCCAAAAAAATACACGCACTACCTTAGCTATAAATGCAAAAAATCCATAACATCACTAGACATAATTTAAACATGAATTAAAAAAATAATTAATTTTTTCAAAAAACACAAAAACTGCCATATTTTTCAAAAACACAATCTGATAAAAATTCCCCTTGAACGTTTTCGGCTTAGTTTAATATACATTAAATATAATTTTTTCAGGGTATCGGTCTAATAAAACTAAGTTCTTTTCTTAGTTTTATTAGACAGATACCCCAAAAAATTAATACTTAACCAAACCATTTAATACGGTCAAAGAATCTATGTACTAATACATTTGTATTTTTGTTGTACTCTTGAGCATAACAAGCATTTAGCTTCTGCTCTTTACATTATAATAATAATAATAATAATAATCTATTTATACAATAATTTTTTCAGTTTTGGGTTTAACCCTTTTTGGTAAAAGGATGCGGGACAAGAACTTTTGCACATTTTTGGCTAAATTCGTGTTAAAAGAAACGAATTTCAAAAAACTATCTATCGTTCCGTAATCTATGCCTTAAAAGCTCTCTTTTGATACCACACAATACATTTTAAAAAAATATTTTTTTTTATCAACGACACAAAAAAACGACATTTTTCGAAAAATGTATCTGATCAAATATTATTGGCAAATATGTATCTGATCAATAATTGACCAATATTGGACTGTAATTGTTCTTCTTAACTGACCTTCATTTTAAGTTTTTAGAATTGATATTTTTGTTTTTATTCAAGTTTTATTACTTGAGATATAAATAATAATATAACAAAACAATAATACTAATAACAAAAGAATGCACTCATAAAAAAGTAAATAATACAGTAGTATATTAAAACACAAGTTTCATGATTTTGCCGCTCGCGTCTAGTTAAGAAAACGAGACAAGAGTGGCAAAAAGCCTTATCTAACGAGTTTTTATGATTTTGTAGATATGACCACCAAAAAACCCTTAAAACGTCACTCATGTGTCTGTCTGTACGGTAGAAATTGTAGCCAAATGGTTGAACATAGAAAGTTGAAATTTGGCATACTTGTACAACTTTTTGACCCACACATAGGTAAACTATAGAGTTCAAAAATACAGCGCGGGATATGCGTTAAAACATATATTATGGTATTATTAGAGATATATGATACACGGTAGAAAAAATCTAACTGCAACCTTCTTGTAGTGCCTATTGATTTAAAGGATTTAAAACCAACACTTGTAATTGTTGTAGCGACAAGCATTCATCGTTTGGCCTTCTAATAATCATAATTCACTTATTAAAAACCTACAAAACCCTGAAATGTGTGAAAATTCACACTTCACGTCAATTTTATTTATACTATTTTTCTTTTTTGCCTTTCATGCCTTTTAAAATATAAAATTTGCATTATCTAATCAAACGACATCTTTGTTTAGGGAATTTGGTGTCAAAGTAGCTGTTGGCCAGACTGGTTTAGCAGTTTTATATTTTTAAAGGTAGCTGTCAATTTTTGTTTAGTAAAATTACAGGTTATTGTACCAATTTTATGAAATAATAAAGAAACTCATTATACTCTCTTATGAATGTAAATTTCAAAAAGTAGTTTGCTTTAAAAAGAGCAGGGGCGTTGAGTCTTATGTAAACCATAAATTTCACGACATCCTTATTACTGAGCCGTAACACACCGGTTGACAAGCACTGCCTTGTGTACAAAACCGACCTAACCTAATCTAAACCCACTGGTTTTACTACTTAATTACGTATGGTTATGTTTACGTCAAGGTAGGTATATTTACAACACAATATATTATAATCTATTTTATTTTATTATGTTTTGATAATACTACAATATTAAAACATACGCTCTAAACTTACGATAAAGTTGTAGGTGCACAGAAGTTGTAAAAATGTTACGTTTTCATTTTTAACTGAATTTATATCTATGAATGTATCATTGATATTTAATCAGAATGAATTTAATGTTTTCTACAAACAATAATAAAACGTGCTAATTTTGTAAACATTCACAAACCATTGTTCTATTTTGAAATGTTGAGAATTTCTGAATGCAGATTTATGGGATTTCTCATCATCAAGAAATTAGTAATGGCAGCTTCATCATTCAGTCAGCTGTTGGTATTATGAAGGGTGTTTTGATTAAATTAAAGTTAGTTAAATATATTTTACTGTACAGTTTAATAAAGATATAATTTATTTTAAATTTCTCTTCTAGGGTCAATGATCTTTAATCATTATATGTCAACTGTTCTCCTAAATTTTAGTTGCAACCAATAAATGTGAGTAAAATTCAGAATTTTATATAAATTTTTATTAGTATTTAACTAAAAAATATAATTTAGATAGTTAAGATGGAGAGATGTGAAGATATTATAATGCAGAGTACTGTGCCTTCAACTTGGGATATTAATGAATTAGTTCGTTTACTTAGACAAGAGAAATTGTTTGCGTTATCAGAACAACAAGAAATACATTCATTAAATGAGAAAGTAAGTGATTGTTAATAGTGAATTAAGTATTGTTTTACATTGTTGTTGTTTTGTTAGGTTATATTAGATACTGACAAATTATCACAAACTGCGTGGGTATGTGCACAACAACGAGTCAATCTAAATCGTTTAATTGTTGCGAGAGCTGATTGTTCACCGAGTTTATGTTGTCACAGAGCTAATTCATTAGATTCTGCAATATTTATTGATTCTAATAAAGTTCTACATTATCAGGTAAGATGATCAATATTTTCTTAAAATAATTGGTTATAAAATAAATCGTTAAATATTAACATGACCATGTCATTAAATATGTATTTTTTAATATTTAAGTAGTGACATATTGTTATGTCAGTGTGATTACTTTGTTTTAAAATGTTAAAACTATTTGTTTTGATTTGGGTCAGGTTATGAGTCACTGAGTTGCTTCCTTTTATAGTAAAAAACAAGGCAGGATGTTAAGAGAAACTCTTAAAACTCATTGGAACATAATAAAAATTGATGTGAAGTTTAAATTATCACAGTTTTCAGGATTTCGTAGGTGTTTATAGTCTATTTTTAATTAGGGGGAGTAGTTGACAATGTCACATTTACAGTGAGAAGTTGTATAGGCTATTCCAAACGTTTAGGCGGAACTACATTTTGAAATCTAGTAATTTTTATCTATTAACTCGGACTTTTGGTCATTTTTTTAAACTTTGTAAATCATACATTGCAAATTCTAGATTAAATTGACTCATTATAAAATGTCCTTGTCATTACAGCCTGATAACTTTTACCGATTAAGTGAGGCTTTTGATAATTTTGTTTGGCAAAAGCATACTTCAAACCATAAAAGAAGAGCTCATGACAACTTACAAAATTGAAAATTCCAGTTAGTTCCGCCTAAACGTTTGGAATAGCCTTTACATTTTGATTTTTCCAAATTCGCTACCCCCTTATTTAGGTATTTAAATCCAAAATTTACAGAATTTGCCACCCCAAAAAAGTGCCGCCCGGGGCGGACCGCCCCTGCTACGCTTCGCTACTGCATTCGTCTTTATGGTTTCACTATTGAAATTTTAAATTTTCACATATAGGCTATTCCAAACGATTACGCTTTACTAGATTTTGCAATCTAGTTACTTTTGCAGACACCTTTATTTTGGACGTTTGCCATTGCTGATAGTACTAGGCTAGAATAGTACAATATAATGAGTATTAGTATCAAAAAGATATAATACTTCAAGAGTAATAAAAAATAATAAATTCGGACGTTTCGGAAACTGCTCAACAATCTGTTTCCGTCTTCAGCGATCACGAGAAGTGATAAACATTTATTATTTTATTATTACTCTTGAAGTATTATATCTTTTTGATACTAATACTCATTATATTGTACTATTCTAGCCTAGTACTATCAGCAATGGCAAACGTCCAAAATAAAGGTGTCTGTATTAATATTGGACCATTGCAAAATAATTTCAAAGATATTACTAGTTACTTTTATCGTTTGAATCGTTCTTTTTGGTCATTTTGTTTAAGCTTTGTAAATCATTCTTACAATAAATATTTTTTGGTTAAAGTTAATATCACTTTAAAATGTCATTTTCTTTATATTTTGATTTTTGTGTCATTCTTAATACAAATTTTCCATTTTTTTGTAATTATAATGTGTAAAACAGTATTTTATTTTTGACATAAGTCATTCGTTTCCATGGTTTCACTGTTGAAATTTAAAATTTTCACATACCAAACGTCAAACATGAAATAACCCAAGCAAGGTCCCTTCTCGTGACAACCTAAAAGAACGAAATTCCCATTTAGTTCCGCTTAAAGCAAAGAAATGCCCTATACTACATTTATTTGGACTCCTAATGGCGGCGCTGCGTTTTTATTTTAGTTTTGCAGTCTTAACAGGACTACTAGATAAAATGTAGTAATTATCCGAGTGAAAAATAGCCATTATATGCGTCAGATACAATGTTTTATCTACAATTATATAGTTTTATCATTAAAAAAATAGTAAATTAAATTTAAAAACACAGAAATTCTGAGTGTTAATGTTTCCCCTTCAGAACTGACGTCACAATATGGCTACCGAAACATCAGCTGACTGTAATCGACAACAATGATGAAAATGCTATTATTTCTTGTTTTATTTACCATATTCTAGCTTAGAAATAATATTCTAATTATAAAACTGGGCTGTATGTGGCGTAAATAGTGGTCATCGATAAGCTCCAAACAATTTAACTAACTAACTTACTAAATAAAAACTTTCAGTGTAAAAAAACGTTATTTTTTTCAGATAAGCACACATGCGCGTGACTTTCTTTACACTTGTACAGCATTATGTATTTAAAGTTGGACAAATAATGCATTTATTATTTGTTGTTATATAAAATATATTTATCTACAATTATCTGTTTATTTTTAATTTTCAGGAAGTGGTAGCTTACTCAGAATTTTTAAGAGCGCTGCGTATAGCTCCGGAGTTGGTAGCACAATGTTTAGTAGTAGGAGAAAAGATACCAGAAGGCGCCAGGCTTCTGTCAGACGTAGTACAATGCCTGGTGACAGGATTATATGGTAGTCTAATATTACCAGATGATAAAATACTAGTACTCCAGTTGTTGAGACATTTAGCGAAATTACAACTTACTACAAGCGACAATCCACGAAGGTGCGTATTATTATTATTATTACTAGCAGCTTTACTAGAACACGCTTTATTTAATTTTAGTCCGGTTTCCTTTACAAACTATCAATAATTTGACATATGCTTTCAACCTATTTATTACGTTGCCCAGCAACGGTCGGCCTTTGCTGGTTGAACCTGTTATGCAATGAGCTCGACCTGTTACGTAATGAGCTCATTACATAACAGGTCAGTGGTGTGTAATAAAAAGGAGTGGGGAACGTGCTCTACTTACTTATCACTGACACGCCTGTAATGAACGTATATCTATGTAGTCTTGGAAAAAAATAATATATCATTTTACCATTTAATTTTGAAAGTAGACTACGTAAATGACTTTCTTCAGTTATAAGTATTAAATAAACTAGGTATTATTTAATTTATGTTGAGTAAAACTATTATTATTGCAGATTACTGAGAAATGGGTCATGTGCGTTTTCAAAACTTTATTCCATGTTCCACGAGGGAATGTTTTCAGCAAAATTATTTCTCACAGCAGCGTTACAGGGCCCTATTATGCAACTACTCACTGATGTTGAATATTTTTATGACATTGATCCAAATAAGGCAGTTGAAAGGTATGCATTTAAATATGTCTTTTTCTATGTTTAATGGCCGGTTGCTAAAGTAAGAGTTTTCTCTAACTCAAGTTAAAATCATTTGTTTTTGTATGTTGTAGCATACAAAAACAAATGATTTTAACTTGAGTCAGAGAAAACTCTTACTTTAGCAACCCGCCATAAATGTTATTGATTCATACAGAATTTATTATTTATTTATTAATAAAATAAAAACTGAACAATATTAATGGAAGTCTTTTTAGATGTTTTTGAAAAGATACATGTAATTAATTTTAACTCTTAAATGCTAAAATAGTTAATTGAGATTTTATTTTATTTATATTTTAGATTTTCCCCTCAAGATAGATTGAAGAAATTTGGAAAAGAAGATACTCCAGAATATGCAACTAAAATAAAACAGTACAGAAAATGGACAATACAGAATTTATTTACAATCACAAATAGATTTATAATAAGCTTACAAGAAAATATTCACTGCTTTCCAAAATCGATGTGCTGGTTAGTTAAACATATTGCTTCCATGCTTGGTAAATCGGGCACTCTCGAACCTAAAGAAGTAAGTGAAATTACTGGATAATAATATTTTTTAAAATTACACCAGAATTAATAGATTATGTGGGCGTGTAGCTATACCGAATGTTACACGAAATGTGGGCCATAGGAAATTTGATTTTCATTGCGCTAAAGTGCCCATATTATGAGGTGTGTAAATTAACTCACCGGACTGAATTAATTTTTTATTCGAATAGAATTACAATTCTATATTGTCTCCCTCAAAATAACTTCCTTGGGAAGCCACACAACGCTGGTGACGGTTCTTCCAATCCTCATAGCAGTGCTGGAACTCGGATACTGGAATAGCTTTCAGCTGGTCGTTTACGGACGTTTGAATGTTTTCGAGTGTCCCAAAATGACGTCCCTTGAGGTGATTTTTCAATCTTGGGGAGAGGAAAAAGTCAAAAGGACTCAAGTCAGGCGAATAAGGACTCTGAGGAGCTACAGGAATATTTTTACTGGCCAAAAACTCGTTTATTGAAATTGTTGTGTGACAAAGAGCGTTGTCATTCCCAATTCATTGGTCAAAATCTGATAGTGTGTGTCAAATTCAACTCTTCCCCGATCATTCTGACTGTCAACCGACGATCTGAACGCACATGGTCCCAGATTCTGTCGACATTTTCATTGGTTCTTGAAGATGAAGGCGTTCCGCTGCGTGATTCATCTTCAATCAATTCTCTTCCTTCTGAAAATGCCTTAAACCACCAAAAAACCTGGGTCCTTGATAAAACACTGTCTCTGTAGGCCTGCTGAAGTTTTGCATAAGTTTCCGTTGCACTGTGCCCAAGTCTGAAGCAAAACCTGATGGCACACCGTTGCTCGAAATGAATGTCACTCATTTTTAGAACGCACTAGAAAAAACTGTTTGCCGAAAAAAATCGCGACGTACAACAAAATTACTCTAGCGTGTTCAAACTCGTACTGAAGGCGTATCACATGTTCACCTACCGCCCCTCCAAGTCCCGCGTCCCAAATGTTACCAGATGTTAATATACACACCTTGTATACTCTCGTAACTTATTGTGTGTAATTTTACCTTTACATATGTTTTTTTAATTGCAGATTAATGCATTATGCACAGATCTTGTATTTAGCCACTTTATATGTCTCGCAATAGTTAATCCTGAACTGTACGGTGTGTGTGATGCCCCCATTTCACATATTGCAAGATTTAACTTGATGCAAATTGGACAAATTCTTCAAATGTTATCATTAATGAAATATCAGGAACCAGATCCCAAACATAAAGATCTGTACAATACATTTGATAGGACTGCAGTCCCAGGTCTGATGGATGGACTTCTGAATGGCTGTGAGAATTTAGATGATGGTCCAGTAACTATCAGTTCGCTGCAAGGTGTTAGAAGATTAACAGCTTTGTTTACAGAACAAGAATTACAAAGTTTGGTAAGTTTGATTAACACTATTATATTAAACAATTTCTTTATTCTATTATATATATTAGGATTCTGAGCAATTAAAAATATTATTAAATAAGTCGAAAAAAACTTCCATGTGTCACTTTAAAATTGTTACGATGGCTAAACTGTTCAAAGATATATTAAAGATATTGTAACACACTGTAATACTTGTTTATTGATGTAAATAATTACAAACATGAAATAAAATGATATAACAAGGTTTAACGTGTTTGGAACCGTGGTTGGCCGTCAACTGTATATCCTAATAGCCATTGGTCATCTGCGCATCTGTCAGGGGAGGATAGGCAACTTGTAATGTTACAGTCGGCCGTCCTGGAGACGACATCGTCCTCGATGTCATCATCGGAAGGTGGATCGTCTTCTTCATCGGAGGAGGATTCTCCGTTTACCCACGGTTTCATCCGTTCGGATGGTAAGATGCCTTCGTAGGGCTTCTGCGTACGGAGGTGGCCTGGAACATCGGCCACGACGAACCTGTCATTGTCGAGGACCCTTTTGACCTGGTAGGGCCCCACGAACTTTGATGCCATCTTCGGGGCACGATCAGAAGGTGGAGATACCCTCTGAATTGAGACCAGCTGACCTTGTCGGTATGCGGTTACTGGCCTTCGACTGCTGTCATATCGGACTTTGTTTCTTTCTTGAGACTTTTTTATGTTTTCTTCTGCTTCTCGGCGGGCAGAATCTCGTTTCTCAACAAAATCATGATAGGTGTGATCTTGCTGGAGTGATTGATTTATGGGATCATTCGTGACGACTAAATTATAGCCAAAAAATAACTCACTAGGCGTCTTACGAGTAGAAGTCTGGAGAGTACGGTTAAGAGACAATTGTACTTCCGCTATCTGCTCGTGCCACGTTTCTGGTGAAGACACCTTCAGTAATGCAGGCATGATCGTCCTATTGTAACGCTCCATCTGACCATTGCTCCTGGGCGTTTGAACAGCGATATGCGTTAGGATGATACCATTGTCGGCACAATATTGTTTAAACTCTTCACTTGTAAAGCAAGTACCTCTATCGGCAATTATCCTCCGTGGACATCCAAATATTTTAAATAGCGAGGATAACTTTTGAATGGCTTCCTCAGAAGTTGTGGTTTTTGTTGGTTCTAGAAAGGTAAACTTGGTGAACCCGTCTATCACCTCGAATATATGCTTGTACCCTTTTGTTGTACGTTGCAGTGGGCCTAAGTGATCCACGTGTAGCGTATCCCATGGCGTGCATCCTTTGTCAATACAATGTAGTAGTCCTTCATTTCTTGTAGCCTTACAATTGTATTCAATGCACTTGATGCAATTAGATAAGCATTTGCGTACGTATCTAGACATATTTCTAAAGTAGTAGTTTTGCTTTATTAACTCACATGTCTTTTCAGCTCCTAGGTGCGAAATGCTTTCATGGGTTTTTAGGACTAGTTCTCTTCGCATTCCTCTCGGGACGACGTAAAGGAGTCTTCCCTCATATCTCTTCATTAGTTTACCGGAGACAATCAGATAATTTGGATCTCGCTTTGCACCGTCTTTGACTCGTTCCTTGATACGGGTGATTTCTTCGTCTACGTCTTGTAAGATAACCAGCTTGTCGTGTAGCTCATCGGCAGCTTGTTCTATGACATAGGTATAACATCTACTAAGACAATCAACGTGACTAATATTTTTACCATGACGGTGTTCGATGGTGTAATCATACTCTTCCAGTTTGATGCACCAGCCGAATATTTGTCTATTGGCATCCTTCTTAGCCAAAGTCTGTTTCAGGGCACTACAGTCTGTAATGATTTTAAAGTTCTTACCAAGCAGGTAAATACGAAACTTGTCTATAGCTTTGATGACGGCTAGAGTCTCAAGTTTGAAACTACTGTACCTAGACTCTTCAGGCGTCGTCTTCCAGCTTGCGTAAAACACGGGATGAAGTTTATTGTCTTCATGTCGTTGTAGTAATATGGCGCCTAGGCCACTAGCGCTAGCATCGGTATGCAGCTCAGTCTCTAGATATCTGTTGTAGATTTTTAATATGGGTTCGCTCACCAGACATGTCTTAAGGTTCTCGAATGCTGAGCGTTGAACCTCATTCATAACGAACTTCTTGTCTTTCTGAAGTAAGTCGGATAACGGCTTGGCTATCGTGGCGTAACTTTTTATGAACCTCCTGAAATAGCCTGTTAAGCCTAGAAAACGTCTAAGCTCATGCTCGTTTGTCGGCAGTGGGAAGCGTTCAACTGCTGACGTCTTTTCATTACCAGGTTGTATCATATCTTTGGAAATACGGTAACCTAAATATTCCAAATGTTTCATTGCAAATTTGCATTTGTCTAGGCGAAGTTGTAATCTGCTTCTTTTTATTCGTTCCATTATCTTTTTCAGGGTAGCAATATGCTCTTGTAATGATTTGCTTGCAACCAAAATGTCGTCGAGATATATTTGAATCTCACCACTCACCACTAGATCGTGGAAGATCTCTGTCACAAACCTTTGGAAAACAGCAGGACCATTGCATAACCCAAAAGGCATTTTAACGTATTCATATTGTCCTCCAGGCACTACAAATGAGGTATACTTTATAGATCGCTCTTCTAAATAAACATGATGAAATCCGCTCTTAAAATCCAATGTTGAAAAGTACTCTTTCTGACTTAGATTATTTATCAAGTCATCGATATGCGGAAGAGGATATTTATCTTTGAAGGTCACCTTGTTAAGGGCTCGATAGTCCACGCAGAGACGATATTCATTATTTTTCTTTCTAACAAGGACTATGGGGCTTGCGTAGTCCGAAACGCTGGGTCGTATCACTCCCTTCTTCAACAGCCTGTTAATTTCAGCATCAACAAATTCTTTTTCATGGAATGATAATCGTCGAGGGGAAAACCCTATTGGCCTATCATCTTTAAGTGTGATCTTCATCTTGGTTCGGATTTCACTACCGGTAACGTTTGAAGTTTCTTCCGGGAAATCTTGAGAATCTATCACTATTTCACGGATTTCGCGTTTAGTGTTCAAGGCCACTTCACCAACATCAACCTCAATTGGGCCACATAAACAGTCAGTGTCAATTCTAAAAATGTCTGATTCACTACACTCACTAGCAGGCATTTCTACTTTCGGCTTGCGAATCGTTACACAACTATTAGCGTAGATCAGTTCAACACAGGTTAAAAACTCCCTGCCTAAAAGTAGATCATCACGAATTGATAGATCTGGTACCACTATAGCTTCAAGTTCATAATGTTCATTGTCCATTTGGATTTCTAAGTCAACAACTTCACTACACATCACTCGTGTATCGTTTAGTCCGATTAACACATTTTGAGATGGACGCACTTGCACATCTAGTTCGCAGATTAATTTCTCACGGATCAAGTTTGATTTCGCGCCCGTGTCGAGCATAGCGCATACCGCTCGACCGTTAACTACACACTCTTTGTGAAATAGGTGGTTGTCAGTTTCAATACGGTGCACTGAGGATACCGTTGCATCGATTGAAGATTGTTTCTCGTCGCTTTTACGTTTTTCTGGGCACTCACGGGCTATGTGTCCCTGTTTATTACACTTAAAACACACAATCGCATTTCTTGGGTTGCTAACAGCATTTTTCGCAGAGTCAACTACACCAGTTTTGTCGGGTATCTTAACTCGGTTAAAGTCTCTAACTTTCTTTTGTTCGGAGAACGGTTCACGTGATCGCTTTTGATCTGTACGTGTCATTTCTTTAGACACCATCTTCATTGTCGAAAGCAGTTCGGATAATGAAGTATGTTTGTTCGTAATCATTTGTGTACGGACTGTGAAATTATCGATCCCTCGAATGAGATGTTGGATCATTTCCTCATCCCTCATTTTGATCTGTCGCCCTAAGCGTACCTTCGCATGGAAGTAGTCCTCGAATGACTCGTTTGACTTCCAACGCATGCTTCGTATCTTTTCTAAAATATCTATTTCATCGATCCTGTTACCAAAAAGATCTCGCAACTCTCTTTTAATTCCAGCCCATGGCTTACAATGAATATCAGGTGTCGATTCATACCATTTACGAGCGTTGCCTAGTAAGCGATTTGTTGCCAACACTTTCATCGTTTGGTCTGATACTTCGTACATTAACTGAATGTCATCGACTCGCTGTAGCCAGACTTCAACATCAAGCGATTCGTCACCAGCTTGCCCGAATTTAGGAATTTGCGCACCGATTTCTGAAAAGGGAAGTTTGCTTGCACTTGAACGGGTTGTTTCCGTTGAACTGGGACTTGCGCTATCACCACGAGTTTCACGTCTTAACATAGTAGCTAAAAGTAATTGCAGCATTTCATTAACATTCATGTTATTCGTCTGGGCGGACGTCGTATCGTTTCCATTTGTTGTATCACATGATCTATTCGAATCCTGTGTCGCGTCAACGTAGTTGTCAGATTCCGCCATTTTGAAATATTTTTGACAGTTAACCAACTTCACACAGTGTCTATAACGTAACTAGCTTCGCACCGGAACACCAGTTTCGCGCCAACACAACACGCTAACCTCACGAGATTTTCCCGCGCTAACCTCAAAATTTCACCACGCGGTTCGCAATTCGTCGCGTAACTCGCACAACACAACTTCTGCCGCACAGTACGTCGTACAGACACAAATTATGTTTATTCCTTGAAGTTTTACAATACACCACTCGCTGTCCGTCGCGAATCGGCACAGGTACTCCGCACTTAAACTTAAACAATCTCAATTTTCACTCACTAAAAATTGTCACCAATCGTTCACCACTTAAGCTTGGATTTATCCCACTTCTGAACTGTAACACACTGTAATACTTGTTTATTGATGTAAATAATTACAAACATGAAATAAAATGATATAACAAGGTTTAACGTGTTTGGAACCGTGGTTGGCCGTCAACTGTATATCCTAATAGCCATTGGTCATCTGCGCATCTGTCAGGGGAGGATAGGCAACTTGTAATGTTACAATATATATGGCAGATTTTTAGGGTTTAAAATTGCTACAAAAAAATTCGCGAGGCCATATATCCCAGATCAATAGATAACTCACAATAAACATTTATATGTTTTCATTTTCGACGAAAATTATAATATATATGGTCTATTTCAAAGTAGAAAAAAGTAGATACCGCTGCGAACCGAGTACGATTTACACTGATCAAATACAGTATAGCGGGAAATTTAAAATAAGTTACAACTAGGGCATGGGCGTAGCAACTGGGTTAGCAAGTGATTTTTTTTTTAATATGAAAAAGGTTAATAAGATATTGAAATAAACAAGGCAGATAATACACTTACGTTATTTATGCGACATACATTCAGTTTAATGGGAAATTTGAAAAAAATATTAATTTTAAAAATTATGTACTTTATATAAAAAGAGAGATTTGGCTAAAAGAGTTTAAACAAAGCAATAAAACAAACAATATATCTTCAGAGCTAAAGTTTCTTGTTTAAATAATTATTGTAAATAAAAATTAAAAGTATATGTATATATGAAGGTCTAAAAATTATATCAATAACTTCTTCTTTGGGCACAATCAGCTGGGCTGTCTTTTGGCCTCACATTAGTCCTCTCTCTTGATCTGTTAAATGTCAAATGTCAAAAAATATTTATATGTCAGATAACCTAAAAAATATATAACTGCGTAAAAACAAATTACATGGAGAATTTTCTCCATAAAATCTACGCCAAGAATATAAATAAAAGTCTAACTATGTAAATAATAACAAAATATATGAGAAAAATTAAATAATATAAATAATATATACAGTCTGTTTCAAACGCTTAGGCGGAACTAGATTTTGCAATTTAGTTACTTTCATCGCTTAAATCGTGCTTTTCGGCCGTTTTGTTTAAGCTTTGTAAATCATACTTATAATAAACATTTTTTGGTTAAGGTTAATATCATTTTAAAATGTCATTTTCTTTATATTTTGATTTTTTGTGTCATTCTTAATACAAATTTCCCATTTATTTATTTTTTTGTTATTAAAATATATAAAAAAATAATTTAATTTTGACATAGGTCATTCGTTTCCATGGTTTCATTGTTGTAATTTTAAATTTTGACATTCCAACATGAAAAATGAAATAACCCAAGAAAGGTCCCTTGTCGTGACAACCTAAAAGAACGAAATTCCCATTTAGTTCCGCCTAAGCGTTTGAAACAGACTGTATATGTATATTACTCAACCAGGGAGCCGTGGCGTACGAGATTTGGATGCGCATAGGACTGTAAGAAAAATAGTAGTAGGGACACATTTAGTTACGCATTTTGTGTCTTTCTCTTTTGCTTTCTCTCTCTTTGAGCAGACCTTACTCCCATACGCCACGGAACGCTGGTTGAGGTATACCTACGTTTTTATAAGTTAGGAGTAATCGCGGAGAAAACATAATAAATGAATTCATAAAATACACAGCCAAACGCTTCACTTGGCCAGCGTCGACCTCAAGCCAAATGTGAACTTATGCCTCATTTTCATGCGGGTGTTGGAAGTGTGGAACAAAAAATTCAACCAATAGGATCGCTTTATTTTGAAAAAACCCGTACCATGGTATCGTAGGCGCGGTGTTACAAGCGCGGTGTCGCAAGTTCAGAAATTTCAACTCTAGCGCCGGCCTCACCGTCGAAACCATAGAAACAGATATATTTTTTCGGAACGGTGAGATCTTTAGCGAGACACTTATGCCTCATTTTCATGGTAGTGTCAAAGGCGTGACAGGGGTGAGAGGCGTGGTGTTATATTTACAAGTTCGAATTTCATGATGGGGTTGGAGGCGTGATAAGGGCGCGTTTTCGGTTTTGACATTTGTATATAACCCAAATTTAACCTAAAAGTTTTTACAAGTGTTTGGAGTAAACTGTTATTCAATTTCATTAAATATGTCATCAAATCGAAGGAGACGTCTAGCTCTTTTTTATGGATATTTAGACTTAATGCGATATGAAGAAAAGCAATGGTGGGTACGCCCCATATATAAAAACAGACGGCAACAGGGTGATTATTTTAACTTGTTGCAAGAAATGAGACACAAAGTACACAGACGACTGTCTGTAACTTTGTTAAATTTGTCATATATGAAGTAACTACTTCAATTACAAGAAAAGAATTTAATACACAATCTTTTTTACTGAAATAAATTTGACATCACAGTTTAGAATGAAGATTCTGTTGGCCCCTACTTGGGGCTATTTCGCCACATCAATTTACGTTTTTTTAATTTTTTTTTTTTAGGAAATTAAAATAAGTTTCTCGCTAAAGATTTCACCATTCCGAAAAAATATATCTGTTTCTATGGTTTCGAAGGTGCGGCCGGCGCTAGAGTTGAAATTTCTGAACTTGCGACACCGCGCTTGTAACACCGCGCCTACGATACCATGGTACGGGTTTTTTCAAAATACAGCGATCCTATTGGTTGAATTTTTTGTTCCACACTTTCAACACCCGCATGAAAATGAGGCATTATATTAATTTCATAAAAAAAAATTAAAAAACGTAAATTGATGTAGCGAAATAGCGACTTTTACAATGTTGTCGGCAGTCATAAAGTTTATTATTATGGATTCAGTTTCAAATATCTGGTCTGCAGAAATGTCATGCAGCATACTAATAATAGACCCCCAAGTAGAGGCCAACAGAATCTTCATTCTAAACTGTGATGTCAAATTTATTTCAGTATAAAAGATTGTGTATTAAATTCTTTTCTTGTAATTGAAGTAACTGTCTGTGTACTTTGTGTCTCATTTCTTGCAACAAGTTAAAATAATCACCCTGTTGCCGTCTGTTTTTATATATGGGGCGTACCTACCATTGCTTTTCTTCATATCGCATTAAGTCTAAATATGCATAAAAAAGAGCTAGACGTCTCCTTCGATTTGACGACATATTTAATGAAATTGAATAACCGTTTACTCCAAACACTTAAACTTTTAGGTTAAATTTGGGTTATATACAAATGTCAAAACCGCAAACGCGCCCTTATCACGCCTCCAACCCCACCATGAAATTCGAACTTGTAAATATAACACCACGCCTCTCACCCCTGTCACGCCTTTGACACTACCATGAAAATGAGGCATTATTCCACTCTAAACCGGCTATGGTTGTTTTTTTGTTTTTTACTTGTATACTGCTAGTCACTTATAAACTAAAATTTATATATAACATTTTATTTGTAGGTGATATTTTTGCAAAGTGTGTATGCATCTTTAACTCAAGAGCAAGCTGGAAATGAATATAGTTCTCAGTCTAGTTCTTGTAGCGGGTCAGACGGCGGTTTCCCTGTTGCTCTGAGGGAGCAGCTAGGCATGTTGTTATCTGCATTGCCTGCAATCATCACGAACGGTGTCAGTTCACCCAGCAGGGAGGTACAGCAGAATGGTGTTGTCGCCGATGGAGTTGTTACTCGAAAAGCTGGGATATTAGGAAAAGGTACGTTTAGTCTATTTTTATAGAAATAGTATGTTGTAGCCGTTATAAATCGTCTTTTTAGGGTTTTGTAGGTATGACCAAAAAACCCTTATACCGTCATTTTGTCGTCTGTCTGTCTGTCTGTCTCTATGTTCGGTAAAAATTGTAGCCAAACGGCTAAACCTAAATAGTTGAAATTTGGCATGCTTATACAACTCTTTGACCCGCACATAGGAAAAATACTAAAACATCTAAAAAACATATCCCCCTAAAAATATAAACTATTGGTAGGGTATCAAATGAAAGCCCTTGGTACGTGGATCAACGATCAAATTTTTATTTTTGCAAAATAAATTATTTTGATGCGATTTTTGCCAAAATTGTGCAAAAAATTTTTTGTCCCACACCCTGTAGCCCAGATGGTTTAAACTAAAAATCTGAAAAAATTCTAAGTAATGTACATTGATGTGAACCGGAATAGTACAACAGGAATTTTTGATCAGATTATGTTTTCGGAAAATAACGCATTTTTTGTGTTTTTAACTAAAATATGTTAAATATTTAATTCGCTATGTAACACACCAAATCAGTAGCTCTAGTGGCGTAGTTGGTTTTGTCGTGCTCTTAATAATGTAACTTAATTTGCAAATTAGTGTTCGAATCCTGTTAATTTTATTTTTTCTGGTTTTTTTTTTGCATTTTTATTTTGTTTAAATTATTTTGTCAAAATTCTAGTTATATTTTGGTAAATGTTGCATTTAATTTTTAAAAGCGTAAATTTAATAACCAGTGGGAAGTGTTGAAATTTAATTCTACATTTGACAAAATCAGAGGGTTGAGATGTTGAGGCTTATGATTTAAGCAACCAATGGAAGCCATAGGCGCAATTTTCAAAACCATAATGAACCTTACAATATAAAAAAAAAATACTGCACATATTTAGAAACTTACATAATGGTATTAGACATTCTAATTAAAATTCATACAAAAATATTTTGATATAAAATTTGTTTTGGCATCCCAAATAATCATCATTCAGTTACTAAATACCTGCAAAACCCAGAAATGTGTGAAAATTCACATTTCACAACAATTTTTTTAACTAGGCTACGAATTTAAAAAAAAAGTAATAATAGTAGTAGTATAAGTACTTTAATTTATGCTGCTTTATCAAAAAATGTGTCAAATAAAAGTTTTTAGTTATTACTTTTATAGCAACTTTTGTTAAATAATTTTTTTCGAAATATTTCTCTGTTGTGAAATATTCGCAAAAATCTTAAAACCGACACGAGTAAACACCCATTTCTAGTTAACCGATTTTTACATCATGCTAAAAATATTCAAAACGGTATGCAGGGACCTCAATTCGTGGAGATCCATCGAAATCTCGAAATGTCAAAATCGGTATGATCACAATACCTCCCTTATGTGTTGGCAGTCGGTAAAAAGTTAACAATTTACTTACGTCAAACTAATTTGTTTAATTGTTTTTGTTATCTTTTTTTTAAATTTGTAGCTTATTTAATGAATTTATTTATTTATTATTTGAGCTCATATTTTACATCAAAATGAAATTTGTTGTATACCTTCTTTATCTACCTTTCAAATCAAGTTAAAATTTATAGTGTTCCGTTTAAATGTTTCTAAATATAGACATTTATAGATCTTATGGTACCAAGTAATTTACAAATTTAACGTTATACTCTATTTATTTATTTGTGTGCCAATATTTCGTATATTATGCTATATAATTTGCTTTTGTTTGCTTTTTATGTAATTGTATTATTGATATTGCTTTTTTGTGCATTTGTTTTATTTTGCTAACGCCTTGCTTCTTATGTATTTGTTTTTAGTTACAAAATCACGTATTAGTAAAGCATCTTCTTCATCAGGGTCCTCTAATAACACAAATGACTGTGAAGATTTAACAAACGGAGAAACACAACCACCCGTACTTGTAATTCCACTACAGAACTACGAACATATTGGTCTGTTAACAGAATCAAAAGTATTAAGTATGGGACCAATAGAAACAATAACAAATTGTTTAGAAAAATTACATATAAGTAATTCTGTAGAGAATCTATTACCGGAACCAGAGATAGAAGAACCAGATAGACCAGCTCTTAACTCTGGTCAAGAAAAAAGAACCAGATTTTCACACACACACGATGAAGGATCTATCGGAAATACATCAGATAACCTTGAAGCTATATCGGAAGCCGCAAGTAATCATTCTGTTGCGAGTAGTTTGGAATTAGAAAATGAAGATCAGAACGATAATGATAATCTCTCGGACATGGTTTCGGCTAATGTATCGGGAAGGGGAACTCCAAATATATCTGGAAGAGATACACCAAGTTCTCAAGTAACGGAAGGTGAAGAACGGCAGTTAGAAGTACGACAAGTATATTTACCAACTCCTCAATCATTAATGAGCAAACAAATTCGATCAGAAATTGATGATAAGTTTTGTAAATTTGAGATTAAAAAATTACTTGAAGGCGATGAAACAATATCTATTATATCTGATACCTGGAGTACTGATGTACTTGCTTCTGATAGTGAGATTATTGAAGCTCATGATCGTTCAAATATACCTCCAGTTGTTGAACAAAGTATCGTTGAACCTGCTGTACAACATTTACTTGACGTATCAGAAACTGCGAGTGAAAGTGCTTGGTCAACGGATGTTTTAGCTTCTGATTCGGAGAGAATGACAGAAGTAGATACAGATGACACTGCTAGCGTAGCAAGGTCTGATGATACTGGTCGATCAGAAGTAGATGAAACGCCACCTGTTGCTCCAAGTTTGTTACAAGAAAATCCGCTTCCTATAGCGCCTTCTGTTGTTCAACATGTTATAAACTCAAATCCATTTATACCTGTTTTAGATAATAATCGGGTTAATATGTACCCACATCCACAAAGTCCAGTTGGATATATATTTAGACCAATACGTGATGAAATTCCAAGAGATCCAAATTCACCAACTCGCTCTGAATTTAATACACCAAATATTAACGTCACAGGTCGTGGTGGTAGAAAATCAGACTATAGAAGAAGAACTGTTGAATATGTTGATAGCAATGCCAATAATGTTGCGCACAATTCTGTAGTTTACAACGAAAATAGTCATATAAAAAACATAAGTAATAATGGAACAATTAATCATACAGAAATTATAGAAAGAAGTATATTAAGGACTTCAAACCATCATATAGAAAATATGTCATCACGTAGAGAAGCCATGTTGATTGATGTGAATACAATAAATTCTAATGGACTTCAGAGTGTTTTAGAACAAAAATCAATAAGTGAAGAAGTTGCTAGTTCAAGTGGGATTCATAACGAAGTTAATCATATCGGGATAGCAGCTGTTTCACCAGCATATCTCTTAGCAAATCATGTTGGTGCACAAAAATTCATTCCAAAAACAAATCAAAAAACTGAAAATGATGTTATAAGATCAAGTAACGCCAGTTTAAGTTCTATGAGTAGTGGTAGTAGTAATAGTTCTGATTCTAGAAACAAAACTTGCAATGTTATTAATGAAACTAATACAAGACAATGGAATACTGAAAATAAACAGTGGGTTCATAATGGATCTGAAAATAGTTTAAATGAAAATATAACATCAACACCTTCTGGTAGTATAAGTGAACTTTCTGTTTTAAGTCCAACAAATACTCAACTTTCACCTGTTAATAATACAATTACTCGTAATCCAAGTTCTATTAAACCATCTACTTCTACTGGAGCAATTCCAAAGAGTATTAGTTTTGATATGACAGCTGAGAAAGGTGATAAAGATTTGGATGAAGAAAAGAAAAATAATAGAGGTTTTTTTGGGAAATTACGTATGGGTTTTCGTAATAGAAGAGGTAAATCTTTAAGAGGTATTGATGATATTGGAGCACGATATGAAGGGGATGATGGTCCAAGAATTAGAAGAATGGTTTCTGATGGATCCAGAATTAATACCACTACGCTGGTTAATAATGGTAAGTTAAAATATATATATTTCTTAATAAATTATTAAGGTAAATCCTCGATTTAACGGAGTAATAGCACAGTATATACTAGTAGTTTCACTTGTCGGCTCGTTTGATGTTGATGAGGCAAATTTTCGTGACCTTGGGTCGACTAGGAAAGTAAAGATGATATAGAACAGAGTTCCCCAAACTTTTTGAGCCGCGGAGTACTTTTCACAAGTAGAATTCGTCGCGGAGCACTAGTAGACGCTCGCGGAGTACAGTTTGGGAAATCCGATAAAGAATATTACGCTTGTAGATACGGAAGAAGCTTTATATTAGAATAGTGGAAACTTTTTAAGATCGCAGCGCCATATGCGGCAAGTGCTAGAACACTCGAGAGTGACATTAAACTATCACTTGTGTTTACAAGAGAAATGAACACCAATTGAGAAGTGACATTACCGTTGGCGGCGCTGTAATTCATGACAAAATGGCTGAATTGTCTAGTATTCAAATGTCAATATGCTAACAGGGAACAGGTTAATTTAAGCACAGTACATTTTTATTTTATGAAAATGTATCTATCGACATTCTAACAAAAAATCAACACCAGAACATATGTAATAATTTCAAACAGTACTACAGTCGCGTAGTACAATATTTGACCACCAGACTGCGTATCCGAGCGTGTCAGTTCTCAATAGACCATATTAGTGTATCATCATATACATGTGCTGCCATCTGACAGCGGTTTCTTTTGGAAGTTTTTGACTGGTTTAAAATACATGTGCACTACTTTTGTTACCTTAATTTTATGAATATTTTCAATTTTGGAGCAAAAAATATGTATTTTTGATAAGTATATACTAATATATACAGTCCAGATACTTTATATTATAGAATAATGATTTTATAAATATGTAAATAAGGATTCGAAGATATATTTATAAGTTACGTTTTTAAATAATATGAAAATGGTAATATCTTTAGTGTTTATTTAATTAACACTAAGTAATCAAAATATTTTGTTTTAGAATGCATAATGGTGTATTATTTTGCTACAAATTGTAACCATTATAGCTACATTCTTCATTGCAATTTTTTTCGTTTTTTAACAGATTAAAATGAAAAACAATAATGGATAAAATATGAACAACATATTGTTGCTTCAAACCATTTAGTTATGACACACACACATTATTAACATAAATTCTTCAAAATTAACCTGCAAAATAATATTGTTCTGCAAAAATAATGACATATTAAATTATAATGTATAAAATAAGAATTTTAATAAATAAATATCGAGTTGTAGTTTTGATATGAAGCATTTTCTTACTTTGAAAACTTAATTTATACTTCCAAATACAATTGAAATAAAAAACAACATGCTAAATTCATATAAAAAGAAACCAAACGCGCGGCGGCAGCTCTAAATCCCATTTTGTGACGTAGTTACTAATATGGTCTATTGAAATTTTTTGAAAGATTTGCATTAAGCAGGGGATTAGTTACAAAATGTAATTTAAAATATTGTTATCAAAAATTTAATTTTGTAATTTCTCGAAAATAACAATTTTGCATTTTATAACTCTAATAATGAATTTTGAAAACGCTTTTTGTGTTGTTATATCTAGTTTTAGCTTATAGGGATTTGCAGCTAAGCACCCTACCATCTGGTGAGCGTTTCATGAACTTGTGTACATCAGATAACATTTCGTTTTGTGTATTGGTTTTGTATGAAGTTTGTTTTTAAAGTTTTATTAATCATTGAAAAATGTATAATACATATTGTTGTGTGCCTATGTGCAATTCATTGCAAAGAAGAAACCCGGAAATATCGTTTCATTTGTTTCCACTAATATCAGACACCGTACGGTTCGAAACAAAATTGGGAAAGCAAGAGGTTAGGAATCGACGCGATGTTTAGATAAACAATTTAAAAATTGGAAAAAAAGTGAGCCCTTATATCAAAGTTTGCTTATTACATTTTAATGATAGTGACTACAAAAAATATTTTCAATTTTGTATTTATTATCGCATATCTTGAAAATTCCTGTTATTGTGTGTGGGTTTGTAATGCACAAGTTTGTAGGCATAATGCATAAATCTTTATGAACTCTCTGTTTTTTTCAGTGACTCCACACAATATTATATGCCCAGCATTGTAGATTTCTACCCCTTGGTAAACAACACGGGAATTATTATTTCCCCCAATATAGTTAAAATATTCGACAATGGAAAACCGCCATAACTTAAAACCAGATCACAAAATGTAGTATTTTAGATGTTTACAAGTAATGTCACTTCACAAAATCAGAAAATCGCAAACAATTATTTATTTTTTGTCGTTTTTTGATACACTTTTCGCTATTATTTACTAGTAAATGTCAAGTGGTATCTGATTTAGAATGGTTTCAAAAAAATCCGCGTGGCGCTACGATCTTAAAATTTTTCCCCTATAACTAGTAGGACTTTTATGCAACTGCGCAATGTCTTATTAAAACCGAGGGTATTAGTTATTCGGACTGATAAAAAGTAAAATATATATTTTTTTCATTTTTTAGAAACTTCTGAGGACATCTTGGCAAAATATCGCCGAAAACCATCTACTGCCAGTGATACCAACACAACGGATTCTGGAACAAGCAGTATTAAGTCAAAAGGAGCCGAATTAGATGATGAAAGAATGACCATTGATCCTGCTAATATTGAAGCAAGTTTTGCATTTGTCGATGCTAAGAAGAAACTACGATTGGTTCTAAGCACATCGGATGTTCTTCTACTACCGTTAGATATAAATAGTCCTCAAGTAAAGGTATGGACCGTACTATAGTTATTTGGGCATAAATTCCCGACTTCTGTTCTATATTATTATTGATTTATATTATCCATTGGTATTAATTGACTTTTTCTTATTCTAGCAGTTAAATGGTCAAAGTAAAAATGAGTTGGTAGTATTTCTACAACTACAACTTGCAAAAGCAAGAAATCTAAAAGACTGGAATATTGTAGCACGAATTACAGAAGCACTGAGATGTGTTCGTCTTTTCGATGATGCCGGATGCCATAAGTTGTGTCAGGCATTGAAAGAAGACTACTGTTCTAGAGCATTGTATATTCAATATTTATTGCGATGTAGGCAGGTCCTACTTAGCACTCTCTCGCACATAGATGGGTATGTACACTTTTATTTCTTTATTTTTCAATTTACAAACAATGTTTGATTTTTAACCTGGAATTATTGAGCTGCGATGTATGAAAATTGTATCGATAGATATAGTCGGATTGCTGATAAGTGACTGTTCGTTGCTACAAGTATCGATATTCAATACTATATGCTTTCTCTGTCTATATCATTATAATTATTTGCATACCCATAGTAACGTATAGTGATCCAAGTTGACAACTAACCTTCAAAATTATTTGAATAAAAAACAAAGCATTAGAAAGAAACAGCATGATTCGTAGATATCTTTACTAATTAGAGCGCGAAAATAAATTTACAGCAGTACACAAAAAAACAAAATTATTAATTTTAAGGTTATAATTATAAATAAGGAAAAATTTATACTCATACGTAAATTTTGGATTATAATTTGTTGTTTATTCCAGCAGATTTAAAATTAAAGTTTGTGAATTTAATAATTGACCGCAAGCCATATTTTAATTAATATTTATTACCAGACACTGACAGTTAAGATAAATAACAAAAAAACATTTTTAAAATCGTTGAAAAATGGTAACTAGATTATTATATGAATGTAGAATCTGTAGAGGTGAATTTTGATATCGTCCAAAGATGCGAAATTTTTTCCGTTAAGGAAATTTTATAGAGAGCGGAACAAATGGTAGTTGGAGCATATGGTCCAGACATCGTACCATCAGACTACCATTTGTTCTGCTTTCTACTAAATTCCCTTAACGGAAAAAATTTCGCATTTGTGAACAATATCAAAATTCACCTGGACAGATTTTTCGAGAGTAAAGACAGAACCTTTTGGAGAGATGGCATTATGAAATTGACTGAGCGTTTGTCCAAAGTGATAGAAAATAATGGACAGTACATTTGATAATAAAAGTTTTTTTTTAGAATGTATATTTTATTGAATAAAAGGTGAAAAAAAAAAACGAACGTACTTGTAACAACCCAATATTTAAAACCAGTGGCGTAGGGAGACCTCCGCTAGACTTGCCCTCCCATAAAAAAATAATAATAAAAAAAAATAGATATTTAAGCGGTTCACTTTTGTAAGAACAAACTAAGAGGGAATTTTGTTTTCAATAGTTTGCACCTTTGAAGCTGTATGTCATGTTGGTATTAAAAAATGTCACTTTTTTAAAATGTCGATCCGTTTGACATATGTCGTAATTAAAAATGATATCTTAATTATAGTGATCATAACCTTATCAACCTAAAGTCGGTTTTACAGCGTAAGGATTATTTTTAATTGACATTTAAAGTCAGTAACACACCATAAAAGTAACCAAAATAACCAGATCTAGTGTGTTCTTACAAAAGTGAACAGCTTATTTTTTTTTTTAATTTAATAGAAGATTTAGGTAAATCTTCAAAAATACATCAAATTATGTTCTATACAAATTTTTGTCCAAGGCTTGGTTTACTAGTTACGAATTTTTTTAAATTTCAAAGTTTAATAACTTCCGTTTCCGGTTTCGGATTTTAATAAAAAACAATAGGGTTCTTCCCAATTATTAGGAGATTTTTTTAGTATCAGAACGAACTCTTTAAGTTAAACCGTTTTTGAGTTATCGTGTATACACACAGACACACACACACACACACACACACACACACATACGGACGGCACTTCGAAAATAGGTTTTTTGGATTCCCTGGACCATGAAACGTGGTCATCAGTCAAAATCTCGACATCGAAAATTTTCGCGATTACAATACTTGCCCCTTATATATTAAGGTCGGGCAAGTAAAAAGAATGAAGATATTTCTTTCTATCCGCGTATTATACAGTGTTGACGAATTCCGTATGAGTTTGGTATTTCAATCTGTAATATACTTCTCATATTACTAATATATATTTATATTTTGTTTATAGACTGCAAACACAAATAAGATCTGAAAGAGAATTATCAAATACATGTTTAGTAGCAGCATGTGTTAGACTATTCCTTAAACGTCTGGAACCGTACGTGGCGTCATTCTGTGACGAGTTTGGGCAATTACGAGTTTCTGATGAAAAAACAGATCTTTTAGAAAGTTTCCTGCAACAGTTGGCAAATGAATTGGAGAAAGATTTAATATGGCAATGTATGGTAACTACGTTATATTTTGATTCATTTTACTAAATAAAGAGTATTTTTTAGCTGCCAGTCAGATGCAACTAGACCAAGCACGAATAGCAATTGAGCAAACTGTGATGAGCCGAGTGTATTTACCAGCGTTATATCCTAACGGTGATGTGGACACTTCCAGAGATCAGTAAGTACTCAGTGATTCTTACACATTTAAATCGATTTATCGCAATTAATAAGTCAGTAGTGGCGTATGGTTCTTGATAATAATAATAAAAAAATAAAAAAAAACTGATTAATTTCATAAATCTTGTGTAGTTCGTCTAACGAAAGATTTCCCATTAAGGTTAACTATAAACTGTCTGGTATTAGTTCAAAAATAAACCAATGGCGGCGGGATACAACGCTGTCTGTTGGGGACCAATTTTATTAAGATTCCGATTTATGTAGGAAGTTTGAAAGGTTATATACAATACCAGATTATTAAATATAACAAAATATTATTCAAATTATACATTATTCGGTGTCTTATTATATTACAAATAAAAATGATAGATGAATAAACACAAACAACACGAAAACTTCAGACATACAATAGCCAGAATTTTACCAAAATGACGTCTATGAAATAGCTAGTTTAAGATTTCGCCGGTAGAGTATAAAATTTAAGCTAGAGTACGTTCAAGTTAACTTCATCACAGGCGAATATTACCAGTCCCTTGCGCAGAAACCAAATTTCGTCCATTACATTACCAACAGCTAGCTTAACACATTTCAGTGGCGTCCCTTACTTTGATTTGTGTTTAACTACGCGTATTGTGCGATGTTGTTTGTTTATTTCCGTTATTATTATATATTTTGTCTTATGTTTACGTCTACAGATATTAAGATACGAGCGTATTCTTTAGGAGCGTATTCTTTATTTAAGCTAAATCTACATGACACTTCTACTGACATCCATGTTGCCTAGTAACATACATTTATCACATATAACATATTTCTTGTACGTTTCAAGGTATACCGTGTACTAAAATGAGTAAAAATATATTTGAAATACATGATTTTGTGTGTTTGGTTTCCACAACAATTGTTTAAAACCCTAATGTACGTCAATGTGATCAGCTGTTTTCTCGCGCAGAATCTCAAATCGTCATGATGACGTAATGCAAGGGTGTCAAACTGGCGGCCCACGGGCCGCATGCGGCCCAACACTTGCATTTAAGTGGCCCGTAACGACTTCTTATACTATAATAATTTTTTATACTATATATAGTATAAACATTTATTTGAACGAAAATACCTCGTGACAGAAGCTGTCCGGGCTGCGGCGTCAAGACTTCGGCATGGGCGGAAAACCAATAGTCAGGCAATAACTGTTGCAGTTAACCGTGCGATAGTCGGTTGATCAGTGATTCCCCGTGATTCCAAATAATACTCTCGTAAGCAGAGCTTTCAAATACCACTTTTCTATAGGTGCAACTGCTGTGTATAGTACCACTACGCTGATTTCGACCCGTTTTTGTTTTGTTGTTCGATAAAGCAAATATTTTGGCAAAATTTAATTGTTATTATTTAAATGTTATTTCCTTGCTTCCTTCAAATAAATATTCAGAAAAATGGAGGAAAATAAAAAACAGAATAAGTAACACAATATAAATATAGGCTATTCCAAACGTTGAGATGGATCTATTAATTTGGACTTTTGGTCATTTTGTTTAAGCTTTGTAAATCATACACTGCCAATTCTAGATTAAATTGATTGTTATTACAAAATGTCCGTTTCAATAATTTTAATTTTTTGTCATTCTTAATAAAAATTTGCCATTATTATTATTATTTTTTTGTCTTCAAAATATGTGAAAATGTATTCAAATTTTTAATAAATGTCATCGTCTCTATGGTTTCACTGTTGGAATTTTTAATTTTCACATACCAACGTTAAACTTGAATTTATCCAAGCAAGGTTCCTTCTCGTGACAACCTTAAAGAACGAAATTCCCATTTAGTTCCGCCTAAACGTTTGGAATAGCCTGCCTGTACATAACGTGCGGCCCGCGTAAATTTTACTTGTTAGAAAAATGGCCCGAGGCTGAAATGAGTTTGACATCCTTGACGTAATGTATGATACCCTGTGATGAAGTTAAGATGAACGTACTCTAGCAACTAAGACATACGTATCGAGAAATTTTATCAAGACTAGAAAATAAGCTAGACTTAGGTATGTCTGTTCTTCTTTCCCCTTACTTTGTTAAATTTCGACATAAATTTAATGTTCTGTTTCTTTCTAACAAATTGTATGTGTGTAACATATGTAAAATCATCATTTAATTTATCTCTGTATATATTCGTCCTTGATGGGAAATCTTTCATAAGACGAACTTTAATTAAATCTCTAGCTATCCATTCCGTAACTTTCTTACTTCATCTATCGTCTGGTAAACACATAACATGTCCTGTCCATTTACATTTCAGAGATTTTACTTTTACTAGGAGCTGGGTTGGCTAAGACGACCAGCGGTCCTACGTGAAACCGGGATCTTCGCCCCCGGCTCCTTATAGTGCATCAAATCACAATAGATTTATTGCATAAAATCACAATAGAGCATTTGTTTAGAAAGCAACCAAAATTTTACAGCCATGTGAAGTTTCATTCTAAAAAAGTTGGCAACTATTAACATTTGTTACACAGTTTTTAAACATTTTTTAATGACAATCATGTATAAAATTTACTATAATGCTGTCGAAAAATCACCCCAAATCAAAATTACACATTTTCACATCGAAAAAGACGATTCAAATGAGAAATGACATAGTAGTTCAACAGTTAACATGCATAATATGAACCCCAATCGTTTAAAAATAGTTTTTAATGCTGTAAAATTGATTAATTATGGATCATTCGCAACGTTTTTCACTCTGAAAATTCGCTCGGCGGGTAAATTTAGGTCCGGTCTTTCCACCTTCAGATAAAGTTCCAGGTAACTATCTGACAGATAAGGTTATTTATAACTTCATCTGCTGAATAAATGTCAATACCAGTCAGTGAATTCAATACGTCAGTCTCATTATCCGTTAGATAACTATCTGATAGATACATTTGTATAGAAAGAAGGGATGACATTTACTCAGCAGATGAAGTTAAAAATAACCTTATCTGTCAGATAGTTACCTGGAACTTTATCTGAAGGTGGAAAAACCGGGCCTTAGTCAAATGTTTTTGCATACTGCATGTAATTATGCGCCTACTTAGATAAAGTACATAGAAAAACTGTAAAAATTTAATTGTTGTTTTGTATTAGGGTTCTTTACGATCACATTCGAAAATTGTCCCGGTTAATAACGCCTGGTCATAAATACCTGCAAATTGAGAAGCGGCTTCAGTACGAATGCCCGTGGCCGTCTGCGCAAGAGGCCCTCGCAGTGATGGCCGCCTACCGTACTCCAAGGGACAAGCTCAATTGCGTGGTACGATGTGCGCAGGTAATTATGGACCTTCTTGCCGTTTCCTGTGATCAAGGTGTGCCTACAGCAGACGATTTTACACCTGTACTTGTCTACGTAATTGTTAAGGTAAGATTTTTAAAACCACTTAAGTTAATTTTGAACAAAGAATAATGGTATTAAATAATGACATTGAAACTTATCTTCAACATTGTATTTGTAATATTATATGTACATTTTGATCTGCTAAGCAGGCTTTTTTAGTAGCAAGTCAATTGACACTTGACAGTTGCTACTGACGAAGGCTGCTTAGCAGTTCGAAATGTACATGTAGTATTACAAATACAATGTAGAAGGAAAGGTTCATTGCTTAAACACGATATAAACACGGTTCGCTACATATGCGGTTTGATTTGCGAAAATCCGTCGGGATGAAAAAAATCGCGAAAAAACTAAATTAAAACTATATAGCAAAAATAGAACTACCCGGAATAATTCGGAAAAAATGTGATCAGCTACCTTTGACGGACCCTACTCCATCTCTGAGGGTAGATTTTATACGTTGCTTCTTCTAAAAAATCTAAATATGGCAAAAATCACATATCCTAGAAAATTCAAAATTATACTAAAGCAGTGGAGAAAATCGGGAAAAAAGGTATTCTGCGACCTTCGGTGGTCTTCCTTTTATGCCTGAACATATGATTTGCTCGTTGCAACCCTTAAAAAATCGCGATTATTCAGAAAACTTAAAACCACCCCTATGCGGTATTGAAAATTCGAAAAAAAAAAAGATCACCTATCTTTGGATGGGTCGTCCCCTACCCCTGAGGGTAAAAATTCTTTGCTTCATACCTTAATACCACCGGGGCAAAATTATGAAAAAAGAAAATCGTGGAAAATCAACTTTCTCTTTGTAGTCTAAAGGCTAGTACACACTAGTAGACATGTTGCGCGAACCTGGTCTCTGAGACGTGTCTCAGGTTGTCTACGAAACATATCTATAGACCAATCCCCGTGTACGGGCCTGTTGCGAGACCAAAATTTGCAGGTCTAAAGTCTACCGATCGGAATGGGAGACCACATGCAACGTTAGACATGTTGCGCAATATTTTAACAGTGTGGACGTCACTCGGCGTCTACAAGCGAGATACGTCCCAGTCTGTCTCCAGCTACCGAGTGGTGTGATTCGGCTGTTTACAGTTATTTTCCAAAGTTTTACAGTTCTTTTGAAAACATGTGGTCTAACGAGAAAGTTGGAGCGTCCAACTTTAAACCCATGGCGTCTTCCAGTCTTAATTTATTTAATAATGCATTACCGAACCTAGGTCCTTCTGCGAACAGTTCGCGCGTCCGCCAACGTTTACGTTTTCGCGTTCTTTCACTTGCACTAAGCAGGAACTCATTCCAAACAAAACAATGTCCTCCATGGTGGACTGGGAAGATGAAACTGAGAAATTCACATCGTAGTGTGGACGCTAGACGAGACAAAGAACGGTGTCTCTAGACGGTCTATAGATAAATCGCGCAACATGGTCTACTAGTGTGTACTAGTCTTAATATAAGGGTAGTGCTTCTTTGTGTTTATGCACCTTTTGTCTTGATTTAAGCTACTTAAATCGATGGAACAGTGTGCAGTACTGTATTATGTGTAAATACTAGAGATGGGTCGTTCATGAATGAACCGGCTCACTGAGCCGGCTCAGTACCCTGATCGAAGTGACACGGTTCACCAAATTGAAATGAGCCGACTCACGGTTCACTGTATAGTTTCAAGTTTCAAGGATACGATTGGTCGGGCAATTGTGAGCAGTGACCGGAGTGATCCGGATCTGGATCGATGTCATGTTGAACTTCGCGAGAACTCGGCTTGTAATGTATTATCATAAAGTGTATTTTGTCATCAATTTGTAGGGCAGTTTATTTGAAACTAATAGGCTTAGTCTGTATTTTCTTACAACCATACTATCTAAAAATATTAAAAATATTGCCCAAATCCCAGATGTCCGATTTATAAGGGCAACAAACATCGCCATAAACTTAACACATCTGGTTTAAAATACAGTAGCTACATAAAGTGAATTGCTTGTTTCAAAAATGTTAGATAAGAGTCGGGGCTAAGCGACGTTCTACCTACGACCGGAAAACCGGCAACTGACTGACCTGTGTCTCGGGATCATGGTTAAAAGAACCGGCTCTAAGCAATAGTCGGCTCTAAGCGACGTTCAACCTCTAGGCGACGTTCTACCGAACGACCGACCGACCTGTGTCTCGGGATCATGTTTACAAGAACCGGCTCTGAGCAAGAGTCGGTTCTAAGCGACGTTCTACCTACGACCGAACGACCGACCGACCTGCGTCTCGGGATCATGTTTACAGTTCATATATTGCAAGAATCGGCTCTAAGCAAGAGCCGGCTGTAAACGACGTTCTACCTACGACCGAACAACCGACCGACCTGTGTCTCGGGATCATATTTACAGTTTATATATTGCAAGAACCGGCTCTAAGCGACTTTCTACCTACGAACTAACGACCGTCCTGTGTTTCGGAGACATGTTTACTTAACCGGATCACTGAGCCGGATCAATGAACCGGCTCAACAAACTGAACGACCTCCACTGATCCGGTTCCGCAAACTGAGCCGAAATTCCCATCTCTAATGAAAACAGGGTTAAAATGAGTTCTTGTTTATACAGAAATAATAGACCTGGTTAGTTATCCTTATGATTAAACTAAATATTTTTTAAAATATAATTTTCAGGCTAATCCTCTAGCTCTACTATCTACAATTCAATATGTGAATTGTTTCTACGGTGAACGTCTATGCGGTGAAGAGCAATACTGGTGGACCCAGTTTTGCGCTGCTGTCGAATTCATCAAGACAATGGAGTACACCGACTGACATATGCATCATGACATAGAGCAAGAATAGAAGAAGAATTAGTTTAAGTTTGAAGTGTGAGCACAAGTACAGATTTTCAAGCAAGGTGTGTACAGAACTCTTCTAACAATTTATTGTTTCTTTAGTCATAGTATAGTAATATCTTTAAGCTGTTAAAGAAAATTATAATTAGCATTATTTAGCTTTAGCACACTGCTAAATACTTCTTATTCCAAATGGGATGCACATATTAACATCCATATATCAACAGAAAAATAAATAAAAGTTATATTTATTCCCCTAAGATTATTCAAATATAATTTAGACAATTTTGAAAAAAAAACCTGGATTTAAAAAAAAAAGTAAAATTCCAATTCAAGGTTCGAGCGGCACAAAACTTTCTTAGACGGTTGGTAGTATAGTACCGTACGGTATAAGGACCGTAAAAAAAAATCTTATTTTGAAATAAAATTGATGGTTGTGAAATTAAAAAAAAAAAAGAAATATTTGGGGAAAAAGAGATATATTAATAATGATGTTTAATTAACATTTTTCTCAATTATTTTAGCTAATAATTAATTTAATTAAAATGTCTTTTTTCCTCCTTCAAGATTAGTTCGAGCTTTTCGGCTTCTGCTGTCCTAACAAAAAAATTTAAATTAAATATTTTTAATAAACAGGCTATTCCAAGCGTTTAGGCGGAACTAGATTTTGAAATCTAGTAATTTTTATCTATTAATTCGGACTTTTGGTCATTTTGTTTAAGCTTTGTAAATCATACTCACATTGCAAATTCTAGATTAAATTGATTGTCATTATAAAATGTCTTTTTCATTGCATTTTAATTTATTGTCATTCTTAATAAAAATTTCTCTTTTTTTTTTTTTTTTATGTCTTCAAAATATGTAAAAATGTATTAAAATTTTTAATAATTGTCATGGTTTCACTGTTGGAATTTAATTTTTCAATTACCAAACGTGAAACATGAAATAACCCAAGCAAGGTCCCTTCTCGTGACAACTTAAAATAGTACGAAATTCCCATTTAGTTCCGTCTAAACGTTTGGAATAGCCTGTACCTATATTTCTCCAATAGACCATATTAGTGTGACGTCACATACATGTGCTGCCATCTGACAGCGGTTTCCTTTGGAATTTTTTGGCAGATTTAAAATACATGTGTCATTACTTTTGTTATAATTTTATGAATATTTTCAGTTTTGGAGCATAAACTGTATATCTTTGATAAGTATATACTAATATATACAGTTCAGATACTTTATATTATAGAATAATGTTTTTATAAACATATAAATAAGGATTCGAAGATATATTTATAGGTTACGTTTTTAAATAATAAGAAAATCGAAATTTATTTATTTAATTAAAACTAAGTAATGATTAATATTTTTTTTCAGAATGCATAATGGTGTATTGTTTTGCTCCCAATTGGAAATATTACAGCCACATTCTTAATTGCAAGTTTTTTCGTTTTTTAACAGATGAAAATAAAAAATAATAATGGATAATACAAGAACAACATGTTGTTCCTTCAAACTATTTAGAAATGGCAAACAGACTTGTTGCTGTTACCATAACAACGATTATTAACGTAAATTTTTCAATATTAACCTGTAAAATAATATTTTTCTGCAAAAATAATGAAAATTATAATCAGATCAATTCTGTAAAAAGTTATTATAATAGTTACCGTGTAGTAACGTTACTGCAAGATGACTTTTATAGTGACCTTAATAGTAACTTTAACATTTTTCGTATTTTGTAATATCCAAGTGTAGTGACGTCGCTATGAAAATTATATCTTAATGACAGTTACTGAGAAAAGAATGAAGTTAGTTATAGAGGCGCAACACGCATGCGCATTGGTGGTATACAGATGACAGTTGAGGTTAAAAATGTCAAAATATTGTAAAAAAAAAACGAGTGAAGAAATTAAAAAAAAAAAAAACGGAATGCAAAGACAAATTCTCGACAATAGAACCAGTGGCGCAGACGGGTGGGATTTGGGGGTTAGAACCTCCCATGAAGCTGGATTTTTTATTACTTCGATGCATTTTCCTTGTTTTGTCATTACTTCCATACGTCTCATTTTATAATCCTCCCCCCTCATGAAACTATTTTTGCGTCACTGAATAGAACTTTTGTTAATTTTTTTAAAAACAAAAACTTTTTTTTTAATAATTTAAAAAAAGACTCATTAAAAATGAGGAATTGGAAAAGACTTTTTGATCTTTAATATATTTCATCTCCTGCAATATAAACATTTACCTACACTCATACATACATACATACAGTCTGTTCCAAACGGTTAAGCGGAACTAAATGGGAATTTAGTTCTTTTAGGTTGTCACGAGAAGGGACCTTGCTTATTATTTCACCTTGGTTATTTCATTTTTCACGTTGGGATGTCAAAATTTAAAATTCCAACAATGAAACCATGGAAAAGAATGACATATGTCAAAATTAAATATTTTTTTAGATATTTTAATGACAAAAAAATAAATAAATGGGAAATTTGTATTAAGAATGACACAAAAAATCAAAATATAAAGAAAATGACATTTTAAAATGATATTAACCTTAATCAAAAAATGTTTATTATAAGTATGATTTACAAAGCTTAAACAAAACGGCCGAAAGGCACGATTTAAACGATGAAAGTAACTAGATTGCAAAATCTAGTTCCGCTTAAGCGTTTGGAACAGACTGTACTTTACATATATATAATTTATATATTTTTTTTTTACTAATTTACTTCATTTTCTATTATATCTAAAAATTACACTTAAAATCAAATGACCGCCATTTTTATCTTCATAAGAACTACGTTATTACTTATAAACACCAGCATTTGGTAGTTACTATGATAGGAACTTTTATATAATCTGTTCACTTTTGTAAGAACAAACTAAGAGGGAATTTTGTTTTCAATAGTTTGCACCTTTGAAGCTGTATGTCATGTTGGTATTAAAAATGTCACTTTTTTAAAATGTCGATCCATTTGACATATGTCATAATGAAAAATGATATCTTAATTATAATGATCATAACCTTATCAACCTAAAGTCGGTTTTACAGCGTAAGGAATATTTTTAATTGACGTTTAAAGTCAGTTACACACCATAAAAGTAACCAAAATAACCAGATCTAGTGTGTTCTTACAAAAGTGAACAGCTTATAGTAACATGTTACTAAATAGTGTAGTAACTTTTGTCTTACGGAATACGAAATACCCCAAAGTTACTATGATAGTAACTGAGTTACAGAATTGGTCTGTATGTATTAAATAAGAATTTTAATAAATAAATATTGACTTGTAGTTTTGATGTGAAACATTTTCTTACTTTGAAAACTTAATTTATACTTTCAAAATACAATTAAAAAAAAAAGAAAAACAACATTCTTAATTCAAATAAAAGGAAATCAACCACCAGGCGACAGCACTGAATCCCATTTTGTGACGTAATTACTAATATGGTCTATTATTTTTTATTTATTTATTTCACAACCCTAATATTGCGAAAAGAAAGCACATATGAAGTATAGTTTGTTTCACGATAAGCTGAAGTGACTATCTACTTATGGTCCTAAACACAGTGGGTGGTAATTACAAATAACTCTAATCCCGTGTTTGTACCCATAAACTAGCCAGAGATGTATCAGGTATAAATTACATTACACCATGTTTTGTTATCATCAAAATAAACTTTATTTTTATTATAAATACAATTAATTTATAGAACTTATAATTTAATTTAAAACATTACAATAAAATAAATTTTAAATTAAATAATGTTTAAGATAAAAAAAAAATCTTACAAGTCCAAATCATTCTCTGAATCAGTCTCTAAATTAATGATTATAATACGTTCTATTTGAATATAACTGTCCTCAGTTTTAATAACATGATTTACACAATTTTTCCAACTATCTACAGGGATATTTTCCACTTCTTTTTTTATAAGTTCTATCACAGTACCGTTTAAAGTGGGAGAAACATTATTCCGTTTTATTCTCGCCTTTAACTGACTCCACATTTGTTCAATAGGGTTGAATAAACAATAATACGGAGGTAGTCGTAAAACTGTGTGTCCTTTGCATTGAGCAATATTATCGCAAACATATTCTTTAGAAAAACTATAACTTTTTAATAATTTAATTAAACAATTTTTTTTATAACTTTCTTCAAAATAAATATCATTTTTATATAAAAAGTCTCGGATTTCCTTCTTACTGTTTGCACTATTCGGTACTTTATTTAGTTGCCGACTATGGTAACTTGCATTGTCCATAACAATAACACTGTTAGCCGGTATATTCGGGAGTAATTTATTTTCGAACCAGTTTTCGAACATTTCCGCCGTGGTATCATCATGGTAGTCGAGTCTAGAATCGTTGATATTTTTCGCAGAAAGCAAGAGTGAATTCGGTATCCATCCAGTTTCAGAACCTGCATGAAGTATCGTAATACGTGTACCTTTATTAGACGGTGCTCTTGTTTGACATTTATTTGACGTATCCACCCAACCTTTTGAGTTTATTTCGTACGATATAGAACGTACTATAATCATTAATTTAGAGACTGATTCAGAGAATGATTTGGACTTGTAAGATTTTTTTTTATCTTAAACATTATTTAATTTAAAATTTATTTTATTGTAATGTTTTAAATACTAATTGTAATGTTTTAAATTTAATTATAAGTTCTATAAATTAATTGTATTTATAATAAAAATAAAGTTTATTTTGATGATATCTTATGTTTATTTCTTGTTACAATTGTGTCATTACATTGTGTAATGTAGTAGTAATTTATACCTGATACATCTCTGGCTAGTTTATGGGTACAAACAAGGGATTAGAGTTATTTGTAATTACCACCCACTGTGTTTAGGACCATAAGTAGATAGTCACTTCAACTTATCGTGAAACAAACTATACCTCTGGTCTTTTGTAATGTTACGCATGCGCCGTTGAATTGTACATGTACTACCAACCTTGTAAAAATGTATGTCCCATTATACCCTTTTCACACTAGATCTTTAAGATCGGATGTTAAAGTGAATGTATCTTTAAACGCTAATGTGAAACCGTACGGCCTCGTCTAAACACGACCGATGTTTAAGACAGAGATCTGCGTCTTAAACTTCGCCCGCATTACCAACTTAATTTCTATTATAAAAAAATACTCCTTGAATTTGTGCTGTCAACATTTTATATTATCATAAACAAGAATACTGTATTATATCGACGTTATAAGAAGTTTATACTTATTGTTATAATAAAATTATTTATTTTAATAATGTGTTTAATAAAATACAGAGCTACAATAATTGAGATAAAATGTATCGACTTACATGTTAATACAGGTGTAATATATTCTTTATTGTAGTGCCTTTATTGTAGAATGAAATGAAATATCCTTAATTGTTTATAATAATTCAAAATGTGCGTCTGCGCAGACAGTTCAAAACTGGTAATTTCATGACGGTAACTTAAGGACAAAATTACTGTAGCTGATGACAGCACCAGAGATTTAAACATCAAGTGTGAAAGCATACCGATCTTAAGCATCGGTGAACTTTAAGTTCACTCGTCTTAAAGATCTAGTGTGAAAAGGGTATTGTGAACCATATTCTGGAGTTTAGCCATCACGGATACATCAATAGTTCAATCTTGTTAAAGTAATTATGTTTGATATATGAAATAAAATGGTGCATTCCGAATTCCTAATGTTCATTGAAAAGCTAGAAAAATAATATTTTTCTATATAGAATGGTGCCGCAGAAATTTATTATTATTTTTTATTTTATTTTTTTCCCAAATATATCATGTGATCATAATAGTTAAAAAGAAATTATAAATATAATGTACATAAATATATTTTTTGTTGAATTTTTATCATAAGCGAAAAGTTATTAACAGACGTATTATTTTAAGATTAAAAAGTATATTTTTATTTAGCACGTCCATTTAAAATATTCTATATTTTCTTATGGTGAGTGAATGTAAAAAAACTTTACATTTCATGGATTCCTGAAAGCGAGTTAAATCCTAACAAGAATAAGCAATAAAATTAGATTTTATTTAGATACGTAGGTAACTTGCTCTAACACAATGTACGATATTAAATTTATGTAGGCTGTTCTAAAAGGCTTAACTCACCCTGTATATATTTCTATTAAGTAGATAAGGGGTCACTTCAGACTACCCCAGTTTTTAAAAAAGTATAAAGTCCATTCTACATTATACTTTTTTCAATACTATCCAACTCTGACGTCATTTCAACTTTTGATACTACAGAATATAGGGGAAAAATTTTAAGATCGTAGCGCCACGCGGATTTTTTTGAAACCATTCTAAATCAGATACCACTTGACATTTACTAGTAAATAATAGCGAAAAGTGTATCAAAAAACGACAAAAAATAAATAATTGTTTGGGATTTTCTGATTTTGTGAAGTGACATTACTTGTAAACATCTAAAATACTACATTTTGTGATCTGGTTTTAAGTTACGGCGGTTTTCCATTGTCGATTATTTTAACTAATGGGTGTTTTTTTTAGAGGTATAGAACTTTAAATTGCAATAAAACAACGATGGATTATTCGATTGACATGAATTTTTTTTTATTCGAAAGATAATCTTGTGGCATTACATTTTAAATATGATTTCTGGCATATGACCGCCACGGCTGGCTCGGATGTAGTCCAATCTGGACGTCCAATTTTCGATGACTTTTTCCAACATTTGTGGCCGTATATCGGCAATAACACGGCGAATGTTGTCTTCCAAATGGTCAAGCGTTTGTGGCTTATCCGCATAGACCAATGACTTTACATAGCCCCACAGAAAGTAGTCCAGCGGTGTTAAATCACAAGATCTTGGAGGCCAATTCACAAGTCCAAAACGTGAAATTAGGCGGTCACCAAACGTGTCTTTCAATAAATCGATTGTGGCACGAGCTGTGTGACATGTTGCGCCGTCTTGTTGGTATGATTTAATGTAATGCCACAAGATTATCTTTCGAATAAAAAAAAATTCATGTCAATCGAATAATCCATCGTTGTTTTATTGCAATTTAAAGTTCTATACCTCTAAAAAAAACACCCGTTATATTGGGGGAAATAATAATTCCCGTGTTGTTTACCAAGGGGTAGAAATCTACAATGCTGGGCATATAATATTGTGTGGAGTCACTGAAAAAAACAGAGTGTTCATAAAGATTTATGCATTATGCCTACAAACTTGTGCATTACAAACCCACACACAATAACAGGAATTTTCAAGATATGGGATAATAAATACAAAATTGAAAATATTTTTTGTAGTCACTATCATTAAAATGTAATGAGCTTTGATATAAGGGCTCACTTTTTTTCCAATTTTTAAATTGTTTATCTAAACATCGCGTCGATTCCTAACCTCTTGCTTTCCCAATTTTGTTTCGAACCGTACGGTGTCTGATATTAGTGGAAACAAATGAAACGATATTTCCGGGTTTCTTCTTTGCAATAAATTGCACATAGGCACACAACAATATGTATTATACATTTGTCAATGATTATAATAAAACTTTAAAAACAAACTTCATACAAAACCAATACAGAAAACGAAATGTTATCTGATGTACACAAGTTCATGAAACGCTCACCAGATGGTAGGGTGCTTAGCTGCAAATCCCTATATATGTTGGCGGTCGGTAAAAATTTCTAGATTTGATAATCTAGTTCCGCTTGTATCAAGGAAACCGACTATATATCATCAAATAAATTTACTTGAATCAATATATTTGTGGCGAAGAGAAATTAAATTTATGAACAATAGTTATAAAGTATTGTAATGAATAGATTTAAGATATTTTTTATATACTTTAACAATAGAATTATATATTTAAGTTTTTAATTTATATTTTATCGTTTTATAGATTTCGTCAGAAAAAGTATATAAATTGTTAATGAATTCCATAATTGTATTATTTCAAGACTAGAAATAGAAGTAGATCAACTACCAGATAGACGGACAATATTAATAGAATTTGGTATATAATATTGTTGGTCCAAGAAAAAGGTTTGGTGAAATAATGGGGGGGGGGCAATGTTCAGCAATGGATGAAATCGGTTGATGATGATCAAGACATGATGATGATGATGATGCAGATAATAGGATCGTAACGCGTAGGTGTATCAGTGATGGGCGTTTACACGTAAACTTTAATTGTTTACGTTTACGTGTAAACTTAAGTAAACAATTGGTAAACTTGTCAACAATGTAAACATTGTAAACTGTCAAATAATGAGGTTAGTTTTAGTTATTTAATACGAATAATAGAGAGTTAATGAACAAGTATATTCAGTTCAAAACAATAAATTTATTAAAAAAATGGTGGGAAGAAACCGAAAGAATAGTTCTGAAGAACTAGGTTTTGTTTTAATTAAAGAAAATGAAAGAAAATATAGGGCGTTATGCAAAATTTGCAATGAATCTTTTCGTTATTAAAAAATATAGGGTGATTTTCTTAAAGGTGAAATTTAATGTATTTTGTTATTAAAAAAATTAGACTGAATTTTTTAAAGAAAAAAGTTTTTTATTTTTCATATTCATATTTACTAATTTGTATGTAACACCTGTATAATGATGCAAATTCGATTTTTATTAATATGTATATTGGCTTGTCCTAATTTTATATACTTACTTTTTCATTTAAAATGGTTTCATTAAAATTTTATTATTTATACAAATGTATTGATAGTGAGGTTCTGTAATTCAAATCAAGTGCGCATGTCTAAATCATTGTTTACATTGTTTACGTTGTTTACATTGTTTACTAGAGTTTTGTGTTCACTTTACATCAATTGTTTACGCGTCAACAATGAGGTAACTTACATCATGTAACTTACGCGCCCATCACTGATAAGGATAGAGAAGGTAAGTTCTCTGTTTCTGGACCTTAGACCACATATATAAAAAAATGTCATAGACAAAAATTGCAATAAATAAATAAATATACATTAGTTCGTCAAGTATGAAATTTGTAGTAAAAAAGGTTGGTTGATAACTTACAAATATAAGGAATTATTTTATTGATCAAAGTATGCACCCATATTGTCTATACACTTTTGCCATTTAAGCGGCAGGTTGTTCAGGCCGGTGGTATAAAACCCTGGCGGACGAGAGTCAATGAATTCCTGGAAGGTCAGTTTTATAGCATTGTCGGAATTAAACTGTTTTCTTATTAAAAAGTTGTCCAAATTACGGAAGAAGTGGTAGTCAGTGGGGGCTAGGTCTGGTGAGTATGGAGGATGATTAAGAAGTTCCAACTCCAATTTCTGTAGTTTTACCACAGTCATTTGTGCAGCGTGTGATCAAGCGTTACATTCAATACGATAGAAGTCGATCTGTTGACCAATCTAGGCTGTTTTTCTTCAAGTTTTTGCAACAATTCGTCCAGTTGGTTGCAATATATTTCTGCTGTGATCGATGAGCCAGTTTTTTTTTTTTTTTATTTTTCTGTACGAAATTTGGCGAATCAATTTGATATTGTCTGCTGCGTAGTAACACTAGAGCCAAATACACTATTATTGTTTCGCGCGGTCTGCGATGCCGTAGTTCCACATAAGAACTCATACTTCATAAGAGTGCGAATTAAAAAAAAGGTTTCATATTTTTTAGAGCATACAATGATTTCTTTAAACAGGCGAGTTGTGTAACTTTCCAACAAAACAAAAAAAAAACAACGGTAAAATATTAAGCCAATGTCAAATAATAAGCGGTTAAAGGATTCCACACACCAAAGCGGCCGCGGTGGCGATAATGCAGCGGCCTAACGCAACCTATACAATTCAATGAGACCACGCACATACAAGCGTTCCGCTATCTGAGAACGCCACCGACTGCAGCGTTCAGTCTAGCGATCACCAAACACTGGCGGCCAAACTCGACAAGTTAGGCCGCGCGATATTCATTGTTTATATACCACAGAGTGAATATATTTAAGAAAATAATGTCGAAAATAGATAATTTAACAGAAAAAATCATAGATCAGTAAAGGATCATTTAATTTTGTATGACTTAGCACATCCTGATTACAAGAATATTAGGAAAACAAATAAAGTGTGGGACGAAATAGGAAAAGTTTTGGAAATTGATAGTAAAGTCTGTTCCAAACGATTAGGCGGAACTAGATGTTGCAATCTAGTTACTTTCATCGTTAAAATAATGCTTTTCAGCAGTTTTGTTTAAGCTTTGTAAATCATACTTACAATAAACATTTTTTTGTTAAGGTTAATATCATTTTAAAATGTCATTTTCTTTATATTTTGATTTTTTGTGTCTTTCTTAATACAAATTTCCCATTTATTTATTTATTTTTTTATTAAAATATGTAAAAAAATAATTTAATGTCATTCGTTTCCATGGTTTCATTGTTGGAATTTTAAATTTTGATATTCCAACGTGAAAAATGAAATAACCCAAGCAAGGTCGCTTCTCGTGACAACCTAAAAGAACGCAACAAACATTTTTTGGTTAAGGTTAATATCATTTTAAAATGTCATTTTCTTTATATTTTGATTTTTTGTGTCATTCTTAATACAAATATCCCATTTATTTATTTTTTGTCATTAAAATATGTAAGAAAATTAATTTAAGTTTGACATATGTCATTCGTTTCCATGATTTCATTGTTGGAATTTTAAATTTTGACATTCCAACGTGAAAAATGAAATAACCCAAGCAAGGTCCCTTTTCGTGACAACCTAAAAGAACGAAATTCCCATTTAGTTCCGCCTAACCGTTTGAAACAGACTGTAAGTAGATTATTATTTTTCCTCTACATACAATTAATTATTCTATTGTATTCTCGCAATCAATATTATCATACAACTATAGACCGTGATTCAATAACTGATCGCTACCGCCACTCCCACCGCGTTAGTGTGAGGAGACCTGATCGCTAGTCGTATCGCTACCGTGGCCGCCACCGCGGCCGCTTTGGTGTGTGGAATCCTTAAAGGTGACAATATTATTAATTACAAATTTCATCCTTGACGAACTGATATCTTTTAAAAGATGAACTATGAATGGTACTTTAATCAACTATCTTTAGGTAGCGTCCACCATAGTCCCCAAAATATTGATTAAATTTGAACTATGAACAATTATTATACTTTTTCTACGAATTTTTACTTTAGTTATTAATTATTAATACTCACTTTTTATTAAATATTTTATTGTTATAAATTTGAAAGTAATATATTTATTATTTAATTTGTTTAATGTATTCCTTAATTTTAAATATGTAATTGATATTTTTTTTCTGATATAACTCGCTTTTGTATAGTCCTTTTAGTGTAGGATTGTATTTTAGAAATGTAACAAATAATGATAAATTATCTTTTGCAAGAATATTTGCTACAATTAATTTTATTACTATGTACATATTTGTAATAATAAAAAAATGTAGTTATATAAATATTACACACTGTTATATAAAATATAGACACTCACCTTTTGGTAATGCTTCAAAGATTACTATTAATTTAATTATATATGCAATGCATATATGTATGTACTTGCATATACATCAATAACATTTGTAATATTGAGTAAATAAATCTGATATGCTAACTGTTTAATTTACAACCTTTTTACTATATATCTATTGTTTCGTAGGTAGAGTTTGTTTCAATAAAGAAATAATCATTGACATCATTGTGTATGCGTGAAACTTATACGGGAAATCATCAGTGGCGATGAATATTTCGCGAAAATACCATCACTGCTTCCAAGGTCTGTAGAGTATACGGTTGCCTTACTTCGGGTGAGGTTGACGTACTTCAGTATGTCCGATACTCAGCATTTGTGGAGGTTGCTATGTTAATAGGGGATAAGCATGATTTTTTTAATTTTTTTTATTATATTCCTCTTGTTGCATATAAACATAAAAAACAGTTTTTAATTTTTTTTTTTTGTAATTTGAAGGCTTAAAAAAATCATAAATGTATGTAGCGCGCGAAAACGACGTGTGACGTCATACCCCTTCTAACTGACGCATGACACTACTAGCTTACCGGCGTACATAGTCTGTTGTGAACTTATTTGTTTGTATAACTTTTATAGGTTATGTAAAGTTAGAGTGATTTTAATTAAAATAAAGTTTAATTCTATAAAAACAATTTATACATGTTTACCGAATTAAATTTTATATTAAAATAGATAACTTATATTGCAGTATTTCAATTATGCCTCTAACGTTTTGTAACTTCATGTAAACAATGTAGTAAAATTCTGACATCTAAATTACATAAATATTTACATTTTACAGAGTTGCAGCGTTTGTTTACATAAAGTTATAGAATATAAAATAAAAATTACTTTGACACCACGTATTTCTTCAGCACTGTAGCATTCATTATTTTTCATATATTCCATGAGCATAAATGCATCAATGTTGGGTAAATTATCACTCTGAGCCCTAACAAAATCTTTATCTGCCATTTTAATAATAAATGCGTGAAAAATTGTTTAAAAACAATTACAAAACTCTCGAACAATACAATACACACACGTGTAAAGATTATGTTGTAGCTGTATCTGTGACGTGAAACCCCTATCGTTTGACGTCATACTCAGTCGTTTTTACTCGGCAGCCTTCGCTCCGTGGTCGGCTTATTTTAAATTTACAATATTTTAATTCAAAAATTTGGCTATAATATTAATTAAAATGTAATTTTTGTTTTATTAGGTGACATAACTAACATTAACATATCAAAATAATGTAGTTTTAAGGAAATACAAATTTTATGCGTATCCCCTATTAGCAAGTATAAATAACAGCAAGTACGTCACTCTCGCATGAATTGAGGCAACAATATAGTCTACGGACCGTGGAAGCAGTGATCTCTCCAGTTCCCAAACAATACGACGCTATTGAAACGGTTAGCTGATCGGTAGACTAAAACCGTTTTTGGCTTTTTCTCTATTGAAACTAATGGCGGTATTCTGTAAGTTAGATGTTAAGTCCTAGGACGATTAAGTAAAGGATGCGCTATTCGTATACTAACAACATTGACGATTGTGTGGAAACCCCTGTTGAGAAAGAAGGCAATATATGTCTGTACTGTGCACTCTGCAACTACGTAATGCGCATGTGCTACATTTGAATTTGACATGAACATTCGTATTTTTAAATGAAAATAATTATGGAATTTCTTAGAAATTATTCTAAAATCTCGTAATTTCACAGCAAATTTTATAACATATTTGAGAAATTTGTATAACACGGTGTTAATTTTCTGCGTATCGTGTCAAACGGACCTGAAACTGTATAAATGTGTATTTAAAATTTATCTAATCATTTTAAAATAATATTATTTGTCATTAAAACAATCTTTAATGATATTTTAAAAATTAAAGGCTGCCAATAAAGGAGGCAGTATTATGAATTTAATCAGTCAGTTAAAGGATAAAGTGGTAGTTACAATAAACTAAAATAAGCTTGAAAAATATTAGTGCCAAATAATACTACCCAAACATCTGTTGCGAAAATTACATGACTATGGCCCGATTGCAAGAATCTCTATTAAATTTAATGATTCAAAATACCAGAGGTGGCTAGCTATGGGTCCTTTTCAAATATTCCGATAAGACGTTGAAGGGCCACATCCTTTGAGTATCCCCCCACAAACTAGAAATTAATTTAATTTTTATCGTTCGATTAATGAAGGATTGAAAGACGGATGTACAGAATGAAATATATGGGGGAGGGGGTGCAGAGGGGTTAATTTTGATATACAGTCTGTTTCAAACGCTTAGGCGGAACTAGATTTTGCAATTTAGTTACTTTCATCGCTTAAATCGTGCTTTTCGGCCGTTTTGTTTAAGCTTTGTAAATCATACTTACAATAAACATTTTTTGATTAAGGTTAATATCATTTTAAAATGTCATTTTCTTTATATTTTGATTTTTTGTGTCATTCTTAATACAAATTTCCCATTTATTTATTTTCTTGTCATTAAAATATATAAAAAAATAATTTAATTTTGAAATAGGTCATTCGTTTCCATGGTTTGTTGTAATTTTAAATTTTGACATTCCAACTTGAAAAATGAAATAACCCAAGCAAGGTCCCTTGTTGTGACAACCTAAAAGAACGAAATTCCCATTTAGTTCCGCCTAAGCGTTTGAAACAGACTGTATATTTTTTTACATTACATAGAAATATTCTAATCTTTACCTATAAGGGATGGTTTGATAATTTTTATTTGGTTGTGACAATTGATTAAATGAAAGTATGGAAATAAAATATATGACACAAATAGATACACATATTTTTATTCGTTTTGAAATATCACAAGTCTGTTGAACATTTTTCTTTTCGCCATCTTGTGCATATCTAACAATTTAGCACAGTAATAGCGTCTTTCGTGTGTTCGCAGTACCGCGATATATATCTTTCTCACTCAGTAAGGGTTTCCACACATTTTACACACGAATAGCGCATCCTTTACTTAATCATCCTAGGTTAAGTCGCACATCGACGGAATCGCCCGAAATTGAACGATGTTAGAAAAACGGTATTTTGAAACGTCGCTATGTTAACGTTCGTCGATGTGAATTAACATTTTAGTTGTTAGATTAACCGCTAGCAAAGAGCTCGACGGAATTGAGATTAGAGTGGTGTTAAATTTTATTTTGAACAAATTTTCAACTAAAATCACTTCGCTTTCGTGATTGTCTATATAGAAAAGAAAATTTATTTTATAAGCTTAAAAAATAACGGCTCAAATTCCACTCAGTACCCAAGTACAGAATGGAATTTTTACCAAAATAACATTAAGTTTCTTTTAACATGTAAAATACTTACTGTTCGAACGATGCATTTTGAAGCGATTTACTAATTTTTTTAAATTCTGGAACTTTGCAATATATACTGTTTTCAGGTAACTCAACGGTGCGACTGATCTATTTTTGCAAGCTATCCTATTTATGTAAGAGATCTTTGGTAGGAATTACCGGGGTTAAACAAACCCTCAATCCCTGTGATTACATATGTTACAGATTAGGACATTTTTCTGAGAAAGTACTCTCATTAAAAAGGGTCGAAATTACCTGTGTTAAAATTACATGAATTGTAAAAACCCATGTTGATTTACAATTCAAAACAAAAGAAATAGGTTTTGTAGTAATATGAATGACATCAAACACTGGAATTCCATTAATAATTATAACCCGTACCTAATCCTGCAGAAACATTTGGTTTAGCCTTCTGCAATAGTAGTTACATTTTTAATGTCTTCTGTTTTTATTTCTAATTTATAAATAATTATTTAACCGTTTTAAAAACGTTAACCCAACAAAACAATTCTTACACGGCTGTCAAAACGAACGTGAAGTTAGCCCCAGTGTTAATTCTACACCGGAAACAAATTGTAACATTGGATTTTACATCGGGTTGTTCAGAATACTGATTTTTTCAGCGATGTTAAATCTGTTTTAATAGAGCAGTGTTATTTTCATTGGTGTTAAGTTCACGGGTGTTACGATGGAAACTTCAGAATACCGCCATAACTCTATAACCCTGGAACGGCTGGGTATCAGTTGAAATTTGGCATACATATGCATCTCCAGAGCCGCAGTAAGGAAAACTTGCGCTAGGGGCAAAACCGTGTTTCGGCGCCCTTGGCAAATAAATGTAAGTGATAAACAAAAACAATGTTCTCACCTTCCAAAATCTAAATGATGAGCAAAAAAAAGGTCCTCACCTCCCAAAATCCAAGTGATGAGCAAAAAAAAAGGTCCTCACCTTCGCAATGTGGCGCATCGTAGTCAAGCTCGTCAACGCCCTTTTCCTTAGTGCGCTAGGGGCCATCGCCCCCTCCGCCCCCCCTTACTGCGTCTCTGTGCCCTACATATAGTGAAAATACTGACGCTTCGAAAAAAATACTTACAAAAGGAAATACTGGTAGGACTCGATATACGTCTGAATTCACGCCCGCGCTGAATTAACTATCATACGCCTGGAATTCCCCGATATGATCGGGAAAGTACCGCGACAACTAGACTGGACAGTGCTCCAGTATCATTGCGCATAAGTATCCTACACGTCTGGCTAATATCTGGTTTAGTTATTCGTAATTGAATTAGTTTATTTGTTTCTATAAAATAGGTATTTTTTTTTGTATGCGCATATACAAAAGGGTACAGCAAAACAAATACCATGTCTGAGAAGAGGAAGGAAATGTTAACTCAAGATGGACCTAAAAGGGCTAGAATTTTTTATCTCCCGTGAGAAGAATATTGAGGTTATTAGACGAATGGAAAGTGGGGGGAAAACGTCCGATGTCTGCAGGATAATGAATTTACCGCCTTCAACTGTTACTACCGTTATGAAAAATGCAGATAAAATCAAAAAATCTACTCAGCAAACTACAGAAGTAAACGCTAAGTACGAGTCAACGAGTACTAAGTCAAATAAAATAGTGTTATGATACCCTTCTCACTATAAAGCCTGGAACAAAATGCACAGCGCGCTACGCCGTCATTTGCGACGGCGTTGCATTTGCGCCGTTGAGAACGGCGTTGAATTTTCGCCTGCACACAATGCAATAATTTTTAACGCCGTCAAATTGACAACCTATATCTGTGTTTATACGTGCGCTTTCTCTTATTAAAATTATAATGGATGATGAAGACTTGTGTATGATGCTATTTATGTTGTATGCAAGTTATTTATACATACAAACACTTTATCATTCGGTAAAAACTGAGGTTAGGTGTTCTACGTCAACGTTCAAAGGCGTCAAAAGTAGAAAGTTGACGAACATTCAATACCAACGGCAGTTCAGACGTTGTTCATTCTGTGCACTTGCGTACTACAGCTCGATTTTAACTTACAAATGTCAAACAAGTTAAGTTATATCCACTTCTAAAAACTATTTCCAACACTTTTATGTACTACTTCACTATTTATTACCGACCGCCAACATATATAAGGGAGGTATTGTGATCATACCGATTTTAACATTTCGAGATTTTGATGGATCTCCACGAATTGAGGTCCCTACATAACGTTTTGACTATTTTTAGCATGATATCTGTCTGTCTGTCCGTCTGTCTGTGTACACGAGCAGAGCAAATTCGGCTAAAAATGGGAGTTTACTCGTGTCGATTTTAAGATTTTTGTGAATATTACATAACAAAAATATTTCGAAAAAAATTATTGAACAAAAGTTGCTATAAAAGCAATAACTGATAACTTTTATTTGAGAAGTTTTTTGATAAAACGAAAAATTTCGAATAATTTCTGTAAAATTTTTCGATATTTTTTCCAAGTCTCAATTTTTTCATACTTATATGTAACGTTTTCATGGTCATGATAAATAATATCTCTGTTAGAAAATATTAGGCCAACTTATTTCTACTCTGCTGCTAGAATGTATTTTATATAAGTACTTTACGATGGCGGTCGGTCCTGTGGTGGCCACAGCTGATTTTGCTGTATTTTAATTTACTGCAAATAAGTACTTTTCATACTATGTTAACATAATAGGCAAATATATTTGACGTCATTTTTTTATTTAAAAAAATCTGACTATATACATATCAATAATGTTTCAGTAAATCTTTAGTCTCCTATCCTATCTCCCAGAGGGACTAGATTAATAAAAAAAAAACACTAAAAACGTCTAGCCGACCTGTGATTCAAAAAGGTTAAAAATCACTGATCTAGATACTGTCTCACAAACAGTCAATAAGACGAGTTTCTTAATTTTGGAAGATGTAGAATACTATGTTCATAATTTCCTGATAACATAAAAGTAGACCTAATTATTTGTGAAATCGTATAAAATACTGAAGTGAGTCACATTTATTTTCCCCTACAATTTTAGGATACATTTATAGTAGGGTGACCATTCGTCCCGCATTTTGATTTGGTGTCCCCAGAGCCTAATTTTGCTCCGTACTTATATTTGGGAGGTGAAGACCTTATATTTGCTTTTTACTTATATTTGGGAGGTGAGGACCTTTTTTTTGTTTGCTCTTCACTTATATTTCGGAAGTGACGACCTTTTCTTTGCTCCGTCCCGCATTGCCGTCTCCAAGAAAATGGTCACCCTAATTTATAGGGATAAATTTAAAAACTCGACGCCATGGCGGTCAATTTTTAACTTCGATAGAGGATATTTCAAGTTATGGTTACACAGCTGACGACAACATATACATGTATCAACAAATACATGTTTACAAATGTTTAAATAACAAAAAAATATCGTCTATCGAAGTTGAAAATTAATAATCGCCGTTGCGCTGGGATCTAAAATTTATTTCCCTATATAAGACAGAATTTCTGAAAAATAAATATCATTTTAAATATAATAATCGTAAAATATCTAATAAATCATTCAGTTTAATATATTTTAAATAGCCCATGCATTTTAGTAGAGTCAGTAGGTTATCTTTAAATTTGTTTTCTACCAAATTAAATGTTCATAATAAAATCTTATATAAATACTATAAAACTTTCAAAGAAAACATGCCGTTATAATTCATTCAAGGCAAATAATAATTTTATACTCATATATTTTTGCACATTTATATTTTTACATGCAATGTTAACTTTTATTTTTAAAAATCTTAAAATCGACCTGATTAAACTCCTATTTCTATTGAACTGATTTTTACCAAAAGTTGATCAACTCGTGCCATTGATGTCAAAAGCTTAAATATGAAGTTTCATAAAAATCCTTTTAGCTGAATTTGCTCTGCACGTGTACACAGACAGACGGACGGACAGACAGAGCGACAGACATCATGCTAAAAATAGTCAAAACGTTAAGTAGGGACCTCAATTCGTGGAGATCCATCGAAATCTCGAAATGTCAAAATCGGTATGATCACACCTTATATATGTTGGCGGTCGGTAAAAAATATACATTAGGCTCTCGGTGGTAAAGCAGTGTAAACTGAACCTTGCCAATAAAGAGATTTATTATTATTATTATGTGAACTAATAGAAACCAGGGGGTAGGCGCACACACCAAAATATGGTATGGGGTCCATTTCGAAAAAAATCTGTAAGAGGGAAGCTTATATATTAATTTTGATCATTTTATTTTGACACAATAAAATAAACATAGAATTCTCCACGACCACTATAGAATTTACCAATTCTAAAACCAATTTTGACTACAGAAAGTTAATATTCTAACACAAGAGTTGGAATGTTATTGTAAAGCACTTATCTTCTTATGCATTTTGCGTGTATTTCATTCCATCACTTGTTATGGAATAACTATTCCTTGTTGTCTTTTGTTTTTGTAGGGTTACATTAAGATATATGCAACATAACTTCTTAACCTAAAATAGTATGTTCCACTCGCATCGAATTTTCTCATTCCAACCTTGTTACAGAATATACTATTATCATTGACCATCAAATAATAAATGTATTATGTATCGAACTGTAAATACATAAAGCTGCTCATTTTACACGCCGTGTATAATGGAATGCGCATGCGTTCTCAGCCGTGAATAATGAACGTTTTAAACATGGTAAGTAGAGTAAAGCGCTTTTTGTGGTATTAAAAATAATAAGTGATTAGTGACTCATAACAGTAATCGACTTATTAAATGAATGTTTATAGTACATTAAGAAATTGGGCTATTTGTTTTTGCACTTTCTTGGCAGCCTTTTAACTAATGCCTTCTCCCTGTATTTTCGCAATACAAATAAGTACCTAATCAATATCGAAAATATTTCTTTTTATTTATCTACATCATTTTGAAAAGCAATTGATTGTCAACGGAACGCCGATTCAGAACCCCTGGTAATTGTTTGCAAATTATAGTTCATAACATTTTAAATATTTCTACTAATTTATTTAGAAAGTTTAGTAATTTATTTTTAATGTTCAGGTAAGATTAATTATGTAAAAATTATCTTTGTACTGCTTTACATGTTAAGTAGATAATCAAATCACAAAATACATTTACAACAGTTCACAAGAATGTATTTAAGCATAATATATAAACGTCGGTAAAAATATATTTCGAAAATCTAACTTCTTTACAATACTTGTATCAAGGGTCCATATTTTCACGTCATAGAGAAGAATGAAAAATATATAGCATTTAAAGTTGATTCTTCAATAGACATATTTATAAACAAAATATTTATGTATATAATTTTTTTAAATTTATTTTACATCGGACTATTTCTGCAACGAGGTTAATTGCTGATGCCAGAGGGCGAGCTCCTACACCTGGATGAGGGGTTAATGATTGAGAAAATGGGAGTAAGTGTTTTTTAACAAAATTATCAAAAGTGTTAAAAGTTACTAGATTTCAAAATCCATAGTTTGCTACTGATTTGTCCTTCATAACTCTAAAATTACGATGACAATGCTATCTGATTTATCTTCGATAAAATCAACTGATAAACTTTCAAGTTTTTTCAAAATTTATCAGTTTTGAAATTAGCGCTCTGTCCAATGTTTTTTATTCCCTAAACAAATGACAGGTCCCACTTAAGTAAAATTCAGTTGAATTAATCAATACTTAACTAAGCATTATTGAGCTTTTTGTAGGACTAATAGAAAGCTATTTATATTAAATTAAAGATAAATTAAAAACTTAAAGATTTGGTTTAAGATGAATAATTTAAACTAATATTTTCAAAAGCTACATGTGGTTGAGTTGTCAAAGCCGACCCTGTATTTTAATACCAACTTAACAACAATTTTTACACTATAATTACACCTGTAAATTTTAGGGATATTTCGTCGCTAAAGTTTCAAATGACTTTCATAATTTTCCAGCTGATAACATTTATACGTCAGCATTTGTGAGATCAAGGTCATTATTTAATAACTCTTAAAACGGTGTGGTGTTCACTTCGAACTGTATTTTCTATAGTTTAATGTTAGTTTGTTAACGAAAGTGCTGAGGATATTACAATTTTATAGTAATGGCAACCAAACAATTTACATACGCTGAAGTTAAAAAGCATCTTGACAGTAGCTCTACTTGGATTGTTATTCACAATAATGTATATGATGTGACTGCATTTTTAAATGAAGTAAGGCAATTACTTAATTATATTTACTTATTTTGTATTATACTGACTAGAAAATTTAAATTGGGAAGATGTAGGGTTGTTTTTATTGTTCTTTTATTTATTCTAACGTGTGTTTACCTGTATTAGTAAGGTTATTGGCATAATTTTTTTATAAATATGTATAATTTTTGTTAAATATTTTACGTGATAATTATTTACGTACAAAGGCTAATCTTTATGTCCTATTTTACTGTTTTTTAAGTTTTTTTTTTTAAATTATGATAAGTGACTAAGCAAAAATGATTATTAAGTAAAATACAATCAAATATTCAAAATTTTAGCAGTTTATTGAACACGTAGACGTATTTATTTGTGCTGATAAATATTACTTAATCTGTAGAATGATATTTCATTTATTATCTTACTTGGGATAATAGTAGAATAGTTATTTTTAGCTTGATTATTTCTTACTAGAGCTCCTCTAGATTGTTCTTTTTAAAATACATATGGTAATTTATGTCAAATGTCAAGTGTGTTAGATATTATGTCATTTCACGTGAGGATTGACACTTGAACTAAATCAGAGATTGCAAAAATTTATATTTATTTTTTCTAAAATATTGTAAATTTTAAGATAACATAAAATTATTGTCCAGGGTTATATTAGGTATAGATAATTGGGATAACACGAAATTATATCTATTTATCCAATGCATTTGTAGAAAATACGCGATGTATTTTCTCTAATAGTCCGGGAGGCAGCGTTGCAAGTGACCTGGTCATTTCATCCCGATTGATTCCTATTGGAAATTATTCCTTTCGGGTAGTAAGTTGATGTTAAGCGTCAGCTGCGTTGGAAATGGTGGGGCTGGTCGTGAAAAAATCTACAACTTGCAAAAAAAAAATACAAAAGTCATTTTAAGCCACTTTAAAATTTGCACAGTTATTGTTTAAGTCATAATAATAATACTCCCTCCGTTCCAAAATAAGTGTCCGATTTAGGAATTTTATTTGTTCCAAAATAAATGTCCAATTACATAAAAAAAAATATGCAAAGGGATATATAACGTATATTTTCACAGCTAAACTAAATGTGAGGAAGTTTTTAATCGTTGGCTCCTCTATGAAGCATGGTCAATTCTATACACTTCTGCAGTGTAATGAAAACAATTATCCAGTTTTTCTGCGGTTATTTCATCCCATGTTTTATGCACGGCCGCAATCAGTTCATCAATACTGGACGGAGACTCTTTGTGTCGTAATGATTGAATAGCGTTAAAGAAACACAAATCGAGGACTAATTTAAATAAATAACTACTGATACATTTGATTTCATTATTTCAATAATCCATTAAAAGAACTAAAATCGGACACTTATTTGGAACGGAGGAAGCAATAAAAAAAGTCAGCTGTGTGCGTAGTGGGAGAGTATATATCAGTCGCTTGTAATAAAAAAAATTATGTATTTCAAATTCAATGAAACTTATACATCGAACTTAATATATAATTAGAATAATAATAACAATCAGCTGTTTTCACAATGGGGGTATGACCGTCAGATGAGGGATTATAATTGCTGAGCGGGCATTTAGCCTAAGCATTTTATAATGTAATCACTGATGTAACTGACGATCTTTACCCCGTTATGTCGGCAGCTGACGATCATTTTTATTTAATATAATATGTAAACTATTCATTATAAAAATATCAAGTGGTTTGAAAACAATTTAGTTATAATTTCATTGTTTTAATCGATTTTTACCGACCGTCAACATATATAAGGGAGGTATTGTGATCATACCGATTTTGACATTTCGAGATTTCGATGGATCTCCACGAATTGAGGTCCCTACATAACGTTTTGACTATTTTTAGCATGATGTCTGTCGGTGTGTCTGTCTGTCCGTCCGTCCGTCCGTCTGTCTGTCTGTCTGTCTGTCTGTCTGTCTGTCTGTTTGTCCGTCTGTCCGTCTGTGTACACGTGCAGAGCAAATTCGGCTGAAGCAAGGAGCAAGGATTTTTATGAAACTTCATATTTAAGCTTCTGCCATGGATTGTTGCAATGGCACAAGTTGATCAACTTTTGGTAAAAATCGGTTGACTAGAAATAGGAGTTTACTAGTGTCGATTTTAAGATTTTTGCGAATATTCAGCAACAGAAAAATATTTCGAAAAAAAATATTGAATAAAAGTTGCTATAAATCAATAACAAATAACTTTTATTTGAGAAGTTTTTTGATAAAACGAAAAATTTCGAATAGTTTTTGTAAAATTTTTCGAAATTTTTTGTACTTATATGTAACGTGAATTGAATAAAAAAAAAACGGCATAATACGGTAAACACGTGTTTTACTAACTGTGATGATAAATTGTGTTTTTATTAACAAAATTTAACGAAGTTTAAAAAAATAATATTTACAGTGTTAAGTTAATGTACGTATACAAACTTTATACTAAAAACTATATCTGTGTACCATCTATTATAGTCATTAGCACGATTTAAATAAATATATTTGTGTTATTTCTATTAAACTTCAAGTTGCAAGTTAGGACCAAATTTCAAGACAAGATAAGTCAGTACTACCGCCTGACTTTTAATCAACCAGTTACCAACAATATTGGTGTGTATATTCTTTTGCATATTTAACAGAGGTCAAATTTAAGAAATAAATATGCAATCCAATAATCAAAAATTAGCTTGCATTAGTTGCAAAGAAGACTTAATAAATCCAAGTAAGGAAATTAAGTGCGACTCATGCCAAAATTATATACATTCGACTTGTACTTTATTAAGTAGAACAGAGATCCAATGTCTGAAAGCAGCAGATAGGAAGATTAGTTATTGCTGTGATAACTGCAAGTATCATCAAAGTGCGGCTATTCATGAACTAAAAAAAATGATCACAGATCTTCAGAACGACATTAAAGCTCTGAAAAGTAATAATATAAATAATACTACTCACTACCAAGTTGATAATGAACAAATTATTGCGGAGATTCAAGACCGACAAATACGTACACGAAATGTTGTTATGTTCAATGTCACTGAGCCTGATTCTACTAATATGCAAGAAAGAATTCAATCAGATATAAGGGAAACAACTGAAATAATTAATACGACCGGCTTAGATAATGTTAATTTTAAATGTATTAGATTGGGTAAATTCGTGGCAGGAAAAATTAGGCCAATTAAAGTCATATTTGATAGAGAATATTTAGCCACTCACGTTCTCAAAAATAAAAATAAAATAAACAGCCGTACCGTACGTATTTTCTCTGATCAAACTAAGATGCAGAGACAATATTTTCTTAATGTGAAGCAACAATTACATGATATTATTGCATCTGGAGATGATACAAAGACAATTAAATACATCAGGAATGTACCAACCATCGTAGATAAGCCAAAAAACTATTAACGCAAAATTCTGTTCATAGATTCCATGTATTCTACACTAATATACAAAGCTTTCCGGCTCATAAAGATGAGCTCTTAAATTACGTAAGGACATCTAATCCATCTGTGATATTGTTGAGTGAAACTCGAACTACATCTGAATTTATGGACAATGAACTTGAAATTGATAACTATGTGTGTTTGCGGTGTGATTCTGAAAATAGGAGGACTGGCGGTGTATTAGTATATTTAAATAATAAATTACAATTATGTAATGTTGAAACCTATGTGAACAAAGGGAATTGGTGGTGCTTAGTTTGTAAAGTTAAAATTGTTAACGAAATATGGTGTATAGGTGTAGTGTATCACTCCCCCAGTGCAAGTATCCCCCCTTTTTTACAAGAAGTTGAAGAATGGTGCGAACTTTATACAGCAACTTATGAACGTTTTGTCCTTATTGGTGACTTTAATTTAAATTTTTTTGAAGATTCATTCTATGTAAATAAGTTTAAAAGTATGTGTCAGGTTTTAGGAATGGATCAACTAGTAACTGAACCAACAAGAATAACAGCAACGTCTAGTACTTTAATTGATTATGTCTTAACAAATACTAATCTTATTGCTAATGTATTAAAAACACCAATCTCTGATCACCTGTGTATTGATGTTTATAGCGATAGTATCCAGTTACACAATATAAATAATAAAAATTCAATGAAATCATATAGAAACTTGAATGAAGTAAATTTACGAAAAATAAACAATGAACTTATTGATAAAATATGGCAATTAAAATCTACAGATATAAATAACATTTTAGATAATATAAACTTAAATTGCAGTAGTGTTATTGATAATGTTGCACCTATAAAAAATATTGAATCAGTTAAAAATAAATTACCCTGGTACGATAATGAAATAATATTATTAACTAAAGAAAGAGATATGGCTTATAAGAATTTCTTTTATGCAGATCGTGGTACTAAAATCTGTAAATGGAATGATTATAAAAAATTGCGTAATAAAGTAGTTAACATACTTAAACAGAAGAAAGACAGGTATTACTCAAACAAAATTGATAAACAAAAAAATAACTCAGATAAAATGTGGAAAACTCTAAAAGAATTAGTAGGTAGTAATAAAAATTGTAGGAATTCCATAAGAGAAATTTTGTTTCCTATTTCTAACAATAATTTTGTTTCTTGTTCGGATGACGTAGATAAAGCGGAACATTTCAATGCCTATTTCATTTCAAGTGTAGAGGAGATTATTGATAGTATTTCAAATAGTGAAGATGATCCTTATGATAATATTAGACAGTTAAATGTTTTAAGCAATTTTAATCGCTTTGTTAAATTAGAAATGAAAGATCTGAAAGAAATTATTGGTAAAATTAATAACAAATTCAATGTTTACGAGTTATTAAATGGCAAAATTATAAAAAGTATTTTTCAAGTTATTGGACATGTCATACTTCACTTTGTCAATACTTCACTAGAAACTGGCAAATTTCCAGATTTACTTAAAACTAGTACGATCGTACCTATTGCTAAGGTTAAAAACTCAAATAATGCATGCGACTTTAGGCCAATAAATACCCTACCAACTATGGAAAAAATTTTAGAAATTGCTGCATATAACCAAATATTAAAATATTTTAATGAAAATGCATTTTTTATGGGTAACCAATCGGGATTCAGACCCGGTTTTTCATGTGAGACTTCACTACAACTTACCATTACTGAATGGAAACAATCTCTAGACGATAACAAATATATCATTGCAGTATTTCTGGATCTAAGGCGCGCCTTTGAAACTATAAATAGAGAAATTCTCCTAAAAAAGTTGCAATTGTATGGAATTGATGGTATAGTTTTAGACTGGTTGAGTGATTACTTAAATGGCAGAACGCAGAGGACCAAAATCAATCATAGTTTCAGCTCTCTTCGTTTCAACAAGTTGGGAATTCCTCAGGGAAGTGTGATAGGCCCTCTGCTTTTCATTATTTATTTGAATGATATCAGTATGGCAACTGACTGTGATTTTGTAAATCTGTATGCAGATGATACACTTTTAGCCATTACAGATAGCAACTTAACCAACGCAGTTAAACGTATGCAGAATGAGCTAGATAAGATTGAGAAATATTTTATTTGCAATAAATTAAAACTGAATGTAAAAAAAACAAAAGCCATGATTATTGCAACAAAACATAAATACTCATTGGTAGAAATAAATACTCTATGTAATTTAAATTGTAACGGTGAAGATATTGAATTTGTATCAGAATTTAAATACTTAGGTTTTATGTTAGATTGTTGCTTAACTTTTAAAAGCCATTTTAGTTTTATTTATAAAAAAATAAAGAAGAAACTTTATTTCTTCTCTAGAATATCGAAACATTTGTCATGTTGGACTAAAACGTTAATTTTTAAATCTATAATCCAACCTCATTTTGATTATTGTGCAAGTGTTTTATACCTTTTAGATAATAGTAGTAAAGAAGCTCTTCAAAAACTTCAAAATAGAGGAATGCGTATAATTCTACATTGTGGACGCCTTACACCCATTAAACTGATGCTAAATACTTTAAATTTTATTAATGTTAAAGATAAATTAAAAATACTAACTTTAATTTTTATATTTAAAATTGTACGAGGTGAGCCTAACTATTTAACAAAGTTTATAAATTATAATTTTGAAGTCCACAATTATAATACTCGCAATAAGTCCAACATTCATACTAAAAAAACTAACTTAAAATCCACAATGAACTCCGTATTTTTCAGAGGGTGTAATGAATATAATGCTTTGCCAGACCAGATTAAAAATTCTGTAAGCATAAAACAATTTAAATTCAAAGTGTTTCAATATTTTAAAGAGTAAAGTTTTTCTTCTTTATGTCAATGTTATGCTTTATGTAAATTTTAGTTATAAGATTTGGGTGTAAGATGTAGTAATCCCTACTTCTTATTAGTTGATATAAATTTGTTAGATATATTAGATAAAAATTATTTTGTTAATACAAATGTTTACTTAATTATTTATTATTATTATTGTAAAATATTTAGATCAATAAATTTATTATTATTATTATTACGTTTCCATGATCATGATAAATAATATCTGTGTTAGAAAATATTAGGCCAAATTATTTCTACTCTGCTGCTAGAATGTATTTTATATAAGTACTTTACGATGGCGGTCGGTCCTGTGGTGGCCACAACTGATTTTTTATATTATATGTATTTTGACATCGAATTAGATAGATCGAAATAATATCATAAAAAAATAGATTAAAACACTGGGTACACGTGAGTTTTTTTTGTGAAATGGTTCTTAGAAATTGAAGACGTACAGATACGCTTCTCGAAACGAAAGAGTTAAATTGAAAACGCAAATCTTACATTTTCAATAACAAGACTTAAAAATCACCCTGTATATATGTGCTACGTGCGTTTTCTGTGTTTATTCACACTACTGTAAGTTCCACTTCATTATCATTGAAGTACTTACTAAAATATTATTTTATCTTTAACATTATGTAATAAAATAAACCTTTAAAATAGATAGTTCATAGTTTAAAGATAATGTTGTACATCGTACAATATTATATTATTATGTCACATTTTAAAGATAAATGACAAGAAATGTTTTAAGCTTGCATTTAAAATACCCACTTCTGTTAGTTTTGATTTTTTTGTAGTCTTAGGCCCGGTTTTTCCACCTTCAGATAAAGTCCCAGGTAACTATCTGACAGATAAGGTTATTTGTAACTTCATCTGCTGAGTAAATGTCATCCCTTCTTTCTATACAAATGTATCTATCGGATAGTTATCTAACGGATAATGAGACTGACGTATTGGATTCACTGACTGCTATTGACATTTATTCAGCAGATGAAGTTACAAATAACCTTATCTGTCAGATAGTTACCTGGGACTTTATCTGAAGGTGGAAAGACCGGGCCTTAGTAAAATAAATATAAAAAAATCGGCTGTGGTCAACACAAAACTAACCGCCACCACAGAATACGTAATCAAATAGGATATCTTTAACATTTTTTAAAATTTATAACTAGCCGACCGGCGTAGCGTAGTGGTAACACATGTGCTCTGCGTAGCTAAGGTGTCGCGTTCAGGCATGGAATTTTTCACAAATAAAAATTGTCCGGGCTAATTGCCACAGCAGGAAAGGCTTTAACAGAATCGTGCTTTTTGGCCGTTTTGTTTAAGCTTTGTAAATCATACTTACAATAAACATTTTTTGGTTAAGGTTAATATAATTTTAAAATGTCATTTTCTTTATATTTTGATTTTTAGTGTCTTTCTTAATACAAATTTCTCATTTTGTTTTTGTCATTAAAATAAGTGAAAAAGTATTTTATTTTTGACATGTCATTCTTTTCCATGGTTTAACCGGTTGGAATTTTAAATTTTCACATGCCAACGTCAAACATGAAATAACCCATGCAAGATCCCGTCTCGTGACAAAAGAGCGAAATTCCTATTTATGCCCGCCTTAACGTTTGGAATAGCCTTTACCTAAAATTCCATAAAAAATTTATGAAAAATAGAACTTGTTTTATTTTTTAAATAAATTGATCAATTAATTTCGTCAATAAATTGTTCAGTTTATTGATGAAGTTTGAACACATCAATAAATTAAAACTCAACTTTTTCAATTAATTGATCGATAAAAAAAATGAATCGTGTAAAACCCACTCAAGGTAAATTTAGTAAACAAAATATTTCGCTAAATGAAAAAGAAAACAACAAAAAAAAAATTTCAAATTAAAGTTCTTACTCTTGTACTTTTGTATGTTGTACAGCAACTTTCTTCAAATATATATTTTTTAAATATTTCTCTGTTACGAAACATTCGCAAATAACTTAAAAATGACACAAGTAAACTTCCACTTCCGGTTGACCGATTTGTACCAAAAGACTTGTGCACATTGTTCAAAATGTTTTCACTTTGTAGAATATCGTTTTCCAAACAAAAGGTGAATAAGTGTTCTGTGAAAACTTATCAAAATTAATATGTAATTGGCGTTACTGGATGATTACTCCCATCGAACGACATCCATCCCTCGGGCTGTATTACGTCACTCCGGTCGTAATCATCTTAGTAACACCTTTGGTGCATAAATAGCTAAAATGTTTTCCATTTTGGGCGACTTGGAGAAATAATGTTCAAACCCAGAACCCGGACACTGCTTTCTAAGCCCGGAGTATCCGGGTCATACCGGAAGAAGTGGCAACACTAATTGTAACCGACTTGTTGCCTAAGTCTGTTCCAAACGGTTAGGCGGAACTAGATTTTGCAATCTAGTTACTTTCATCGTTTAAATCGTGCTTTTCGGCCGTTTTGTTTAAGCTTTGTAAATCATACTTATATAAACATTTTTTGGTTAAGGTTAATATCATTTTAAAATGTCATTTACTTTATATTTTGACTTTTTTGTGTTATTCTTAATACAAATTTCCCATTTATTTACTTTTTTGTCATTAAAATATGTAAAAAAATAATTTAATTTTGACATATGTCATTTGTATCCATGGTTTCATTGTTGGAATTTTAAATTTTGACATTCCAACGTGAAAAATGAAATAACCCAAGCAAGGTCCCTTCTCGGGACAACCTAAAAGAACAAATTCCCATTTAGTTCCGCCTAATCGTTTGGAACAGACTGTAGTTGCCTAGTGTCTGTGCCAGGAAGAAATAAACTGTTATTACAATATTAGAAGAAAATTAAAATACCACTAATTTGTAGAAGCAAGCGAAAATTACAGCTTTCTATTTATAAATTTCAAGGATTTTGTTAAATATAATTATTAAGTTAACAAGGAATCTTATTTAAATACGTATATAATTTTTTTTTTGTATAACAATTGTTCAATATTGGGGTAAAAAGCAAAAAAAAAACCCAAAATGAGACAATATTTACGTGTTTTAAAATTTGAGATAAAATTATGTATTGTGGTTTATTTTTATTTTTCAAAATACATATATTTATAGCAATAATGTATGAAAATGATAGTATATTTTCTTCAAAACTATTTCAATGCCATAATTCAAGGATGCTAAATACAGAAAAAAACGGGACTAAATAAACAAAACTTGTTCTAATTAATAAATGTACCAAATGTAAAATATCATTATTTCATTAAAATTTTTTGTGAAGTGCGTATTTCTACCAGGCGTTCACCCGGGGGAGGGGCTCACAGACTTGAGCTTACTTATTATGGAACTATTTCAGATAAAATTTCCCACCTTTTCAAAAAAACACAACTTAAAGATTGCTTTAAAGATTCTATCAATCCTCTTTTTACCGACCGTCAACATATATAAGGGAGGTATTGTGATCATACCAATTTTGACGTTTCGAGATTTCGATGGATCTCCACGAATTGAGGTCCCTACATAACGTTTTGACTATTTATAGCATGATGTCTGTTGGTCTGTCTGTCCGTCCGTCTGTCTGTCTGTCCGTCTGTCTGTCTGTCTGTCCGTCTGTCCGTCCGTCCGTCTGTCTGTCTGTCTGTCTGTCTGTCTGTCTGTCTGTCTGTCCGTCCGTCCGTCTGTCTGTCTGTCTGTCTGTCTGTCCGTCTGTCCGTTTGTGTACACGTGCAGAGCAAATTCGGCTGAAAGGATTTTTATTAAACTTCATATTTAAGCTTCTGCCATCAATGGCACGAGTTGATCAACTTTTGGTAAAAATTGGTTGACTAAAAATGGGAGTTTACTCGTTTCGATTTTAAGATTTTTGTGAATATTTCACAACAGAAAAATATTTCGAAAAAATCAGCTGTGGCCACCACAGGACCGACCGCCATCGTAAACTACTTGTATAAAATACATTCTAGCAGCAGAGTAGAAATAACTTGACCTAATATTTTCTAACAAAGATATTATTTATCATGACCATGGAAACGTTACATAAAAGTATGAAAAAATTGAGACTTAGAAAAATTTAAAAATATTTTACAGAAATTATTCGAATTTTTTTTTTATCAAAAAATGTCTCAAATGAAAGTTATTAGTTATTGCTTTTATAGCAAAAATCCGGATAATCGAAAAAAAGTGAGGAGAAATAGGAAAGAAAAATTATGTATATTAAGCATCTTTTTTTATTGATATATAAATGATATTTATCGTTACTGGAGTTGTCTTTTTAAAAAGGATTTATTTTAATATTACAAGTTAAAAATTAGCAGTACATTGTTTCACGTAAAACGGAAGGTAACTTATATACGTTCAGTAAACTGTGTAATTAAATTAAATTATTTTTGGTTTTAACAATATAAAAGTAATGTACTGAGTAAAAATTAATCATTTTCCCATCTTAAAAAGTTCATGAATAAATAATCTAACTATATAATTAGCAAGTGTCTGTGTGTAGTGTGGGTAACATTATGATGTCAATTTTTCTTAAGGTTCTCAATATTGGCTAACTGGGGACACCCTGTCTCTTGATTGGCTGACAGGTGACACCCTCTCCCGTGATTGGCTAACGGGTGAAATCCTGTCCCCTGATTCGCTGATCAGCGATTAAATTAAGATACGTTAAAAAATAAAACTAAATACACATACAAACAATTGAAATTTTTATATTATAAATCCGTCATTGTTGACGGGTAATAACTTAGTACTTATATTAATATACCTATAATATTACAATCAATCACACTGTATTTATTAAAAAATATCTTTTGAAAAATGTATTTATAAAAAAAATGTTCGTGAAACTATAAAACCAAAATAGTACATATATCAATCACTTAAAATTTAAAATAAACTTTTCTTTAAAATTCAAATTTATAACTAATACCTCTCAAGAAATCAATCATATTTCGATTTTGGAAATCTTCAACTATCCTCTTCACTCTTGCAGATATTGCCGCATACTTTTTATTCCGTGGAACATATTAGAGCCTTTAATTCTAATTGTGATATTTACCGCTTTACCAAACCTTTCTGGGATTTAGGTTGACACAACATTTTTTTGAAACATTTTTTTGCGAAAACCTTGTCATCATTTTGTATTATTGTTTTAAAATAAAATTTTGTTGGTTAATCTAGTAGTACAGACAGCTACAAATTGCATAGCGCAATTATCATATACTGTGTCATACACTGTCATGCAATAATTTATCTAAATTATTACGTGTCTAATTATTATGTATTAGGATAATTAAGTAATATTACTTATCAGTATGTTTGGTAAGAAAAATATTGTTCGCCTTACATTTCTTGTCATCCTGTCACAACATTTTGAACCTTATATAAATGTATAGTCCGTTTAAACATTAAAATGCAGAACTGGGCAAATGGAGTAGTTCTTTTTCTCTAATAGGGGAAACTTCCTAGGCGCCCTGACATCTGGTGGCAATTTGCGGAAGATACGAGAATAACATTGTTTTGTTTTGTTCAATGGAGAAATACTTGTTTTTTTGTTGTTTGTGTTTTATTTTTGTGAATAATAGATAAAACAATCAATTTTATTGTGTGCCGCAATGTAAATCGTGAATAAGGAAGAATTCCTCTTAAACATTCCATAATTTATCTAAATCGAAAAAAATATCAATTGAAATTATACGATTTTGGTTCTTTGGGGTGTGCTAAATTGCTCCATAACATACACTACCGCTCAAAAGTTTGGAAGCAGTTAATTTTTTTTCGAAAAATTGAAAATAATGTCAATATATATCGATGAAATCGATGTTTATGATATATTTTCTTCATTTTTAACAAGTCAATATACTTTTATATGTTTTTAATCGAATTTGTACGATATAACTACTTTTTTATGTTTAAAGACAATGGACGCTCTGCAAAAGGGGTTCATTATACATTAAAAAGCAACAAGAAACCAACAGTAATCAAGACAGAAAACGTAGTGGGAGACCCAAAATTACAACAAAAGCCTAAGATCAATTTATAAAAGTAACATCAAAGCGAAATCGTCGTTTAACAGCCTCCCAAATTGCAGCGAAATTAAATGAAATTCGTCCAAGTAAAGTGTCAGTTTCAACAGCTAAAAGACGACTGTACTCTGCCGGTCTCCGAGGATGTGTAGCAGCTAAAAAACCGAAATTAACAAAACAACATAAGAAAAACAGGTTGGTTTGGGCTAAAACTCATAGAGATTGGACACTTGAAGAACGGAAAAATGTACTCTGGACGGACGAATCCAAATTTCAAATTTTTGGTGCTAACAGAAGAGTATTTGTCCGACGATCTAAGAACGAAAGGGCTTTGCCAGAGTGTACATTGCCAACAATTAAACATGGTGGAGGTAACGTAATGGTTTGGGGATGTTTCGGGAATAATAAGCCAGGAAAATTAGTACAAATAGATGGCAAACTTAACAAAAAAGGATATTTACAAATTTTGCAGGATCATGCTTTGCCTTCTGGAAATGAAATTATTGGACCAAATTTCATATTACAACAGGATAATGATCTGAAACATGCATCAAAATTGTGTATGTCCTATTTGAATGAGAAAAAACATGAAAAACTTATAGAAATTATGGTATGGCCATCCCAATCACCTGATTTGTCACCAATTGAGCTAGTTTGGGACGAGTTGGATAGAAGAGTTAAAAGTAGATCTCCAAGTAGTGCTACACAGATGTGGGAGTATCTGTATACAGAATGGTACTTATTAGATAGCGAATATTTTGCTAAATTAATAAATAGAATGCCCCAAATTTGCGCAGCTGTGATTAAAAATAAAGGTGGACAATTTGATGAATCAAAAATATAAATAAAGCTTTTGTGTAATTAAGACAATATTGACAGATTATAGTTGGTAAAAGTTTAATTTAATGTAATTGTTAATTATATTGTGAATAAAGGTTTGAAATTATTTTTCCTCTATGTTTTTTTAACAAAAACTCGACTGCTTCCAAACTTTTGAGCGGTAGTGTATCTCCAAGGGTTGAAATGTTTATCTGAAAGGAAAAAAAGAAAAGAAAATTGTTATGTAGGAAGAATGTTATGTTGAACATTCAGTTCCAGTTATTGTAACCTTTTCATTTTATTTTTTCTAAAGTAATAAATAATGAAATAAACATGTGTATCAGAACTGAGTCACGTGTTTAATACATCATTTTTTGTGCGATGTAGATTTCAGTTCAAAAGTTATTATAAAAGTATATGATTCAAATGATTAAGAGTGAAGTACATGTGGAAATGACAAAGTTCATTTGAAGTAGCCTACAGCAATATACAATTTAACAATTAAACAATCACGAAAAAAGTTAATTTTAAATACCATTTGAAAATAGTTGAGTGAAATATTAAAAGTTTTAATCAGAAATATATCAAGTAGCATATTGGTTTTTACAAGTAAAAAATTTTAATTGAAAGGCTAAATTTAACTTTTTTTGTGTACAGTTGATTGCCGTTGGAAATGATTTTCTATAATTACTTGACAGTAAATTAGGGTTACCATACGTTCTATTTTCCCCGGACATGTCCTCTTTTTGAGGCTTTAAATTTCCTCTGGCCGGGTTTTTTAAATATGTCATGTGATTTTTATACCTGCTTATGACATATTTAATGTCAGAGGCAACTGGGGGCCAGAGTAATTCTTATGCACCCCCGACCCCCACTAGCGTCGCCACTGGGCAAAAACATCTTTTGGGTGTGGCTGGTATAGTATTTCCAAAATGAAATGGCCACCCTCACTTTCTGATTCCAATAATCACTGACAGTATAACCATTATACCTGCTGAGTTTATAGTTCTGTTAAAAATAGTTGCCAGGTCCGTAATAATTATTTAAAATAAATGTGTTTTCTTATATGCTGTTTAGAATGAACTGTATATACTCATATGACATTCCTTCACATTTTTATCAGGCTATATTTGAATTATAAATATAGGCATGTTTAAAAATCGTTTTTTTTTTTAGTCTGTATGGTCTATATTAAATACTTGCAAATTTGCACAAACAAAAATTATTCTTTTTTTGAGCTTGTCAATTTATGGTAATTTAAAATTATTAAAATATTAATCATTATCACTATTATCATTGTTTATATCACTATCAGAGTTTGTGTCACTAACACTGCCATTTAAATTAATAATTATGGACGATTTATTTGATGGATTAATAAAAAATTGTTTCAATTGTCTTTACATGTTCGACACATTTTTTTCTACTGTTTCATCTTTAACTAATTGTTCTAGTGTCACTTTCTGTCGGTGTTGTATTTTTCCGGCGCACATTACCTTTTACTTGGCTCCATATTAGTTCTATAGGGTTTAAAACACGAACAATGATACGTTGAATTATTCAACTAGTTAATTCCGCAGTTCTAAGTATAGGTTTGTCATTACCTTCCGAAACTAACGTTCAGTATCAGAACTTTGCAATCTTCTGACAAATGACATTTTTCTTTAGTAGCCACGTCCACATTTTCGCACTCCAAATCACCTTGCACAGATTCACTATTTTCTTTACAGAACTTAGCAATTTCTGCAAAATCAGATGGTCACCAAAGAGCCATTTTGTTGGTGTATGCACGGTATGAACGTTGAAAACGAAATAATAAACAAGTATAACAACCCCTAAAATTTGGAAATTTGGAAATAAATTTGGAAAATATCCTTAATGGTTTTTAAGAAACTTCAATTGAACTAGTGTTACATCTATTCGATTTAAATTTAAAATTCCCTTAATACCCCTTATATTCTTTTTACAGTAATAAGTCGTAAGATTACTGCCATAAACCCATAGGGGAAACTTCCTAAGCGCCCTGACATCTGGTGGCAATTTGTGAAAGATACGAAAGCCACATTGTTTTGTTTTGTTCAATGGAGAAATACGTGTTTTTGTGTTGTTTGTGTTTTATTTTTGTGTATCATGGGAAAAAAAACAATCAATTTTGTTGTGTGCCGCAATGTAAATCGTGAATAATGAAGAATCCTTCTTAAACATTCCATAATTTACCTAAATCGAAAAAAATATCAATTGAAACGACGTTTGGAGGCAGAGAGAAAGTGGATCGTAGGTTTTTATGGACTCAAAAACTAAAAATGGGCAAAAATCCAGGCCCATGCATGCATGTTTGCTCGTTGCATTTTATGGAAAGTGATTTTTTACGTCCAAAAAAAGACTGAAAAAAAGCATTTATCGCACCCAAAATTTGGCTAAATCATTAGTTGATATATTAAAAGGCCCTTCTACTTTTTCAGGCAGAGATATTAATTTTTACTAATATATTTACCATATTTTAGTTGTTATTATATTGACAGACAGTCAAAAAGAATTAAAAATACAATGAAGAACTAAAAATATCCTTGAAATTTCTTTAGAATAGTATATTATTACATATCTTGTAAATCGTAGATTACCTTTAAATTAAAAAAAAGCTCGGAAAACAGGAAAAATACAACTCGTGTTCATTTTCACCATGTAAACATATACACCAGTAACAGTTTAATGTGGCTTTCGAGTGTTCCAGTTTTGCCGCATACGGCGCTGCGATCTTAAAAAGTTTCCCCTATTACTGATTTGTTATGCTTATTAACAAGACTGGCCATTTCATTTTGGAAATACTATAATTGCTTTCGGCATTTTTATTATAATAAAATTTTATATTTTTGAAAATAAAACGTAAGTTTTAGCTCACTCGTTCACGTGTAAAATATGATGGTATTTATGGAGTACTTATTTAGTTTGTTAGTTTAAAAATGTCTTTATATTATTTTAGACAATTGCTTCTCAAGGTTTCGACAATCGCAAATCATTTGAGAGGTTAAAGTACACACCATTTAATAACGTACATTTATTTGCCGTGTTTGTATTCATTTTGTAACACTTTTTTCAAAAACCTTGCAATGACTGTTCATCTGATAAAAAGTATAGATGAAAAACCAATAAAAATGTATCAAAAAATCATAAATGAGAATTTGACCTACGTACTTTTTCCGCTAGCCTGAGAAATTGCAAGTAAAAATTTTCGCTCCATATACGAAGTTTCTATGTTTCTAAGATCTTGCATAAATATTAATGAGTACCCTTGATGTTTATAGTATTCTTTTAAACTCGATTAAAAAGAAAAATTTGAATATTTACTACTTTTTGAGGTACAAGGTTCATTTGACACGTGAACAATATACACAATAAGGAAATATATGAATATGTAATCAATGCTCATTATTCCTTGTATTACATATTACCGGCCATTAAATTAACCAAAGTTCAAGAAAAAATTAATGAACCATTTATATATGTAAGTAGGACGATTTCAAATTTGACATTAAAAGAATACTTCCATAAATTATTTCAAAACAAACAAAAATTAACAGATGGTCATTATACTAGTGCCTTAACTAAAGCTGCGCAGGGCGAGCCATTTTGGGGCGCAAGTTATAAAAATCTACTATTATATTGTACAAGTGGGTATGTATGTTTTATTCAACTTTTGGTGTATTTTCATTTTTCCGGTAACGCAGAGAGAGGAAAATGAACCGCCGTGTTATCCGGGTGATATTTTTTTAGTGCTTAGGCTTAATTTTATTTCGACAGGGGGTACTGACTAATTTTTATTGATAAAAATCATGCATTTTTTCCTCGAATCCGTGTCGAATCAAAGTCACCTTTGATCGGCACGGACAGGTTTTATCAGACGATAAAAGATGTTTATTCATATTTCTACTATTCAGAAGACGATTTCAGACCAAAACTGAATTGAAAAACCTACAGTTGAAGGTATTTTATTAATAAAATTGATGAAATGTGTATTTGAATTTGAAAACATATATGTTTTTTCCTATGAAAGTCTGGTTTGTAATAACGTATTGAGAAAATCTTCCCGCATGCTGAAGCCTATTTTTTATACGAATTGAAATCTTGTACAGCTATTCGCGTAAATATATTGGCAACATGTAGTTTATAATTTAAATTATTTTCTACCAAAGATATATGGTTCGTAGATATTTAGTATTGGACAATTTTTACTTTAATCGCGTCGATATATTTTTACTTTTCATTAATTGTGTTTTTATTTTCAGCATCCTGGTGGTGAAGAAGTACTATTAGAACAGGCAGGAAGAGATGCAAGTGAAGCATTTGAAGATGTCGGCCATTCCAGTGATGCGAGAGAGTTGATGGTCAAATATAAAATCGGTGAAATTGTCGAAGCTGAAAGAAAGCCTGTAAATGAAAAATCAAATATTAACTGGAATACATCGGCCGATGATAATCAAAAAAGGTACAAGTTTTTCAATATTTGCTTTTAAAAATACTTTTGATTTACAATGATTAGTACTGCAAAATAGCATGGCATGAAATAATTTCTTAAGCCGGCGTACAAAAGAAAATAAGTATTTATTTTCTCGTGGATTTATTGTTAAATAAATTGAAAAAATTGATCCTCAATTTATTGATGTGTGTAAAGTGTTCAAATTTCACCAAAAAATAGAACAATTTATTAATGAAAAAATTGATCAATTAATTTTGTAAATAGAGCAAGTTCTATTTTGCATAAATTTTTTAGGGAATTCTGGGTATATTTCTATTTAGTAATTTCCAACTGTTTAGTTGTAGCATAACCTAGAAATGTATAGGTTACGTGTTTCGTTTTCAAATTAGAAAGAACCGCAAACGTTTTAATTCACCATAATCTAGGTTATTTCTTTTGTTTTTGTTCACAGCTCGTAATTTTGAGATTTTTCAATATTTTCATTTTGATAAACATGTCAACATGTTTTACAGTTGGTAATGTAAAAGTTTTCAAAAAATTTATAAATAAATTGATATGTATAAAGTGATATTTTTATTTTCAAGTTTATCAATAAATTGACAAAAAAAAATTGAGCAATAAATTGAACTGTGTACAACCAACGTAAGCAATTTAATTTCTTACGTCACCTCCACGAATCTCCACGAATTGAGGTCCCTACATAACGTTTTGACTATTTTTAGCATGATGTCTGTCGGTCTGTCCGTCTGTCGTGTTTGTACAAGATTTCTTTTATTGAGTATGCGTAATTTTATTGATTGTTTAATTTATTGTTTTTAATATGTAGTGTAGTCATCATAGCCTTTGTTGCTGTGCGCCAAATTTTTTAACTATAGTGCGTTCGAAGGTGAGTTTGCAGTATAGACAGAAAAAGCATATAAACTCTGTTCCAAACGGTTAGGCGGAACTAAATTTTACAATCTAGTTACTTTCATCGTTTAAATCGTGCTTTTCGGCCGTTTTGTTTAAGCTTTGTAAATCATACTTACAATAAACATTTTTTGGTTAAGGTTAATATCATTTTAAAATGTCATTTTCTTTATATTTATATTTTTTGTGTCATTCTTAATACAAATTTCCCATTTATTTATTTTTTTGTCATTAAAACATGTAAAAAAAAATTAATTTTGACATTTCATTCGTTTCCATGGTTTCATTGTTGGAATTTTAAATTTTGACATTCCAACGTGAAAAATGAAATAACCCAAGCAAGGTCCCTTCTCGTGACAACCTAAAAGAACGAAATTCCCATTTAGTTCCGTCTAACCGTTTGGAACAGACTGTAGTATTGTATATCGATACTTGTAGCAACGAACAGTCACCTATCAGCAATCCGACTATAGTAATATATTCACTTTAAACTTAGTTTGTACGCCTATGTTTACAAATTTGGGTTAAAATAACAGAGACAAATAGAATAAGTTGAGACAGAAATCTATTTTTCTACAGTGTAAACTTTTTCACTTTCTTACCCAATTAAAAACAAGATCGAAATAGCTCCTATCTTACCCACACTTCGTTCTTTAAAAAAATGAAGTATAGGTATTATGACCAAATAACAGCGAAGTGAAAAAATAAAATAATTAACTATATTTTTGTTTTGTTTCAGCTCGTTAAGGCAATGGCTGGTACCCATAGCACTCGGCATTTTGGCTACTATTTTATACCGTTTTTATTTCCATTAGTCATTAATCCGTACTACAGGATGCTAAGTCGCAAGTTTATCTGTATATTTACAAGACCGAAAGTACATTTTAAATAAAAATATATTATTTACAAAATTTGAAATTTTAATATTTCGATTTTATTAAAACTTTATTTTAATGGTGCAAGAAATCGTTTCATTTTTCTTCCTTTAATCCAAATGATAAATGCATTTATATTATGAAAAAAGTGATCATAATTTTAAAAGTCTTGATGTCACAAATACTGCAAAACTTTGCAAGCTCTTATTTAATGTTAATTTTTATAAAATATATCATTATTAATTAATAATTGATATTTATATTAATTCATTTGTAATAAACAACATGTCTTAATAATAGTCATTTATACAACGAGTGCGTAAAATGTCATATTATTGTATGATAATCCACGCATTGTATACAACATTTTTCCTACGGCCACATTTCTGTAAATGTTCAATTCTGAGAAAGATAAAATGTGAAGACAATTCTATACAGTATGATCGAAAAAAAAAAAAATCGTCTACAAACCCATGAAAATTAAAAAAAAAACTTTGGCAGTATCACTATCCAGTGTCATTTTATTGTATAATCTTTGGTTTAAGCGGAACTAGATTTTGAAAATTAATATTGAACTTATAAATGAGGATTTTGATAATTTTATTTAGCAAACGCCTAGATCAATCGTTAAAAAATCAACTCGTGACAACAAAAATAAAAAACCATTTAGATCCGCTTAAACAGAATACCCTATACAATATGACAAAAAAAAAACGAAAGTTATCTAGTAGGCCTTGAATAGACCATATTAGTAACTACGTCACAAAATGGGATTCAGTGCTGACGCCTCGCGGTTGGATTCGTAAATAAAAAATGAAAGTCTACGTCACAAAATGGGATTCAGTGCTGCCGCCTCGCGGTTGGATTTTTATTTAAATTTAGTTGTTTTTTTGTTAAAATGTATTTTGGAAGTATAAATTAAGCTTTCAAAGAAAATGCTTCACATCAAAACTACAAGTCAATATTTATTTATTAAAATTCTTATTTTATACATTATAATTTAATGTCATTATTTTTGCAGAACAATATTATTTTGTATAATAAAAAATTACGTTAATAATCGTTATTGTGGCAAGTAACATAGCAATAAGTGTGTGTGCCATATCTAAATGGTTTGAAGGAACAATATGTTCTTATTTTATCCATTATTGTTTTTCATTTTTATCTGTCAAAAATCGAAAAAAATTGCAATTAAGAATGTAGCTGTAATGGTTACAATTTGGAACAAAACAATACACCATTATGCATTCTAAAACAAAATATTAATGATTACTCAGTGTTAATCAAATAAATACTAAAGATATTTTCATATTATTTAAAAACGTAACCTATAAATATATCTTCGAATCCTTATTTATATGTTTATAAAATTATTATTCTATAATATAAAGTATCTGGACTGTATATATTAGTATTATCTGTCTCATTTTGTAATACGGAACTAACAGTGAAAGTTCATTTTTTATGTTGTATATTGACAATACATTTATAATATTGTCATAGTATTGGTTCACACGGATACGCCAAAGTCTGTTTACACCACAACAGTCACCAAAGTAACCAGATCTAGTTTCGTATTACAAATTGAGACGGATTATATATACTTATCAAAAATACATATTTTTTGCTCCAAAATTGAAAATATTCATGAAATTAAGTTAACAAAAGTAATGTCACGTGTATTTTAAACCAGCTAAAAACTTTCAAAGGATTCCGCTATCAGATGGCAGCACATGAATGTGACGACACTAATATGGTTTATTTGATTTAAAAAAAAAAAAATAGTTGGTAATTATGTTTTGTTTATCGTTTTTAAGCATTTACTTTCGGTGCTTGTGTTCATAATGTTTACTTTTCAATAATTATAATACAAATATATCTTTTTACAAATATATTTGGAATATAACCTCAAACTAGCACGTCAAATGTCAGTTAAACGTTACTGGAGAGTTCTATTGCCAACCTAATTTAAAAATAAATAAATTCCATGGCTATCTAGAACATATTGTATATACTTGACCAATATGGGACATTTTCCCGCATCCATCATCAGTTTCGATCTTACGCCAAGTGATTATTATTTATTTCCATATCTCAAGGATTTTCCTGGTAGTAGACGACTAGATTGATATAAACGAAAAACTCTTGCCGTAACTGAAATGTATTATTTTCTATTTGAATATTTTTTATTTTAGTTAAGATTTGTTGTTTATTTATCTAAAATTTTATATGCTGTATATAAATTATAAATGGGTTTTTATGTACGCACATTTTATGTATGGTGCAAATATTATATTCTGGGATATTACATAGTAAAAGTTTTAATTTATAAAGTTATATTTTATGCCATTATTTAGTTGAAATGAATTTAAATATATTAATAATGCGTATTGGCGTTTTGTGACTCATAAGCATGATATTTCTATATTAAATGTATCTATACACAAAAATACTTTCTAATAAATATAACTGTTGGTTTTAAATTTTGTATTTTTTATTCCTATTTTCGTATCCTTTGTTGTAACTACCTAGAGAATATACGTTTGATTATACGGATGTACACATTTAAAAATTAGAATTACGTGCAACGGTTGGTTATACGGATGTACACACTTAAAAATTAGATGACGTGCAACGGTTGGTTATACGGGTGTACACACTTAAAAATTAGAATGACGTGCAACGGTTGGTTATACGGGTGTACACACTTAAAAATTAGAATGACGTGCAACGGTTTGATTACATGGATGTACACACTAAAAAATTAGATTGACGTGCAACGGTTGGTTATACGGGTGTACACACTTAAAAATTAGAATGACGTGCAACGGTTTATTACATGGATGTACACACTAAAAAATTAGATTGACGTGCACTGATTGTTTACATGGATGAACACATTTAAAATTTGGATTGACGTGCAACGGTTGGTTACACGGATGTACACATTTAAAAATTAGGATGGCGTGCCACGGTTGGTTACATGGATGTACACACTTAAAAATTAGATTTACGTACAATGGTTGGTTACACGGATGTACATACTTAAAAATTAGACTAACGTGCACCGATTGTTTACATGGATGAACATGATTAAAATTTTAATTGACGGGAAACTGTTGGTTGCACGGATGATCGCATTTAAAATTTGGATTGACGTGCAACGGTTGGTTACATGGATGTACACACTAAAAATTTAGATTGACGTGCAATAGTTGGTTATACGGATGTATACACTTAAAAATTAGAATGACGTGCAACGGTTGGTTATACGGATGTACACACAAAATTTAGAATGACGTGCAATTTAGATGTGCACATTTAAAAATTAGATTGACGTGCAACGGTTGGTTATACGGATGTACATACTTAAATATTAGAATGACGTGAAACGTTTGGTTACATGGATGTACACACAAAATTTAGAATGACGTGCAATGGTTGGTTACATAGATGTACACATTTAAAATTTAGATTGACGTGCAACGGTTGGTTTCACGGATGTACACATTTAAAAATTAGATTGACGTGCAACGGTTGGTTACATGGATGTACAGATTTAAAAATTAGATTGACGTGCAACGGTTGGTTAGATGGATGTACACATTTAAAAATTAGATTGACGTGTAATGGTTGGTTACATGGATGTACACATTTAAAAATTAGATTGACGTGCAACGGTTGGTTACATGGATGTACTAATTTAAAAATTAGATTGACGTGCAACGGTTGGTTACATGGATGTACACATTTAAAAATTAGATTGACGTGTAATGGTTGGTTGCATGGATGTACACATTTAAAAATTAGATTGACGTACCACGGTTGGTAACATGGATGTACACATTTAAAAATTTGATTGACGTGCAACGGTTGGTTACATGGATGTACTAATTTAAAAATTAGATTGACGTGCCACGGTTGGTTACATGGATGTACACATTTAAAAATTAGATTGACGTGTAATGGTTGGTTACATGGATGTACACATTTAAAAATTAGATTGACGTGCCACGGTTGGTTACATGGATGTACACATTTAAAAATTAGATTGACGTGCAACGGTTGGTTACATGGATGTACACATTTAAAAATTAGATTGACGTGCCACGGTTGGTTACATGGATGTACACATTTAAAAATTAGATTGACGTGTAATGGTTGGTTACATGGATGTACACATTTAAAAATTAGATTGACGTGCCACGGTTGGTTACATGGATGTACACATTTAAAAATTAGATTGACGTGTAATGGTTGGTTACATGGATGTACACATTTAAAAATTTGATTGACGTGCCACGGTTGGTTACATGGATGTACACATTTAAAAATTAGATTGACGTGCAACGGTTGGTTACATGGATGTACACATTTAAAAATTTGATTGACGTGCAACGGTTGGTTACATGGATGTACTAATTTAAAAATTAGATTGACGTGTAATGGTTGGTTACATGGATGTACACATTTAAAAATTAGATTGACGTGCCACGGTTGGTTACATGGATGTACACATTTAAAAATTTGATTGACGTGCAACGGTTGGTTACATGGATGTACTAATTTAAAAATTAGATTGACGTGCCACGGTTGGTTACATGGATGTACACATTTAAAAATTAGATTGACGTGTAATGGTTGGTTACATGGATGTACACATTTAAAAATTAGATTGACGTGCCACGGTTGGTTACATGGATGTACACATTTAAAAATTAGATTGACGTGTAATGGTTGGTTACATGGATGTACACATTTAAAAATTAGATTGACGTGCCACGGTTGGTTACATGGATGTACACATTTAAAAATTAGATTGACGTGCAACGGTTGGTTACATGGATGTACACATTTAAAAATTTGATTGACGTGCAACGGTTGGTTACATGGATGTACTAATTTAAAAATTAGATTGACGTGTAATGGTTGGTTACATGGATGTACACATTTAAAAATTAGATTGACGTGCAACGGTTGGTTACATGGATGTACACATTTAAAAATTTGATTGACGTGCAACGGTTGGTTACATGGATGTACTAATTTAAAAATTAGATTGACGTGCCACGGTTGGTTACATGGATGTACAAATTTAAAAATTAGATTGACGTGCCACGGTTGGTTACACAGATGGTCACATTTTAATCGTGTACATCCCTGTAACCAACCGTGGCACGTCAATCTAATTTTTAAATGTGTACATCCATGTAACCAACCGTGGCACGTCAATCTAATTTTTAAATGTGTACATCCATGTAACCAACCATTACACGACAATCTAATTTTTAAATGTGTACATCCATCTAACCAACCGTTGCACGTCAATTTAATTTTTAAATGTGTACATCCATGTAACCAACCGTTGCACGTCAATCTAATTTTTAAATGTGTACATCCATATAACCAACCATTACACGTCAATCTAATTTTTAAATGTGTACATCCATCTAACCAACCGTTGCACGTCAATCAAATTTTTAAATATGTACATCCATGTAACCAACCGTGGCACGTCAATCTAATTTTTAAATGTGTACATCCGTGTAACCAACCATGGCACGTCAATCAAACTATTAAGTTGTACATCAATGCAACCAACCGTGGTACGTCAATCTAATTTTAAATGTGTACATCCGTGTAACCAACCGTGGCACGTCAATCTAAATTTTAAATGTGTACATCCATGTAACCAACCGTTAAACGTCAATCAAATTTTTAAATGTGTACATCCATGTAACCAACCGTAGCACGTCAATCTAATTTTTAAATATGTACATCCATGTAACCAACCATTTCACGTCAATCTAATTTTTAAATTAGTACATCCATGTAACCAACCATTGCACGTCAATCTAATTTTTAAATGTGTACATCCATGTAACCAACCATTGCACGTCATTCTAATTTTTAAGTGTATATATCCGTGTAACCAACCGTTGCACGTCAATCTAATTTCTAAATTAGTATATCCATGTAACCAACCGTTGCACGTCAATCAAATTTTTAAATGTGTACATCCATGTAACCAACCGTGGCACGTCAATCTAATTTTTAAATATGTACATCCATGTAACCAACCATTTCACGTCAATCTAATTTTTAAATGTGTACATCCATGCAACCAACCATTACACGTCAATCTAATTTTTAAATGTGTACATCCATGTAACCAACCGTTGCACGTCAATCTAATTTTTAAATGTGTACATCCATGTAACCAACCGTGGTACGTCAATCTAATTTTTAAATGTGTACATCCGTGTAACCACCCATGGCACGTCAATCAAATTATTAAGTGTGTACATCCATGCAACCAACCGTGGTACGTCAATCTATTTTTTTAAATGTGTACATCCGTGTAACCAACCGTCGCACGTGATTCTAATATTTACTTAAATGGATGTACGCACTTCAAAATTAGATTGTTTACGATGTTTTTTACAGTAAAAATGCTAATTACAAATAACATTTTACATTACGTATAAAAAAAATAATTAAAAATTATGATAAAAGTACAGTCCTATATAAACAATGAAATGAAATCTCTATGTTCTATGATAAAATAAACTCACGATGTAATAAACGAAAATAATAACTACGGACGTTATGTTGGTACGAGTAGTTCATATATGTTATTGGTAGTTTAAATAAAATTGTGTGAAATAGAGATGCAGTTGTTTATCGTTTCTCAGTCGATCGATCAGCCATCTGAATTCTCTCCAAGCACATATATATAGTTAAGAATAATATATAAAGAATTTTCGGAATATTTCTTATTAATTTATTTCTTAGAAAATATATTTTTTTTACATTTCACTTATAAAAATCTGTCTAAAACATTATTTGATTTCGTCTTATTTTTAGTTTTCTGTTTCTTTACTGGTTCTTCATTTTTCATATCACGTATGAACTCCTGTAAAAATACTTTTTTTAGTACAGACACATTTAACAATAAAATAAATACTTACTCTCTTCGCCGTTTCTTTTACAATTTTCTTTGATTTTGCTGCTTGAACAGAACTACCGCCCTTTTTAATTCGAGGAGTAATATTTATTTTAGGAGGCTTCACGAACTAGAAAAACAAACAAATAAATATTAAATATATAACAAGTTCCCAACGCTTAGATATAAGGGGCAGAGAAGGTAAGTTCTCCGTTTCTTGTCCATTCTATGCAATTGATCAAAAACAAACAAAAACTCAATATTTTATTTTTTTAAATTGTATAAGTTAAATGTGCCTATAATTATGAAAGTGGTCTAAGTCATATATTTCTTGTTTCGAGATATTTAATACTACCCAACATTTTAATTTAGTATTTTATTAATCTTGAATAATGGAAATTTATTATGAATATGAAATTTTGTGTGAATTTCATACGAAAATGCTGTTTTCGGAGTTTGAATTGACTAAGACCATTTTCAAAATTAACTGAATGTCCTATAAATGACTTAGGCCCGGTCTTTCCACCTTCAGATAAAGTCCCAGGTAACTATCTGACAGATAAGGTTATTTGTAACTTCATCTGCTGAGTAAATGTCATCCCTTCTTTCTATACAAATGTATCTATCGGATAGTTATCTAACGGATAATGAGACTGACGTATTGGATTCACTGACTGGTATTGACATTTATTCAGCAGATGAAGTTACAAATAACCTTATCTGTCAGATAGTTACCTGGGACTTTAACTGAAGGTGGAAAGACCGGGCCTTAAAGCAATAAAAAACTACAAGTTTTATTAGAAACAATAATTTTAATGAAATAATTCATGAACATTTATTAATTATTTTTAAAAAGTAATCAATTTTATAATTTTAAGCTTTTATCATTATGATTTTGTAAGATTCTTAAAGTGTTCCTGAAAAACTGGAGGGATGTATGGTAGTAAACACATTAACAGACCAATTCTGTAACTCAGTTACTATGATCATTGTAACTAAATTTGTCTCTATGAGCAAGGTCAGTTACTATCATGAATGAAAGTCATTATACTTTTTATAATATTTTATCTTGTAGTAACGTTACTACATAGTAATTTTTTACAGAATTGATCTGAATATCTTTATGTTTTTCTTCCGTTACTGTATGTGGTGGTGTATAATGAAAGTAATTTAATATTTCCGTATACTTTTGGTCTTCCTCTTTTAGGTGAAACATCCAAAACGTGGAATTTAGAATCATCAATAGAAGTTTTATAGAGTATCTTATAAGGTTCATTTTTCAAGAATCTCATCCATTAAATTTGAAGCAAACAGACAGATTCGCCCGCGGTATTTTTTTTTTTTTTCTTCTAGTTGACTCTTCCAGTGGTTTCGTTGAAATAAAATCCGGCTGCGACATTCGTTTTACCGAAAATCTATTTCTTCTTCTACACTTTTCTATCAGTTCATAATAATGCTCAGGGTTGTATAAGTAATTTGATTTTATTTTCATTTCTATCAACCCGATATCACGGTCATTCGGCAGAAAGGAATAACCAGATACAAAAAATTTGTGGTGTATCGTTTCAATATTATTTGTCTTAGACCACTTTCATAATTAACACTAAATGAATTTCATATAATGTTGAAATTACAACCACTACCTAATGATTCATTGTTGACAATATCGTGAAAATTACATTGGATTAATTTAGTTTAAAATATTGTGATTTTTTGTCATTTTTTTGAAATTTTGACTTACACCACTTTCATAATTATGGGCTCAAATATCGTGTAATCTTTCCATGAAAAAATTCGTATCAAACAAAACTATAATTTTGGTATCAAAACGTATAATTTTGTGAGATTTTTTTCACATAAAGAATATCGTGTATTCTAATATTTAACTTACACAAGTCAAAAAATTAAAATATTGACGATATTCGTAGGATGGGTCGATATGTAAAGATCAAATATTATTTGTTGATTCTGTTGTATTATTATTTCTAAATCCGTAACCTATGCATTATTATTAAATATAATGATTTCCTTGCGTATCCTCTTAAGATTATTTCATTCATACACCGAATGGGAAGACCAAAAACGTTTGACCCAAAACGTTGGAAGACCAAAAATGTACAAAGAAGTTGTTTAGACATGCTAAGAATTATTATTACTAATACCCTTTTCACACTAGATCTTTAAGATCGGATGTTAAAGTGAATGTATCTTTAAACGCTAATGTGAAACCGTACGGCCTCGTCTAAACACGACCGATGTTTAAGACAGAGATCTGCGTCTTAAACTTCGCCCGCATTACCAACTTAATTTCTATTATAAAAAAATACTCCTTGAATTTGTGCTGTCAACATTTTATATTATCATAAACAAGAATACTGTATTATACCGACGTTATAAGAAGTTTATACTTATTGTTATAATAAAATTATTTATTTTAATAATGTGTTTAATAAAATACAGAGCTACAATAATTGAGATAAAATGTATCGACTTACATGTTAATACAGGTGTAATATATTCTTTATTGTAGTGCCTTTATTATAGAATGAAATGAAATATTCTTAATTGTTTATAATAATTCAAAATGTGCGTCTGCGCAGACAGGTCAAAACTGGTAATTTCATGACGGTAACTTAAGGACAAAATTACTGTAGCTGATGACAGCACCAGAGATTTAAACATCAAGTGTGAAAGCATACCGATCTTAAACATCGGTGAACTTTAAGTTCACTCGTCTTAAAGATCTAGTGTGAAAAGGGTATAAGACATGATTACATACAGTGAATTTATTCTTTTATGCAACATGTACTATGTCATTACCATGGATACAGTTTTTGACAGCAATATAAATCGTCTTCATTTTCATTTGCAACATAGACAATTAGTGTGTATACTTTCGCTCATTACTGATTTAAAAATTAATCAACATGTATATACAGATGAAGAAAAAATAATGATGGTAACTTGGTATAATTCCCAAATGAGTTTAAGAGAAGTTTTTGCTGTACTTAGTGCAACTTATCCAGATCGGCCAATACCAAATCCCTCTACAATTTCAAGACTAGTTAATAAATTTCATCGCGAAGGATGTCTTAAGTCAAAAAATAATAAAAAAAGAACAACATCCCACGTACTTACAGAAGAGAAGCAGTTGGAAATATTATTACAAGTGGAAGAAAACAATCAAAATACTTTAAGATCAATTGCACAAACCGTTGGTGTCAGTACTGGATCTGTTTTTAACTTCTTAAAAAAAGAAAAGTTTCGATCATACAAATTTCAAAATCATCAAGAATTGTTAGAAAGGGACGCAGTAGTACGTATGGATTTTTGTTTTGAATTGTTTGAAAAAATGAATTCCGACCCAACAATGCTTCAAAGAATTTTATTTACAGACGAAGCAACGTTTACTCTAAATGGTGAAGTGCACAGACTAAATTTTATGTACTGGAGTAGAGAAAATTTACATTTGTTTCATTCCTCCCGAACTCAAAATCCGCAAAAATTAAATGTTTGGGCAGGGATAATAGGAACCAATATTATAGGGCCTTTTTTTATTGCCGGTAACCTTAATACCGCAAAATATCTAGCCCTTTTGCAAAATCAAATATTACCTGCGTTGCGAAACCTGAATATTAATGGACAAGTATGGTTTCAACATGATGGCGCACAAGTCCATTATTCTAGAATAGTTAAAGAATATTTACATAGAACTTTCCCAAAATGCTGGATTGGAAGAGGAGGATCGATGAATTGGCCAGCGAGATCTCCGGATTTGGCACCCGATGATTTTTTTTTATTGGGGATATTTAAATGCCAAAGTATATAATGAAGAACTTAGGGATGTTGCTGAACTGCAAGACATAATTGTTTAAGCATCCAACAATATATCTCAAGAGCAATTGCTGAATGTTTTGAATCATTTTTATGATCGCTTAACATTTTGTATGCAAGTAAACGGAGAAACTTTTGAACATTTATTATAAGTTTTTATTTATTATTATTATTTTTTTTTAAATTTGTATTTTCAATAAAATATTTTGTTTTTGCTAGTAAATATGGTTTTTTCTATGTTGCAAATGAAAATGAACACGATTTATATTGCTGTCAAAAACTATATCCATGGTAATGACATAGTACATGTTGCGTAAAAGAATAAATTCACTGTATATATACTAAGACATGATTATTTATATTTTTACTGATAATTATTTATTTAATCAACTTAATTGAACTTCCCGTGCGAAGACAGTTATATTCTGTTAGTAATAAATAAATAAATAATAAAAATAAAATGTTAGCATTGATAAGTTAAATATTATAAACCTACTAAAAGTTGTTTTTTAGCATCCAATTTGTCTTTCAAGCTGGGAATATCAACATCGGCAATACAGCTTTGATCTAAGGTAATCAGATCAGCTGGAATCTTCTCAAGAAGAGCCTTGACTTCAGCTTCACGTCTTTGTTCTTTAGTTTGGTATGGATTCACTTCCAGAGCATCATAGTTGGCTTCGCCAGCACCAGGAACTATAAGACTTGCGAATCCCTTAGCAGTAGCTACGCCTAACACGTCCTCGTGTGGACAGAATTGCAAGTTACCGACATTTGTGTTCATCACATGTCGCAAATATGCATTTTTAGTTCCTTTTAAGTAGCTATCTCTACAAAACAATAAATACATGTTATATATGTATACCATTCACAATTTAAAAAGATATTGGTTGGCCATTCATAATTGGTATGATACCCGAAGTTAGCAATTGTAGTGAGAGGTTATATTTTTTGCCACCAAAGCTACTAGGACAGTGTTGTCAATTTTTACTTAGCTATTGAAAATAATACCCTTTTCACACTAGATCTTTAAGATCGGATTTTAAAGTGAATGTATCTTTAAACGCTAATGTGAAACCGTATGGCCTCGTCTAAATACAAGCGATGTTTAAGACAGAGATCTGCGTCTTAAACTTCGTCCGCATTGCCAACTTAATTTCTATTATAAAAAAATACTCCTTGAATTTGTGCTGTCAACATTTTATATTATCATAAACAAGAATACTGTATTATATCGACGTTATAAGAAGTTTATACTTATTGTTATAATAAAATTATTTATTTTATTAATGTGTTTAATAAAATACAGAGCTACAATAATTGAGATAAAATGTATCGACTTACATGTTAATACAGGTGTAATATATTCTTTATTGTAGTGCCTTTATTGTAGAATGAAATGAAATATCCTTAATTGTTTATAATAATTCAAAATGTGCGTCTACGCAGACAGTTCAAAACTGGTAATTTCATGACGGTAACTTAAGGACAAAATTACTGTAGCTGATGGCAGCACCAGAGATTTAAACATCAAGTGTGAAAGCATACCGATCTTAAACATCGGTGAACTTTAAGTTCACTCGTCTTAAAGATCTAGTGTGAAAAGGGTATCAGTAACTCCTTCCACATAATAGGATCGAGCATCTTTCAATATCTTATAACATTTTATAATTTTTTCTCTTTCTCTTTTCGACAAAAATTTAGCCATTTAAATTTATTATAATATAGTATGGTTAATATTAAAAATATAAATATGTGCTATTTCAATAGTTCTTTGGGCAATACTTTGGGGAAGATCTTTTCCTTAATGGGCTTACTATAAACTTAATAATTTTACTTACTTATATACTTCAACAACGTTGCCCATTCCAACAGCTAATAGACCTTTGTGTGAGAAATTTAATTCCTGGGCTGACGACCTCAGTTTATAATGCTGCAAAGGACCGACCAGTTTTCTTATATCCCATAATTTTAAAGTACTGTCAGTTCCAGCAGTTGCCATATAGCTATAAAGAAATTTTAACTATAACTATAGAACTCGTATGCTCATTTTGATAAAAAATATAATAATGTATGGAGCAGAAGCATGGGGATGGGCGGAACAAGAACATATAAAAAACGTACAAATAAAATACCTAAAATAGATGTTGGGAGTAGACACGAACACACCAACATACATTATACTGGAAGAGACGAAAATGAAGAAAATAAAAATAGAGGCAGTCAAAAAAGCCATAAAATATGAAGAAAATATAATTAAACACCCGGAAAAAGAAATTATGAATGCTGGAGGGAAATGGAAAAACAGAATCAACAAGGAAAGCCACTAAGATGGGAAAAGGAAAGGAAGGAAATGTACGAATATTGTGGCTACTCAACAACAGCGGTAACACTACAAAGAATGAATGGAGAAGAATTGGGGCACGAAGTAACAGAGCGAATGATCGACATACAACAAACGGAGCAAGATACAAAAATAAGAGAATCAAGATATAACAGCAAATATGAAGACCTGGACGGTGAGAAAACTACAGTATTTGACAGAAAAAGGCAGTAGAGAGAAGAAAAAAGTGATAGCGAGATTTAGATGTGGAAATGAGGAGAGTGACAATAATTTTTGGATGAAAGAGGAAGAAAGAACATGTAGAATGTGCAGGGAAGGTAAGGAGACAAACATTTGTTGGAAGAATGTGAAGAAATACGACACAGAACGGAAACGAGAAAGGAAATTTTGGATGAAACAGGAAGGGGGTATGAATGGATGAAAGAAGTGAAAAACAGAAGGGAGGAAATTAAGGAAAGGAGTCAACGAAGACATTAACTAAAGGAGGAGAGTAGATTTTAAGCCGAAAGGCAAAAATTATAATTATTATTAAATGTAAGTTAATTACTGTAAGATAAAATGTAGTACATAATATTTAATAATAAAAATATCTGTCTATCTATAAAGAAATTTTAAGAATAATTAAATTTATGTTTACGAATTGTTTAGATGCAAAATTTAAAACATCGTTTAAAAAAAAAGTGCAAGATGAGCATGATTTTTAAAATAGAAAATACTCACTTTCCTCTGGGATCCACATGTAGGGCTGTCATGGCTGTCTGATGACAGAGTAGTTTGGCCAGTGGTTCTTTAATGTTTGGAGACCATAGAGATACAACTCCTTTCGAACCACCTACGCACAAAGTGGCATTTTGTGGATTTTGGCACATCATCGATAACCGTCCTAACTTGCTGTTAAATTGAGACACCATCTGACCTATTGATATGTCTAACCAACTTAAAAATCCTTCCGCACTCTATAACAATAATAAATTTTATTAACAATTCACATTATCTTATAAATATTTACAGAAGAGATAGATAGATTTTGGTTATATATTATTAAACAAGAGACCTCCGCTAGACTTGCCCTCCCATAAAAAAAAAAATAAATAAAAAAAAAAAGATTTAGGTAAATCTTCAAAAATACATTAAATTATGTTTTATACAAATTTTTGTTCAAAGCTTGGTTTACTATGGTCTATTTCAAAGTAGAAAAATGTGTGTAAGAAGATAGGAGCTGTTTGTCCTTGCTTCAGATTGGTTTAGATTGTCATCCCTATTACACTATAAAAATATTGTTTTTAGTACAAGTTGACAGATGTTCAGTGTCGTACATTGGAAATATATATTATTTCATTTTTCTCAGATATTTTGTTATTATTTACATATTTAGACTTTTATTTATATTCTTGGCGTAGATTTTATGGAGAAAATTCTCCATGTAATTTGTTTTTACGCAGTTATATATTTTTTAGGTTATCTGACATATAAATATTTTTTGACACTTGACAGTTAACATATCAAGATAGAGGACTAATGTCAGGCCAAAAGACAGCCCAGCTAATTGTGCCCAAAGAAGAAGTTATTGATATAGTTTTTAGACCTTCATAAATACATATATTTTTAATTTTTATTTACAATAATTATTTAAATAAGAAACTTTAGCTCTGAAGATATATTGTTTGTTTTATTGCTTTGTTTAAACTCTTTTAGCCAAATCTCTCTTTTTATATACAGTACATAATTTTTAAAATTGATATTTTTTTAACTTTTTCAAATTTCCCATTAAACTGAATTTATGTCGTATAAATAACGTAAGTGTATTATCTACCTTGTTTATTTCAATATCTTAGTAACCTTTTTTATATTTAAAAAAAAAAAATCACTTGCTTACCCAGTTGCTACGCCCATGCCCTAGTTGTAACTTATTTTAAATTTCCCGCTATACTGTATTTGATCAGTGTAAATTGTACTCGGTTCGCAGCGCTATCTACTTTTTTCTACTTTGAAATAGACCATAGTTATGAATTTTTTAAAATTTTAAAGTTAAATAACTTCCGGTTTCGGATCTTTATAAAAAACAATAGGGTTCTTCCCAATTAATAGGAGAATTTTTTAGCACTAGAACGAACTCTCTTGGCCGAAAGTTGAACCGTTTTTTAAGCTGCATTTCGTAAGCCAGTACATTTATTTTGACACAAATAAATTTCATGAAGTAGATAGTTATTTTGGGACAGAGGAAGTAATCTATTTTTTTAAACAAGTAACACCTATAGTCGGATTGCTGATAGGTGACTGTTACATGTATGTATCAAGTAGTGAATTCATATAATAATCTAGTTACCATTTTGCAGCGATTTTAAAAATGTTTTTTGTTATTTGTCTTAGCTGTCAGTTGTCTGTTAATAATATTAATTAATAGAGCTTGCGGCCAATTATTAAATTCACAAACTTAAGTTTTAAATCTGCTGGAATATTTTAATTGCGTAAAAGAGAACAATGTGCCACTTATTTCTCTATCTTGTGTCCATCAAATAGTAGCAGCTGCTTTGAAGATTTCGGAATCAACAATTCGTAGAATTATAAAATATAATAAATCTGAACTTCTCACTAACAAAATCACGAGAAAACGAAGGAAATTAAAATCTGAACCAGTTTATTTTATTGATACACTGGCACAAACGTATGGTCATGAAGTACTAAGATTACCTCCTTATCACTGCCAGTTTAACCCCATTGAACTAATTTGGGGTATAACAAAAAATTATTATGATAGACATATTGGTCAAAACGGATATAGTGATAACGAAGTTTTGAAAATGTGGCAAGTAGCCTGTGATCAAATTAATTATGAAACTTGGGCAATATCTGTTCAAAAAATCAAAAATTTAATAAATGAATAGTGGGAAAGGGAAAGGATTGTTGATGATATTAATGCAATAATAATAAATACAGGAAATGACAGCGATAGTTCAGATGACGACGATATATCATGCATTACAGTCACTATTTTTTTTAAAATAAAAATAAACATTTAAATACAACTTGTAGCAATATATTATATGAATAAATATATTTTTACTTAATATTTTATTACTTTGTACTTAGGGGAAACATAAAAATTTAATTTAATAAAACAAATTATAATCCAAAATTTACGTATGAGTATAAGTTTTTCCTTATTTATAATTATTACCTTAAAATTAATAATTTTGTTTGTTTCAATACTGCTATGAATTTATTTTCGTGCTCTAATTAGTAAAGATATCTATGAATCATGCCATTTCTTTCTAATGCTTTGTTTTTTACTCAAATAATTTGGAAGGTTAGTTGTCAACTTGCGTCACTATACGTTACGATGGGTATGCAAATAATTATAATAATATAGACAGAGAAAGCATATAGTATTGTACATCGATATTTGTAGCAACGAACAGTCACCTATCAGCAATCCGACTATAGTAGAATTTCTATCAAACCTTAAAAATTGTAGACATTAGTAACTCGCAATATCTAAACTGAAAATACTAGTCAACTGATTGCGATTATATATATTACTTGTTTAAAAGTAGGTAGAAAAGAAAAAGTTCTTTACTCTGCATATAATGACAGCTAACTTAACACGTTCACGGACAGTTTTGTACAATGAGATTTGTAAAATGTCACTTTTTTAGATTTTTGTTTATAATAGGACATTTACTGTGTTTGATATGTTCCTGATAGGACAGTTTATACTAGTTTTCATATACTTAAATGGAATTAAAACCTGCCACAGCCGTCATTTGTATATTTGAATTAAAGTAGTAGGACGGCTATAGCCGTACTGTCCGCGAACGTATTAATAGCAGTGAAAAATAATAATAATTCTAAAATTTATATAGAGAAGCAGGCGACGAGTTTATAAAAATTAAGATTTAATTTTATACAACTTCATCTTTTGCGACTTTTTAACTATTCATATTAATATATAAACAATACTTACAGCAGTAGCTAATAAAAAATGATATGGTAAAAACTGCATTCGGGAAACTTTATTTAATTTTTTAAGGCAATGCAATTCAATGCCTTGTTTATCATAAATATAAACCCATTTATGTTGAGCGACAGCAAGCATCGTCTCAAAATGTAACCAACAAACATCATGCACCGATTCCATAACATTGAATTCACAATGTAATTTTTTTGTGACCCAATCAATGGCGGCAATGTGTCCTTTTCGACCTCCCAGTAACAAGTGACGTCCATTTCTTGTATAATTCATACGATAAGGTCCAAATTCTCTAAGATGTAACTCAAAATGTTTTGTTGCTGCAGTTATATCAACATTTTTAACAATTTCTGTCTGTCTGAATTGTGTAGTTGTTTCTCCAGAATCAGCTTCTAATAATCTATAATAAAAATTTGTATGAATACATGGCTTCCTAGACAACTGGGGCCGTAAGACAATTCGGGCCGTTCACAATTTGGGCTTTTCACAACTGGGCCCATTCACAACTGGGGCGATGGACAATTCGGGCCGTTCACAATTGGGGCTTTTCACAACTGGGGCTATTAACAACTGGGGCGATGGACAATTCGGGCCGTTCATAACTGGTACTTTTGACAACTGGGGCCATAACTATAAGAGCTAGAGTCTTCTTTTGTTTAAAATAAAAATAATTTTTTTACAAGTTTGCATAAATTAAATTGCGTGTTCTTTTGAAAAAAAATATTTTAATGGTTTGATTAAGTACATTTTGGTGGGAATTAGAATGAATAAAGAAAATTGTATTTTAAGGGTTGGCTTAAGAAAATTTCCGTGTTCATTTAATTATTTTTTCATAAAAATAATAATTAATCTTGATTAGATGAGTTACGTCCGTAAGTTAGTAATTATAGTTGAAGGTAATGGGATTCGGACCAGTCAGAAAATAAAAACAAATTTATTAACTTCGCTAACGTTTCGATTTAATTTAAATCTTCATCAGAGCTTAGTTAATAGACACGATATAAAATAACAATTTTAAAATTAATATAGAACACATCATATTGTCCGGTTATTGAACTCAGAGATAAGATGAAGATTTAAATTAAATCGAAACGTTAGCGAAGTTAATAAATTTGTTTTTATTTTCTGACTGGTCCGAATCCCATTACCTTCAACTATAATAATAATTAATATTTTAAATATATTTTTTTAATTTATTTTACTATCAGTAAAATAAATCCTATTGCTCATGAATTATTTCAGCCAAAAATAAAAATTCATGCAGTAAAGGGTTAAAAGTTTCTCTTTCTTTTTGTGAAAAAATATTTTCACTTTTAGAATAGACCATAGGAGGAACTTCCTTAAAATTAAAAATTTCTTAAGAAACTTCTTTAAAATATTTTTTTTGTTAATTTTAATTTGAATGCCTAATACCATTTTTTTTTTTTTATATGGCAAGGTTCATTAAGATTTTGAAAATTGCGCCTACGGCTTCCATTGGTTGTTTTAAATCATAACTCCGCCCCTCCAATTTCGTGTATTCAATTTCCACTGGTTATTAAATTTACGCATTTAAAAATTAAATGCAACATTTGCCCAAATATAACTAGAATTTTGAAAAAATAATTTAAACAAAATAAAAATGCAAAAAAAAAAACAAAAAATAATATTGACTCAAGATTGGATCAAAACCAAGTTTGCAAATTAGAATGCCAGAGTGCTAACCGTTACACCATCAAAACATGCTAGGTGACTGACTTACATACGTTGTTAAATATTTTACATGGTCAAGAAAAAAACACAAAAAATGCGTTATGTTCCGAAAACATAATCTGATCAAAAACTCCTCTTGTACTATTCCGGTTCACACCAATGTACATTACTTAGAATTTTTTCAGATTTTTAGTTTAAACCATCTGTAACTACAGGGTGTGGGACACAATTTTTTTTGCACAATTTTGGCATAAATAGCGTCAAAATAATTTATTTTGCAAAAATAAAATTTTGATTGTTGATCCACGTACTAAAGGCTTTCATTTTAAAGTAGGTTTCTTTACTCTCAGAACAAAAATACAATTTAATAATAACTGTAGCGTTTCTTTTGTTTAAGCAGAACTAGATTTTGAAATCTACCAATTTTTAACGATTAAATAAGGCTTTTGACCATTTTGTTTAACTAAAGCCACATTCAATTGTTAAAAAGTGAGCTTGTAACAACTTAAGAAAATAAAAATTCTCTTAAATTCTGCTTCAATATTTGGGATAGACTTGACAATTATTTATTTCACTTGCATCCTACAACTTAATTAATTTATATTTGAAATAATTATCGTATAAATCTGTCTGATAAATAAACACATACCCGACATCTTCGGTCAAAAGTATTTCTGTTCTAGCAGCTTGATCTAAAGAAAATTCTATAGCTTTTTCCTTTTGTTTTAACTTTAATTTATTAATATTTATTTTCACAGCTTTTGCATCAGCACTTGTGCCTCGTTCATGTTTTTGAAGAACAAATTTGTCAACGGGTGCTTTTCCTGGAAATTTTGGTTGCGGATTTGAGATCAACTTTTTCTTAACAAACTGAAATAAATAATATTTTAATTTATCGGCAGTTATATATGCTACAAATTTATAAAATTACCTTTTGTTTTTGTTGTATGTAACGTTTTTTTGGAAGTTTATTTTTAACATTAAATGTAATTATTTTACTTGAATTATCCTCTAATTGAGATACGTTTAATTCATGCTTTAAATTTTTCTTTTTATTTACACCTTTTAATTTCCCTTTTTTCTCATCTTTCTTTTCAAAATATCGAACGGTCTGAAAGTTTACAAAAAACGATATAAAAATTAATAATTAAGATATATGTTTGTACAAACCTTTCCCATTTTTAAGAAATTAATTTTAATTTATAATTGTACAAATCATTGGGTATATGAACTGTCAAACCACTTAGGTTAAGTAAAATGCACGTGTTTTTGAAAACTAACAAGAAGTTAGGAACGAATAGACATGGGTCAAAAGTGCGACAAAAAAAAAATAAGTTGGGACCACTGAAATTATTGCCAACTGTAATAAGAAGTTACTAGAAGCACAAATCAAATAGATACTTCACTCTCGTGTTAGATTTTGAAACCACGTTTGGCGCTAAACTGCAATGTTCGTACTTAGAACTATAATTTAGAGTGGGGGGAAAACCCGGGTATTTCAAATTCTTCATTGGATTTCAGGAATATCTAAATTACAAACTATTATTAGATAAAACAATCGTTATAAAATTTTGACTATTTTAAATACTATTAACGATAATAGAATTTAAAACAGACAAAATACAGTATTATAACAATTGTTTCATCTAATAATTAATAATTTAAAAATTCCTTATAACATCTAGATATGTTACAGTTAGGAATTATACAAAAAAACAACAACAACTACTCACAGAAATAATTATTTAATTGTAACAACTTACATGTATATTTATTACAATTTTTTTTTTTTTCTTTCTAGGGCAGGGGGAAAACCTTCATAGGCACCCTATTAAATAGGGTAGTGTCAGATTCTTACTGACTAAAAACCCCCTCCCTCCGTAACCCAAAAGAAATCATTAGCTGTGAACATCACTGTCTTGTACTTCGGACTTCGGTCTGTATAGAGACTAACCACTCCAAATTCAAGGCATCGGAAACGCATGTTTTTAGGCATGATTCTCCAAGAGGCCAGGCTACAAGCAATTTTGCTCACACTCGTCCTAGAGAGCTGCAATGATTTCTCTCCCTGGATCTTCTATCCATCTCCTCGTTAACCACCAAGATACTCTGTATTATCTTCTGTATTCCAGTTCAGTTCTTCTGCTTATAACCACCTCTCTTCTTTTTATACAGGAAATTTTTAGGATTTCCTGTATATTGAATAATAGGAAGCTTAACCCAGGATAATTTGTTTCTTTTCAACCCTTTGGCATATAAAATATTCATATATGTAAAATAATTAATTACAGCTATAATAAAATATCTACCTGAATTTCGTAACTGCTCATTTACTGGACTACGTGGTACTTCTCCCATAACAAATTCCATTACCTCGGCACTATGTGAAGTAGATGGAACTGCCAAATTATCTTCCGATGAACTTATTTTCCGGATCTTCGACGGTACTGGATCTTCAGGAAGATCAACTGTAGTACTTAACGGTGAATTAAGACTAACGTTGACATTTTCAGATACAGTGTCGAAACCTGAAATGTAAAACATTAATTATATAAAATATGTTGGTTGAATGTTACTCTACGGTCCGCTCGAACTTCATTCAATTCTATCCCCTCTCCTACTACTATCGTAAGTGTCATGCATGCTCAAGACACTAAATAATTCAAGGATTATCAGTTGTTCTAAAACAATGGTTTCTGGTTTATAAATTCATACATAATGATACACAATTTTAATTGCGCTAATATGGGGGAAAATAAAGTACTATGCACCTAAAAACAAGATAATTAGGTTAGTTTTAGTTGGTAAACGTCTAAAACCGAGCGGAGCGAGTTACCCATCTTCTAGTTTAATGACAAAACACTATCTTAGGTTAGGTTATGTTAGTAAGGGTTTGGTTAGAAGAAGCCGAGCGAAGCGAGCTACCCATCTTCTAGTTTAATGACAAAACACTATCTTAGGTTAGGTTATGTTAGTAAGGGTTTGGTTAGAAGAAGCCGAGCGAAGCGAGCTACCCATCTTCTAGTTTAATGACAAAACAAACTCACACTAAAATAACAATGCCACAGTAGCGTAGGTACTATTCCCAAGTTAAACCAAGACCGGTGAGTACGTTTTAGGACCACTGGTAAAACACGTGGCTGTCGTTTACAGCAAGTAGGTGGAGTGGATAGAGTTATATGAAGTTAGAGCGGACCGTACAGTAACATTTTACCCTTGATTTGGTAGATGCAGAGTTGGTACAGACTTAAAATTCAAAGTTCTCCTGTTGCTAAAACAATCTGAAGCAAAGTGTTTTTTACATACTCGAGCTCTGACATAAAGTTTTTCCATGGACAAGCCATTCAATTTAGGATTTCCCATATTCTTCAACCACGTTTTATATAAGCCTGGAGCCTCCGGTATCTTCGGGTTTGGTAAACGATATTTTGTAGGTTCACTACTATCGCATCCCAAAACAAAGCACATAACCATTTTTATTATTAATAATATAATATACACTCTTTAAACTTTATTTAGCAAAAAGAAATGCTCTGTATTTTAGATACGTTATATTCTGTGGTTAGAAACGTCAACCAACGAGTTCAAAATGGTTGTAACACGATCACAAATCAAATAGAAAGTTACTAGAAGTTATCCCTATTACGCTATTATACGATAACAATGATGAAATTATTGATTTTATTATAATTTTCGTTCCATAAAATTTCAATATATGTACAAAACAATTAAAACGTTTGTGAATTGTTATGAAATATTTAGGAGTAGATAAGCAGTTATCTTAAAAATTGTTTACAAATATATGAAGTTGTGGCTATAAAATAATGAGACTGTCTTTTTGTGTACGCAGGGTGTAATAGGATGAGAGACATTGATCTTGGACAAGCCCTGTAATTTTCAATTACATTTCTATAATACTTCCTAGTCTGGCATTGTTCGAAGTTATCGTTTTGTAAAAAATGAATAGTTCAAAAATCGAACAACGTATAAATTTAAAATTTTTGGTTAAATTAAACAAAACAGCTACCGAATGTTTTGAAATGCTGAAACAGGCTTACGGAGATAAATGTATGTCACGTGCACGTGTGTTTCAGTGGCATAAAAGATTTTCGGCAGGTCAAGATGAAGTCCGAGATCAAGAACGGCCTGGTCGTCCATGTACGTCAAAGACTAAAGAGAATGTACAAAAAATCAAAGAAATCATACGTAATGATCAACAAGTCAGTATTAGAAAGATTGCAGAAATAGTTAACATTGATAAAGAGACAGTCAGGCAAATTCTACATAACGAATTGAATATGATGAAAGTCCCCATGCAATAACCAAGTTTGATATTAAAGGTGTCATTTAAGAAGAATGTATTCCAAATGAAGCAACAGTGAATCAACACAAGCAGGATTTGGATATTTCGAGGGAAAGATTCAGATGAAATAGGCCACAATTGAGGGAGATTTGTTTCATCCTTCATCAGGATAAGGCATCGACTCATCCAGCGTTCGCAATGAAACAGTTTTTGACCGATGAACACTTTAGTGCTTTAACATCCTTATTCACCAGACCTGGTTCGTTGCAACTTTTTTTTTCTGTAAAGACTGCAATAAGGCAAACATTTTGAGTCGGTTACTGTGGTCAAGAAGAAAACAACAAACTTCTGAGACTATTAAAAGAAGATAATCTATAGCATTGGAAGATTAGAAATTAAAAAATGGATCGATCAAATTTATTTTTTATTTTGAACAGTTTTTGTTACATACATTTTGCTATAAATAAATAATAACTTACATATTTCAAGTTGTTTATTTGGTGTCCCACAACTTCCCAAGGGAGACCACCGGTAGACTTTCCTGATTATAAAAACCAAAATCCTCGAAAACCGTCAAAACCTATTCCTCTCACGAAATTCTAACATTGCCACAAAACTTTCTTCAAGACCACAAAAACTCAACATCGAAAATTATAAAAATATATAGTCAGTAACAAAAAAAAAATAATTATTTAGGTAAATCTTTCAAAATATTTCAAATTATGCTGTATACAAATATTTTTTCAAGGTAACTAGTTACGAATTTTTTCAAAATTTTAAAGTTTAATAACTCCCGTTTCCGGACCGTCATAAAAAACAATAGGGTTCTGCCCAATAGAATTTTTTAGTACAAAAAAAAAAAAACTCCAAAAAACTTACATAACAAATATTGTTAAGAATAAGAAGACAAATCTTTTATCTAAATGTATTTTTTGATTGGATAAATATTTGGAATTATTTTAGAGATATTTTGTTTCTTTTTTTTATTGTTTTCAAAGCTTGCTACGTTCAACTTTGTAAAACTTATGTTGATTATTATTTTGTAAATAAATGGTCGCCATTTTGAAATGGTTAACATAAAAATATGATTTTTTGGTGTCATTGTAAAGCTAATTTAATGTACTTTTAGGAAAAAAATATAAAATTATCGATTCCCTATGCTAGATCAAAAGTTGACATCATTTCCGGTGAAACCGGAAGTGCCTCAGAATTCTTATAGTAACCTTTAGATGGGCCTTTTTGTCTAGTTTAACTTTTGTTCTGAAGATTTTTTGTATCTTTACAAATAAAGGAGATTTCCGGGGTGCCCCGTTTCAAACAAACACCTGTATATTTTTAGCGTCTACACATAAGAGCGTGTCTTTATTTAAGGAATGCAACAGAAACAACAAAATATTTGTATTAATTTATTGAACACATAAGCATTTTAAATATAAGTTTTAAAACAGGAAACCACAAGTTATAGTTTCTAATTTTTTAAGATTTGTGTGAAGGACATTAAATATTGTGTTTTTATAATACTACAAAATGCAATTCAATAAAACTGGTCTATTTTAAATAAAAAGCTTGTGACAATCTATAATAAAAGCATACAATAAAAATAGATATATTATTAAATATATAATTATATATGTTTAACCATGCATATATACTTTTTTAAATATTTTTAAAGCTTGATTAATTGTTTTGGAAGAGTGTACGGGTAAATTCTATATAATCTAGTGCTCCTGCTATAGGACGTTCGGTCTTCGGTTCCATATAAGGTTTCATTCGAGCCACACAGAAGTCCGCCATCTCCTTCGTTAGGTTCTAGAAAAATAATCATAATAGTTTCATTCATCGTAGACAAAACAGTTTACTGAAAATTTATAATATTTAATAACAGATAAAACAGAAATCTTATTAGAATCTATACTGAGATAGCGCAGTGTTGATTATCTCTTTAAAAAAAGTGTATTGTTTATTTACTCTGGGTTTACATCAGGGATTCCCAACCTTTTTTCTACTTAGACACCCCTTAGCAACTTTTTTTTTCAATAGACCCCCAAATTATTTTTATTATTCGCGACTGCAAATAACAGTGAGACGTCTGGTGGTGACTAGCGAAATTAAACAGAAGCGTATATTTGGATAATATTTGTAGCGTGTTGTGCTGCAGTTTATGTGAATTAAGAAGTATTTTAAAATATAGTGACTTAAATACAGTGCTTTTTTGCCGAAATAATGTTTGAACAGATAAATATTAAGAAAAAACTTCTGACATATACGCTTCTCGTGCGCCATCAGCTGTTGTATGCAGCGCCGCCAACGTTAGTTTCAGTCGCGAATATTGCATATATGTAGCGCCATGTATCAAGTTGAAGTTGTAAAGTCAATCCAGTTACTAACATAAGAAATATAAATATATATATATATATATATATATATATATATATATATATATATATATATATATATATATATATATATATATATATATTTTATTAAACAATTTTTCAATTTTACTGAAATATGTAACTAATTATAATATATATTTTTTTAAATTTAATGCGATGGTTGTGGTTGATGCTTGTCCATAATACTTTTTATGTTAGGTGTAAAATTAGTTAATAATCGTAAATCACCGCGTTCTGTAATATTTAATCGATTTCTAGTCTTTCTTAATAAATTCTTAACGTGACTAAATCCTGCCGCAACCAAGAACTAGGAAAAGCTAAAAATAATGGTTCGGTGATATGAATTAATTAGACGTATTTTTTGCGAATATCTTTACAATTCCAAAATTTGGCATAACCACTTGCTTGTAAATTGATTTTATCTTCCGAATTCTCCTTCAATTTAATCTATTCTTCTTGTAGCGAAAAATTAATATTGCTTGTGTCGCTTTCAAATGGATTTATAATCCAAGACGGGATATCTAAACTTTCCAAATCTTTATAACGGGCATTGATATCTTTTAATTGTTTCCAGTGGTCAGTGTAGATTTGAATGTCATCAAAATTAATTATTTCTTTTTCAACAGAAATTTGCATCAAATGTTCAAAGTATCGAAAATCATTTCGATACTTGGTTTTTTCGTTTTCCATTACTTTTTTCCTTGTAATTAAGGGTGACCATTTTCTTAAGAAGGCAATGCGGGACGGAGAAAAACAAAAAAAAGGTCCTCATCTCCCAAATCCAAGTGAAGAGAAAAAAAAAGGTCCTCATCTCCCAAAATCCAAGCGAAGAGCAAAAAAAAGGTCTTCACCTCCCAAATCCAAATGCGGGACTTTTGCGGGACGCATCTTAATGCGGGACAAAATGTTAAAATGCGGGACAGTCCCACAAAATGGGGAACGAATTCACCCAATTGTAATTTATTTTGCATATTATTAAATAAAGAAAATATGTCTACTAAATAAAATGTATGCTTTTTTGATTTAATTAATTTTGTTGCCGTAGGTTTATCAATTTCCAAAAGGAACTCAATTACAGAATTAAAGATTTCAGTGAAACGGTGCAAACAATTGCCTTTCGACAACCAACGAACTTCGGTATGAAGAAATAAATTATTATCAAGTTCATCATTACTTTCGCATAATTTTTTTTAGGTTTAGGAACCGTGGCTGGCTCTGACCCAATTTAATAATAGACCCCTGGAATATTATAGACCCTTTCTAAACTTCCATAGACCCCCAAGGGGTCTGCCTAGCGATAGCGATGCGATTTTCGGATAACTTTTTTTTGAAAATATCTTAATGATAAATTTTGGTGTCGCGTTAAATTCGGGGTTGCGTTATATTCGCACTAATACGGTAATTGTTAAGAATACTTACAGCATAAAGTTCTTCCTTGGTGACATAAGGACGATCTCCTGCGGTGATTGCTCTAAATGCATTCTCAATCTCCTCCGAGCTCTGTACGTTCTCCGTTTCTTTACTGATCATGAAGGCCATGTATTCTTGTAGGGAGACGTAACCATCACGGTTCGGGTCCACCACATCTATACAAATTAAAAATAACAAAAATTAGCAAATAAAATGGAATTATATATTTAAATATTGAAGTAAATTATTTAATAGAAATCCTAGTTTTAAAAATATCTAGTTCTTTTAGGAGGTAAGTCTTACCTAATATATCTTCAAACTCTGGATCTGGTTGACCTTCCTCAACCATAGGTAAGTCGTAACCAAGAGCTCGAAGGCAGGATTTGAATTCTTGGTGATTGAGTTTTCCGGACTTGTCTTTGTCGAAGTGTTTGAACATCATCGAGAACTCCTTCAATGAATCTTCACTAACACCTGCAATAAAATTATATAACTTAATAACATTATATACAGTCGAATTTCCATAATTCGAACTTCTATAACTCAAATTTTTGTATATCTCGAATTTTTTCGAATATTGTCAAGATCGAATTTTACATAAAAAATTGTTTTTATATTTCGAATTTCTGTAAGTCAAATTTTTCTACAACTCGAAGTAAAATTTGGAATATTTGAAGAAGATGAACTTCCTAAACTCGAATTTTTATAATGCTAATTTTCTCCGTATTATTTCAGGCGTACAAGTGAATCGGCTTAAAACGAACCAGCGTTATCGAGTTATGCCTGTATTTATGCGATGGCGAACCTTTTTCCCAGACGGGTCAAAATTTAATTTGAAATTTTGTAGATTCATATCGTTGGTGAAATATATAATGTGTAAATAAAAATTTGCTGCTTTATGGTATAAATCTTTGTGTGGAATCCCTGCTTATCTCGTTAACTCTACATGAGTTAGCGGCCTTGTATTATGTGTATAATATAGGTATAATAGGTAATAAGTTGAGAGCCATCTCGCTATTATCAACATATTTGTCGAAACACTATATAACGATATTCTATACACTGTCGCGTGAATGCGCTTGCTTAGACCCAAACTTGGTTATCTTAGAACAGCGTTTCCCAAGCGGTGGTTCGCGGGGTGTACAAATGGGGTTCGCGAAAATAATATTGTAATGCCGGAATTTTAAATCACCAAAGAAAATTAAACGCATAAAAACAAATTAAAAATTAATATCCTGTTCTGTCAAAAAAAGCCATTGAAGTTCTATTACCCTTTTGCACAACATATACTTATCTGAAAGATAAATACAGAAACAGGTTAAATGCAGAACCTGATCTAAGACTGAAATTGTAGGATATTGAGCCAAACTTTGAATTGCTTTGTTCCATCAAACAGCCACAAATATCCCATTTAACTAAGAGGTTTTTCAAATTTAACGTATGCTTAACTAAGAACCAGTTGGTTTGTTGAATTAATTTTGTATTCATTTTTTATAGCTATCATTTTAGTCTTATTAATGTTTGTACATGGAAAATAAATGTTCTACCAAATTTTATTGTTTTTTTCCCTGTCATTAACGACTACATAGGGCAGTGTTTCCCAACCGGTGTGCCGCGGCACTTTAGTGTACCGTGAAATTCTAGGAGTGTGCTGCGAAATTTTACAATTTTCCATTTAAACCTATATTCAATAACTCATAGCTGTGCCGCAAAAAAATGTTTACATGTCAAAAGTGTGCCGCATACTTAAAAATTTTGAGAAACACTGACACAGGGGGGTTCGCCAAATTCGTTCGGATTTTATAAGGGGTTCGCGAGGAGAAAAAGGTTGGGAAACACTGTCTTAGAATATCTCTTTAGAATCTTCAGAACTACAAAGATTTTCTTTTAAACGCTTCATTTGAAATCCACGTCGAAAGTTGTAAAAAATAATCGTTCGAAAATGTTCACGATTTAATTCCATTTTTACCCGAAATGAATTTTTTCAAGTTACTGTAAACAACACCAATAGCGTTCGTACGTCAAAACGTTCTGAGTATGTATACGGTCAAAAAAGTCAAACTTTACTATAGAAGCGTCAGTTGCCAGATGGCAGCACTAGTTTAGCGTAATCCCGAATTATAAGAGGCAACCCTCTTATTAAATACGAACGGAATATTATGATACGAAAAGTTAAATTTTGGAGTGAAGACCAGTCCTATATAATAACAAGATTCCTGACTAGAGCGACAGAATAAATCATGATTTAAAAACAAACTTACCGGATTGATTTCTAGCTTGTATTTGTTGTTCCAAATTGTGTTGCATTCTCATTCCGAGTTGATCTAGCTGATCCCACTGTTGTGCTAAGCCGACAGTAGAATGTTCGGTGTACCTGTTGTCCAGAATTAGATGTTCCTCGAGTATAGCTCCCAAGTCTTCAATCTTCTTAAGCTCAGAGCGACAAGCTCTAACCTCGGCTGCCTTTCGTTTCGTAGCTTCAAGTTGTTGTTCCAACGAACCGGAACCTTCCATCATCGAACTTCTGCTCAAAACAATTAAATTATTGGTATTTAATATTGAGAAATAGGTAAATATTAACGATATAACACAACACGTTTTTGTAAAAGATTAGTGACATGCATTTTAAATATATACTACTTGGTCAAAAAAGTAGCGGGAATTTGTGATTTAAAAACCCCGATTAATTGATCAATTTATTGAATCGTGTAAAACCCACTTTAGAATATGTTAACACGTTCAGCCCAGCATGTGAGCCACTGGTCGGTATATGGGGCTCAAATTGTTAAAATTATTAATATCAGATTAAATGTTAATCGCATAACAATAAAATAAAAAAAGTTAAATTAGTTAATTTGCAAAACACATTTCACACAATAATATTCACCCGTCCCAGCCTAATAGACGATATCTGAAATTTACAATGAACATTTTTATATCAAATTTATATCAAAGTATGATGTATATCAGCCGTCAAAATAGTTTTCATATAAAACGCAATTCGTAATAAATGGTTCCGATGTTTAAAAAAAATATTAGAGCTTAATTTGTCTGTCTAAATGGGCCTGTACCTAAAATCGTGAAAATCTGAACGCTATTGTGCGTTTTAAAAAATATTACAAATAAATTAAAGCGGAATTTGGACGTCTAAATATATACTGTTCCCTATATATACGCCGACGGTCAAAAGTGATATAGTCAAATTTCACCGGCGTTTCGCGATATACCGGCGAGCGAACGGGTCGCTCGCCGCCATTCCGAAAGTCGCCCGGCCTGGGAACACTTAAGTCGATCAATACTTGGGCTAATTTGCACAAAGTCAGAAAGTGAAAATTCCGAAGTGGAATCGCCGGGAATTGAACTCATGTCTCTGCTCCGTAGGCAAAGATAAGACGTAACCATGGAACCGCGGGCAACGACGGTGTCTTTTCAATGTTACAGATACAAAAATAGTCTTTTATTAAGTAAGACCTATTAATTTATTTATCAAATTAATCAAAAACGTCTTTTGAAATCTGTTTTTAACTGCAAATAAAATATATATATATATTTTTTTACTGTACTAATAGTACTAACCTTGTTTCGGTGAGCCATTGGTGGAAAGCATTAGCGTGTTTAGCAAACTCCTTCCTAAGTTTATCGTTCTCTTCCTGCCTCTGTGCTTCCTTGCTAAGTTCAATGTCACGCTCAGCAATGATCTTCTGCAAGTTACGCCATGTTTCTTCCAGAGCTTCCATATTAAACCAAGTATACGGATTCGCTCCAACATTAAACGACTTAATCTTCTGATCCAAAGCTGCCAGTGCTTCAAAGTCAGCTTCAGCTGATGATAATGAAGCCTAAAAATAAAATTAATTATAATTTAGTTTTAATATTTGTAATTTTCAATTTTTAACACATAGTACGTGAAAAACAGACAGACAGACATCATGCTAAAAATAATCAAAACGTTATGTAAGGGACCTCAATTCGTAGAGATCCATCGAAATTTCGAAATCGGTATGATCACAATACCTCCCTTATATATGTTGGTGGTCGGTAATTAAACTTCCGCTTAAACCAAAGAAATGAGCCTAAACGTTTGGAATAATAATAATAATGCGGGAACACATTTTTATTATGAATGTTTTCAAGATGTACATTTGGGGGGCTATGGGCTATTTGGTCTACAGAAATGAACTCTATCTCACTTAATTTAAAATAATTTTGGTATTACGACAAATGAAATTACTGACTATTTAGGATAATTAGTTTAAAAATATATTAAATAATAAAAAATTACCTGGAACTGAGCATGAGCCTCTCTCAAAGCCCTAATTTCTTCAATCGAATTACAACGAACAGGATCAGTTAAATCTTCTTCGGCATTCTCAAACCACGAGTTAAAAGCAGAAGCCTTCTTAGCAAACGTCAAATACAATTCTTCAATCTGCCTAAATTGATCTTGCATACGTAACAATTGTTGCTTACGTGCATTAGAAGCCCCAAGAAGTTTTTGCCAACGATCAATAACATCACTATGACGTTTTTTAATAGCTTCACTTTGATCATGATTAGATTCAATCAAATGATCTTTCAAAGTTGTAATATTTTGAATACCTTCATGTTCGAAAGCATGAAGACCAGCATCAAAAGTATCTTGTTTTGTTAAAAGTGTTTGAACGGTTGAAAGATCACGACCAAATTCTTCAGATCGTACATGAGTTTCTTTATCCGCAATCCAAGATTCAACAACATCGGCCTTCCACATGAATTGCAAATACGCAGAGTTGTCTTTTAGCTTAGCCTTGCGACGACTTGCAAGTGAAGACAAGTTATCTAACTTGGTCTGAAGTTGTTGACAACGCTGGTTGATGTTATCAGCATGATGGTTTCCATCTGTTACTAGTTTAGTTCCATAATCACAGATGTCTCTACATCTTTCTCCGTGGGCTGTAAAATCAGTTTCGAATACATCATGTTTCTTCAACAATCCTTGGACAGCGGCCATTGTATCACCATAATCTTCCACGGAGAGTAATTGTTGTTTTTCACTTATCCAAGCCTCTTCCTCCTCAACTTTAGCAAGGAATTGTTGGTAAGTAAGAGACTCATCAAGTTTTTGTCCTCTAGTTGCTGCAAGTTGTTTCAATTCAGCCCAAGCCAAGTTAAGAGCTTTAAGTCTTTGTTCTATTTCTGGTACACCCAAATTAGATACATCCATGAGTTTTTCACCAGCTTCTTGTACAGCCTGAATTGCTGGTTCATGAGAACCTAACTCAGCTTCCAAACGTTTGTGTTTTTTCTTTAAATTTTGAACACCAGTTAAATCTCTTCCATAATCATCTGAACCAACCAATAATTTCTTTTCTTTGATCCAGGATTCTTCATCAGCAATATCTCTGAAGAATTGGTGAAGAGTATTTGCTTCATTTAAACGAGCCTGTCTATGTGCAGCTAAATTTTTGATGCGTTCATAACGTTCATTGATAGATTGACGTTTTTCTTGAATGTTTGCTGTGTCAAATTGTCCACTTTCTATCAAAGAATCAGCTTGATCATTCATATCTTTGATGCGGTCTTCATGTGCTTGAATATCAGCTTCAACAAGCTGATGTTTCTTCATCAAATTTTGTACTGATGCTAAATCTTTTCCAGAATCTTCACTTGTTAATAAACTTTCAACTTCACCAAGCCAGAAGTCAAGATCTTTTACAGCAGCAATATATGTTCTTTGTTTATTGGCTTCTTTCAATTTTAATGATTTTTCAGTTGTTTTTTGTGTTAGGTAAACCCATTGGTCAGCAATGGATGCTAAACGAGTTTGTACAGCTTCTTCAGAACCAGCACATTGGTGTTTATCGATCAAATTTTGTCCGTTAGCTAAAACAGACTGGATACGATCAGCATTCGCGGCTAGTTCTGCTTCAAAAGCTTGATGCTTCTGATGTTTTGATTGTATATTAGCAGGATCTTTATAACTCTCTTCAGTAGCAAGCTGTAATTTTTCAGCAATCCAATTTTCAATCTCATCAGCATCTCGTGAAAATTGTTGCAAAGTCTGTGATTCTCCAAGCTTGGATCGTTTTTCAATAAGAGCGTCTTTGAGATGTCGCCACCTGTCTAATACTTGATTTCTCTTTTCATCAATTGGTTTAGCAGCATAATGTTCGTTTGAAATTAGTTGGTCGGCTAAGGATTGTAAAGCAGCTATCTTATCTTCATGAGCATTGATGGCTTTATCGAAATCTTCGTGTTTTTTGATTAGGGCTTCTACATTATCGCCCTTTGAGTCTACTTCTTCAGCAGCAAGGAAAGCTTCACGGTCGGACATCCAGTTTTCAGCTTGTTCACAGTCACGGTAGAATAATTGAAGGTCCAGGTTTTGGTCTAATTGGACACGACGTGCAACCCATGCTCTGAAAGGGAATAGAATAATAATTAAATAACCGTGGTCAGAATAAAATGGACCTGATCAAAGAACAGCGTATCTGTGTAATTTTGTTTCGAGATACTCGTTGTTCAGCGAATAGTTTTATAATTTATGGTGCAATTCTGGGCAAACCTGTAAGCTTACAGATAGAACCTGTAAGAAACTGTCCATAACACATAAAACAACTCCTTAGATACGATCGTCTGTAGCTTATAGATTTGGCACAGAATTGCAACATAAATTCCAAAAAACCTTATATACTGAGTTTTCAAGCAACTGAAGAATCCAGGAGTATCTATCTGTTTTCTTTAAATTTTAAGATATATATGTCGGAGAATAACATAATTTTATCAGGATACATAAGTGCAAAGGCAGCGGCCTTGTTGCTAGCAGAACAACGATCAGCCGATCAGCAAAAACAGGGCGATAATAGAACAGTGTATGTTGTAGATGAGTGTGTTATAGCTGAGCGATCGGTCTGGATCATTGGGATTGCTACGTGTCTGTTATAATATCTATTGTACTTATCAACTTTGTTTTATGTCATAAATGTATTTTAATATTGTTCGATTATTTGAGAAAGAACAATAAGAATAATATAAACTAATGATTAGTTTATTGTGAGTGATAATTGTTATTTTACTACATTTGAGACGAAATATATATAAATTTTGTTGCCAATGACTTCCCCAATTACGTTGTCTAGTTACCATTATACATGTAATTTTCTACTGAATTAGTTACAAAACTTACTTTTCTAATTCTGCACGAGCTTCGTTGAGTTTGTCAAGTTTGTCTTGAATTTCGACAGTGGCATAATGTCCTGACTGCAGCAAATGTTTGCCAAACATCTCGAAGGCATGGAAAGTGCCTGCTCGGGCGTCGATTTCGGTTCGATGTTCCTAAATCAATTTTAAATTAAAAACATAACATGAAACATTAAAAAAATTGAAATATACAAATAGCAAAATAATGCAAAAAATATTTTTAAATTCTTCCACATTTAATTTAATAATTGCTTATGTGTGAATTCACACATTTCAGGATTTTGTAGGTATTAAGTACTAACAGAGGGTCATGTTAGATGGCTGAAACAACATTTTTCGTCACATTTTCAACATACCATCACGTCAAAATAAACATTATTTAAAAATCAATTTTCGATACTTAATTATAATTACGAATATTAAGAACTTTTAATGCCTTTAAAGAAATTTCAAGTATAATATTATTCAGGTATAATATAAAATGATTTAAGATGAGGAAGTAATGGGATTCGGACTGGTCAGAAATTAAAATTAAAAAAAATATTTTAACTTCGCTAACGTTTCGATTTAATATTAAATCTTCATCAGTGCTAGGTTAAAAAGTCACAAAATAAAATAAATTAGTCAGATAAATAAAATTTAACGTCCACATAATGAGAAGTCATTGAACTTGTATTGTTTTAATTTTAATTTCTGACCAGTCCGAATCCCATTACTTCCTCATCTTATTATATTTTACGGACGTAACCATCTAATTCAATAAAATGATTTATTTGCCAAAGCATTTACAGTAAAATTTTAAAAACAAAAGACAATTTCTTATTTAGATATACCTGCAAAACAATATGTATACTTGAAATTATAATTTAATATTGTATTAACATCTGTACAATTTAGTTATGACTAACAAATTTTGGTTGCTAGGGGAAAAAGGCACAAACCTGGCACCTGTTTAACTTATAATTAAAGAAGTATATGTTTAATACGCTTATGTTTATACTAGGGGCCTCAGCCCGGCTACGCCGGGCTTCTCCCCCTACGTTGACAAAACTCGTCGCTTCGCGACTCGTTTTAATAGAATAAGGCATTTTGCCGGACTTGTCGATTATAAAACTCGTCGCTTCGCGACTCGTTTTTTACCTGTCACGTGATTATCGAAATGATAGACCTCGGGCGCGTGCGTGGTATATCCACAAAACGTCAGCAAAAATTATTATTGTTATTATCATTAGCCTATAACAAACAGGAAGTTCTGAGCAATTTAACGTTGAAATAATTTTTCAAATTTGTGGCACCCCGGTTGAGAAACACTGATATAGCCAATAACACTCGGGAAGTTCTAATCTATACATACAATATTCAAAGGATTATCCAAATCGGTTAATTAATTTACGTTTGTACCATTTAAACGTAACAATAATATTTTATTTCACTATAAAGAATACATGGATTCTGAATAAAATAGAGAAAAATTAATAAAATAGTTGAATATTATTGCATAGGATTCACTATTAATTATGTTACTTGGAAATTTAGAAAAACTTTTGAGTAACACTGATAGATGTGAAATTTGCCGATTTTCGTTGTAAGTAATAATATATTCGTTGTAGTAATATTTTACGTTATTAAATTTAGTATTTTGTTTAACTATTTAAAAAGGTATTTATAATTTTCAGTTTTTTTGTAAATAATTTGGTTTACTTGTAAATATATTATAGTCGTTTTTTAATTTATTTAATCACTAAAATTTCAGCTATACTTGCTATAATTCAGTAATGCGAAGGAATTGCCTCCTAAATTTGAATGTCGGTAGTTGTTTCGTTGTTCGAAAGAGGCGCTGATGAATACTTTTATCATAATTTTTAAGTTTTTTTGAAATACGTCTTAAAATTAGCATTTTTACTGCAAAAAAAAAAACAGCGCAAGACAGTCATGATGATAAAAAAAAAACACTTTCATCCTATAATAATCACTTATATATAAAGGAATAATATATTAAAATGACATCTGGGTATATAATACTTCAAGATTTAACACAATTAAAATTACGCAAGTACTAAATATCGAATATTATTCTGTCTTATCTATCCTCCTAATACATTGTACTTTATACTTTCGTTAATATAGTTAGTAAAATAGTTAATAACATACAGTTTCCAGAATTAAAATAACAAAACTGCTTAACAGATCTATCCTCACCCTGAAAACTAATTTGAACGTATCTACAGATAGGTTTAACATTTAAAACGTTCGAACGACCCTTAAAATATATTTTGATAACTCAAAACTGATTCTTACCTTCTTAATTATTACTTTCTTTTCCGTTTAATAGCATTTTTAACTGAAGGCAATTTTATGGTCGGCAAAAATTTTCAAAATTTATGAAAATGTGTTAAAACTTTAAAAAACTGCATTATATTTATCGACTCTTATGTATTTTTTACACATTTCATTAATTTTATTAATAAAATACCTTCAATTGTAGGTTTTTCAATTCAGTTTTGGTCTGAAATCGTCTTCTGAATAGTAAAAAAATAGAAATATGAATAAACATATTTTATCGTCTGATAAGACCTATCCATGCCGAGCAAGGGTGACTTTGACTCGACACGGATTCGAGGAAAAAATGCATGATTTTTATCAATAAAAATTAGTCAGTACCCCCCGTCGAAATGAAATCAAGCCTAAGCACTAAAAAAATATCACCCGGATAATACGGCGGTTCATTTTCCTCTCTCCGCGTTACCGGAAAAATGAAGATACACCAGAAGTTGAATAGAACATACATACCAACACTTGTACAATATAATAGTAGATTTTTTATATTTTAAGTCATATAATGTATAGTTGCCCAAGTTTTTAATTACATTACTGTCACTAATAGTACATTTGTCGAAGAATTTTTTTGTGAGTGAAAAAACATGTTCTTTCACGTTGTCAATATTCAATTCCTATATTATTCAGGTTTCATCAATGTGTGTTATTCGTTTTTTTCACATTTTTAATCTAATTCGCCTAGGACCTTCACAAATAGGACAAGGGATAAAATTTATTGAAAATAATTTGGGGAAAAAATGTAATCGAAGTAAAAAACATTTTTAGATATTACTCTGTGTCTATTAATCTGCGCATCAACACCTTATGTTCGATACCTTGTTGAAAATTTTCAAAAAATACATACGTAAATATAATTTTTCAGAAATGTGATTTTTTTATCTTACAATTTTTTCTATATCTGGATCTAAATTCTGGATCTAATAATTTGTTTCTTTTTCCACTACTTATATGTGATTTTTTAACTGTTTTTTTTTTTTGTTTGTAATCAATACAATAAAAAACATAAAACTTTTGGGATACACGTAACTTTCTAAACTTGCCGTTCCGCAATGAAAAAAGGTCCATCTACTATACAGACAGACACGTGAGCTAGGATGATTAAGTAAAGGATGCGCTATTCGTGTGTAAAATGTGTGGAAACCCTTACTGAGTGAGAAAGATATATATCGCGGTACTGCGTACACACGTAAGACGCTATTTGTTTTATATATTTTATTTCCATACTTTCATTTAATCAATTATCACAACCAAATAAAAATTATCAAACCATCCCTTATAGGTAAAGATTAGAATATTTCTATGTAATGTAAAAAAATATATATCAAAATTAACCCCTCTGCACCCCCTCATCCATATATTTCATTTTGTACATCCGTCTTTCAATCCTTCATTAATCGAACGATAAAAATTAAATTAATTTCTGGTTTGTTGGGGGATACTCAAAGGATGTGGACCTTCAACGTCTTATCGGAATATTTGAAAAGGACCCATAGCTAGCCACGTCTGGTATTTTGAATCATTAAATTTAATAGAGATTCTTGCAATCGGGCCATAGTCATGTAATTTTCGCAACAAGATGTTTGGGTAGTATTATTTGGCACTAATATTTTTCAAGCTTATTTTAGTTTATTGTAACTACCACTTTATCCTTTAACTGACTGATTAAATTTATAGTACTGCCTCCTTTATGGCAGCCTTTAATTTTTAAAATATCATTAAAGATTGTTTTAATGACAAACAATATTATTTTAAAATGATTAGATAAATTTTAAATACACATTTATACAGTTTCAGGTCCGTTTGACACGATACGCAGAAAATTAACGCCGTGTTATACAAATTTCTCAAATATGTTATAAAATTTGCTGTGAAATTACGAGATTTTATAATAATTTTAAAGAAATTCCATAATTATTTTCATTTAAAAATACGCTTGTTTCAAATTCAAATGTAGCACATGCGCATTACGTAGTTGCAGTGTGCACAGTACCGACATATATTGCCTTCTTTCTCAACAGGGGTTTCCACACAATCGTCAATGTTGTTAGTATACGAATAGCGCATCCTTTACTTAATCATCCTAGCACGTGAGTGTCGTTATAAGGGTTTCTTTCTCTCTCTACCTACAAAATCCTAAAAAATAACACTCACAAATAAATACATTTTTTTAAAAACTGAATTGTAAGCAAAGCAAATAAAATAAATATGAAAATAAAACTGCGTATTGGCATATACATTGAAAATGTATCACATTAGTGATTACTTCGCTAGCTAAGCGTAACTGAAAATGCCATTTGTAAAACATGAAAGCACAAAATATCTAGCTGTATTAGTAGTATGCTTTATGCTTGCGTAAGATGAAATGTACGATATATATCTATAATACCCATTACTGAGAAGAAAGTAATAATTATAATTATAAGGACGACGAATTAATTCACACACCTAATTATAATACGACTAAAAGAAAATTCAGTCTAAAACCGCATTCACAGCTCCTTAAATTAACATGTTGTACGGCTAGTTTTACAATCGGTAGTTCAGTCTCAGGCTAGTGGTTACCGTGGAAACTTATGGTAATTATTATAATGCAAATATGTCGTTAGCCATTGATTTGAACTAACCAGCAGGTAACCATGAATTGTAAAACCGGCCCGTAGACTGTTCTTTGTTAGCTGTAAGTTATGTTTTAACGTTGTACATTCATAGCAAGCATTACCGATGTTCATATAACGATGATACCTATGTTCAAAAAAAAAATAATCAATTTACTGAACTAAAAGGAATGTAATTCTTGAATATGAAATACACCAGCCCTGGATTTTAGTGTTTTTACTGAATTTCCTTTAGGTACTGCTGTTAAGTCTAAAAATGGCTTATAAAATTTGGGCCCGCAATATCCAAAAGGTTGAGCACTCCTGACTTAAATGCTTTCCAAATGTATATTTAAAACTATTTCCTATAAATGCAGAAATTATGTTAATATATTATGAATATAGCGATACAAACTTCAGAAAATGTGTTAGTTTATTTTTCACTAAAAACACAGCTATTTAAATACCTGCGGTACTTGTCCATAGCGAGCATCAATTTCAGCTCGATGATTCTAAAATATTCGTAAACAAACCAAAATATTGTAAAAAATTTTTGAAAACAATTAAAAAACTGAACAAAAACTAGATTTTCAAATGAAATGTAAGTTAATGATGAAAATATAATAATTTATTTGTTTACTTACGCTATGTCTTTCAAGAAGGGCTTCAGCCCCGGTTACATCATTAGCTAATTCTTCAGAGCTGACCAATCCCATCATAGAATTAATCCAAGCCATAAGATCACGATAATCGCTAAGATAACGTTGCAGATCGTATGAATCTAGCAACTTTTCTTTACGGCTATTGGCTTTAGCTGTCAGCTGGGTCCATTCTTCTTGAATTTCTTTCTGTTTAGCGTAGGTCTGGTCGGCCGAATCTGGGTGAGTTTGCATGAGACGAGTAGCAGTTTCATCTAATTGACGAATCTAAAGAAAAATTAATAAATGTAGTTTAGTTAAACTGTCTAGGCAGTAAAAATGGTTTCTATGGAAACAACACTTATGGCGGTTTGCTAATGTAAGAGTTTTCTCTAACTCAAGTTAAAATCATTTGTTTTTTTATGTTACAACATACAAAAACAAATGATTTTAACTTGAGTGAGGGATAATTTTTAATTTAGCAACCGGCCATTATTGGAATAAATTTTAAATGACATTTATTTGAAAAATATCTTAAATTAGCTATTTATGCACCAAGGGTGTTTCTAAGATGATTACGCCCGGAGAGTGACGTAATATTAGGACGTCAAGGATGAAATTTGTAGAAAAAAAGGCAAAGTTGGTTGATAACTTACAAATATAAGGAATTATTTTATTCATCAAAGTATGCACCCATATTGTCTATACACTTTTGCCATTTAAGCGGCAGGTTGTTCAGACCAGTGGTATAAAACCCTGGCGGACGAGAGTCAATGAATTTCTGGAAGGCCAGTTTTACAGACAGCATTGTCGGAATCACACTGTTTTCCTATTAAAAAGTTGTCCAAATTGCGGAAGAAGTGGTAGTCAGTGGGGGCTAGGTCTGGTGAGTATGGAGGATGATGAAGAAGTTCCAACTCCAATTCCTGTAGTTTTGCCACAGTCATTTGTGCAGTGTGTGGTCCAGCGTTATCATGCAAAAAGATAGGAGTCGATCTGTTGACTAATCTATGCTGTTTTTCTTTAAGTTTTTGCATCATTTCGTCCAGTTGGTTGCAATATATTTCTGCTGTGATCGATGAGCCAGGTTTTTTTTTGGTTTGGTTTTTAAGTTGCCTGTACAAAATTTGGCGAACCAATTTGATATTATCTGCTGCATAGTAACACCAGAGCAAAATACACTATTTGGCAATTAGCCAATGTTTCGCGCGGTCTGCAATGCTGTAGTTCCACTTAAGAACTCATACTTCATAATAGTGCGAATTTCCGACCGTTCCATTTTCAAGAAAATTAATTTTTAAAAATGTTTTTGATATTTTTTATAGCATACTATTTCTTTAAACGGGCGAGATGTGTAACTTTCCAACACAAAAAAACAGAACGGTGAAATATTAAGCCAATGTCAAATAATAAGCTGTTAAAGTTGGAAATATTATTTACTACAAATTTCATCCTTAACGACATGATACAACCCGAGGAGTGGATGTCGCTCGATGGGCGTAATCATCCACTAACGCCAATGGTGCATACAAGATTTTATTTTTTACTATAAAATAAAAAGTAAACATTAACAGATCAGGTAGCCTATGACAATAAACATGCATTTATAAACCAAAAAACAAATGATTTTGTTTAATCGTTTAATTGTCAGAATTGATATTAAAATTAAAATAAATATGCAAGAATTGCCCGAATATATCAACATAAATGCACAAAAAGTAACAAAAAGTTTGTTTCCAACTAAATCAAAACATAAATATGAAAAAGAATATGAAACTTTTAGACTATGGCAATCAAAAAATACCGGCCGTAAACGAGACTGTACTGTTGGCGTATTTTCAAAAAGTTAATTTTTTGGATACGTAAGGTTATTGATTTTTTTATTTTAGTAAGTATGTTTATAAGTAGTAAAATAAAGTTATTATTTATTCAACATGTTTTTTATTAAAACGAAAAAAAAAATTGAGGGCGTAATGATTGGGCGTTATGGATCCATTACGTCTACTGATTACGCCCGGTTGTTATGCATATGTTTAAATATCTCGTAAAAAAAATATTTGGCTTTTTACTGGTCCGCGATGGAAAAAAAAGGTTCAGAAATTCTGTTCTTGATCATACATCCTTTAGAAATATACATGTTTTGAAAATTTTGGTCTTTAATAAAGAGTTTTCCATTTATCTAATCTTAGAAATAAATAAATATACTGACCTTGTCTCCAAGAGCAGCAAGATCTCTTTCCAATCCCTCATGTTTCCTTTGAAGAGCCTGTACGCTACGTAAATCCTTTCCAAGATCATCATTATTTAAAGCTTCATCCTTCTCCTGAATCCAATCTTTAGTTTCATCAACATCACGATGGAAACGTTGTACTTCATGAGCAGAACCCAACTGAGTTGCACGCTCCGAAGTCAACTGTTGTAAAGAAGTCCATTTTTGATTCAAATCTTCAATCTGTGTCTGAATCTTTAAGGCAGCTTCAGTTTGTCCCAATGAAACAAGTTGCATTGCAATTTCATTCATCTCAGCTAAACGTACTTCATTTGCTTTAAGATCAGCTTGGAAATCATCAAATTTCTTTTGAAGTACTTCAACCTGTTCCAAATCTTCACCAACGTCTTGTATTTCAGCATGATTTTCTTTGTCCTTAATCCAGGTAGTAAGTTCAGCAGCTTCTCTAACAAGAACGTAGGCTTTTACAGTTTCATTTAATTTGTTTTGTCTTTCATGAGCTAGAGCTAGAAGCTGATCATACTGGGTATTGATCTGACTTTGCCTAGCGGCGATTGAACTGTTGTCTACCAAGTTTTGTTGGGAAGCAGATAAACCAGCTTCAATCTTCTTAACAAAAGCAGCTGGTACAAATCCTTGCCTATCATTTACTTCAACTTTCCACCAATCTTTATCATTTGAATTCAACAGAGTTAAAACATCTCCTTTTTTCATCGATACTTCACGTGGTGATTTTTCTGTATAGTCATACAAAGCTTGAACGCATTCTTTGCCTGTGATATCAACAACTGGAGTTTCTTGCTGCCTGCAAGCTTTAGCTTGTTCTTGTAAACTCTTAATAGTGTTACCGAAAGCTTCTAGATCACTTACTAAAGCTTCGTGTTTTTTAAGAAGAGCTTCAGATGAATCTTCGTCTTTTCCGTAGTCAAGATTGCTGACAATAGGTTCTTTTTCCTTCATCCATGATTCAGCTTCATTGGCATCAGCGAAATATTGATGAGCTTGTAGAGAATCATCAAGATCTTGTTTTCTTTGAAGTGCTCTTTCCTTTAAGTTGTTCCAGTGTTCATACAAAGCACCAACTCTATTCCTGATTTCATCACTAGCAAAATGTTCGTCTTCCAACATTTGTTTGCCAGCTTCAACAACAACAGACATACGGTTTTCATGGTTGTTGATTTCAGCTAAAACAGCTTGATGTTTCTTTATTAAATTCTGAACTCCAATCAAATCTCTTCCCCTATTATTAGAAGCAGCAATTGGTTCTTTTTCTCTTATCCATGATTCTTCATCTTCAATATCTCTGAATAATTGTTGAACTTGTTGAGAATCCAATAAGCGTTGTTTACGAACTGCCATTGGACGTTGTAAAGCAGAGTAACGATCGCATAAAGTTGTTTGTTTGATACCAATATTATCAGCATCAAAATGTCCACGTTCAATAAATTGGTTGGCTGCTACTTTAATAGATTCAATACGATCTTGATGTGAACCTACATCAGTTTCTAGTAAATTGTGTTTCTTTTGTAGGTTTTGTACGCTTGTTAAATCTTTTCCATAATCCTCCGACATTAATTGGCCTTCAATTTCAGATAACCAAAGTTCAACATCTTCAACTGTACGGTTAAATTGTTGTTGTTGACTAGCTTCTTGTAATTTCGAGTTCTTCGAATCAGAAGCATGGGTTAGGGTTTCCCAAAGTTTAACAATTTCATCCATTCGTGCTTGAATTTGATCAGAAGCATAATGGTTAGCTTCAATTAGTTCTTGACCAGTTGAAGTAATCTCTTCCATGCGGCTTTTGTTTGCTGTTAATTCTTGTTCGAAGTTCTGATGTTTTTGAACTTTTCCATTTAAATTAGTAGGATCCAAGTAACTGTCATCTGTAGCAAATTTAAGTTTTTCATTAATCCAACCTTTGGTTTCATCACAATCGCGTTCGAATTGTTGGAGTTTGTAAGCATCCTCAAGGGTCAAACGTCTTAAGGCGGATTTTTCTTTTAATCCTGAACGACGTTCAAGGAGCATAGCTCTTCTCTGTGCAACGTCATCAGCAGCATAATGCTGTCCATTGATCAATTTAGTTGCAAACTCATCCAGAACTTTGATCTTTTCTTCTTGAGCAGCTAAAGATTTCTCGAAGTCTTCGTGTTTTTTAATCAATGCTTCCACAGAATCAAGAGAGTCACCTAAATCTTCATTGGCCAAGAATGCTTCCTGTTTAGCCATCCATGTATCAGCTTGTTCGGTATCTCTGTAAAACAGCTGCAAATCCATGCATTGTTCGTATAAAATCCTACGTTCCTCCCACATAGCTAGTAAAGATGATTTATCAGCACTTAACTGGGATAATTTTTCTTTAACTTCATCTCCAGCATAATGTTCTCTTGCTAAAAGTTGTTTTCCTGCTTGTGTGTTAGCAGCAAAGCTATCTTCACGAGCATCAATCTCACCACGATGTTCCTGGTGACGTTCTAATAAAGCTTCAGCACCAGCAACATCCTTAGCAAGTTCATCAGCTGAAATAACAGCTTTCATATCATTGATCCATGAAATAAGATCTCTAAAATCAGCCAAAAATCTATGTAGAGAGTAAGATTCATCGAGTTTTTCACGACGTTCCTTTGCTTTTCCTGTTAATCTTTCCCAGTAAGCAACGATTTCAGCACGTTTTGCTTGAATTTGGTCGGCATGATCCGCATGGATACCACATAAGCGATCAGCTTCTTGGCCTAGAGTAGAAACTTTATCTTCCAAAGCAGCTAAATCACGTTCAACTCCATCGTGTTTGCGTTGTAAAGTTTGGACGCTAGCTAAATCACGACCATAATCATCAGATGATAACACAACATCCTTCTCAGCGATCCATGCTACGGTTTCATCAGCATCGCGATTGAAACGTTGAATTTCATGAGCTCCAAACAATTTTTCTTGACGCATCAATGCCATTTGCTTTAAACGTAGCCAAGCATTGTTCAATTCTTCTTTTCTATTGACAATAGTGTCCCTTTCTGGGTGTCCTTCCAGGAGTAATTTTTCAGCAAGTTCATTTACTTCGGTTACGCGATATTCTTGGGAAGCCATGTCCTTTTGGAATTCATCAAATTTGCGTTGTAACACTTCAACATGTTCCAGGTCATGTCCAAATTCATCAGTTGTTACAAATGTGCCTTTGTCATTGATCCAGAACATTACTTCATCACAATGACGCAAAAATTGAACAAGGACAAGAGCTTGTTGAAGTTTCATTCCTTTTTCTGCTAATTTGGAAAGAAGTAGTTCCCATAATCTGTGAAGTTCTTCTAATCTACGACGAATAGTTTCCGAAGCAAAATGGGATTGATTAATCATTTCCATTCCTGTATTATCCAAAACAACAATTGCATTGCTATGGGCTGCAACTTCAGCTTCAAAAGCTTGATGTTTTTGAATTTTTGCTTGTAAATTTGTAGGATCTTTGTAGCTTTCGTCGGAAGCAACTTGAAGTTTTTCATGAATCCAACTTTCTAATTCATCAGCATCTCGTTTAAAATACTGGAATCGTCTAGAATCTTCGAGTTTTTCACGTTTTGCTCTTGCGTCTGCCTTAAAGTTGTCATAACGGGTTAAAACTTGTTCTCTTCTTTCTTGGATGTCTTCAACCGTCTCTAAAATCTTCACCTCCTTGGGCGTAAACTGCTCCATTTTGTTTTGTTTGTTTGTATACTCGTTTTGATTTTGTCAGTTTTCTCTCACGCTTGATTATTTATAATTCTGTAACAAGATAAACATATATCAGTATTTTTCCATTTCAAATATCATAAATCAATATATTTATAAAGTTTATGTGAAAAGTGAATTTTAACACATTTAAGGGTTTCTGGAAAGGGGTATGTATGCTGAAAGTCGACATTATGTGAGATAATCACGACAAAATAAATTATATATTGAAAATCATTGTTTCTAAAAAAAAAATATATATATCCAAATCATTTATTGCCTATTAATGTGTAGTATACTTTACTGCCAAAACTGGTTTTAAAACAGACATTAAAAGCATTAATGCCCAGTTGCATGTCTTAAAACTAGATGTAAATTACAAAAAAAACGCGTAACAACACAATGCATGTTTTATATCTAGTTTCAGCTTATAACTTCTTAGAAAACTTTTATGCAAACGGGCATAAGAGTAAATAATATGTAGGGAAATTGTCACGAATATAAACAATTTCTAAAATAGATTTATTAAAGACGGCTAAGCAGTACAACGGTTTGATATCTAAGCAAGTTGATGCTATTTCTGAAGTCTACATCATCAATTAGGAATGGTTCTAATCTACTAATCAACTCTTATGTACCACCAAGGTCAGTGAAAGGTCACCACTACGGAGGTGGAATAACATTTATAAAAATAATTTGGTAACATCTAGAAATTCGATAACTTCCATTATTTTCTTTTCTTAAATTACGCTTCAAGAGATCTCATTTGACACCAACTGTAATTTTTTAAATTTCACAGATTTTACAGAACAATTACGACCGGATTCATATAGGAAATCATATATGTACATTAAAAAATTGATGTGAAGTGTTATTTTTCACACATTTCAGGGTTTTGTAGGTATTTAATAAGTGTAAGAAGCCAACAGAATACAAGTTGTCAAGGACAGTATTTGTTCTATAATATCATCAAAATTAACAGTTTTTTTTAAATCACTTTTCTTATTTGAATTTCTATATTATTCGAAAAACTTATCTGATCAAAAATTCCTGTTAAACTATTCCGGTTCCCGTTAAAACTATTCTGGAATTTTATTCAGATTTTTAAATCAATTCCTCTGGGAAATAGGGTGGAGGACAAAAGTTTCTTGAAAGATTTATGGCAAAAATCCAATTTTTATTTGGTAACCACTCAAATTTAAAAAAATATATTTATTTTTTTATTAAATACATAATTGTTTATATTTATATCGGGATGTGTTTTTTGAACTCTCAGTATTTTTCCTATATGTGGGTCAAAGAGTTGTATAAGTATGCCAAATTTCAACTTTCTATGTTCAGCCGTTTGGCTACAATTTCTACCGTACAGACAGACACATGACTGACGTTATAAGGGTTTTTTGGTGGTCATACCTACAAAACCATAAAAAGATATATAGTTTTTCTATATGGGTCAAAAAGTTGTATAAGCATGCCAAATTTTAACTTTCTAGGTTTCATCTTGCCACAATTTCTAGTGTACAGGCAGACACATGAATGCCCATAAGGGTTTTTTGATCTTGCCTACAAAACCCTAAAAATGACAGGTTAACAGTTTCTAATTTCGACCTTATCACTAAAGATAACGAAATATTTGTACTGTGCTTGATTATACAATTGTATAAGTAAAATAAATAAGATTTTATAATACAATTAGTGACAAATTCCAAGAAATGATTGACAAAGTAACTGATAAATATAAAGTTACAAAAGATATCTGGTTATAAGATAAGAAAAAATATATGTCGATATGCAGATAACAGTCAATACAAATTTTAACATAAGAGGTTTTAAAAAATATACTCCTCTTTTTTTATTAACTGATGATGTAATTTATACAGATCAGGAAAAAAATATCATACCTACGAGGTGTAAATATAAAAGAAAACAAAAACAATCAATGTTATTTTAAATGTGATCACCTATAATGTGCACAATTTTCATGAATAAATCTAATTTTTGAACCCCAATATCTCTAAAACTAATCGTATGATTTTCAAAAACGACCCACAGTTGTAAATAGAATTTAATAGACTTTCGAATAAAATACATTTAGGGTTGCAGTATATCGTAAAAAGTGCCCCCCCTCAACATATTCTTTCATATTTACAACATATTCAGGGTGGAACCTTTTTAAAAGTACACATTGTATATAAAATTACCCATTAAATCTTGTTTGAACTTGTACTGTGCTCATTTTGTTTGTTTTTATTTGTCATTTTGTTATTGATTTACAATTTGCCCTGCAAAGCAAACTATCCTAGAATATTTATGGAACTAACATTAAATTTTTAAATAAATTAGCCATCCCTAATTTAAATTTAGACAAATATTAAATTCTTTTGAATTAAAAATTCCTTACCATAGCAGTACGGTACAAACTTTTCTAAATCTATGAATTTAAATACTTTAGAAATCGTTCGCGACTGCGGTAGAAACTCTCAAAATACGCCCGAACTTATAAATTGAATAGAGAGTTGAATATAACATTCCACTGCAAAAATATAATTGGAAATTCAATGAACTCTTCATCAATGAATTTATTTCATGTTATAATTTAAGCTATGACACAATTGGTAGTGGGAGTGTCCCTATGCGGCTATAGAGTTGACCAGTAAATTACTAAAAGTTCTTCAACGTGATCTATATTCCATTGATCAATGTTTTTTTGCCTTTGCAGGGGGTCATTCTTTACATAATTTTTATATTCTAACAAATGTATGAATAATGATTATTATACTTTTTAAAAACTATACATAACGAATACTAAAAAAACAATCGTTTTTGACAAGTGACTGCCGACATTTTGAAGAAAACCGGAAATATTTTGTTTTAATCAAAAATTTAGTAGTTTATGACAATAAAACATCACCTTAATCCCCACAAATTTATTATTTAACATCACAATAGAAATTAATTTTCATTTTACACTTAAAATATATTTAAACTTTATCTAACTGTTCGGGTGTGGTTTTATAGATTCTTTAAAAATCAACTATTACAATCTATGCAACACTATTTTTACCTTATTTACTTAATTAAATAATCGTATTAAATGAATTTAAATAAATAAATATAAACAGAAGCTTACCTCATATAATATTCTGCAATTTTAACACAAACCCACTGCACTTCTTATTTCCAATCCACTTCTGAACGACAAAATGGCATCGTCGGTTGAGCCTGCGCCGTTACGATGCGGCATTTATGCTGCCACCTGTCAAATAGAACATTTTTTTAAAATATGTTTAATATTCAAAGTTTATATTATTTGTTAGATTAAATAATTGTCATACGTTGATAAATACTACATTTTGCTGTGATAGTTTTATTATAATTTATTTATACCTAATTTTATTATATTATGTAAAGTGTGAACTTAACCTTGATTCTTTTTCCGGTATAAAATTTTGTGAAAAAAAGTTCAAATGAAAAAAAATGTTTAAGTTTTATGTTATTATTACGTTTGCTGTATTATGTTGTAATTTTGTTGCTACAGGCTGGACTGTAGGTAGAATACTTAAAAAATACACAATTTGTCAATTTAGCGAATGTTGTAATGAGGATTATATATTGGCTAATTTTCAAAGTAAGTTTTTAAAATTTATTTTTATTTATGTTTTTTGTAGGTACATAGCTATATATAAATATCAGGGGAAGTTTATATTAAAAGAGACTCGGGACCGTGTGCAATGTTAATAAACTATGGCATATACTTGTAAAAAGTGTTTTTGAATGCCACAGTAGCTGTACGGCTTTTTAAATTTTTTTGAAAATATGAATTTTATTGTAGCTGTGTTCGGGAAGCAACTTTGGAGAACTCTGAGTCTCTCTGTTTAACTCCAGAGTGTTTGAAAGGCCTAAACGCGTTTCTTCGAGTGGTCTGAGTTAAACAGAGTGACTCGGAACAATCCGAGCCTGCTTCCCGAACCCACCTTGTATCAAAAAATATATTGCCACGCTCCTATCTGGAGTTTACGTGGAACATTATTTGCACTGAGTGCATATTAAATGCTGAATAGGTGTGCGGACACATAGAGAAAAAATTAAACTTAAGCTGGCCAATGGAGTGGCCGAGCACGTTAAATTACGCAGTTTACTGGTAAAACTGGTCTTAATTGTGAGGTTGGTCATTTGAATATCTAGTTCCGTGTCTATAAACCCGTTGGTGATATTATTCGGGCGAGAATAATATGTTACACCCATTTTCACAATCATTCACCCCTCATTCAGGTGTAGGAGCTCGCTCCCTGGCTTCGTTGCAGAAATAGGCCGTAGTAAAATAAATAAAATAAAAAAGAAATAACTTATGCTGCCACCTTTCAATATTTCAAAAACTAGGGGTCCAGAGTTTTTTTTTTTTTTATAAAACTATGCGGGAAGTACCAAGTATTTAAATTAATTATTTATTAATGAGTTGTTTTTGAATATTTCAGAATAAATTTTGAATGATTATGTAAAAGTAAAATAACAAATAATTTTTACCGGTCATAAATTAATTTATTTACTTAACCCGTTTTATAAATTAAAATTAACTTAGCGATGGTTAATAGTGAAGAGGGGGGTTCGGGAAGCAAACTCGGAGTGCTCCGATTCACATTGTTTAACTCTAGAGCGTTTGAGGAATCTCGCTTAGGCCTTTTCTTGAACGCTGGGAATTAAACAGAGTGACTCAGAGTACTCGGAAAAAGCAGGAACCAGAATAAAGTATTAGCGCTTTTATTAGCTGCCAGTTTGAGTGAAAGAGAAACGCATCAGTATGCTAATTAAAATATTATAAATATTTGATCGGACTTCTTTTATAATTTTAGTGTAAGAGAATAATAAGATTTGTTAGATTTAGCCACCCGTTGGTATATGATAAATTGTATTAACTATTTTGTTTTAACTTTTAGGATTAAAATCAGATTTAAATGAAAAATTTTATGGGCAGCACATAGCATTAGATGTAGTAGTAAATGCATTGAGAGCACATTGGGTAGAAAAACAACCACAAAAGGCCTTAACATTAAGTTTTCATGGATGGCCAGGCAGTGGCAAAAATTATCTATCTATGTTTATAAAAGATGCTATCTATAAAAAGGGCGCAAAGAGTGATTTCGTTCATCACTTCATAGGAAGAATACATTTTCCTCTGGAAGACAGAATAGAAGAATATAAGGTAATATAATATTTTAATTATTTAAAAATAGGTATAATCACGATTGATATTCATAATATTTAATAACTGATACACTTAAAAAAATGACGTGAAGAGTGAATTTTCACACCTTTTAGGGTTTTATAGGTATTTAGTCAGTGAATGATGATTATTAGAAGGGCAAACGATGAATGCCTGTCACTACATAACACAATTACAAGTGTTGGTTTTAAATCCTTTAAATCAATAGGCACGACAAGAAGGTTGCAGTTAGATTTTTTCTACTGTGTATCATATATCTCTAATAATACCATACTATATATTGTAAACCATTTTTTTTTTTTTTATTTGTATAATTGCAAAAATATCATTCAAATCCAGAACTGGCAACACTGCGGGCGATCTTTTGTTACGCTAGAGCATAACGCCTACAGAGACATTGTTTATATTACGACTATATGAAAATCTAACAGATTCTCTACTAGAAATGGAATCTCAGCAACCGGCCAGTTATTTATTTATTTTGCTAGTCGATATTTGTAAAATAAATTTACGTACCTCTTCTCTACCTATAACAAAATGTATCCATGTATATACAAATATATTTTTTTAATTTTAGCTAAGATATTAAACGAAAATCTTAATACTTGGTAAAATTTAGTCAAAATGAAATGTATTTCTAAAATCAATTACCGTTCCTTAATCTGCACTTAAAGAGCTTCAATTTAATATATCCACAATAAAATTAAAAAAAAAAATCAATAACAAAAACTGTAATATTTTCAAAAATTTTCGAAAAATGAAATCGGATAAAATATTCCTCTAGTACGTTTCCGGTTCATAGCAATATACATTGCTTAGAATTTTCTCAGATTTTTAATTTAACCCCTTATGGTTAAACGGTACGGGACACTGATTTTTTAGTGCTTTTTTGGAAAAAATCGTATTAAAACAGAAAAAAATATCCTGGATAATGCTGTATATACCAGTATTGAAAGCATTATTATTATTATTATTGTTATTGTTATTTTTGTATAACTTGTAATTATATTTATATTTATGTTAAGAGTATAATATGGATCTTACTAGCAATTAGTTAATAAATAAACTATTATTATAGCTATGTATAAAGTTATTATTTATTTATTTTGTTTTCAGGAAAACCTTTTACAATGGATCAAAGGAAACGTAACAAATTGTAAGCATTCATTATTCATATTCGATGAAGTGGACAAAATGCCTGCGAATATCCTGAATGCAATTAAACCAATGATAGACCATTACGATGTGGTGGATAAAGTAGACTACAGATATTGTGTTTTTATATTTTTGTCAAACACTGGTAGTACTTTAATTAAGGACCATCTATTAAATCTTTGGAAAAAGGGGATCAAACGAAAGGAGATTGGTTTAAAGGATTTTGAACATCTCATTGCAAGAGGAGCATTCAACGAGAAAGGTATTTTATAATTATATTAAAGCCCGGTCTTTCCACCTTCGGATAAACTTCTGGGTAACTATCTGATAGATAAAGTTATCTGATACTTTATCTGTTGGATAAATGTCATCCCGTCTTTCAATTCAAATTTATCTGACGATTATTTAGTTATTTTTAATAGTATAAAAAATAGTTACATAAGGCCTTTTGCGACTCGTTTTCTAACCTCAACGCATGCGATAAAATCAAACCTTACGAAACTTGTGTTTTAATATACTATTTTTGCAAAAAATGTAGATAGAAAAGTATAATTCTTAGCTGACGATATATTAACGGTTTTAAATATAACATTTTTAGGTATGTCGAACATTTTGGGAAACTATATAAATTACCTCGACTGGGTGCTTGGCGTATCGAAAACGATACAAGGAATTAGGAATATAATACATTATATTACTGGTAATAATAACTTATTATTTTATCTTCGACCACCAAATAATAAATGCATTTTGTGTCCAACTGTAAATTCATAATACTGTTCATATCAACAAGTATAAAAAAAGACAAAATGTATTCACAGCTCTAATATTAGTTGATTATACGCTGTACATTGTGGATAAATTTAATAGACAGTTTCAAAATTTGATTACAGCGTTCACAACATTGAACATACTTACATAAAAAAATCTATGTAACAAAAACAGTACGAAGTACAGGCAAATTTAAATTATAATTTTTAATTACGATATCAAGGTCCTCTTAAATATATTATACTGCTGATAATTTTGAACAAAATAAGATAAATAAAAGTATTATTTTATTTACAGGGGGTTTTCATCATTCCGATACAATAAAAAGTAATTTAATCGATCATTATATTCCATTTTTCCCAATGGAACGAGAACATGTAGAGCTCTGTATTCAAGATCAATTTAAGAGAAGAGGAATTCGTACAACCGATCAAAATATATTAAAGTAAGTATTCAAATAAACTTAAGTACCATTACCTCATGTTTTAATAGATAGTACTTAATTCATAGTGTTAATGCTAACGCGTAAGAATGTTTGTTCTACACAAATCCATATAACCATTCATAGCTCCAATTTAGTTCATAAGCGTAAAAAACTATTTAACGCATAATTTTAAAAGTTTGTATACTTCAAACTATTAACATTAACATTAAAACACTGACAACTGTCAAAATGAAGGAATATGTTCTACTTGAAATTCTAATAAGACTTGTGGATGCAGCTTGTGATATAATTATTAGTAAAAATGCTGAAACTAATATTGAAAAATAGATGTGAAGTGAGAATTTTTACACATTTCAGGGTTTCGCAGGTATACAGTGATAAATTTCAAAATAGACGAATGTATTATACAGGAAATTCTAAAAAGACTTGTGACTGCAGTTTATGATCTAGTGATTAGTAAATGTGTTGAAACTAATAAAAAATTGATGTGAAGTGTGAATTTTCACATATTTCAGTGTTTCTCAGGTATCTAGTACCCAAGATAAAGTAGCATGCTATATGTGTGTGGAACATTATTTATTGTTATTTTTTTTTTGCGGTAATCAAATCAAAATGAGCAATAATTTGAAAATAATTTGTTGTTTGTTATTCTATGTACTAAAAGCTATTATTTAAAATACTACATGAACTTTTAAAATATTTATTTTTTCAAAAATAAAAAAATCTGACAAAAATTCCTTTTGAACTATTTGGGTTTCCATCAATGTACATTATTGAGATTTTTTTTTCAGATTTTTAGACCAACACTTCTGGGAAATAGGGTGGAAACAAAAGTTAACTTTTTTTTGCGAAATCAAAAAGTTAAATTAGAGTGAGCTTCAGAATTATTATAGTTATTTTATTTAATAATTAACTTAATAAATATTATTTTGGTTCTTATTAGAAGTACATGTAATAAAAAAAAACAATATTATCTGTCTCATTTTGTAATACGGAACTAACAGTAACAGTTCATTTTTTATGTTGTATATTGACAATACATTTATAATATTGTCATAGTATTGGTTCACACGGATACGCCAAAGTCTGTTTACACCACAACAGTCACCAAAGTAACCATATCTAGTTTCGTATTACAAATTGAGACAGATTATACATATATTTAATAACAAGACATTTTTATTATAATTTTTTTAGTAATTTCTATTGCGTATAGATGACAGCTAGATCGATTTATCTATTAAATATATAGCAGAAAGTGGTACGTTTGTGTTGTGCTTGGCCACTAACATTATGCATTAACATTATGCACTATGAATTAAGCGTTATCTATTAAAACATGAGCTATGAATGATGCTTTATCATTTATCGATATCTTTGTAAAGTCTATTCCAAACGATTAGGCGGAACTAGATTTTCAAATCTAGTAATTTTTACAGATTGATTGAAGCTTTTGGTCATTTTGTTCAGGAAAAGCCAACTTCAATATATAAAAAATAGCTAATGACAACTTACAAAAATGAAATTTCCAGTTAGTTCCGCCTAAAGCGTGTTCTACATTATACTTTATTCATCAATTTCCTAAACTTTTTTCTTTGAACTAGAAGTTGTCAAAGTTTTAATACAATTTATTTTTCAATTTTTTGGTAGAGAATGAAATTCTTACACGTGTTTCAGTTCATTTAAAGTACCAACATAAAAATATAATTCATATCTTGTCAAATGTTTATAACCTAGCTATTAGATTTGTAAAATTACTGATTTACGTACAAAACACTATTAAACACGTGGTAATACAAAATATTTACAAGCGTAATTTTAATGTTGGTACTATTGTTAAAACTGTCTACTGCGCATGCACCGAGTTCCAAGTTGGATGTGTTTTCAAGAATAGTTGGATCAAATCTAGTTTTGAATAAAGTTGACCTTGACTATATACCGTGTTCTACACTGTACAATTTCACTGATTTATTTCTAGTACAAGTTCTAGTCAAAGAAATAAGTATGAAAATTTGATGAGAATTGTATAATGTAGAACACGCTTAATCGTTTGGAATAGCCTGTAGCTCAATGTTTATGCCAATAGATGACTCTAGTATTAAGTTTAGCGTCTTATAATTTATATCACCTCTTCTACAAGCTGTCACACATATACTTTTCAAATAATATACTATAATTTTGCATTTCAAACCATATACTATAATATAATTGCATCTTTTTAAAATCATTCTGTATGCCAGATGTTACAATATTCTGATTTTATTTATTTATTTTTTTTTTTCAGTGAGGTGTTAAGCAGTGTGGAATGGGGGCCACCACCAGAAAATTTATATTCAACAACCGGTTGCAAGAGAATAAGTCAGAAGGTTGCTTTAGTTATACAAAAATATAATTTAAGAAGTTCTAATAAACATAATGAATTATAACAAATTGTATTACATTTCTTAATTGTTATTAATTTTACCATAGGATAATTGTAATTTTTTAAACTTATTTTTGAAAAAAATCATGTTATTAAATATTTTAATTTTAAATATTGTCTTTTTTTTACCCAAAATGAATTTTCTGATGTAAAGTCTGCTTTACATTATTGAAAAGTGACATTTCCCACCGGTAATGTGCGGTGCTGTGCTCCAAGGCAATATGGCTGTTGTCTCTAGTACTCAGCTGTCAATGTGGTAATAGCGAACAAGTTAATTTAAGCACAGTACATTTTTATTTTATGAAAATGCGAGTAAATATTTGTGAAATTTTTTAATTTTAACGCGCTACACATGTATCGAGGTGTATAACAGAAGGTGGGCATCAAATTCAGTATTTAAAGTTTAATTTAAGTAGATTTATTGAAGTGTAATTTGTTGTTGAGCAGGTTTTAAATGCTAGGCACGTAATTTTATGTGGTACATCTGAGTGTCTGTCATCTGAATTTACAATATATGGATTCTGTTAGTAAACAAGTGTATTATGTTCATTGCCTCATGAAATAAAATTAGTTTTAGTTGGACAGGAACAGCTAAAAGTTAAATATGCAGGTGAAAGCATATTAGTGCAGTTTTGTTTTTCTGCAAAATGTAATGAACAAACTCGCATAGTATCAATTACTATTTAACTCAAAATATTTTCCAATGCCTTCCTCTTGTCCATAACCAATTTTTTTCCCAATCTGGACTTAATATTAACTTTCCCTCAATTTTTCTTAAGAAAAGAAAAAACTAAGATGCCTATCTTTGTCCTGTCTTGAATGACAGCCAAAAACACTACAATTTGTTCTTTTATAGTTTTTCACAACTTCTATCGACATTCTAACAAAAATTCAACACTAGAACATATGTAATAAGTTCAAACAGTACTATAGTGCGTTCAAAGGTGAGTTTGCAGTATAGCTCTTATGGCAAATGGGAGCGGTATTGCCAAATTGTGTAATGTTTCAATTATAATAATATGAAAAACTCGTATGATTTAAAAAAATCAACTCTTATAAAACTCAAAATAACACTCAACAAAAACAAATGGCCATTTGTTTCTACTGCGTCTTTACAGATCAGCGCATTTTAGAGCTGACAACGTCGACAAGCAAGAAAAGGATAGCGTCATTGTGTAAACCGATTAGAGAGTATGAAAAAGAACTACTCCATATGCTCTGTACTGCAAACTCACCTTTGAACGCACTATAGGGCGCCTAGTACAATATTTGACGACCAGACTGCGTATTCGAGCGTGTCGGTTCCCAATATTTCGGGATTGCACTAAACTAGTGATGCCATCTGGCAACTGACGCTTCTATCGTAAAGTTTGACATTTTTGATAGTATACGTACTCAGAACATTTTGACGTACGAACGTTATGTGTTGTTTACAGTAACTTGAAAAAAATCATCTTTGCTAAAAATGGAATTAAATCGTGAACATTTTCGAGCGATTATTTTTACAACTTTCGACGTGGATTAACCCAACAACAGTGTATCGATGAACTTAATTCGACTTTTGGCGATGAAGTATCATAAAGGACTACTGTTTATCGATGGTTTTCCGACTTCAATCGTGGCCGTAGTTCGCTTAAGGACGAATTTCGTGAAGGTCGTCCAAAATCAGTTGTTGTTCCGAATAACATTGATGCTGTGCGTGAACTGACACTGCAAGATCGTCATGTGACTTATCGTGAGATTGAGGTATTCTTGGGCATTAGTGGGACCAGCATACATTCACTATTGTGTGAACATTTGGCCGTCAAAAAGATCTTTGCGCGTTGGATCCCACATGATTTGACATACAAAGTGAAAAATACCTCAATCGGAGTGGAAAAAGTGCTTCGAAAATTGGTTCAAAGACATGCAAAAGTGTATTGATTTGCATGGAGAATATTTTGAAAAACAATAAAGCCATTTTTGTTGATAAATAATTTCCTTTGATCTCAAATCCCAAAACATAAAAGGCAACCCTCGTGTACTATATTTTCGGACGGAGGGAGTAGTTTTTTTGGATTTTCGGTTCGGGTTCAGTTTCAGGTCCCTGACTATAACAATTTTTGAGAAAAAATTAGACAGTTTTAAATAATTTCCTTTCTCCTATGGAGAAACTAAAATGGCGTTAGATTGGAATTAGAACACATCAACTACATTTATTTCTAAATTTAAAACTAATTAGCGAAAATTCTAAATTTAACACAGTTCGGCTCTGATTTTAGATGGAATTTAGTTTACAATAGCTGTTTCTATTTGTTTTTAACAAAAGTTGGCACGCAAAACATAATGACTCAAATCATTAAGTCACATGTCGTAAATATAAAACAATAGGTTGAAAAGTAAAGCACGACCAAAGTCTCACAAGTGACAATTTTACTTTGAGTTTTCTTGTGAATTATATATTTAGCGCTGACGCTAAAATTCTTTTTGAGTGATCTCTTAGCCAACAATTTTTTACTGATAAAAATAAAGTTGGAAGCTTAAAAACAATTGCCTTTAATCAAAACTGATGTAAAGTGTTAATTTTCACATATTTCAGGGTTTCGTAAAAGAGGTCAACAAAAAGAGGCAAACAAAAAGACATCCAGCATTTCGCTGGATGTCTTTTTGTTTTTTGATCGTTTATCTTCTTGATTGAACTAGAGTCCAGTCGCATAAAGCAGCGTTTCTCAACCGAGGGGCCGTGAAGGCTTCGTCGGGGGGGCGCGAAGTCATACAAGATCGAAACATGAAAATATAATAGCAATGCGCTTAATCTTGCAAGATATAAATTTTATTCATATTTATAAATACGAGTCTTATATTTATATTCAGAAAAATATACCTTTCATAACATAAATAAAATAAATATTTTATTTATTATTCTATCTAATTACTTATTTTGACAACTAATTTAAGCTACAGGCTATTTCAAACGTTTAAGCGGAACTAAATGGAGTATTAATTTTCTAAAGTCGTCACTAGCTAACTTTATAATGAGTAAAATGGGCTTTTGCTAAACCAACTGATCAAAAGCAATCAAAATTCAAGTTGTACTTTGAAGTAGGTACGACTTAAAAGTTCAATATTTTTTATTATATTTTTTTTATTACTCTCCGAGCTACAGATAACTCAAGAGTAAGGATGCGAATGTGTTTTAATCAAAATATAAGGCACTTTGAAAACTTGTAAATAAAAATACTTTACTTTCAAGTCGTTGTAGGGAATATAATCGTCATATATATTATAGTTTTTTTGTCAACCGTAAAAGATACTGAAAAAATGTTTCTTTAAAAAAGTAAAAGTTGTTTCTTTTGAAAAGTTCTATTCAAAGATACTCAATATGACATACGTTCCCGTATAACAATTCGAAACTGTCCTTAATATCCTGTACTTCCGGAAAATATCAATACTACCATTAAGGCCCGGTTTTCCACCTTCAGATAAAGTTCCAGGTAACTATTTGACAGATAAGGTTATTTGTAACTTCATCTGCTGAGTAAATGTCATCCCTTCTTTCTATACAAATGTATCTATCGGATAGTTATCTAACGGATAATGAGACTGACGTATTGGATTCACTGACTGGTATTGACATTTATTCAGCAGATGAAGTTACAAAAAACCTTATCTGTCAGATAGTTACCTGGAACTTTATCTGAAGGTGTAAAGACCGGGCCTTAATGTGTTGTATAAATTTTAGTTCAAAATTTTCCCCAACTTGCTCACATGTTGCCTTTTCGAGAAAAATCGAATATATATTGATATACGGTCTTTCCAAAATGAAATAATTACAAATTTTCAAAACCACACGGATCAGAATGACGTAAACTAAGAAGGGCACTATTTTTTAAGTAGGTAGAAAAATGTCTGTAGATTTCAAAAATTCAAACCGCAGGTCCCTATATTTTATTATTTTAAATTAGGATTTTTTAAAATTTTAAAAATTGAAATTTCACATTTTTTTTTTTTTTTTTGATGGGGATTGTTTTGTAATATGGCCTGAGGCCCTTTAGGACATCAACCAATAAATGACGAGAGTTCGAGGAAATTATCAGGTGAACAGTGCGTAATTACTATTTCTACATTCTGAATACAGTACCTATTATGTGAATTTAGATATTATCACTAGACAAATCTTATGTGTGTGCTTTTCTTTTGTATCTGCATAAAAGAAATAGATACATTTGATTGACTGATCGACCAAAATCTAAGCAATATCTTTGATCTATTAATTATATCGAATTTCGACAAATGAAATCCACTACTTTATTTATCATTTTCAATTGTTTGTCATGTTAAGTTTCTGATTGTTTCTTTTTGATTCCAAGAAAATGCTATTTCCAGGTTGTCAATAACTTTTAAGTGAACTTAAAAAAAAATTACGAATGAACAAAAACATAGGCAAATGTAAGGACGCCAATAATCAATATTGCTTTATTTCACTTAAAATTTACAGACAAGTTACTTATTGAGTGTTTTATATTATTAAATAACGTAAAGCTAATTGTATATAATAATACAATAAATCAAAATTTAAATTTAGATATTAATACAAATTTAGAATGTAGTTGTGTATGGTGCTGCTATCTGCTGAAAAAAATTAATAGCAATAAAGCGACGCGTTGTCTGGTCTAGCTTGCTTGGCGACAGCTTGTCTGGCGTGACCAACAACAACGTTGCCAAGTTTTCACATTCCATTCCAAATATTACTTCAAACATCTGTATATCATTGTTTAAAGTCTATTTATTTTATTTTAAAATTTCCAATGGCAAAACAAAAGTGTTGATCTAATTATTTTGCTTATATCACCTGTTAACAAAGAAACTGTTATCTTATTTGTAACTTGGCAACATTAAATCTAAACTTGTTTCATAAACGGATGTTGGTGCCTCCCAAGCGCATGAGTCAAGTTACGACGTAGTGTTTTGTTATGAAAGTACATACCCAAAGAGAGGAAAGGAGATCGTGTGTGAGAAAGTGAGTGATTTATTGATTGATATGATATAGCGGCAGCTCCCACTTCAAAGTCCCTTTTGACGCCAAGACGTGAGAATACAGTTTAGTCAGCAGGAGTGGGGGCTTTCTGTGAATCGTGACGAAAATGGTTGCTCCATAGCTTGCAGATAAAAGATTTACAGAGGTTTTTAGTTAGTTTTGCTTGTTTTAAATTTGTTATATTGTTCAAGTGTGTTCTAGTGAAGTGTATAAACATGGCTCATGGATTGAACACAACAGTTAAACGCGGTACAAACTCTATAGTGTGTAAAAGCGAAGGAAAAGCTGGTATAGGATCCAGGCGTATATTTGCTCCACAATTTAAATTACAAGTGCTTGATTCGTATCGTAATGATGTTGATTGTAAAGGCAATCAAAGGGCAACTGCACGAAAATACGGAATACACCGTCGACAAATACAAAAATGGTTACAAGTTGAAAATAATCTTCGTAATAGTGTAATCAAAAGTAAATCTGGTGAACTGAGTGTTATACCCGAGGCTAGAAAATGTGGGATCGAGTTGGCCTTGAGAAGTTGTGATCACAGACAGCAGGACGACGTGAGTTCCGAAGCGTATTCTCAACAGCGCCAGGTTGAGTTAGAGGCGGAGCAGGAAAATAGAATGCTGCATCGGATTGGAGGACCCGAAGCGCGAGATACAACGGTAGACAAACGGGTGCCAGACATTCCTCAACACAGTCCCTCTTATTCCGACCACTGGCATAATAATAACCGTATGGACGTTGACAAGGAACTTGAAATACACCGTTCATACATCAAACAGGAATACGTATCGCCCATTTCATCACCGCATCTTTATGTACCCGTGCAATCTCATTCTTCCGCGGCCGTTCAGGTGTCCGTAGTGCCAGTGGCGAGTCCACTATCAACACCAGTATTCAAATGCGAATGCCCAGAGGCTTCCCCGCTACCGCTTGACTTTACAACGCATTCACGGCGAGCAGGTTCGAGCAGTCCGCACGGCGCTAGTCCAATAATCTCTGTCACAGCCGCACAATCGCTCGGAGCGTTTACAGAAAACGCCGCTCCTATGGACCTCTCACTCAAGAAATCGTACATGCCTTACCCACGCATTAGAGTCAAACCAGAACACCACACACCTGTGTTCGTTAGTTCAGGCGCTAACACGCCTTTGTCCCACCAGTGCCGGCCAACCGTCATTCATTCCGACCACCCACTGCCTGATTCACAAATCTGGGACCTCTCAACCAAAGGAACTAAACGACCGCACGACAATGACGTCACAACAGGCTACTTTAGTCCTAATGTTAGCAGTTCTGTTGACATTAAACCAGTACAAGAAACAAAACCAGTGAAACTATTTAAGCCATATCTTCTGGACCAAACAGACGAATCTTCAAATAACAGCAACGACAATAAATCAACAATTTGCTCAGAAAATTGTAATCTTGACTTATATCCAAGTAATAACGCTGTTACTTTCTCAGAATGTGATTATTATTACAATAACAATAATTCTGAATATTCTTATTATAAAGATGAAGCATACCCTCTCAGTGTAGGACCACATGGTAATTTTTACTGTCCTTCTGATTATTATATGGGTACAAATATTCTAAATTATGGAGATGAAGTACAAAATTCTTTTATCTTAAAAAAAAACTCGAATTTAATTAGACAAAGACAAAGTTATAGCTTGGATTTTAAGTTAAGTGCAATACAATGTTATTATAGTGATGAAGTTTGCAAAGGCAATCAACGTGCGGTTGCAACAAAATATAAAATCCATCGACGACAGGTTCAGAAATGGCTTAAACAAGAAGATCAGCTGCGACAAAGGAATGAAACGACTAAACTTATGCATATCGTAAGGTAAATTTATTACGGAAACATATGGCAACTTATTTAGCCTTAAAGAGTCTATTAGTAGTTATTTTCTACATATATTTACAGGCTGTAGATCATTCAAAATGCCTTATAATGATTAAGTAAAACCAAATTAATATTTAATTGTATATTTTGTAAAATATTGTAACATTTTGGGTGCTAAGTGTTATTACACTTACATATTACGTAATGAGAGATATTTAATATTTATAAAAGATACGTACCACAACAAATTTGCTCAGTCTATATACTGTATTATGTGCCTTTACAGAATGTTTTATCAATGTGCCAAACTTTTAAGAAGAGCAGCTATATATATTTTAATTGTACATACTGTGAATATAAGAGACAAGATTGTATACAACTTGCCTCTTTTTTAATAATTGCTGCGTCTTCCAGATTTTAAGACTTTAGTGTATTTGATATTTTTAAAATGTTGTTGATATTATTGTGTAATAAATAAAATATGTAAAAATAATATGACCAGACACAAATGTAAAAGAAAATATTGTTTTTCAGCTGAGCTGAAAAACATAACAAGTTACATGTTTATATAAACATTGTATTTTATATTGGAGATATTTTATAATGTACTATATATAAAGATATTTTATGAAAATTTGACTTTCTTTTTTGTTACCTAATATTCCCAATTTTATAATATTTACCTACTTGGGGTGAATTATGATGTTTAGGATTGTTTATAAAGCCACCACTTCGTTTGCACTACCGCCTGTACTTGCAGATTCTTAACAAGGTAATGTATACTGAAATCGCATAGTCAATTTTGCGTCATACCCTACAAATTTAGTGGCGAAAAAATAACTAAATCTTTTTTTTTTTTTCATTTGCCTTATAGACTAATATTGCTCTTCACTCTTTTATTTTACTAAAACACACCTATTGAAGTTATATTTAGTTTGTGTTGGATAGTCATTTTGAAAAATTACAAATTTTAAAAGTTTTTATTTAACATTTGTATTGGTATCGCTAAATTTTATTTTGTTTACATTTGCTGATATATTACGTTTTGATTTGTTTTGACACTTATGTTCACATATGTATAGTCTATTCAAAGGTGAGTATGCAGTACAGGGCATATGGAGTAGTTCTTTTTCATACTCTCTAATGAGTTTACACAATGACGCTATCCTTTTCTTGCTTGTCGTCGTTGCCAGCTCTAAAACGCGTTGATCTGTGAAGACGCAGTAGGGGGGGGGGGGCGATGGTCCCTAGCGCACTAAGGAAAAGGGCACTGACGGACTTCCTAAGGGGCGCCATTGCGAAGATGAGGATCTTTTTTTTTTTTGCTCGTCGCTCGATTTTGGAAGGTGACGACCTTTTTTTGCTCATCACTTAAATTTTGAGAGGTAAGAACCTTGTTTTTATTTACCAAGGGCGCCAAAACACGGCTCTGCCCCTAGCGCAAGTTTTCCTTACTGCGGCTCTGGACGCAGTATTCTACAAATGGTCATTTGTTTTTGTTGAGTGTTATTTTGAGTTTTATAAGAGTTGATTTTTGTAAATCATACGAGTTTTTCATATTATTATAATTGACACATTTAACACTTCTACAACATTGGGCAACACCGCTCCCATTTGCCATAAGAGCAATACTGCATTCGGACCTTTGAACGGCCTACAAATAAATTTAAAAAAAAATTCACCATCGTTTTAGGTAAATATATGTATTTAAAAATAGAGATGAGGACCTTTTTTTTAGGTCATCACTTGTATTCCAGGAATTTCCTTCTGAAAACCTTTTTAGGGTTTTGTAGGTATGACCAAAAAACCCTTATACCGTCATTTTGCCGTCTGTCTGTTCGGTAAAAATTGTAGTTTAACTTTTTGTTTAACGTAGTTTTAACTTGTTACTAGTTGTTTTTTTCTATAATTCAGTCTAAATATATTATATAGACACATAATGTAAAAATAAACCTGTTGACTTGAGCGATGCCGTTCGTAAATTTGTTTTTATTTTTTGATTAATATTACCGCAAAAAGTAAAGCTTTTCTATTTAATAAGAAGTTTAATACGATTTTTTAAATTTTTTTATTTAGAACAAGAATAATTAAATATCAATTGAATCAGAAGATGCGGTGAAATGCAAGAAACAATTGAACATTTATGCTTGGTTTATATACGGAACAAGAATAAGGAATAGGAAATAAGAATAGTACACAAGAATAAAAAATATTAAACCGTTTATATAGCCTTACACCGCAAGGTAGAAAGGCTTCAGGATTAAGCTAAGCTAAGCTTATATAGGACATAACATTTCGTCGCTGCGCCTGCGTACTTGCGTTGGCCTGTGTTTAACGTTTGTCACTTGACAGGTTCTAATTCATAAAACCTTTTTAAAAAATTCGTTTATTACCGTTAAAAACATTTTATTGTTGTTTACAACCCTCTGATCACAACTGCAAAACATCTGTTGACCAAACTTTATTACGGCAGACATTTTGATTGCTATGCGCAGGCTTATCGTGTCTTATTCTTGAAATAAGAATAAAATATTGAATGTTACCAACTATTCTTATGTTTAAGTTAAATTTCATTCCTACATAAACCGATATACGGCGCAGCCATGTTTTAACATCTTGTGTACTATTCTTATTTCCTATTCCTTATTCTTGTTCCGTATATAAACCAACCATTAAAAAACTGTACAGAGATAGGAAGAGAGACAACGACAATACAAGAATTCCTGGACGAGTCGGGTGCCGGGACGACATGAATGAAAAAGGTGTTATAGAAAATAAGAAAAAAGGAATTGGAAAAATTAACATAATTTTTTTATTTTTATTAGATGTTTATTATATTAGTATATTAATTATTATATTTTATTAATTATTAGATTACTATTATACATATTATTATTTATCTAGTTAAGTTTGGGAAATTAATGTAAGTACTGTACTCCATTCAAAGGAGAAGAGCAAGAATAAAGTACATATCTATGACACGATTGGGTTAGGTGTATATTAAGAAATAATTTGAACGTGTATAATCATTTATTATACATAAGATGTTTAGTTTACATTGTATAAATAACAACTGCCTATATGTTTTTAAACAAAATACTTTTAGAGAAATAGTGTGGCATTTATCTCGAAATTTACCTATTGTCAACTGACAATAACTGAAGCGCCTCTAGTGAGATTTTGAGAAACTGACGGTTGTAGGATAGTCGAGTTTGTTTACTGTTGTTTTCATAGCAAGTTTTTAAAAAAATGTCTTTAAAATTGCAAGAAAAAATTAAATGCAACGTGAATTGTTGTGTTTATCTTTGCAATGCAAAAGTAGATCGTGATAGAGACCTAAGTTTTCATCGTGTTCCGAAACGTGGCAAAAAAAAACGTGTTTCTGAATTTACGTGGTGGTGCACGTGTAGTTATGGATAGAAGACAAGCATGGGAATATGTTCTTAGAAGTGGAAAGACAGTTAAAGACTATTTTAGAGTGTGTTCCCGTGTGTTTAAATAAATATCACATGAAGATACCATTGAACCTGTCAAAAATATCCTACCAAAGTCAGCCATGATGTAAAATGCAGTAGCGCCTCTATCGGTAGTGTCAGATGTCAATAAGATTCTTCCAGTATTAAATTTTACATTTATTCAAGCACTGTTCAAATAATATTTTCATTCATTTAAAAATAAATCTCTCAAGACGTAAGAATCTCATTTGAGTAAATTTTTCACTGGAAATTCTCTTAGTATCGTCTATCTATCTAGTAGCTCAGTGTTTCTCAACCGGGCTTCCCCGAAACCCTATGTTTCCACCAGAAATAATGAAGAATAGGTAGACTTATCGCATCTAAATATATTTTTAAGTCATTATTGTGTTTAATTTCATATTCGTAATTTCACTATACGCGTATAGATCATTTATTTGGTTTACGCGGAACTAAATGGGGGTTTCTTATTTTTAAGTTGTCGAAAACAGAGCTTGACTCAAGATTATTAAAGTAAAGGTTATCTCATAACTTCTGACCAATCAGAGCGTGAGAGGGAATACGTCACATGTCTGCTTAGTTCGAACTAGCATACAAAATTTATATAGATGTTGCATGTTTTTAAATATTTTTATTGACTATATTGATAATAGATATTTATTTCAAGACAGTTCTATTGAATAAATTATAAATAAATCCCTAAGGAAATTTTATACTGATTTATATAAAATTTAAGGTGATGGGTATTTGTATTATAGATAATAAATAACAATAAAATCGAACACAAATATAATTTTAGGTATATTTAAATAAAAATCGAAAAACAAATTACTATAATTATACAGTAATTAATAAAATTGAAGGTTATATCTGTTTTTATGAACGGCTGGACGTATTTTAACATTTTTAACGATATTTAGGTACAATAGAGTAGAACCAGGATTCAAATATAGGCATGGTATCTCAAAATTTTCTTTCTTAAGGGGTGCTTCTGGGTTAAAATTGGTACTAAAATATTTTAAATATTTCCTTTATAAACAGAACTATCTTAACAGAAAAAACTATACAATAAATGTTTATAAGAAAACAAATCTTATTTGTTCTCTGCATTTTTTCAATTTGATGAATATTAAGGTAGTTACGGGGGGACACCCTAAAACTAAAATATTGAAATATTTCACTAATTATTCTCTTCACATCAAAAATGAATGTAAGAAAATTTATTTAGAACGAAGAAACATTCCTTTCGAATAAAAAACATATTAAAAAATTCTTAGATATTATAATAGTCTTCAACTTGTTCATTTAGAAGTACATATATTAATTTTTATGTGGCGGTTCCTTAAACATGAATATAAATTGAAGGGTTGCGCAAAGTTAAAAGGGTTGAGAACCCTACGGTAGGTGGTTAACATCTATTGCCGGTAGTCTCGAGGTACTGATTCGAGAATTTTTCTTGTTTTATACATCAATATAAACACGCAAGAAATATAAAAATAAATAACTATAATATATTTTATATTGTAAAATCATACAACTAAATTACCTAACTTAAAATTAAACGATTTTATAGTAAAAACTTTTAACTAATAGGTAATATAAAACAGCCACTAGTCCCTATAAATATATTAGATATAAAATATAAAATATAATTTTGCATACTAAATTTGACTAGGCTTTATAGTATGCACAAATGCAGAAAATTATCTGGATAACTGAGATGTTCGGACATCCACTGCAACATGGTATCGGCTGGTGGTTCAATTCCATGAGTTCGGACTTTGACTGTGAAAAAAGTAAATACGTGTACTAAAAAAATCTTTCAGAACATGGTGTAGTATTATTAGGTGGAGGCAATTTCTACAGAATATCTATTTTTTTTTTATTGATCATAGTAAAAAAAATTCATTTTAGAGTAAAAAGAAGAGCTTCGAACTACTATTTTTTTCGTTTTGGTTTTTATTCCGGTTCAATTAAAAAACAAAATCAGTTCTGTTCCGGTTTTCGTTCTTTTGTATCCGGTGTATCTTCATTTTTCCGGTAACGCGGAGAGAGAAAAATGAACCGCCCTCTCATCCGGGTGATATTTTTTTAGTGCTTAGGCTTAATTTTATTTCGACAGGGGGTACTGACTAATTTTTATTGATAAAAATCATGCATTTTTTCCTCGAATCCGTGTCGAATTAAAGTCACCATTGATCAGCACGGACAGGTTTTATCAGACGATAAAAGTTTATTCATATTTCTACTGTTCAGAAGACGATTTCAGACCAAAACTGAATTGAAAAACCTACAGTTGAAGGTATTTTATTAATAAAATTGATGAAATATGTAAAAAATACATAAGAGTTGATAAAGATAATGCAGTTTTTTAAGGTTTTAACACATTTTCATAAATTTTGAAAATTTTTGCTGACCATAAAATTGCCTTCAGTTAAAAATGCTATTAAACGGAAAAGAAAGTAAGAATTAAGAAAGTAAGAATCAGTTTTGAGTTATCAAAATATATTTTAAGGGTCGTTCGAACGTTTTAAATGTTAAACCTATCTGCAGATACGTTCAAATAAGTTTTCAGGGTGAGGATAGATCTGTTAAGCAGTTTTGTTATTTTAATTCTGGAAACTGTATGTTATTAACTATTTTACTAACTATATTAACGAAAGTATAAAGTACAATGTATTAGGAGGATAGATAAGACAGAATAATATTCGATATTTAGTAATCGCGTAATTTTAATTGTGTTAAATCTTGAAGTATTAAATATCCAGATGTCATTTTAATATATTATTTCTTTATATAATTGATTATTATAGGATGAAAGTGTTTTTTTATCATCATGACTGTCTTCCGCTGTTTTTTTGCAGTAAAAATGCTAATTTTAAGACGTATTTCAAAAAAACTTAAAAATTATGATAAAAGTATTCATCAGCGCCTCTCTCGAACAACGAAACAACTACCGACATTCAAATTTAGGAGGCAAGGCCCCTAGTAGAACTCATATTGATCTATTACTGTTTTAAGAATAGCTTATGTATATGGAAATAAAATGAGAGTACTTACTGTTATCCTTTCCAGGAAATATTTCTTCTAGTAGATCACTGAGACATTTCCTTTGGCCTTCATCGTTGACCGGCTTCACTAATTTTTGAATGTACCTATCATCTACGTAACACTTCACTGGAATGTGTTTAAAACAGTTCTGTTCATTTGGAGTTTCCATTAATTTTCTGTTTACAGCCCAAAATTGATCAAACTTATCTACAAAATAAAAAAAATTGTTTTAAATCATGAAAAAAGGTTAAAAAACACTCGTCTATGACAAATCGCGGCAAAATAATATTTAAATTAATGTTTGTTTGATAATTTATGTTTCAAGGTCTTTTATTTGATACTCCACATTATATTTTAAAAACTAATTTTTTGAACGATACAAATAATTTGAAACTTAACTAAAAATCCATACTATTTCGGTTGACATCAATATTCATTATTGTGAATTTTTTCATTGTATTTGAAATGTCCCTCTGGGAAATAGGGTGGGGGACAATTTTTTCCACAAGTATGGAAAAAAAAAATTATAATTTTGATGCCTGACGTTATAAATACAAAAAATCCTATAACTTATGATACGTAAATTTTTTTTACCATTTTGTAGACCTAACCACAGTTGGTTGTGATCTTTTTTTTGCATACTGCTAACAATTTGTCCTCTGTGTTTTAAAACATCGGCTTCTTTTATGCAAGACATAAAGTGGGCCTCTACTACTTCTCTGCAAACAAAATATACTTATTAATTTAAATTTGAATTCTTCACCTATAGTTTGTTTCTTTGATTTAAGCGGAACAAGATTTTGTAAATCTATTAAATTTTAACAATTGAATGTTATTATTTAAAAAATAATTTATTTTACTAAATTCTACTCCAAATGTTAAGGCATAATTAAATGGAATTCACATTTTAGCAATTAATTAAATGTTACTAGATTTCAAAATCTACTTCCGCATAATCCAAAGAAACAAATTAAATATAACTAATTTTACTTCGTAAATTGTTACTATGCAGTTACCAATATAAATGAATATATTTATTAAATAACAGCATAATTATCTGCACTTACTTATTTGGACATCGAAAAATGTCACTTTCTGGAAATTTATCAAAATGTACTGTCAAATTCCAAGGTAATTGTGGTTCCGAACCCATATGAATATCAAATATAACACCAATTGGAAAATGCCATTTAATCGGTTGACCATTAAATTCCAACCACATTTCCTGTTCTTGTTTATCATTAGCAACAAATCGACTAAAATGTTTTCGTACCTAAAAAACAATAAACATCAAAAAATATTTAAAGGTTATGTGATATTAAATTATTAACCTTATCTGTTACTAGTGGAAAGTAACTGAGCCTTGGTACCATTAAATAAAAAGGATCTGGTTGTCTTAATTCATAAACTTCATCAGAGTCTAGTTGGAAACATATTGGTAATTTACCCTCCCAAATCTCTCTTAATACCTCTCTATCGTTTGCCATACTTGATTTATAAGGAATAATTTATAGATTAACACTGTTTTTAAACACTTAAGAACATTTTTGTACAAAGTGAGTATTTAAGCGGTACCACCATTTTTATCTTCCGCAAATGTCAAGAACATGCCTGTCAATTTCACTTTTTATTTATCGATTATAGTGACATCTATTGTAATTTAAATGTATGTTTCACAAAAGGTTAAATATCGTAAAATTACTTAAATTAAGTTTAAAAACTATACGTTTCTATTTTAATTCGTCTTAAATGAAATTATAAAATCATAATTTAATATTCAACCAGCAAACTTCTGTATTCTGTAAAAATAGTTTTACAACCGCTAGATAGTTAAATGGGGGAATCCCCGTATTTTGCCTTAATAATTATTGAGAAGTGACATTACTGGTGGGGGTGCTGTGATCGAAGAAAATATGAAAGCGGAACTAACTGGAATTTTCACTTTCCCAAGTTGTCATGAACTTCCTTTTTAAGGTCTGAATTGGGCTTCTGCTACACAAAATGATCAAAAGCCTCACTTAATCGGTAAAAGTTACTGGAATTAAAAATCTAGATCTAGTTCTATCTAAATCAAAGAAACAGACTATACACGTCTGGCTATAATAATGAAAAATAACAATAATGTGAAGTGTGAATTTTCACATATTTCAGGGTTTTGCAGGTATTTAAGAGGTGTAAGAAGCCAACATAATACTAGATGTCTAGGTATATTTATCACATTAAAATCAACAGGTTTTATAATCACTTTTATTCCTTATTTGAGAACTAAGAGCTTCCATTTAATTTTTTTAAACAAAATTTAAATTATTTGCCAAATATCTCACCGTTTTTTTCTGCATTTGCTTCGTATTCAAGTCTTCATTAGATTAATAAGAAATATTTTACAGTATAGAGTGTAGTGTGGTGTGAGTAACTCAGTTCGCAAGTATTAAAAAAATATATTACTAATTTAAATATTTTTAATTCCAAAAACATACACGCACTATCTTAGCTATAAATACAAAAAATCATAACATTATTAGCCATAATTTAACCACGAATTAAAAAAAATAATTAATTTTTGCAAAAAGACAAAAACTGCCATATTTTCCAAAAACACAATCTGATCAAAAATTCCTCTCGTACGTTTCCGGCTCAGATATACATTACCTATAATTTTGTCAGATTTTTGGTTTAACCCTTTTTGGTAAAAGGGTGTGGGACAAGAAATTTTGCACATTTTTGGCTAAATTCGTGCTAAAAGAAACGAATTTAAAAAAACTATCTATCGTTCCGTAATCTACGTCTTAAAAGCTTTCTTTTGATACCACACAATAAATTTTAAAAACATATTCCCTTTTGAAAGAGAGTGTGGGGGAAAAAATTTTTTTGACACATTTTTCGCAAAAATCTAATAAAAAAAATTGATTTTTCAAAAATAAAAATTTGTTTCTTGATCCACGTATTAAGAGGTTTTATTTGGTATGCCACTCAAAATTTAAAAAAAATATTTTTTTATTAAATACATATTTGTTTATATCTGTATTTTTTTGAACTCTATAGTTTTCCTATATGTGGGTCAAAAAGTTGAACAAGTATGCCAAATTTCAACTTTCCATGTTCAGCCGTTGGGCAACAATTTCTACCGTACAGACAGACAGACACATGAGTGACATTATAAGGATTTTTTTGTGGTCATACCTACAAAACCCTAAAAATAAAACGTTTTGTTTAAAATATCAAGGAAAGGAAATATATTTTATGCAAAGAATTTTATTTATTTTTATTTGTTAGTATTAGTTTCACAGCATTTTGTTCCATTTTTTATTAGGTAATACATAAAATTATTAAAAATAATCCTTCATTTTTTAACTATATAACACACATTGTCTAAATTTGATGAAAATATTAAAGAATTTAATAAATTTAATAACACTGTATAAAGTAGGAAAAAATACATATCAGTTTTTAATGGAAATATGTCTTAGTACTAATAATAGTCAACCCTGCTATACACGATTTCGATTAACGCGGTATTTTGTTTGTGAATTAATTTAATTAACGGAAAAATACTTGGTTTATATCAGCGCTTCGAACCGTTATTTTTTTCGTTTCGGTTTTCGTTCCGGTTCAATTAAAAAAAATATACATCGGTTCGGTTCCGGTTTTAGTTCCGGCAAAAATAACGTTTTTTTTTCGGTTTTCGGTTTAGTTCCGAGTGATAAATTTGTAAATGCTTTTATTTGTATTAGAAATTTATTTTCTACTATAATTTAGAAGAACATTTTATTCCTTATTTTGTAATAATCATACCAAAGCCGTTGCCAGGGGGGGATTCTTGGCATTCAACCCCCCCCCCCCCTCTTGAAATAATAGAAGCGCATTTTTTTTTACTTATCAGTTTAAAAAAATACGATTTTTTTCTGCTCATCAGCTTAAATAATTATCTTAAATAAAATGTATTTTATATTCACTCACATAAACATTATCTGAACCGAAATAAACCGATATTTTTTTCGGTTCAGTTCCGGTTTTCGTTCCGGCAAAAATAACGTTTTTTTTCGGTTTTCGGTTCAGTTCCGGTTTGAAGCCCTGGTTTATATACTATTTCAAACGTTTAAGCGGAACTAAATGGAATTTTAATTTTTGTTGTCAAGAGTTCACTTGTTAATGATTGAAGTGGGCTTTTACTAAACAAAATGATTAAAAACCTCATTTAACCGATAAGAAATACTAGTTTTCAAAATCTAGTTCTGTTTAAACCAAAGAAACAAGCTATAACATTCAATCATATTGAGCAAATTTGTATTGTTGTTTTTGTCATTACGATTGAAATTAGATCAAATTTTACACAAGTAAACTATCAGATGAATTAATCGAGTTAAGCGGGGTTGTTTTTATATTAAAGTATAAATTTAGGTATTATTAAAATATAAGTGCTACTGTCTTTGTATAAGTTCTTGCATTCCATCTCGAATTGTTTTCAAATGTGTCATATCTGCATTGATGATATCAACAAGATGATTGATTCCATTCTGTTCCATGCGAAGAAATTGTTTAATATCTTCTTGCGCAGCAGGCTCCATATTATATCGTTCCATATTCATGTTCTTGGCATTTTTGTTTTGCATTCGTATCTGGGAAAGTAATTCGTTGAGACGACCCTACGGAAAGAAACAAAAAGGGTGAAAATGAATTTTCAAATTTATTTGTAGCAATCAAAATTTTACTAACAATGAACCATATTAGTAAATACTTCCACAAAATGGGCTCCTATGCTGCCACCTAACGGTTTGTTTCTTTTAATTGTTTAGAGCTTACTGTCAGTTCCGCAACAAGGGTGGTGCGACAGGTGCCGCCGCACCAGGCGCCGGATTCATAGGGGCGCCGAATGGCCAATTTTTTTTTTATTATCTTTTATATTAATAAACTATAATCAACACAAATTTGATTTCATAATCGAAAGTTTCAAATGGCATGCAAGATCATTAATTGATGACTGTACAACTGCCACTGCAATGCAATTATTAGAAGTGATCCACACTTACGATTTAAAAGATATGTACCCTAATATTGGCATTGCACTGCGCATATTTTTAACGCTCCCTGTAACTGTTGCTTCGAATTAACGCAGTTTTAGTAAATTAAAGTTAATAAAAAATTGCGTTCTACAATGGGCCAAGAGCTTGTAAAATTTAGCTTTAATAGAAAATACTAGAAAATACAGCGCAGTCATTAAATTATGAAGACTTAATTAACGAATTTTCGCAGTTAAAAGCCAGAAAAGTTCATATTTTTTAATTTTCCATTCCGTTAAAGTGATTATATAATATATTATTAAAATACCTAAATATTTATTATTTTTTGTTCAAATGTCCCTTTTTTTGTCATTAAATATATATTTATTTATTTATTTTGTTATTCAATTATGTAATATAATATTTCTTTAGCCCTTTTGTGTTTCATTTTAGGTGTTTTTCATTTTGTGTTTTATTGACCTAGAGTTTATATTTTGTCCCTTTTTATATTAGTTGATTATCATGATTTTTGAGTTTATTAAAAGATTTGTAACATAATTTGTTAATATAATCGTTAATATTGCAATTTAAACCAAACCAAAGAAAAAGGTTAAAACTAAACTAAAAAATAATACCAACGAATGTTTTTTTTTTTAAATTTTTTTATACATTTATTGTTAAAAAAATGACTTTATAATATATATTTTTGGATGTTCCTTTACTGGTAGTAAGATAGTTCCTTTATTAAGAGTAAGTGTTCCTTTTCTGGCGATTTTGTGATTTTTATGAATAAAGTTATGTTTTTTATTTTTCTAAGTTATTCTTTTATTTTCACTTGCATCAAAATAAAACAATAAGATTTTAAGGATTCTCTATAAAATATAAAAAGTTAATATCTTAAATAACATTTTGGTGAAGAAAACAACGTAAGTAAATGTTTTAAACGTTCCCTTACTGATGCAATCACCCTACCATAAAAATTTAAAAAATTGCGTATGTAATTAGTGAGGGTGGGGGGGGGGGGGCAAATAATTTTACGCACCAGGCGCCAATTTATGTTGTTACGGCACTGCTTATTGTTAAAAGCTTTTTTCTTTTTATTGTATTTTTGAATGTATAAATTAAGTTTTTAAAGTAAAAAAAATTGTTGTGAAGTGTGAATTTTCACACATTGCAGGTGTATAATAAATGAAGGCGGCATGCTGAGTGTGTAGGGAGTGTGTTTTGCTTTGTAGTAATAGTAATTGAAGTTGATTTAAATTTTAATATTTGTGTTTTAAATAAAAATATTACCTTGAACTGTGTAGGTACATTTATTTGTGTTTGCATGTTTTCAAGCTGTCCTTTCAATACTTCTTCCTCTGGTTGAAGTGCCATTCCAGCTTTTCTGGTTATTTCTTGCTTAACTAGGATCTATAAAAACACAATAAAGCACGTTTAGATACATCAAGGGAAATATGAATAGTTATTTTTTTTATATACGTGGCGCAAAAGACATTTTAAAACTAAAATAATTTTTTAAATAAAAATCTAAGGAAATATTGGAAATTACTTGCCAATAATTGTGGAATATAATCTAAACTCTTGTTCAAGATAAGTATGAAATGACGTCACACAACTGTGACGTTAAAATTTGTTTTCTCAACAGAAATCAAATTTTGAGATTAATAATTTGATATAGCCGGTTCACTTTTGTAAGAACAAACTAAGAGAGAATTTTGTTTACAATAGTTTGCACCTTTGAAGCTGTATGTCATGTTGGTATTAAAAAATGTCACTTTTTTAAAATGTTGATCCTTTTGACATATGTCATATTGAAAAATGATATCTTAATTATAATGATCATAACCTTATCAACCTAAAGTCGGTTTTACAGCGTAGGGAATATTTTTAATTGACATTTAAAGTCAGTAACACACCATAAAAGTAACCAAAATAACCAGATCTATGGTCTATTTCAAAGTAGAAAAATGTGTGCAAGAAGATAGGAGCTGTTTGTCCTTGCTTCGGATTGGTTTAGATCGTCATCCCTATTACACTGTAAAAATATTGTTTTTAGTCCAAGTTGACAGATGTTCAGTGTCGTACATTGGAAATATATATTATTTATATTATTTAATTTTTCTCATATATTTTGTTATTATTTACATATTTAGACTTTTATTTATATACTTGGCGTAGATTTTATGGAGAAAATTCTCCATGTAATTTGTTTTTACGCAGTTATATATTTTTTAGGTTATCTGATATATAAATATTTTTTGACACTTGACAATTAACATATCAAGAGAGAGAACTAATGTGAGGTCAGAAGACAGCCCAGCTGATTGTGCCCAAAGAAGAAGTTATTGATATAATTTTTAGACCTTCATATTTACACATATTTTTAATTTTTATTTACAATAATTATTTAAATAAGAATCTTTTGCTCTGAAGATATATTGTTTGTTTTATTGCTTTGTTTAAACTCTTTTAGCCAAATCTCTCTATTTGTATATAGTACATAATTTTTAAAATTAATATTTTTTTAACTTTTTCAAATTTCCCATTAAACTGAATTTATGTCGTATAAATAACGTAAGTGTATTATCTGCCTTGTTTATTTCAATATCTTATTAACCTTTTATATATTAAAAAAAAATCACTTGCTAACCCAGTTGCTACGCCCATGCTCTAGTTGTAACTTATTTTAAATTTCCCGCTATTCTGTATTTGATCAGTGTAAATCGTACTCGGTTCGCAGCGCTATCTACTTTTTTCTACTTTGAAATAGACCATAGTGTGTTCTTACAAAAGTGAACAGCTTATAAATACGGTATATTTAATTGTTTAATAATTTGGTAAATACGGTAAAAGTGGTCATGATGTTTATTCGGAATTACAAAAATAAAAAATTAACCCTTTACTGCATGAATATTTATTTTTGGCTGAAATAATTCATGAGCATTAGGAATTGGTTATTATTGATAGAAAAATTAATTAAAAAAATATATTTAAGATATGAATTATTAATTTTTTGAAAAAATAATAATTAAAATACAAATTTAGGATTTGTGCCATACATGGAACATTATGATTCTACATTATGTTACAAAAGAAAATGATTCTGTATTATTTGCTCGTCAATTGCTAGGTGTTCTTCATTAGGGATTAATAGCAGTCGCCCTCGAATTTTTGAAAGAAAAGGTTGTCCTTTCTCAATAAATTCAGAGTTATCGTTGAAGTGCAAATTCCATTTGATATCCTCAAATCTATTGCAGCCCATTACTTGGGATACTGCAGGATCCATTGCTGTGTATGTGGCATATATGAACATTCATGAAGTAACGTTCTGATTCAGTTTTAAAAGTAAAATAAAAAATAAAAATCGGAATGTGACATATTTGGCACACGATGCGGTAAAGGGTTAAACATGTAAAAATTCTAGAAATACCTGTAGAACACGGTGTTGTAAATCAAGTAATTTCCTTTTTTGTTCAGCTATTTGTGAGATACTGGCTGCATGCCTTCGTTTCAATTCACTTATATCTTTAGCTACTTGTTCCATGAAGTTCTTGTGGAGAACAGTTTCTTTCTCTTGGCATTTACTTCTCCATTTTAATTGTTCAAAACCAATTAATGGAGCAGGAATATACTTCTCAGGGTTAGGATTGTCCAGTTGTGCTTGTTTCCAAATTCTTATATCTACACCTGTAATTAGACATTAAACTTTCATATATACAGAATGCATGTTATTTTGTAGCGATAACAGTTATTTTAATAAATTACCCTATGCCACTGTACAGACGGAAATATTGTCCGCCATTTTGAAAGACCATCCTGGTCTCTCCAAATAGCATGTAATACTCCTTCATTTAGTGTTTTTATTCAATGATACGAACAGAAAATTTTAACATCCGTAAACCGTACACGCAAATTAGCGGAACGAACAGTCCTATTATTAATATTTTTATAGTAAGTTATTGTAAAACTTACCTGTAGGAGGTTTGGAAAGGTATTCTGCTAACTGATCACTATCTGGCAACACATGAGGATATATGTTATCTGTTCCTAGGGATACTAATTGTTGTTTTTGCATAGGTTGCAGTAAAAACGAGGCCAAGTCAGTAGCTGGAATTTTACGTACAGATCCTGTTATTCCTTTTTCTTGCACAAATATTAATACTTGTGATTTTGAATCGGATATCGATCGAATATCGTGTATATTTACTGTTAGATTTGGCTTGTTACCCATTATGGTTGCAAGACTTGCAAGCAATTGAGCCTTCTGCGGTCTGCAATCAAGAAAACAATTGAATTAATAGTTATTTATGTATTTAGGGCAGGGGTCGGCATATTCCCTTTTAGAAGAAGTAATTTCTAATGAATGATATACGTGTAGAAACATTTTTATATTTTATTAACTTTCAAAAACATAAGGGCAATAACAACGTTATTAATGCATTTTTTTTCTTTTTGCACAAACTATTGTTAAAATGCAAGAAGCTTTTGTAGAAAGATTTAAAGAGTTTAGAAAATATAAAGCTACACTAGCTTTTTTGATAAAACCAATTGAAGCAGATATGCAGCAATTACATTTATCACCATTCCCATTGATTAATCAGGTACAATTTGAACTTCAATTATTGGATTCGAAATCCAAAGATTTATGGAATAATATATTCTTAAAACTTATTTCTGAACTGGAAAGTTTAGAAAGAGAAAAGTTCATTTTATCCAGCATAAGTGGACCGAAATTCGCAATCTTGAAGATGTAGATAAAGTTGTTTTCGAGGCTTGGAATCGTCTTCCAGAATAGTTCAATCATTTAAAAAATTATGCTTTTGGACTACTGACAATTTTCCGATCCACACATTACTGTGAGCAAGTCTTTTCACATATGAAATTAATAGTCAGTTAAGACGTAATCTTACTGACTTGAAACTTGAGTGCTGCCTTAAGTTAAAGATTACTGAATTGGGTTACCAAATATTGAAGACTTATCGAACACTATGCAAGTAGCAATCGTCCCAGTAAAAAAATTATTATATTGTAATATACTGGCAAGTGCAATAGGTATCACAAACTAAATGTATAAGTAAATATTCATTTATTTATACATTATATATTAATAACAATTTTTACGTTTTTTTCTTAAATATAGCATATATTTTTTAGCGGCTCTTCCATGTTGTTGTTTTTGTTTTCAATATAGATTTGGCTCTTTCTCACTGAAAGGTTGCCGACCCCTGATCTAGGGAGTAAAGTGATGGTTTAATCCCGAGAATGTAAGTAATGCCTAATAAGTAATAAGTAAGTAATGACGACCGAAGAGAGTCGAGAGTATTTTCATTTCAATTTGAATTTTTTCCGAAAATTTCGCGACAATTCAAGCATGCGTATTATACACGAGTGCGTATTATCCTCAAGATTTGACGGTACTTATTTTATCATACAATCACATACCTAACATCGCTTTCCTTTTTATTGAAAACAATAGCAACAAGTCCTTCTTTATTATCATTTCCAGGAATAACACTATATCCAATTGCCTTGAATCTACAGTAGGGATTTTGTTGTGTATAATCCACGGGCGGCAATGAGGCGCTGTAATATCCCTTGCCTGTGCCCCACCACGCCTGCAGCAAGTTCCATTTGGCCAAGATGGCGTCTCTCTCATCACCGAATATCGAACAGTTGTTGATTGAGTTAAAGATTGCTTGGTTAGGATCTTGCCCACCGGGTTGTTGTAATTGTTGTTGACCAAGTACTGTGCCAGCTAAAGCTGAACCAAAACTGCCGAATCCTAAAAAAATATTAAACCACTAACAAATAAATAGACCATATTAGTAACTACGTCACAAAATGGAACTCAGTGCTGCCGTCTCGCGGTTGGATTCCTTTTATTTGAATTTAGCATGTTGTTTTTTTGTTAAATTGTATTTTGGAAATATAAATTAAGTTTTCAAAGTAAGAGAGTGCTTCACATCATAACTACAAGTCAATATTTATATATTAAAATTCTTATTTTATACATTATAATTTAATATGTCATTATTTTTGCAGAACAATATTATTTTGCAGGTTAATTTTGAAAAATTTACGTTAATAATCGTTATTATGGCAAGTAACATAGCAATTAGTGTGTGTGCCATATCTAAATGGTTTAAAGGAATAATATGTTGTTTTTAATTTTCCATTATTGTTTTCATTTTCATCTGTCAAAAAACGAAAAAATTTGCAATTAATAATGTAGATGTAATTGTTACAATTTGGAGCAAAACAATACACCAATATGCATTCTAAAACAAAATATTAATGATTACTTAGTGTTAATTATATAAATACTAAAGATATTCCGATTTTCATATTATTTAAAAACGTAACCTAGAAATATATCTTCGAATCCTTATTTATATATTTATAAAATCATTATTCTATAATATAAAGTGTCTGGACTGTATATATTAGTATATATTTATCAAAAATACATATTTTATGCTCCAAAATTGAAAATATTTATAAAATTACGGTAACAAAAGTAATGTCCCATGTATTTTAAACTTCAAAAGGACTCAGCTCTCAGATGGCAGCACATGTATGTGACGACACACTAATATGGTCTATTACGGTCAATGTGTGAATGCGGACAGTGTTAACAACGATCATCCAATAACAGGTTAGTAAAAATCTAGGACAGCAGAAGCCGAAAGACTCAAAGTATGCTTAAACGAGATTACTTCTTTTCTGTATGCATGTCATTCGCCGTTCTTTGTTAAAACTGCCATTCATTGGCCACCAGGCACGCACACAGATCTTTGGCTTGGGGGGGTCCAAGTATACATAATTTTTATAAAGAAATATTATATATTTAAAACTTATTATAAACACAGGGCCAAATTTCAATTTCAAGTGAAGAGCAAAAAAAAGGCCCTCCCTTCTAAATTTTAAGTGAAGAGCAAAAAAAAAGGTCATCCCTTCTAAATTTTAAGTGAAGAGCAAAAAAAAGGTCCTCCCTTCTAAATTTTAACCGTTAGAGTGCGGAGAAGCGCGATAGCGCTGCATTCGTTCCTTGCGAAAAGTGCGATGCAGCGCTATCGCGCCGTTATGTTTGGTGTGAGTTTGTCCGTTGGCTGGTGTACATGTGTTCTGACTTCCCGCGCTTTTTGTAACGACTGGTGTTTTTTTACAAATCGGAATTATTTTAATTCGATTTTGCACTTTTTTTACATGCCACATACTATGATTTCGGATGTGGATTCTATGCATAGTGACTCGACGGAGAATGAGATGTCGGATACAAGTAGTGATGACAGTAGTGTTATTACGTATCGAAGAAAAAGACTAAGAGTAGAAAGTGAGTCTTCTGACTCTTCTGCTTCTTCGGGAATGGAGGAAATGCTGACATTTACCAATATTCCTCCGACAAAACAGTTTTCCAAAGTAACGAATAATTTTTTCGAGACGCCTGGACCTAGGCTCGCTCCTTCTCCTGATGCCAATCCAATATTATATTTTAATTAATAAGTCTATTGTTAGAGAAACAAACCGATACGCTACCCAATTTTTGGCTTGATTGGTTGATATTTGTCCAAGAGCATTTTTGTACACCACTTTGTTTATTTCTGAATTATTCAAAATAGCCATAGCACTTTAGACACAGTTTCTTTAAAAACGCATAGCACTCAAACGGTTAAGTGAAGAGCAAAAAGAAGGTCCTCCCTTCTAAATTATAAGTGAAGAGCAAAAAAAAGGTCCACACTTCTCACGGTACGGGGGGGGGGGGGTCCGGACCTTATAACGTCCCTCATGTGTCTGTCTGTACGGCAGAAATCGTAGCCAAACGGCTTAACATAGAAACTTGAAATTTGGCATGCTTATACTACTCTTTGACCCACATATAGGAAAAATACTGAGAGTTCAAAAAACCACTTTTCGAGATAAATCTAAACAATAATGTATTTAATAAAAAAATATATATATATTTTTTTAAATATTGAGTGGCATACCAAATGAAACCTCTTAATTTTTTTATCAACAAACAAATTTTTATTTTTGAAAAATCAAATTTTTTATGGAATTTTTACCAAAATTGTCACAAAACTTTCGTTCCCCACCCTATCTCCTGGAAAGGTTGAACTAAAAATCTGAAAAAAATCTGCGTAATGAACATTGATGGGAACCGGAATAGTTCAACAGGAATTTTCGATCAGATAAGTTTTTCGAAAAATATCGAGTCTTTTTTAAAATTTTAAAGTGTTATCAAAAGAAAGCTCTTAAGACCATTAAGGAACAATAGATAGTTTTTTGAAATTCGTTTCTTTTAACACAATTTATTTTAACCAAATTAATTTTATTTAAACGTTTGTTTTAACCAAATATGTGCTAAAAAAAGTTCTTGTCCCGCACCCTTTTACCAAAGAGGGTTAAACTAAAAATCTGAAAAAAATGTAGGTAATATACATTGATCTAAGCCGGAAACTTACGAGAGGAATTTTTGATCAGATCGTGTTTTCGAAAAATATGGCAGTTTTTGCGTTTTTGACAAAATTAATTATTTTTTTAAATTCATGGCTAAATTATGGATTATAATGTTATGGATATTTTGTATTTATAGCTCAGATATTACGTGTATTTTTTTAAATTAAAAATACTAAAAAAATAATATATTTTTTTTAATAATTGCGATTTTATGTTTTCAAATTTTAAAAGTATAAAAACATAGTATAAATAATACACAATGCAGAGAATACTAATTTTCTCATGACACTTAGTCAAGCGGCACTGATATATTTGAAAAAAAAAGATAATTATTATGAAATCTTCAGTAGATGTAACCTACTGCTGAGTTATTTAAAACAATTATTCCAGCCACAATTATAATGGGTAATTCCCAATAGAAAGTAAAAACAAAATGATAAGTTATTAAACATAAATATTATTAATCATGCCTAGTACACAATAAAACAATGCAATTGTATTCTAAAAATGAAAAATACGTTGATTTATTGCAAATCTGATATAGTCATACCTGTTGTTGTTGGAGGTTTAGCACCAAAAGAAGTCCCAAATCCTGTATTCCCAGTCCCGAAACCACCAAAGCCTGATAAACCAGTACCAAAACCAGTTGATGTACCAGCTCCGAATCCAGTTGTTGCACCAGTACCAAAACCTGTACCAGTACCGAAGCCTGACGTATTTGCAGTTCCAAATCCTGTTGTTAATGGTGTACCAGTTCCGAAACCGCTAAAGGCTGGAGCTGCAGTCGTTGTTGTAGTTCCGAAACCACTAAATAGATTCGCTGATGTCGTTGTTGCTGGTGTTCCAAATGATGTATTACCAAACGTGCCAAATCCTGTTCCTGCTGATGTTGCAGGAGTACCGAATGATGTTCCAAAACCTACGAAAAATATAGTATTTTTTAAATAAATAAGCTGACACCGTACATACTTAAAATGTATATAAATATATAGGTTTAATTTTAATATATAACACTTCATTCAATAAGTCTCCGGTCTGACATATATATGGCAACACTGTTGACAGACCCATATGATTTCTGGATAGTACCAACTTTCAAACGATACGTGTAAAAATTTCATGACATTCTGACAATTAGTTTAGAAGTTACAGTGGTTAGTGACTCCAGTTTTGTAATTTTCAAAAGAATGGATAAAAAAGAATTTCTTGTGTTGATTAAACATTGTTTTTTGATGGGGAAAAAATACTGTTGAAGCCAAACAATGGCTTGATAATCGTAATAGAGACTCTGCAACAGGCAAATCAACTATTACTGATTGTTATGCTGAATTTAAATCAATTAATTAATTTTAATTTTTTTAATTTTAGGAGCGTTCGAATGAATGTAGCACTCTTGAGGAGAGTATGTTGATGAATAAAGTCGAATTTCTAAAAAAAAACAAAAATGTTTTTCTTAATTAGACCGGAGACTTATTGAGCAACGTGGTATATAAAGATGAAAACATTTAAGTTGGCATTAACTGTTTAGTTACAGAATTAAATAAAATAGAGAATTATATAAAATACTGGAAAATAGCACCAAAAATAGCTACAATTTGAAATACAATAAAAATTATTCAGAATTTATGTTGTAAAAATTCATTTATATGATAAAAAGCATGGTTGATATTGAATTTTTTTATGGTATTTTTAAGAGTTTAAACTATTAGATTTGAAGGAGTTTGGCAATATGTTAATAAATTTATAAGAATAATAGTTGGTGCTATTTTTAGATTAAGTCAATCTTAAAAATGGTGAATTAATCTTATTTTTATTCCTAGAATTATAATTATGAATTTGTTCAAAAGTATCATATTCACTTAAGTTTTTATAAGCTAACAAGAGGCAGTAATTTTAACTCTAACATTCACCCTAACCATCACGTTAACAGTGCGATGTTAAAATAATAGCTGACCATTTGCTCCGAATAGTCTCATAAGATATATTCCTGTAAACGAACCTGTAGCTGCTGTAGAGGCTGGTGTACCAAAAGTTGTACCAAATCCAGTGTTGGCGGAAGTAGCAGGTGTACCAAAACTAGTACCAAAACCAGCCGCTGCTGTGGACGCAGGGGTGCCAAATGTTGAACCAAATGTTCCGAAACCTGTTGATGCTGATGTTGCAGGTGTGGTACTTCCAAAAGAAAATCCAGTACCAAAGCCAGCTGAAATAATATAAAATTGAACATTACAATAGAATTACTTAGGGATTTTTTATGTACCTAGTTAGTGTAGGGTAGTGTTTTTCAACTGTTCGCGGACCAAAACCGGTCCTTGGCAAAAGTTAACCGGTTCACGAAAAACATATATATTTTTTTAAAACAAAATACGGCTAATAGAATAGAATGATTATTTTTAAAATTAAATTTCAATCTTTAATTAACAATTTTTGAATACCCTACAATAAATTTTCACCTTGATTATTCCCTTAATAAAAAGAATTAAAAATATTATTCAAATAAAACTTATTTGGGGTAATGGGGGGTCAGACAATAACGGTATAAAAAAAAATAGGATTTGTTTGAGTGACTCGCGTGAACGTGAAAAAATAATACTTTGGGCAGTACGTAATTTTTTTTTGGCGCGTGGTTACCATTTTCTTTGCGAGTGTGCGTGATATTGAAACAAAAATCGTTCATACGCCCATATCTAATACAGACAGACACTATAATACAGACGATTCCGCTTAATTGGGCCACCGCTTAATTGGGGCAGCCGCTTATTTGGGCCAAATCTTAAAGAACAGAAACCAAACCAAGGAACCAACAGTAAATTTACATGTTTAATTGGGACAACATTCCGCTTAATTGGGACAGTAAATTTAAGATCACAGTACATATTATATTACACATATTCTCAAGAAAAAATATGTATAAAGAATTTAATATTACAGCGTTATTTTATGTAGGAAGAAAATGAAGGGAGCCCTACATCCGCACTGAATACCTGTGCTGATTTTGAAGTGAAATGTTACAAAAATAAAAGACAGACTACACTTGACGCATTTTTGCATTGAATTAAATTGTATGTACCTATTTATTATTTTATTTTGGAATTTATTATTAATTTTTCTTAAAAGTTTATATTTTTTGGTTATATGTAATTTATAGTTTTGTCCAAGAGTTTATAAAATAAAATTATTGAAAGAAAAATATGCATTGTTTAATTTTATGTACAATTCGCTTAATTGGGCCAAAATGTCCAAGTACCGATGTGTCCCAATTAAGCGGAATCGACTGTAATTTTATGGTTAATCCTACAAAAACTAAAAAAAAATGTTTATATTTTTTCCGGGTCTATAAATCTAAATCTTTTTAAACTGTTCTCTGTTAGCAATGTCAAAGTTATTTTAGCATAGGATTAATAAATATTTACATAGAGTAAATACATCAATTTAAAACACACTCTATAAAAAAATTAAAACAAAACAAGGATGTGAATCAATGATAATGATGCTAGAAGATCAAATGTATTATTCATATTTGAATGAATTAATAAACATAATTCATTATATAGTGTATTGTGTAAATGCCATTCCAGAAATAATATCTGACTAACTAAGAAAAACCACAGTTTTACCAAAGGAAGTTGCAAAGCCACATTTGTTCAAGTAGTTGGGAGTAATCTTATAGAAATCACTCACGGTCAGTTAATCAGTTAATCTCTTCAATAGCAGTTACATAGTTCGCAGTGAATTAATCAAGGTAATTTAAAAAATAGTGAATTTTTAACATATAAAATTGACGTGAAGTGTTAATTTTCATACATTTTAATATGTTATTGGTATGGTAGACGAAATTTATGGCCAGTTTCGTAAACTATAGCTTGTTTATTTGGTTAAGGCGTAACTAGATTTTCAATTTTAGTAACTTTTACCGACTAAGGCCCGGTCTTTCCACCTTCAGATAAAGTTCCAGGTAACTATCTGACAGATTAGGTTATTTGTAACTTCATCTGCTGAATAAATGTCAATACCAGTCAGTAAATCCAATACGTCAGTCTCATTATACGTTAGATAACTATCCGATAGATACATTTGTATAGAAAGAAGGGATGACATTTACTCAGCAGATGAAGTTACAAATAACCTTATCTGTCAGATAGTTACCTGGAACTTTATCTGAAGGTGGAAAAACCGGGCCTAAGTGAGGTTTTTGATAATTTTGTTTAGCAAAAGCCTACTTCAAACCGTAAAATAGCTAATGACAACTTCCAAAAATAATTATTCCAGTTGGTTCCGCCTAAACGTTTGTAATAGCCTATAGCTTTTTTCGAGTCCTGCACAATATTTTAATATTTTGGACTCGAACCCATTTTTATGTGAAATTAAAATTTCACAAAAAAATTCTTTCATATACAGGGTGTTTGTTTGAAACGCCGCACCTCGAATAACTCCTTTATTTTCAGAGATACAAAAAATTCTTCAGAAGAAAAGTTAAACTAGACAAAAGGGTCGACTTAAGGACTATAATAATAATTCGGCATCACTTCCGGTTTCAGCGGAAATTGTTTCAACTTTTTATTTAGCAATTATCTAGTTTTTCCGCAGTTATTTCATCCCATATTTTATGCACGGCCGCAATGTGTTCATCAATACTGGACGGGAACTCTTTGTGTTGTCATGATTGAATGGCGTTAAAAAAAAACCCAAATCGAGGATTAATTTTAATAAATAACTACTGATACAGTTAATTTCATTATTTCAATAATCCTTTAAAAAAAAAAAACTAAAATCGGACACTTATTTTGGAACGGAGGGAGTATTATATTTAGTTATTTATCTTAGCATAATATTTTCAAAAGATTTTATCTGTGAAAAATAGTATCGTAATGTAATAATTAAATTTTCAAGTAATTTTTCCTTATGTGAAAAAACCCAGCGATTTTTCTGAGAATCTCATTCAATTACAAGAAAAATTTGTTATTTAAAAATTGATGTTATGTGTGAATTTTCACACATTTCAGGGTTTTTCAGGTATTTAGTAAGTGAATGATGATTATTTGGGATGCCAAAACAAATTTTATGTCAAAATATTTTTTTATGAATTTTAATTCGAATGCCTATTACCATTATTTAAGTTTCTAAAGATGTGCAGTATTTTTTTTTTATATATCAAGGTTCATTAGGATTTTGAAAATTGCGCCTATGGCTTCCATTGGTTGTTTTTAGTCATAGCTCCTCCTCTTTGATTTCGTGTACATTCAAATATAGAATTAAATTATAATTTCAACAATTTCCACTGGTTATTAAATTTACGCTTTTAAAAATTAAATGCAACAATTGCCAAAATGTAACTAGAATTTTTAAAAAATAATTTAAACAATATTAAAATGCAAAAAAAAAAAATTAAAAATAATATAGTCTCTCGTAGGATTCGAACTCATTTTCTTGGGCAGAATGCCAGTATCTTAGCAACTGCACCAAGATACACGTTACTGTTTAGCGTGTTATATAACTATAAGTTTTCAACATTATTACCAAAAAAACACAAAAAATACTTTTTTTTCCAAAAACATAATCTGATCAAAAATTTCTGTTGTACTATTCCGGTTCACACCAATGTACATTACTTAGATTTTTTTCAGATTTTTAGTTTAAACCATCTGGGCTACAGGGTGTGGGACAAAATTTTTTTGCACAATTTTGCCAAAAATCGCTTCAAAATAATTTATTTTGCAAAAATAAAAATTTGATCGTTAATCCACGTACCAAGGGCTTTCATTTGATACCCTACTCAGAATTTAAAAAAATATATTTTTTTTTTCGATGATCACATACATATTTGTTTATATTTTTAGGGGGATATGTTTTTTAGATGTTTTAGTATTTTTCCTATGTGCGGGTCAAAGAGTTGTATAAGCATGCCAAATTTCAACTCTCTAGGTTTAGCCGTTTGGCTACAATTTTTACCGAACAAACAGACAGACAGACAGACAGACAAAAAATGACGGTACAAGGGTTTTTTGGTCATACCTACAAAAGCCTAAAAACGTATATATTTAGAGTAGAGGGGAGGAGGGCTAAAGGGCTCCATCCCCAGGGTTATTTCAAATTGCTCGTTTTGTATAAAAACTTGCAATCTGCCTGGGTTATAAATACCGCTAAACAAAATTTTTGTTTTAGATATACCGGGAAGTGTGAAAATGAGTTATATAGAAGACAATGAAGATATAATAAATGAAAACAGAAAAAAATACGAATCAATAGTGGCAAATATTTACAACGCAACACACCAGATGGACCCAGACACAATTTTTACTACCAATACGCCAGATGATTCAGTTGTCACCACCACTGAACCAATGATGGATGACCATTTCGATTACATAACTCTTTATATTGTGCTTGGTATCGTTTTGGCCGTTCTCGTTGTTATATCTTTAACTATATTTGTTTACATGAAACTGAAAAGACGTAATTTTGAAACGATGGAAGGAACTTCGAGCTTTCAAAAAATTCCAGATGATAAATAGTTAATATTACTAAGTACTTTTTAAAAACAGATTTTTTCAGTTGTCATTTTGTGAAAATGGTAATTTTGGCCTTGCTTTGTACATATAGTCCGTTCAAGGGTGAGAATGCAGTATTGCTCTATGGAAAATGGGAGCGGTGTTGCCAAATGTTATAAAAGTGTCAAATGTGTCAATTATAATAATATGAAAAACTCGTATGATTTACAAAAATTAACTCTTATAAAACTCAAAATAACACTCAACAAAAACAAATGACCATTTGTAGAATACTGCGTTTTCACAAATCAGCGCGTTTTAGAGCTGGCAAAGTCGACAAGTAAGAAAAGGATAGCGTCATTGTGTAAACCCATTAGAGAGTATGAAAACGAAACTACTCCATATGTCCTGTACTGCATACTCACCTTACGGACTATAGTTACCATAGGGTAATAATGTTAAGATCCCAGCGCCACGGCGGTCAATTTTGAAACTTTGATAGATCATATTCTTATAGGGGAAACTTTTAAGATCGCAGCGCCGTATGCAGGAAAGCTGGATCACTCGAAAGTGACCTTAAACTGTTACTCATGTATTTGTTTACATGGTGAAAATGAACACGAGTTGTATTTTTCCTGTTTTCCGAGCTTTTTTTTATTTAAAAGTAATCTACGATTTACCAGATATGTAATAATATACTATTCTAAAGAAATTTCAAGGACATTTTTAGTTTTTCATTGTATTTTTAATTCTTTTTGACTGTCTGTTAATATAATAACAACAAAAATATGGTAAATATATTAGTAAAAATTAATATCTCTGCCTGAATAAGTAGAAGGGCCTTTTAATATATCAACTGATGATTTAGGCAAATTTTGGGTAGGATAAATGCTTTTTTCAGTCTTTTCTTGGATGTAAAAAATCACTTTCCATAAAATTCAACCAGGAAACGTGTATGCAAGGGTTTGGATTTTTGCCCATTTTTAGTTTTTGGGTCCATAAAAACCTACGATCCACTTTCTGTCTCCAAACGTCGTTTCAATTGATATATTTTTTTGATTTAGGTAAATTATGGAATGTTTAAGAAGGAATGTTAATTCACGATTTACATTGCGGCACACAACAAAATTGATTTTTTCCATGATTCACAAAAATAAAACACAAACAACAAAAAAACACGTATTTCTACATTGAACAAAACAAAACAATGTCACTTTCGTATCTTCCGCAAATTGCCACCAGATGTCAGGGCGCTTAGGAGGTTTCCCCTATTGTTGTGAAGTTGTCAAACTAGAATAGACGATATCCAAAGTGACGTCAGCAACACTAGCGCCAGTGAATTTTTGTTAAACTAGTCTTACAAATATTTCATTTATACATCAATACGTCTAAACTGTTGTATAAAAGAATTAAATTTACGTTCACAGCTCTAAAATTAATAGACTATACGCTATGAGTTGTTCACTGTTGATTGTCACTACAAGTTTGTCATATGGTAACGCAAGCGACCGTTCACATCTTTAAATTTAATAATTATGCGTTGTCGACTATTGACTGTTTTCCAAACTTATAGTTAGTGCGTTGTTTTAATGAGACAGACATATAAAAATACATTAGCTACCTCACTTTATAACCTACAAATACTGTCGCACAAAGTTGCTGTGAACGCAGCTTTAAGATCGTAAAAAAATAGAAATTACAAAAGGAAGTATGGCCAAAAAACATCACTTAATTATAAATCAACTTATTATTTATTTAAAATTATATAATTTAAGAATGTTTAAAATTAATAATTATTATAATTTTATATTTATATACTAATTGCATATTATTTTGCTTGTTATTATGTTTCAATAAAATATTATTTATATATTATTCAATTTGTTTAGTCAACAATAATAACAATCCCAATGCCTAGATTAAGCATAATGGCAGATAAGGTAAGTTCTCAGTTTCTAGATATTGTATTTAAAAAAAAAATTATTTAAAATAATACATTATACAAATAAAAATTAAAAAACACTACTAATTTGTCCGTAATCAGAATCGTAGCTCTGCTAATAACAGACTTAGCAATAGTGTCGAATAAATAAATAAAACATATAATGCTGAACAATCCTGTATTATTCCGGTGATATTCTGGTCATATATTCAAATGAGAATACGGTACAGAAAAGTTAATCGTGCAAGAGAAAATATATAGCTATAGGTCGAAAGGCAGTTATCTCTAACGCTGGATTCAATGAAGCCACTAGTCATCCACACACTATATAAAACTACAGACCTAAGATCGGAAGGTGTGGGCTTCAAAAATAAGAACCGTAATGCCAATATGATATCAACAAACACCCATGTAAATTAATGGAACAAAAAGAGTTAGTTTAAATCTTTGTCACACAGAAACAATGGCTATTTGCGCCTAACACAGCCCATTTAAATGTAATATAACAAAAAGAGATTACGTTCTTACTTAAAATCAAAATTTCGAACCAGTGTCTGATATTAATTTTTAACGTACAAACAAAAGACACCTGGTGTTTAAAGCCAACAGCAGTAAAATATAAATTATATATTTCACATTTTTATTTATCAGTATATATCTGAGCAACATTTCATCTTATGTTGTAACAATTATATGGGAAATTAGTAACCTGTCTTCAGCAGTAATAACCTCAAATGCTTGAAGATCAACAACTGTTACTTCTATTAAGCTATTTCCTGATATTATGATCCTAAAATAAATAAATATTTAAAATATAATTTAACATAACCTTACTTACTTTTTGCCGGTGTACCAAACCCCATGTTAGGTTGTGCAGGAGTTGAACTTCCAAATGAAAAAGACATTTTTAAATAGTTTTTATTTTTATATAAATCACAAGTTTAACTGTAACGTTAATAGACTAACATTTAATTTTATTTTAATAAGTATTTCACAATTCATATACAGCTACAGTAATGCCATCTTGACAAACTTCAAATTTAGGGGAAGTCTAAGAAACGATTAATAAAATAATATTTTTCTTTAAAATTGTTAAATGTAATATATTTCAATTAATATAATACTATATTAAATTTTATATTTAAACAGAATAATTTAATATTGATAAAGTTGTTGCAATTTTTGAATTTTTAACATTAAAATCTGGTTTGCAGTTTTATGAACGAACATGGTTTGTTTGGAGGTAAAAAATCATACATCGAAAAAAATTGATATGAAGTGTGAACTTTCACACATTTCATGGTTTTGTAGGTATTTAATAAGTGTAAGAAGTTAACAGAATGCTGGATGCCTAAGATAATTTTATCGCGCTTAATGATCGAGTTGATGAGTCAGAGCCGCAGTAAGGAAAACTTGTGCTAGGGGCAGAGCCCTGTTTTGGCGCCCTTGGCAAATAAAAAAAAGGTTCTCATCTCTCAAAATTCAAGCGATGAGCAAAAAAAAAGGTCCTCACCTCTCAAAATCTCTTGTCACTTAAATTTATTTGCCAAGGACGCCAAAACACGGCTCTGCCCCTAGCGTAAGTTTTCCTTACTGCGACTCGGTTAATATGTAAATTCTAAAGTATTCAATAAATCCTTCAATGTAAATAATCTATGATTTGTTTTTACAAGTCAATGGGGCAACGTCGGTGTAAAGAAATATATCTTTGGGTAATGGGTTAAATGTTCCCCGACCCCTGGTGTAGGTAATGGAATTTTAAAAATTTAAACTACATATTTTTATCTCTACCCATTTTTTAGTTAAGATTTACCAAATTTTCAAAAAAATTTATAAAAAATGAAAAATTTTCAAAAAAATTATTTTGTTTAAAATTTTGTTACAAGTCAATTAGGACCACAAGATTTCAAAAATTGCACCCGCAGGTCTTTATCGTATTTTGTTTTTGAGATACGTCCATGCGAAAATGAAAATTTCTATAAATCACGCCATACTAAAATTTGTCATCATTTTAAAATACACAAAACGAATAAGGCCTCAAATTTTTTCTAGAATAAATAAACTACGAGGAATCCAAAAATTCTAACCCCAAGTCATTTACTCTATTCGTTTTTGAGTTGTGATTTTTTTAAATTCTCTATTTTCACAAATGGTATAAATTATGCCATTAAAAAAATTACATAATTTCAAAACGCATTCAACGAGGTTTGGTGGACATTCAGACAGACAGACATCATGCTAAAAATAGTCAAAACGTGACGTAGAAACCAGTAGCGACCTTAGGGGGGGGGGCGACCGCCTTAGGGCGCCAGGCCAGGAAGGGCGGCGGACGGTCAGGTCATCACTTGTATTTTAAAAGTGATGACCTGAAGTGAGGAGAGTTTTTTATTTTTGCTCCTCACTTGGATCTGGGAGGTGAAGACCTTCTTAATTATTTTTTTTATGAGGGCGGCAAAAAAATCTCGCCCGAGGCACCAGACTTGCTAAGGCCAGCTCTGATAGAGACCTCAATTCGTGGAGATCCATCGAAATCTCGAAATGTCAAAATCGGTATGATCACAATACCTCCCTTATATATGTTAGCGGTCGGTAAAAATCTGTAGCACTTAAATAATTTTTGTTTCATTTAACGTCTTATTAAAAGTAGGGGGTATGTTGTAGTGTTGTTTAATATATATATAAAAAGATTTCCATAATCTATGGAAATTCATATAGGGGTTCCACTATTTTTATCTCTTTATTTCTTCTCAATAGAACATTTTATTTAAATCATAGAAGGCGTTAGATTGTGGAATGCATACTTTTAATAAAATACAGAATAAAAGAAAAAGAATCTTAACAGAAATGTGTTTACAAGAGTATTGGAAACTTCCATACCATTAGATGCATCCGTTTCCATGCAATCACTGTGCAATATTCACATTTATTTTTGATCCTTTATGCAATGCTATTTGCAGAATGGTAAAAACTTTTAAGGGATATCGTTTACACACACTTTACTAAGGATACGATTGTGCAATAACATAAAAAGGTAAGAAAATAAGAATAAACATTGTAAACATATAGGTAAATATCTAAAAACATTTTCTGTAAATTTACTTTCATCTAAAATTTCATTTTCTTTAGCATGACTTAAAAATGTTAATGTTTCCAAATAATTTAATATACTTCGGTAGCGTAATCAATTTTAGCAAGGGGCAGTGGCGGATTAAGCCTTCGCCGGGCCCAAGACATTTTTGATTTACGGGCCCTCAACCTAGAGGCGTTCAAAGAAGAAGGGGAAAGGGGAAGGATTCGTTGGGCCCTTGAAAATTACGGGCCCAAGACAATTGTCTTTTTTGTCTTTGCGAAAGTCCGCCACTGCAAGGGGGATGTAACTAAAAGAAAAAATCAGCTGTGGCCACCACAGGACCAACCGCCATCATAAAGTACTTATATAAAATACATTCTAGCAGCAGAGTAAAAATAACTTGGCCTAATATTTTCTAACAGAGATATTATTTATCATGACCATGTAAACGGTACATATAAGTATGAAAAAATTGAGACTAGGAAAAATTTCTAAAAATTTTACAGAAATTATTCAAAATTTTTCGATTTATCAAAAAACGTCTCAAATAAAAGTTATTAGTTGTTGCTTTTATAGCAACTTTTGTTCAATAAATTTTTTCGAAATAGTTTTGTGTTGTGAAATATTCACAAAAATCTTAAAATCGACACTAATAAACTTCCATTTTTAGTCAACCGATTTTTACAAAAAGTTGATCAACTCGTGCCATTGATGGCAGAAGCTTAAATATGAAGTTTCATAAAAATCCTTTCAGCCGAATTTGCTCTGCACGTGTACACAGACAGACAGACGGACAGACAGACATCATGTCAAAAATAGTCAAAACGTTATGTAGGGACCTCAATTCGTGGAGAGTTTTTGTGTGAATCTCGAACAGACAGACAGAAAAAAAGTTAATTTTTTGCGGATATTGTCTTATAATCATCTGAAACGTGTAGAAACCAAATATGAGGCCGAAAAAATAAAAAAAATATATAGCCTGCAATTTTATTAAAATAGATATAAGGCTGTTATAAATGTACTATTTCACAGATCTACCTGAAACTTAGTGTGTATGTCTACAAAGAACGGACAATGTCAGAAATAATCAAATATGTGATATGAGCTCCATCTCTTATCAAATTCACTAACTATCAAACACACTCGAATCAAAAGCTGAATGGCATTTTTTGATATCATCATCTGCTACAATCATTTACACCTGAAGAGATTGTACAGAAATAATCAAAATTTCATTTCAAAAATGTCTCAGAAATTGTGTTAAAAATTCGTTAAAAAAACATATCTTGAAGAATCGCTTAATGTTCATCTCATTAATTTTTAAACGTGATTTTTGTGTAACAATTTTTCAGGCACTTTACGAGCTGCTGAATATAATAAATCAGAGGAGAGCTCCCGCCGCTGCTGAAGCGAACTGGTCGCCGGATTAGGTCCGTGATATTCAATCAATCAACTTCAACAATGAATTATTGCTTCCAGTATCAAGTTATAAATATTAAGGATTTATAGCATTAAACTGCATTCAGCATTCATTCAATGTATTATATTACACTTTTTTTACACAGTCTCGCAATTTTTAATTACATTTCTTAACAATGTTATATTCAGTGCCGGTTTAAGGGGTGGACTGATCGGGCATCTCCGGGCGCTCAATATAAGAGGGCAATAAAATTAATGCTGGCAATAGGGCCATAGAGCCCGCACTCATTAAAAAAGGGATAACTAAATATAACACTGGTCAACACAATTTTTGCTGATTTACATCTAAGACTTGTTTCTTACTAATTTGGTGCTGCTGAACTCAAATATCACATCAGTTTTTGCGTATCACATCAGATTTTTGCTCTACAACAAATACATATTTTCGGCCAAATAATGCAACTATCGTTTAATTTTAGACGTCGATACTGTAATTGGTACAAATTTGGCGAACAATAAGGACTAAATAATTAGAAAATATTCTTAAAATTTTATTCATAGTGAAAGAAAGAAAATGAGAACAGTGTTAATTACATTTTAATGCATTGGAGTGTTAAAATAAAAATACAAAATAATTTAAGGATTTAAGGTCGTTTGTAAGATCTTCTGGAGTGCACCATTCCCGATAAGTATATTAATACTCCAACAGTAGTCAGCCATCATGTGAGTATCCCACCTTCCTTCATAACGTCTCTCCATCTCTTTTAAATCCTGATGGAAAAGTTCACCCTGTTCATCACTAACATCTCCAAGATTGACTGTAAATTTGTCAAGACTGTTTAAAAAATGAAGTTTCACGCTCATGTTGCACCCCAGATGATGATAAATTTCAATCAAATTTTCAACGACCTCCACATATTTTTCGGCTTTTTTCCCAAGAAAATTTTTGATGAGCGCCACGAAAGACTACCATGCATTCTTCTTCATATCATCCATATGTACAGTGAAATGTGGATCATTCACTAATTTTCTAATTTGTGGTCCGTCAAAAATGCCAGCTTTTACCTTCTCATTACTGAGACTTTGAAATGTTTCAGATATATATTTGAAACAGTCACCATCTTTGTTCAACGCTTTTACAAACTGCTTCATTAGACCCAGTTTAATATGTAGAGGGGGGAAAATGATTTTTGTTCGCTCCACCAAAGGTTCGTGTATTATGTTTGGGTCTCCAACATTTAAATCTATTTAAGTCCAATGCTTATCTCTCGCTCTGCTGTTTCACAAACACAAAAAACATGGATATACGATAGAACAAAAATTTGACGTGGTAGGCAGAAACTGTTAACATTTTTGAAATCAGCATCCCAAAATTAGTTAAAAACAAGTATCAGATCTAAGTCAGCAAAAAAAAAGTTTAAATTTGTTGACCAGTGTAATCATTATCTTAAATTTAACTAACTTACTTAAACCTGAAGCCTTTCTACCTTGCTGTGTAAAGCTATAGCCGTGTTACTTATTTTCTGGTGTTGTTCTTCATACTTCTTTCCATCGTGTTCTGTCCTTTGTATATTTTCTTATCTCCTCCCACTTTACGCCTCTCTTCGTTGCAGTTTCTTTTGTTTCTTAGTATCAGGTTTTTCTCGGTCTGCCTGGTCTAATATTCTTCACTGTTTTTGCTTCAAAAACTCTTTTTATTATTTTGTCTTCACTAATTCTGTGTACATGTCCCAGCCATCTTAACTGTCTTTCTATTATAGTCTCTACTGGTTTTGTGCCTAGTTTTTCTCTAAAAACTTCATTTATTATTCTGTTCAGTTTTGTTTTACCTTCAATTTTCCTTAAAAATCTCATTTCGGAGCTTCTTATTTTGGATCTATGCGTCTTTGTAGTGGATCCAGGATTCTGAGGCGTATGCCAAAATCGGTACTGTTACTTGTATTTCTTTTGTATCACTTTTGTATTCTTATTGTAAACCGTGGAAGCCTATAATTGGTTACCTGTTGGCTTTCCCCAAAATTGAAAAATAAAGAAATTATTTTGTATTTATTATAAGAATTATTTGAAATGAAAGAAAACGGATAAAATTGGAAAATATGAAATAATAAAATAATGTTCATTATTTTCTTTTTGTTATACACATATTAACAATTAAATAATATTAAATTAAGTTATTTGTATCACATAAAATTAAAAACTATGACTAATATCAAAACAATTCAAACACACTTTTATTTATCAAAAACAACAAGCTCTTTGTTTTCAGAATAACCAATTCTAAAAAAGCGATGTTAAGAGTGAATTTTCATCTCATTTAAGGGTTTTGTAAGTATTTATTAAATGATAACAAATAGTGGGTACATATTATAAATCAAAAATTTCGATAACTCTTGAAAGAATAGTGCTTCCATCTAGAGACAAGTGTAGTTAATTACAAGTTGCGCTCGCATCATGACCCAGTTATAACTACCCAGTTCACCATTCAGTCAGATAAATATTGTAAGAACGGTGTTGTAACAAATTTTCGTAATAGATCAAAAATTCATTTTGTACAATTTCAGAATTAATGTGCATTGCACAATTTTATAAGGTATCAAAGAAGATTAAATCATTTATACTAGAGAAATACTTATAAATCAAATAACACATTGTTAATAGTGAGAAATACGTTTCTGAAAATGAAGCCTTTTATCAATATTTATCAAAGGATACAAATACAAAAAAAAATCGCTGGGATTTTTTAATTTAAATTTTATTGTGACTAAATTTTCGTAAATTATATAATGAAGTACTAAAAAAATAAATTTAAGCTTTTAGTAATCAAATAACGAATAAAAATGATTATCAAAAAATCAGCTGTGGCCACCACAGGACCGTCACCATCACAAAGTATTTGTTTAGTTTATGCTGCTTTATCAAAAACTGTCTCAGATAAAAGTTGTTAGTTATTGCTTTTATAGCAACTTTTATTAAATAATTTTTTTCGCAATATTTTTCTGTTGCGAAATATTCGCGAGTAAACTTCAATTTCTAGTTAACCGATTTTTATCAAAAGTTGATCAACTCGTGCCATTGATGTGAAAATATGAAGTTTCATAAAAATCCTTTTAGCCGAATTTGCTCTGCACGTGTACACGGACCGACAGACAGACAGACATCATACTAAAAATAGTCAAAACGTTATGTAGGGACCTCAATTCGTGGAGATCCATCGAAATCTTGAAATGTCAAAATCACAATACCTCCCTTATATATGTTGGCGGTCGGAAATCAACTATTACCTGTTATATACCTATATTATACACGTCAAACAGAAGGCCGCTGGCGCATGTAGAGTTTCCGAGATTAGCAGGGGATTCCACATAAATATTTATTCTCTGAGGCGGCAGATTTTTATATATGCATTATATATTTGACCCGCGATTTGAATCTACAAAATTTCAAATTTAATTTTGACCTGTCTGGGAAAAAGGTTCATCGCTGTCTAGACATCCAGCATTCTGTTGGCCTCTTTACTTATTAATTACTTACAAAATCCTGAAACGTGTGAAAATATATTTATTTTTTTAATTAAAATTTTACTATTTTTTTTTTATAAAACCAAAGTGTTTTAGATTGATTATTCAGTAAACAAATTTAACAACCCTAACCTAATGTTAATGAGAGAACTTACGATGCACTGTTAAATCTAAAGGAACATCAATTTCCATTTGTTCCTCTTTATAATTCATACAAATATTTCTAGTTTGTTGAACTAATGGGTCCAGTAATTTATTCCAAGTAACACAATTAATATCTTTGTTTAAATTTATCAAATTACTTAATTTCAACAACTCTGCTGCTTTTGATAAACAAGTTTTTAAACAACAGTCATGACGACATGAACAAGAATTAATAATACTACTACTAAAACCATTTTTAATATTTTCAATTGGTTCATTACTAGGTAAAATTGGATTAATTCTTTCTTGCGTGTCTGGTTTTTGGTCATTTACAAAATGTTTATACGTTTTGACGTGCTTTCTGAGACTGCTTGGGTCGGTATAACGTTTTGGACAGCCTGGTACTTTACAGAAATATGGTTTTTCAACCTGATGTGTTCTGGTGTGTTTGAACCTGTCGCTTGAGTTTGAGTAGGCCTTGTTGCAACCTGGGACTGGACATAAGTAAGGTTTTTCTCCACTGTGTGATCTGGAGTGTATTTTTAGATTTTCTGCTCGTGAAAATGATTTTTCACATAAACAACACTGATGAGGTTTTTCGTTTGTGTGGGTTCGGACGTGTACTAACATCTTATATCTGCAATAAATAAAATAATATAATTTAATTAGTTTATTGTTTATATAAAATATTATGAAGTTTGAATTTTCAGTCATTTCAGGATTTTTTCCGATAATCTGATTGGTTGAATTCAAATGAATTATTATTCGTCTTTGCAATCGCGTCTGTCTGTCTGTCAGTGTACACGTGCAGAGCAAATTCGGCTGAAAGGATTTTTATGAAACTTCATATTTAAGCTTCTGCCATCAATGGCACGAGTTGGTCAACTTTTGGTAAAAATCGGTTGACTAAAAATGGGAGTTTACTCGTGTCGATTTTAAGATTTTTGTAAATATTTCACAACACAAAAATATTTCGAAAAAATTTATTGAACAAAAGTTGCTGTAAAAGCAATAACTAATAACTTTTATTTGAGACGTTTTTTTGATAAAACGAAAAAATTTTCCAAGTCTCAATTTTTTCATATTTACATATAACGTTTCCATGGTCATGATAAATAATATCTCTGTTAGAAAATATTAGGCCAAGATATTTCTACTCTGCTGCTAGAATGTAATTTATATAAGTACTTTATGATGGCGGTCGGTCCTGTGGTGGCCACAGCTCATTTTTTACAATATAACCAAGTTTCTAAAAGTCAGTAATACACTATAAATATCACCAAAATAACCAGATCTAGTTTGTCCTTACAAAACTGAACGGCTTATATTATTTTCATTTTACCATCATAATTCCTATTAAGAATTTTTTGAAAAATCTTGCTTGTACTGTGGATCAGTGTTTCCCAACCGCCGTTCCACGAAGTTTTTTGCCGGTCCGCAAGTTTTTTTCACGGTAAGTCACATCTTCTTCAATAATTTTGCGCACAGCATCCATGTTTTTTTTTTTAATCACAAGCGATTTTGGTCGACCTTCACGAGATTCATTACTGACGGACGCAAGACCATGACGAAATTCTGCAAACCAATTGTAAACAGTCTTTTCTGATGGTGCTTCATTACCAAAAGTTGAACGAAGCGAATCTATGCATTGTTGTTGAGTTAGGCCTTTACTAAGAATCATCCAACGAAAACCTTCACGAATAATATCCATTTTTTCACAAACTTGTTTTTTTAACACTCACTGTCAACAAACTACTCGGTTAATTTATAAGCTGCCACTGATTTCACAATAACAAATGTTAAATTTTACGAATAGTAATGACACATTACAATATTGCCGTCTAGTGGTCGTTTGTAAAAACATAAAAGGTAACCCTCCTATAAAGATGGATAATATAAAAATAGTTACCTTGCGTTAAATCCTTTATTATTTCTGGAACATCCTTCCCATTGGCAGTAGAATAATCCTGCAGGACCGCTGTTGGCGTGGGCACGTGACACGTGATTAGCGAGCATGTCCAGTGACTCGAACCACAAACCACACTGATGCCAGCAACATTTAATTTCACCGCTCGCGCTTTTCGTGTTGCTTTGTTTTATTTTAGTCACTATTGACTTTGGGGCGACATCTGTGCTCGATATTGAATTATCGCTATCACTCTGAAATTTAATTTATTTGTTAAAATATATTGAAACATTATTTAAAAAATATATATTAAATACAGTAAGCGATTGGTTATGTGATCTAATAGAAACCAAGATGTTCATAAATTCAAACTGTTGACATAATGGAATATTGGTTTTAAAGTGTTTAATTAATATAATTTCTTGTTTATAGTATATTAAAATATTGGGATAGTTATTTATGTACTTTTTTGGCAACCAAACTTTTTACTAAACCATTTTTTATGCATAAAAAAAATCCTGGTTTATAAAAAAAATTTTAAAATTTCGGCCAGAAACAAAACTTTTAACGCGTGAGACTTATCGCTTATAACGACATCGGATATTGCGATGAAATTAATATAACGACGAAAAATGGCTTGAAATTTGGGTCAAATTATCTTTTATAACGATGGATCACCACTGCCTAACGCGAAAATGCCGGAGAAGTACCGAATTGGCTAGGGAAAATACCGAGTTATGACAAGGCAAGGCGAAACTCGATAGATAGTGTTATAACGACTGAATTGATCCCTTCAACGTCGTTATAGACGATGTCCACTGTCCATGAGGGCGAAAATTCTCCTCTTCCTAAAAAATCTTCCTCTTTGTTCAATGTATAAAATAAAATCATTGAATTAATCTAAAACGCGTTTTGTCCAATCTACAAAAGGCAAACGAATAAAAAAAAAAAAAAAAAATTAGAGAGAGCGTATTGCAAAGAATTAATCTACTATTTACCATTCATTCATAATCCAATCATAGCATAGTATGCATAGTTCTTCAATAAAAGGTTTTATGTGATTATTTGGAACATTAAAGTTGTGGTTTGCATATTAAAAAAAAATATATATGTAAAGTGTGAATTTTCACATTTTTGAGGGTTTTGTAGGTATTTAATAAGTGTAAGAAGCCAACATAATACTGGATGTCTAGGTATATTTATCACATCAAAATCAACAGTTTTTTTGATAATCACTTTTATTCGTTATTTGAGAACTAAGAGCTTCCATTTAATTTTTTTAAATAAAATTTAAATAATTTGCCAAATATCCCAGCGTTTTTTTCTGCATTTGCTTCGTATTCAAGTCTTCATTAGATGAATAAGAAATATTTTACAGTGTAGAGTGTAGGGTGGTGTGAGTTATGCCTCATTTTCATGGTAGTGTCAAAGGCGTGACAGGGGTGAGAGGCGTGGTGTTATATTTACAAGTTCGAATTTCATGGTGGGGTTGGAGGCGTGATAAGGGCGCGTTTTCGGTTTTGACATTTGTATATAACCCAAATTTAACCTAAAAGTTTATACAAGTGTTTGGAGTAAACGGTTATTCAATTTCATTAAATATGTCGACAAATCGAAGGAGACGTCTAGCTCTTTTTTATGCATATTTAGACTTAATGCGATATGAAGAAAATCAATGGTGGGTACGCCCCATATATAAAAACAGACGGCAACAGGGTGATTATTTTAACTTATTGCAAGAAATGAGGCTAACAGAAACAGAGAGTTATTTAAATTACATGAGAATGACACCAACCAATTCACCATTCCGAAAAAATATATCTGTTTCTATGGTTTCCCCGGTGCAGCCGGCGCTAGAGTTGAAATTTCTGAACTTGCGACACCGCGCTTTTAACACCGCGCCTACGATACCATGGTACGGGTTTTTTCAAAATAAAGCGATCCTATTGGTTGAATTTTTTGTTCCACACTTCCAACACCCGCATGAAAATGAGGCATAACTCAGTTCGTAACTTGAATAAAATATATTATTTTTTAAAATTTGTGATTCAAAAAAAAAAAAATACACTATTTTAGCTATAAATACAAAAAATCCGTAACATTATTAGCCATAATTTAACCATGAATTAAAAAAAATAATTAATTTTTCCAAAACACATTCTGATCAAAAATTCCTCTCGTACGTTTCTGACTCAGATCAATATACAATACTTATAATTTTTTCAGATTTTTTGTTTAACCCTTTTTGGTAAAAGGGTGCGGGACAAGAACTTTTGCACATTTTTTGCTAAATTCGTGCTAAAAGAAACGAATTTAAAAAAACTATCTATCGTTCCATGATTCTCCAACATAAAAATTTGTTTGTTGAGCCACGCAATAAGAGGTTTCATTTGCTATGCCATTTAAATTTTAAAAAAATATTTTTTTTTTTATTAAATACATATTTGTTTATATTTATTTCGAGATGTGTTTTTTTGAACTCTCAAAAAGTTATATAAGCATGCCAAATTTCAGCTTTCTATGTTAATGCGTGTGGCGACAATTTCTACCGTACAGACAGACAGACAGACACATGAGTGACGGTATAACGGTTTTTTGATGGTCATACCTACAAAACCCTAATTATAAATAAATAATAAGTTTTTAATAAAAGATTAAATAAAATAATGTAAATATATTTTTGTTAACTAAGCCCTTATGCATTTACACCATGATTTGTCCACTATGTTAATGCAAAACATAAAATATCCAAATTAAAATAATTTTTACGCAATTTTGCTCATTAAAATTTTAATGGATTTTTTTAATTAAATGTTTAGACCCTTAAAAATAAGTAGATCTAATAATTATGTTCCCAATTTGTTGCAAACAGAATTATAATGTTTTTTGCACTTATATCAAAACAGCATTCAGTGTCGGACTTAACGGGTGTCGGACCTGGCTCCTGCCAGGGGCCCAGGGGATATTTTCTTATTTAACATAAATTAATATATTGGAGGAAAGTGGAAGGGGGCCCCCCATGCGTTTAGCGCCAGAGGCCCCGAGGGGTGCAAGGTCTCTGACAGCTCTGACAGCTTACTGTAATAGGGGAAACTTCCTAAGCGCCCTGACATCTGCTGGCAATTTGGGAAAGATACGAAAGCCACATTGTTTTGTTTTGTTAAATGGAGAAATAAGTGTTTTTTTGTTGTTTGTGTTTTATTTTTGTGTATCATGGAAAAAAAAAACAATCAATTTTTTTGTATGCCGCAATGTAAATCGTGAATAATGAAGAATCCTTCTTAAACATTCCATAATTTACCTAAATCGAAAAAAATATCAATTGAAACGACGTTTGGAGGCAGAGAGAAGTGGATTGTAGGTTTTTATGGACTCAAAAACTAAAAATGGGCAAAAATCCAAGCCCATGCATGCATGTTTGCCCGTTGCATTTTATGGAAAGTGATTTTTTACGTCCAAAAAAAGACTGAAAAAAAGCATTTATCGCACCCAAAATTTGCCTAAATCATCAGTTGATATATTAAAAGGCCCTTCTACTTTTTCAGGCAGAGATATTAATTTTTACTAATATATTTACAATATTTTAGTTGTTATTATATTGACAGACAGTCAAAAAGAATTAAAAATACAATGAAAAACTAAAAATATCCTTGAAATTTCTTTAGAATAGTATATTGTCACATATCTTGTAAATCGTAGATTACCTTTAAGGGGGGGGGGGGTATGGTCAGAGCAGCACATTTTATACCCATTTTCAAGATTTTTTTTTAGAAAACTGTTAATAGTAACTTGATTGGGATAATACCTACAGTAAAGAACAACCTTTGAAGAGTATCAAAAAAAATTTTTATTGAAAAATATCGAAAATTAAGCTCGTGACATGAATTTGAAATTTTCGTTCAGGACAAAGAGTTGATTTGCGGTAAGACTCATAACTAATGACTGGATCATCTAAAACAAAAAAACCAAAATTTTTTTGTTAGTTTATGAGTATCTTGAGGTAACGCTGTCGAGATATTTTTTTTTCTTGCTTTCTTTTTTTTTTATGGAATTTTTTACAACTGAAAACAGAAATTTCGAAAAAAAATTTCCGTTTTTTTCGTTTTTTTGACTTCAAACTTATACCAAAAATTAAATAATCTAGATATTTGAAAAAACTCGACAGCGTTACCTCAAGAAACTCATAAACTAACGAAATATTTTTGGTTTTTTTGTTTTAGATGATCCAGTCATTAGTTATGTGTCTCACCGCAAATCAACTCTTTGTCTTGAACGAAAATTTCAAATTCATGTCACGAGCTTAATTTTCGATATTTTTCAATAAATTTTTTTTATGATACTCTTCAAAGGTTGTTCTTTACTGTAGGTATTATCCCAATCAAGTTACTATTAACAGTTTTCTAAAAAAAAATCTTGAAAATGGGTATAAAATGTGCTGCTCTGACCATACCCCCCCCTTAAATTAAAAAAAGCTCGGAAAACTGGAAAAATACAACTCGTGTTCATTTTCACCATGCAAACAAATACACGAATAACAGTTTAATGTGGCTTTCGAGTGTTCCAGCTTTGCCGCATACGGCGCTGCGATTTTAAAAAGTTTCCCCTATAAATCACGTTTTGAATGTCATTTAATCATATGTCCATTTCTTACCTGTACACTACTGGGGGAAAGCGGCGTAAGTAGATCCTCTGAAGTATCCGCCATCCTGTAGAATTTGTTGTAGTAAAATGGATATTGCGAATATTGAATCGGTGGAACTTCTATGTAACTGGAATACTGTAGCGGATAACCTTCCACCATACTGTTTAAAACAATCATTTTTAAACGTAGATTAGTTTATTAAACAAACAAAAAACTAATTAGTTAAACTGTAGTTAACACTGTTTTAACATGAACTGAGGAAATCACTTTAATAACAATGTACACAGAATTGTTGAAGTGATAAGTGTCTCGTAACTGACTTATATTTAATTGAGTGCAGTGGATGTCTATTTAGCATCTCTTTTTAAGAAACATTTTGATAGATAAGTCTTTCTTTATCACTACTAAAAATGCTGGGGGCATAGTTTTGAACTATGTGACCTTCTATAAAAACTAATCAAATAATTCTTGTAAAGTCAACAAAATCTGGTAAAATCCAGTTTTAAGTTTTTATGGTCAAAGGGTCTTGGAACGTAGGAACATTTGTTGACCCCTAAACTGGTTTCAGACAGATATGAAGCAGGAGTATTTGTCGTGTTTATCTAGTTCTTGTTTTAATATTTATCAAACTACAGAAAGAGATAGATATATTTATTAACGGGTAAAAATCATTACTGACATATATTAATCGAGGCGTCAATTACTAGACTGTAGACTGGATCGTGCAATATTATAACAGATGTACAGCAGTGCTTTCTAAAGCCTGGAACAGAATGCACAGCGCGCTACGCCGTCAGCGCGCCGTCATTTGCGCGGCGTTGCGTTAGCGCCGTTGAGAATTTTCGCCTGCACACAATGCAATAATTTTTAACGCCGTTAAGTGTCACGTGACAACCTATATCTGTGTCTATATGTGCGCTTTCTTTTATTAAAAGTATAATGGATGATGAAGACTTGTGTGTGATGTTATTTATGTTGTATGCCAGTTATTTATACATACAAACACTTTACCATTCAGTAAAAACTGAGGTTAGGTGTTCTGCGTCAACGTTCAATGGCGTCAAAAGTTGGAAGTTGACGAACATTCAGTATCAACGGCGTTCGAACGCCGTAGGACGTTGTCCATTCTGTGCACTTGCGTACGACAGCTTGGTTTTAACTTTCTTCTGACAGATAGCGCCGTACGAACGCCGTCAACGCGCCGTAGAACTCGTTGCATTCTGTTTCCCACTTGACGGTTCGCCTGCTTCACACAGCAGGCTTGGTATTGGGCTGGTGCGAAATGCTCATTGGTAACTGTGCCCATTCTGCTCTTAGAAGCTCGTTTTATCATGGATGTTATCCATATGTGGAGTAATTCTTCTCTTAAACATGTCCCACGCATGTTCAATCGGATTTAGATCCGGTGAGTGTGCTGACCATGGTATCTCATCAATACCTTCGTTATCCAGCCAGTTCGTTACAATTCGCGCAACATGTGGCCAAGCATTATCCTGGGCAAGATGAAACTGATCACCAACAGCACCACGAAATGGACGCACAATAAGTTGAAGAATATTATCCAAATATTGTTGTGCTGTTAAAAATCTATTGGGAAAAACGAGATCAGTTCTACCGCCAATGATTATCCCGCCCCATGTCATAACAGTACCACCTCTGTAACTGTGAACTTCCTGGACGTGCCTCAAACGTTCCAAACTACCGGATCTTCTCCATACCCTTGTTCGACGAGAATCTGGATGAATTCCAAATCTGTACTCATCAGTAAACAAAACTGTAGCCCAATCATTATCACAACAATATTGAGAATTGTGACACCAGTCTAATCTTGCTCTGCGATTGCCTCTAGAGAGGGGTTGACAACTGATTGGTCGTCGAGATAGAATATTAGCTTCGTGGAGACGATTTCTTATAGTATCGCAACTAACGTTTAAGTTATGCGCTCGCTGTAACTCCCTTACCAATTCGGGTTCTGTATTAGTAAGTTGCCTTCTAGAATTTAAAACCAAAAATCTGTCTTGACCTGCTGTTGTACAGCGGCCACCTCCCGGATGTTGTTCGGCCGGACTCTCTGTTTCCCTGTAACGCCTCCATAACCTTTGAGAAACTCCTATCCGCTGGGCAACATCAACTTGTCTGAAACAAGCTTGGAGAATTTCCACCGCACGATTCATCTCGTGGATATTTAAATGCTGTCGCTCCATTATTAAAAAATAATGCCACTACTTCAAAACACTGCAATTATTAATATGTATGTTTTAAATCGAATTAAAATGAAACATGTGATCAACCTACGGATCATGTACTAAATAAAATTTGTCAAATTTGTATTTGTTTTGCCTTGTTGATTATTATTTTTACTTGTTTTCCATAGCCAACTATTCATAATTCTTGTTTATATCTAGTTTCTTGTTTATATCTAAGAAATCCCAAAAACTGAAGAACTGAAGAATTAATTTTGAATTCCTAATTACAATATTTCTCTTACTTCGTAATTTGAAAGAAAAACTAAGTTAATTTGTGTAAAGCACGCCGTATGAAAATGACAGTAAAAAAGGTTAAAGAACACGATTCGAAATGGCTCACGCGATGTGTTTAACATGACCCCAGCAGAGCGCGATTCGCGGTGCCTCAACTCGACCCTGGCCATTACGATGTACGGATTTAGAATATTCGGACTATGATATGAGATAAGGAGTTTCCTTTTCAGATAAATTTCTTTATAATTAAACTGAATTATAGCGGTTTCATATTTTCTAACAATATCATTTTCTTTTACTTTGTGTCATTTCTTTTGATTTATACTACGCTGTGTAATATTATAGGCTTGATTACTTCTTAATTAATATCTTAAAGTCTAATATATACAACATCTTTATTAACATGAAGATATTTTTTTATTTTTATGGAAGATTCATCCCAAATATTGTTTGATAAGTGACGAAAGAAAACTAAAACTAAAACTAGAATTTTTCTGTGTTATAACTATTTTAAATTGGATAGAAGTCGTAAATTTCATGAAATTAGCAGGTCGAGGAGAGGACTAACGAATATTCGTCTGCCAATCATAATGCTTCGTTATTGTTCGTTAATGTCTGAATTTACTGGATTGAACAAGTCAGCAATGTTGTAGTTATCAGGTGAATGTTGCCAATCTTAAAGATATAAAAGCTACAATAGCTTGGATATGTGATGAGGAACGATCACAAATATCGTACCTTATACCCTTTTCACACTAGATTAAAGATCTAGACGAGTGAACTTAAAGTTCACCGATGTTTAAGATCGGTATGCTTTCACACTTGATGTTTAAATCTCCGGTGCTGTCATCAGCTATAGTAATTTTGTCCTTAAGTTACCGTCATGAAATTACCAGTTTTGAACTGTCTGCGCAGACGCACATTTTGAATTATTATAAACAATTAAGGATATTTCATTTCATTCTACAATAAAGGCACTACAACAAAGAATATATTACAGCTGTATTAACATGTAAGTCGATACATTTTATCTCAATTATTGTAGTTCTGTATTTTATTAAACACATTATTAAAATAAATAATTTTATTATAACAATAAGTATAAACTTCTTATAACGTCGATATAATACAGTATTCTTGTTTATGATAATATAAAATGTTGACAGCACAAATTCAAGGAGTATTTTTTTATAATAGAAATTAAGTTGCAATGCGGACGAAGTTTAAGACGCAGATCTCTGTCTTGAACATCGCTTGTGTTTAAACGAGGCCGTACGGTTTCACATTAGAGTTTAAAGATACATTCACTTTAACATCCGATCTTAAAGTTCTAGTGTGAAAAGGGTATTACAGAATATTGTATACAGAAAGGTTCGATAGAGAAGAGCTCCTAGAAGAGCAAGAATTCCTGGCTCGCTATTCTGAGGAAATAGGGTCAAATGAGGACATCCACACTCTTTCGGATGGGAGAGATCAAAATGTGGATTGACCTGATGATACCCAACATTCGGAACAGATGAGACAAGAGAAGAAGAAGATTGGTACGTCGTCACTTGTTGTCACTTGTCGTCAGTTGATATTACTTGACACGTGGGCACAAGGAAATTTGCCACTCTTGCTTTACGAAGAGACAACATTTTTGGACAGAGATAAGATATCCAGTAACGCCAATAGTGCATTCAAGATTTTATTTTTGACTTTACATAAAATATAAAGTATAAATTAACAGATATTTATTCCTATCTGGTTGCTTATGTCTACTATGCCTACAATAAACAGTTTATAGACAAAAAATCAAATGATTTTGTTTAATCATTTAATTGTTAGAATTTATTTTACAATCACAATGAATATTCAAGAATTACTCGAATATATCGAGGAAAATGCATAAAAATCAACAGTAACTATAGGGTTAATTTGGTCATGTAAAATTAATATGTAAGGTTAATTTTACATGACCACCCGGCTACTTTTTTGCCCCCATGGATTGTTTAGTAATTCCAAAAATAGTTTACCTATATAATCTGCTATAGTGGCTGCTTGCCTTACGTTTGGAATAATAGCATTTAAAATATGATATATTTGAAGAGATATTACACTTTAGAGTTTCGTAGGTATTTATCATAACATTTTTGGACACATTATCGAGTGTAATCGCATCAAAATCAAAATATTTACAAAAAACATTTTTTATCTCTTAATCAAGTACTAAGAAATTTCAGTTAATACTTCTCTTACTTTATATCGTATACTACATGTATTTATTCAAAAATCATCATACAAAAAATTTTCTTAAAAATGTCTTGTAAAAATAATGATCAAAAATTTCATTTAAACTATTGTGTGATATGGGGTGAAACAAAATTTGTTGTAAATCTTTTTGACTAAACTTGCCTTAAAACGACTTTTTCTTAAATTAGTAGTTTTTAGGGTTTTGTATGTACTACAAAAAACTCTTGAACCCTTGGTAGAAATTGTAGCGAAACGGCTGAACATAGAAAGTTGAAATTTGGTATGCTTGTACAACTCTTTGACCCACATATAGGAATAAAATAGAGTTGTAAAAGACACATCGCGGGAAAAATATAAACAAATATGTATTTAATGAAAAAAATAGATATTTTTAAACATTTTTGAGTGATGTATCAAATGAAACCTCCTAATGTCTGGACATGTCTAAAAAAACTAATTTTTATTTTTATAAAATTATATTTTTTATGAGATATACGCCAAAAATGTGTGAAAAAAACTTTTGATCCCCACCTTTTTTCCGAAGGAATTCCTTACAATATTTATTTGACGGATTTGAGAATTGGATAGCTATAGCTGAGGCAAACGCATCTCAAAGAATAATCTCACCTGATTACAGGGGCGCACACAGATTTTTGGCTCGGGGGGGGGGTCCAATTATACATAATTTTTATAAACACAGGGCAAAATATCAATTTCAAGTGAAGAGCAAAAAAAAGGTCCTCACTTCTAAGTTTTAAGTGAAGAACAAAAACAAAAGGACCTCACGTCTAAATTTAAAGTGAAGAGCAAAAAAAGTCCTCACAGTACGGTGGGGGGGGGTCCAGACGCCCTCTGATTTCGTCAAACAGAATTAAATTATAATTTCAACACTTCCCACTGGTTATTAAATTTACGCTTTTAAAAATTAAATGCAACATTTACCAAAATATAACTAGAATTTAGACAAAATAATTTAAACAAAATAAAAATGCAAAAAAAATAATAGAAAAAAAAAATTAACAGGATTCGAACTCTGCAACGTTCGCACTGCAAATTACAAAGTGCATCACAAAACCAACTGAGCTACTAGAGTTACTGATCTGGAGTGTTACATAGCGAATTAAATATTTAACATATTTTAGTTAAAAACACAAAAAATGCGTTATTTTCCGAAAACATAATCTGATCAAAATTTCCTGTTGTACTATTCCGGTTCACACCAATGTACATTACTTACAATTTTTTCAGATTTTTAGTTTAAGCCCATCTAGGCTACAGGGTGTGGGACAAAATTTTTTTTGCACAATTTTGGCAAAAATCGCATCAAAATAATATATTTTGCAAAAATAAAATTTTGATCGTTAATCCACGTACTAATGGCTTTCATTTGAAACCCTACTCAGAATTTAAAAAAAATATTTTTTTTTGATGAGCACATATTTGTTTATATTTTTAGGGGGATGTTTTTTAGATGTTTTAGTATTTTTCCTATGTGCGGGTCAAAGAGTTGTATAAGCATGCCAAATTTCAACTCTCTAGGTTTAGCCGTTTGGATACAATTTTTACCGAACAGACAGACAGACAGACAGACAAACAGACAGACAGACAAACAGACAGACAGACGACAAAATTACGGTATAAGGGTTTTTTGGTCATACCTACAAAATCCTAAAAAAGGGAACTGATCTAAAAACTATTCGAAAAAGGGCCCCAAAATGTATTTCAAGAAATGGAAAAGCCTTTGCAAGCGATGTGTAGCTGCATTTAAATGTAAAATAATTTCTGATTAATCAAACCTCCTATATTTTTATAGATATTATTTTGTTTTTTATTTTCTTGTCTTTCTTACACTCACCCAGATATTAGTTTTGTTTTTGAAATAATTTATAGCAATGCTCAATGTAGAAAAATTGTTAGCGACTTTAAAAATTACTAATTATTATGACTACAGATTTAAAATATATGTTTATAATTAGAATTGAATAATCAGTTCCGATATTTGTATTTTGCCATTTGGCAAGCTAGAAATAATTTATAGATAATCACTTTGAGTAGCATGAAATGAAAGTGTTATATTGTTACTAGCTGAAGAATCCGTACTTGGCACTTTTCGGCGTTGGCGCGACATCCCGAGTTGATACTAAGCCTCCTGTTTCCAGGTTTCATGACCATGTTTTCAATCTATGTACATTCAAGAGTAATATGGTCAGTATTACGTCCATTTTTTAGCGTACACAGAAAGGCACCTACAGTTTAACGCCGGTTGCGAACGGCTAAGCAGAACCTGTAATTTCTATAAATATTTTTACACAAATTTTTGACATAAACAGGAATTGAACTCACGTCCGTGCCCTTGTTTTGCCCATAAATAGCAGGTACAAACGATTTAACGTTTACAGATACAGGTTTGCCAAAAGAGAAGAATCAGAAGGTATACTGTACATAAATCATAAAAATCAGAGGGTATACGCTTACTAAACTGTATATTTGGGATGGAGGTCAATACACAAGCACAGGGCATATGCTATTCATTAGAAATAAAGCAGAAGGTATACGCATATACCCTCCACTGCAGCTCTGCACATGAGTGACGATATAAGGTTTTTTGGTCATATCTACAAAATCCTAAAAATTATTTTGGTAATCAAAAGTTACCCAAAAATAGTTGCCACCTTACTAAATACCCATGAAACCCTGAAATGTGCAAAAATTCGCACTTCACATCAAATTTTTTTTGTTTTTAAACATTTAGTATTGTTGTTTTGTCTGTACGGATTTAAGTGTTACATACCAATAAAAAAATCACAAAATTAGCACTGTAATAAAGACACCTGTCTAATTATTTAATAGGTAATACATGGACCCACATCGACAACTTTACGAAAACTGTCGTGTCCAATACAATTCATCCATAAGATCGTCAGATGTTCTAACCATTTTTTATTTAAAATTTCATAAAAAAACATGTGTATACAGACGCACAGTTAAATATGATACATAATTTTTTTGTTTTCTCCGCCCAAGCATATAGAGTATTTATATTGTTGTTTGTCGAGCTATTAAAGTGGACCCCATACAAAGAATGTCGGCTACCTTACAAGTTGAATCTTGTGTGTTTCCATCTCTTTTCGTTGTGTTTCTGGTGAAGTGTTGAGTTTTGTTAAGTTTGTTGGAACTTGTTTCGTAATATGCCCCCAGCAAGGATTTATGCTCCGCCTTTGAATTTTTCATCCAATTACAGATAGATATATTTTACAATCTGAAGATGTGGTCTACATCAGTGGTTCTTAACCGGAGGGTCTGCGAAATTATTTTAAAGGTTCCGCAAAAAAATTATAGAATGTCTTTAGATTTAACCCTCAAGTGGTGGTGATTTTAATGGACGGTTGCTAACGAACTTCTTTTTGATACTCTCTAAAGCAGCGGTTCTTAAATTGGGGTCCGCGTAGCCATTACCGGGGGTCCACGAAACAATTTTGACATTAACTTCACATCCTCCAACTTTTCGCTTTTATTAAAATAACTCATTTACTTAATAAAAATCCTACATGGTCAAGACTTTTTGTATTTGTTGTTATCTAACTAGTTATTGACATAACTAAACAAAAATTAGTAAAAAATTAATTAATTTTATTCAACTGCAAATTATTTACAGAACACATATTTATAATAAGATCTATTTTGTAACTTTTTTAATTCTTTTTACTAATATTTTTATTCATTTTGTTTTTCATTCGTAATGGCTCAGTTACACGATGCAAGTAACTTGCACCAGTAAGTACTTGCACCAGCCACTGGCATCGTGTAAACGTACATGCAGTACTGGTGCCAGAACTTGCACAAGTATCTCATGCAAGTCAAGTGAATAGAATAGAGATGTGTCGTTCGCGAACGATTCGTACCAAAAGAACGAATCGTTGCAATGAATTGATACGACCGAATCTTTTAATAAGCAGCAAACGAATCTTTAGTACCCGAACTCACGAAGCAATGCTAGCGAGTGGCGAGTGTGTAGTGTGGAACACACGGACATCTATGTCTGTAGTCTGGTACGTAAGCTCAGTCTGGACGGGCGAACTTAGAACATGGCACGAGGGACAGCTGAACGGCAGACTCGATACAATGCGCCGTACAATGTGTATACGTACGTGTACTTGACACGTACCCGTACTACGTATACTGACACGTACATCTAAGTTTGTAGTCTGGTACGTAATCTCAGTCCGGACGGGCGAACTTAGAACATGGCACGAGGGACAGCTGAACGGCAGACCATAGGTAAAAGAGATATAGATGCTGAACTTGCCTTTAAGTTTTGAAGCAACGATTAGCAGCGTTTTCTGGTCGAAAATGAAAGCTTAAACGTAGAGCGGGATATTTAAAAAATATTATTTGATAATGAAGGTTACAAAGTCTGTTCACAGTCATTTCCAACGATTTATTATTATCAGATACCAGCATAGAATAAATTAAAATAACTCTGTGCTTGCGTCTGATGATAATAAACAGCTAGAAACGACTTTACGAACAGACCAACACAAAAATACAAAATCATGTTAGAATGTTTTTATTATAAAAAGTAATTTACAATATTATATTATAACTATAAATAACAAAAAACTATACAGAAAAATAAATACAAATAATTAAATAATATACAAAATATTTTTATACATTTTAGTTAGTTTTGTAGGTATGACCACAAAAAAACGTATAATGAAATGCGTCTGTATAAGCAGTTCACTTTTGAAAGAACAAACTAAGAGGAAAATTTGTTTACAATAGTTTGCACCTTTGAAACTGTTAGTCATATTGGTATTAAAAAATGTCACTTTTTTAAAACGTTGATAAAGTCAGTAACACTCTATAAAAGTAACCAAAATAACCAGATCTAGTTTGTTCTTACATAAGTGAACTGCTTACAAAAGCTGTTCACTTTTACACAAATTTCCTCTTAGTTTGTTCTTACAAAAGTGAAAAGCTTATATGGTACAAATTGTACCCAAACTGCTTAACATTGAAAGTTGAATAGAAAGCCAAATTTTATATAAATCTGCAGCAACATCTAAATTTGGGTTGGGAAAACGATACCTTGTTTTTTCACTTTGATCACAACCCGGAACATAACACTTAATAGCCATAGTTAAAATAACGAATAACAAGACTTAAGACAAATAACACAATAATATAAAATCGATGAATATGTCAAGAGCAAACAATAGCAAGCGTGACTTCTCTTCTCAAGAGTCGTAGGTAAAAGAATTTGACAGCGTCAGATTCTAACGGCGGTAGTTCAAGATAACGGTTTTAAAAATTGTCTGTATAGTGGCGGCGCTGTGGCAGGATGTGGAACTAATAGTGACGTCATGCTACTTCAAAAATTAGGCCTAAGTTGACTCCGTCTGCGGCAGACTCGATACACTGCGCCGTACAATGTGTATACGTACGTGTACTTGACACGTACACGTACTACGTATTCTGACACGTTCGTCGTTCGCTAACTACTAGCGACTAAAGAAGTATGTATAGGTACTGTTCTCAGCTCCCAGTACACAACTATGCAATAACAAAGCCAAGGACAGCGTGACGTAGACAGTAAACACTAGATTTGTTGTACGCCAACGATTCGTTCCAAAAGAACGAATCTTTTTAGAAAGTACTGAATACTGAACGAATCTTTAAAAAGATTCGCATTTCCCACCTCTAGAATAGAAGCCGTTCCTATTTACTGGCACAAGTAGCCGTGCCAGTGACTTAAAAATGGCCGCTGTGAACAGCTGATGTATTTCCGTGGTTACAAAAACAAACTTTTTCACACCTTTTTTTAATAAATGTAGTTTTTGGCACCAATTCATTTTTGTTTGAAAAGACGTACGCATAAAATACATCAAATTAGGTTAAACATCGAAAATTGGCTCGTTAAAAAGACGGTTTTATGCATAAAAAATAATTGGAAGCATCTACATTTTGCAGTGTGTTTCGGGTTCTTTGCAAGGTTACTTAAATTAGATACTGGAATACGTGTAAACGACAAAACGACTTGCGCAAGTACTGGCACAAGTACTTGTGCCAGTACTTGCACAAGTTACTGGCATCGTGTAACCGGGCCAATACATTTTTACCAATATTTATTAACGTAGTGCCTACGAGATTATTGAGCCAGAAATTAAGTCTTAAGAACGTCGTAAAACGTCTAGTATTGGGATGGGGGTCCGCAATTTTTTTTTTCTTCAAATGGGATCCTCGTACTACATAAGTTTAAGAACCCCCTGCTATGAAGGGTTCTCCCAATAACACTATCCTTTTCATCCTGAGCGCACTCAGAATCCACAACAAAAGAATTTAATATTGGGAATAATATTTTGGGTTAATTGACATATTTGACACTTTTACAACATTTAGCAACACCGCTCCCATTTCCCATAAGAGCAGTACTGCATTCTAACGTTTGAACGCACTATAGATGGCCGCAAAAATATTTGGTACATTTAGGTGGCGCACGAAGATTAAAATGTTAGGAATCACTGGTATACAGTTCTACAGGTGCAAAGTGAAAAAACTGTGTGTGGCTTGAGGTTTATTTTACCTTATTTTAACACAGGTGTTACTTATAAATGCTTGATTACATTATAATTATTTTGTTGAAGTTTTTTGTATCATTCACCCCCCAGGGTCACAAAGCACTGGCGGAAATAATACATGCTATTTGTAAAAAGAGATAAATATAAACAATAATAAATTAAAAGAAAATTTTATGGAATTGGGCATTTTAACCTTGCCTTCCCTATTCGCGACTGAAACTAACGTTGGCGGCGCTGCGTACAACTGCTAATGGCGGACGAGAAGCGTATATATCAGAAGTTTTTTCTTAATATTTATCTGTTCAAACAATATTTCGGCAAAAAAGCACTGTATTTAAGTCACTATATTTTAAAATACTTCTTAATTCAGATAAACTGCAGCACAACACGCTACAAATATTATCCAAATATACGCTTCTGTTTAATTTAGCCAGTCACCACCAGATGTCTCAATGTTATTTGCAGTCGCGAATACATCCATCATTGCCTCCTGTATGTACATAACAAGCTCTCTACGTACTCTGTCCAAAGTTCTCTCCACGTACACGACACGAGAAACAAGAATTATATTCGTCCTGAATTTACCAGACTCAGGAGTACAGGTATAGCGCAAATTAACATGTAATTAAATTCTATAATGTTCTACCATCCGCCACCAAGAGCCTTAACTTTGTAAGATTCAAAAAATATTGATGTGAAGTGTGAATTTCAGGTATTTAGTAACTGAATGATGATTATTTGGGATGCCAAAACAAATTTTATGTCAAAATATTTTTTTATGAATTTTAATTCGAATGCCTAATACCATTATTTAAGTTTCTAAATATGTGTAGTATTTTTTTACATAGCAAGGTTCATTAAGATTTTGAAAATTGCGCCTATGGCTTCTACTGGTTGCTTAAATCATTAGCCCCGCCCTCTGATTTCGTATACATCAAACATAGAATTAAATTATAATTTCAACACTTCCCACTGGTTATTAAATTTACGCTTTTATAAATTAAATGCAACATTTACCAAAATATAACTAGAATTTACTTTTAAACAAAATTAAAATGCAAAAAAATCAGAAAAAATAAAATTAACATGATTCGAACTCTAGTTTGCAAATTACAAGGTGCATGACAAAACCAACTACGCCACTAGAGCTACTGATCTAGCGTGTTACATAGCTAATTAAATATTTAACATATTTTAATTAAAAACACAAAAAATGCGTTATTTTCCGAAAACATAATCTGATCAAAAATTCCTGTTGTACTATTCCGGTTCACACCAATGTACATTACTTATATTTTTTTTAGATTTTTAGTTTAAACCATCTGGGCTACAGGGTGTGGGATAAAATTTTTTTTGCACAATTTTTGCAAAAATCCCTTCGAAATAATTTATTTTGCAAAAATAAAATTTTGATCGTTAATCCACGTACTAATTGCCTTCATTTGATACCCAATTCAGAATTTTAAAAAAATATATATTTTTTTTTGTTGAGCACATATTTGTTTATATTTTTAGGGGGATATGTTTTTTAGATGTTCTTGTATTTTTCCTATGTGCGGGTCAAAGAGTTGTATAAGCGTGCCAAATTTCAACTCTCTAGGTTTAGCCGTTTGGCTACAATTTTTACCGAACAGACAGACAGACAGACGACAATATGACGCTATAAGGGTTTTTTGGTTATACCTACAAAAAACCTGAAATGTGTGAAAATCCACACTTCACATCAATTTTATTTATTTTTCTGAAGCAACAATTTAAACTGAATATTGAAAAGTTAAAGTGAAAATAATGGTAGCGGAAAAGAGTGAGTGGATACTTGTCCTCTAGAATTTCGCGGTGTACATCGTGAGGAGTGAGACAGGGACGTTTAACATTCAATAGACGAAGCGGATACAATGCAAGCGTGAACTGCGAACTGCACTCCTGATCATGAGTACGCACAAGGTAAAAGAGTTTAATACAACTTGAATACTGCACACTGCACATTGCACACGTAAAACGAGATGAAATTTATTCATGAGGTTATTCTGAATAACACTTTAGTATATAGTATATAATATGTTTTAGTAGGCCAGCCTACCAACAAAACAATATGAAACATTAGATATTCATTTCGCGTTATACTACAAGGTGTCTCAAAAGAAATTTTATATTTATTTAGCTTACTGCGTGAACGCAACGTATCCGAGGGGCGCGGGGGTTATGTAAATCGGTAGCCTGGCTCTTGGGAATTCAGTCGCTATGGAGCGTTTCTCGGGAGCAGACCGCGCGTTATGCGTGCGAGAGTTTTACAAAAACGGTGATTCGGCGACTGTAGCGCGTAGAAAATTCTGCAGTATTCGAGGTTTTCGCCACTTAAATGATGCGCCAAGCATTCCTCTCATTCGACATTGGGTTAAAAAGTTTGAAGAGACTGGTACAACGCTGGATAAATCAAAATCCGGGCGACCTAGGTCATCAAGAACGATAGAAAACGTGGAGAATGTTAATCAGTCTGTTCGTGACGACCCGAACCTTTCAATTCGGAAGCGCGCAAGTGATTTAAATGTGCATAGATCATCATTACATCGCATTATGCACAAAGACCTAAAGCTGCACCCCTACAAAATTCAATTGGTGCAAGAATTAAAGCCCCAAGATGCCAGTCAGAGGCTTAATTTCGTAAATCAGGTGGCTCATTTTCATCTTAATGGCCACGTAAATAAGCAGAACTGCCGCTATTGGAGTGCAACGAATCCAAAACGCAAACATCAGAAACCCCTACATTCGCCTAAAGTGACCGTATGGGCTGCGATGTCGGCGCGAGGAATTATCGGCCCTTACTTTTTTGAAGACGAAAGGGGGCGTGCAGTTACAGTGAATTCAGAGCGTTATGTGGAGATGTTAGACAACTTCTTGGTACCTGAACTGCAAAACTTTCCTGGCTATAACCAAAGAAAATGGTTCCAACAGGACGGAGCAACTTCACACACGTCCAATATGTCTCTGCCACGTGTTCGTGAAATTTTCTCAGGCAAATTGATCTCCCGGAGAGGTGACATAAATTGGCCTCCACGCAGTCCAGATTTAACCCCTATGGACTTTTTCCTATGGGGTTATCTTAAATTTAAAGTTTACGCCAATAAACCCACTTCACTGGCGCATTTGAAAGAAAATATCCGTCACGAAATGGCAGCCATCCCTGAGTCCACCTGCCGAGACGTCATAAGTAATTTTACTGTTCGATTAAATGAGTGCCGAGAACGCGAGGGTCTACATTTAGACGATATTATTTTTAAGAAATAAATCCCCAAAAAGTGTATTTTAATAATTAATAAACATTTTTTCTATATACGGCTTACTTTTTTTTTTAATCGATCCACTAAATATAAAATTTCCTTTTTCGACTTGCAACATAGAGCTTTCACATGTTAAATTTTCCATTGCATATTTTATCTCTACTATGAGTTTTAGACAAAAACTTTATTAATAAAAATTGTACAGTATTTTAGTACCAACACATTGTGCCTAATTTTGAATAAAAAAATCCCAATTTGTTTGAAAAAAGACACACAATAGTTTTTTATATCTGAAAATAACAGTTGCCTTGCACAAATGACAACTGTATCAAAAAATTAAATCTTTGTGATTTTTTCTTGTGGCCCTTCATAAAAAATAAAATGTATAATTTTAATCAGGGCTTCGAACCGTTATGGTTCGAAGCCCTGCTTTATACTAAGGATCAATGGAACTGAATACATGCGTTTGCAACCCCAACCCTGGCAATATGCAATCGTGTGGCCAAGCTTCCACAGATCCCACATTTTAGTTTCCTAGGCAGCACTTTATACTAAGGATCAATGGAGCTGAATACACACATTTGCATCCCCAACCCTGGCAATATGCAATCGTGGATATTTTGTGTTTTTTAAGGTGTTGCCCAGCATCCATATATCCCTCTTTTTAGGTTCTTAGGGAGTATGTCATACTAAGCAACTTATACAGCAATTTAGGCTATTAGCGCCCGAATGACGTATAAATTTACTTAATTGTATTAAAAATATTTAATTGAAAAATATTCCAAAAAAATATAGAAATATATATTATTGAAAAATAATTTTAAATTTTAATTAAGTTACGTTGTCAATTACAAAAAAGCCGACCAGCGTAGCGTAGTGGTAACACACATGCTCTGCGTTGCTAAGGTCTCGGGTTCGAATCCCGTTCAGGCATGGAATTTTTCAAAAAATAATTGTCCTGGCTAATTGCCAAAGCAGTAATGGCCATAAAAATAAAAAAAAACAAAATAAAATCTGAGGTACAGATTAAAAAAAAATATCAAAAAATCCATTTTTTTGAGAAATTTCTTGACAAAAAAATGTGCAAAAAAAAATCCCTTATTATATACTAACAAATCTTGGCGTCAAAAGATCGCATTAATTTTTCTGTAACTGGAAAAATGGTGTAGAACAATATTTAAAAACCAGATTTTTTAAAAATTTGAAAAAATGGTATGCTGCATCTTTGGCTAGTAGCTCCCAAAGAACATACAAACTTACTTAGAGCTATTAAAAATATTGAATGGAAAAAACATTCCAAAAATTTACCTTCACAATACTTACAAAACATTTAAAATGAACAGAATTTTTGAAATTTGAACAAATGGTGTACAGCACTTTAGGCTATTAGCGCCCAAAGAACATATGCATACTTACAGCTGTTAAAAATATTGAAACGTAAAAACATTCCAAAAATTTACTTACACAATACTTACAAAAAAATTAAAATCAACATAATTTTTTGAAATTTGTAAAAATAGTGTGCAGCATCTTTGGCTATTAGCACCCAAAGAACATAAAACTTAAAGCTATTAAAAATATTGAATCGAAAAACCATTTTCAAAACTATTTTCCTGCACAATATTTACAAAAATCTTAAATCCACAGAATTTTTTGAAATTTGAAATAATGGTGTACAGCAGTTTAGGCTATTAGCGCCCAAAGAACATACAAACTTACTTAGAGCTGTTAAAAATATTGAGACGTAAAAATATTCCAAAAAATTTAAAATACACAGAATTTTTGTAAATTTAAGAAAATGGTGTGTAGCATTTTCGGCTATTAGCGCCCAAGGAACATACATACTTCGTTCGAGCTATTAAAAATATTCAATCGAAAAAACATAAAATTTACCTGTACAATACTTATAAAAAAATTAAAATCCACAGAATTTTTTGAATTTTGAGAAAATGGTGTGCAGCATCTTTGGCTATTAGCTCCCAAGGGATGTCGAGTCAGTATAGGACGTCCCTTCTTAACACTTCAATAGACACTCAACTTGTTTCATCACTATTGCACTTTTTCAAATTTTACTTTTTATAAAACTGGTAAATATGTTTACACACAGCATTTATGGCTACTAGCGCTTAAGGTAGTTATTAATTTAAGGGTATTTTATACAAAAAATGCACTGATCCACATGTGTTGTTACTTGAACGTTACGTTGAACGTTTCATAAACGACTGTGAACGAGAAATATTTGGAAGGATTAATGACGTAATGTCTACCAATATTATCAAATAAAGGCTTAAGTAAAGAAATTAATCCTCTTAATTAGTTTCGCTAACGAAAAATTTAATGTGGATTTTTTTGCGTAGTTCTGTATTGCGTAAACAATAAATGGTCCACGACAGTGCACAGCAATTTAAATATTAAAAAAATAAAAATAATTTTTTAAATTTATAATAATTTTGTTAACCAGTATTAGCATTATAGGCTATTCTAAACGTTTACGCGGAACTAAATTGCTTTTGCGTAGTTCTGTATTTCAACAATAAATGTATAAACAATAAATGGACCCCGACAGTGCACAGCATTTATAAATATAAAAATTTAAAAATGTTTTTAAAATTTATTACAGGGCTTCGAACCGTTATTTTTTTCGTTTCGGTTTTCTTTCCGGTTCAATTAAAAAAATATATATCAGTTCGGTTCCGGTTTTCGTTCTGGCAAAAATTACGTTTTTTTTCGGTTTTCGGTTCAGTTCCGAGTGATAAATTTGTAATGCTTTTATTTGTATTAGAAATTTATTTTCTACTATAATCTAGAACATTTTATTCTTTATTTTGTAATACAATACCAAGGCCGCTGCCAGGGGGGGGGTCTGGGCGTTCCCCCCACCCCTAAAATAATAGAATCGCAATTTCTTTTTTACTTTTCAGAAAAATTACGATTTTTTTCTGCTCATCAGTTTAAAAAATAATCTTAAATAAAATGTAATTTATATTCGTTCACATAACCATTATCTGAACCGAAATAAACCGATATTTTTTTTCGGTTCAGTTCCGGTTTTCGTTCCGGCAAAAATAACGGTTTTTTACGGTTTTCGGTTTTCGGTTCAGTTCCGGTTCGAAGCTCTGATTTTAATAACACCCAGCAAACATTCAACCATAGGCCGAATGCTGGCAAACTGCTTGTTCTGTTGGTAAATTGCTGGCACTAAAAGTTTGTGCAACGCCACTATTAATAATGTACTTCACCTTTGTATTTCGCACTCCTCCTATACGAAGTACTTTACCAGCATTTTATGAGCACTCCTTATTTTTGATAATATGTTACATTTTACTTTTGTTTCACCATCGTTGAATAAATTTATTCAACGAATAAAGTTGACAATATCGCATCATTCTATTGACAGCAACGTTTATTTCTTTATTAATAGTTTAAAACTGATGTGATATTGTCAACTTTATTTGTTAAATAAATTTATTCAACGATGGTGAAATGCCAAATGAGTATTTATTTTGCACCTAACCATTAATTTATTTTAATACTGGGTAAGTATAAGGTTAATACATATGTTACATTTGAAATACTAGAGAGTGGGTATAATATAAGCACTGGTCCATCAGAAATAAATAGCAACTAATGCGATTATTTTGCACTTTATTGCTGCTGAGGCCGGCAATTGATACACCAATGGGCCAGCTAACGGCAACGGGGACACTGGGGTACTGGCCCATTACTTTCTATGCTGGGGAGTATGTGCTTCAACAGTACTGGCCCGTATAAAAATGTTTGCTGGGCATCGACTCCATAGACGATTTACAACAAAAAATAATTAATATTTGTAATAATAGTTTTGTATTTATATCTGAAAATAACAGTTGCTATGCACAAATGAAAATCGAACTTCTAATAAAGTTTATTTTCAGGTTAAACATAAATTTACAAAATAAAAAAATATTACATCTAAATTAAATTTTCAAATAAATTTCCACTTTACAACAAAAATCTAATCTATTGTAGAAATTTCTGTTTACATTTTCAATAACCCGCTTATGAATATTATTACAAATATTAGTAGTATTTGATGGAAGTAAATAAATAATATTTAAATAATAACAATTAAATTTTGCCAAAATATTTTCTTTATCGAACAATAAAACAAAAACAGGTTGAAGTCAGCGTACTGGTACTGTACACAGCGGTTGCACCTATAGGGATTTGCAGCTAAGCACCCTACCATCTGGTGAGCGTTTCATGAACTTGTGTACATCAGATAACATTTCGTTTTGTGTATTGGTTTTGTATGAAGTTTGTTTTTAAAGTTTTATTATAATCATTGAAAAATGTATAATACATATTGTTGTGTGCCTATGTGCAATTCATTGAGAAGAAGAAACCCGGAAATATCGTTTCATTTGTTTCCACTAATATCAAACACCGTACGGTTCGAAACAAAATTGGGAAAGCAAGAGGTTAGGAATCGACGCGATGTTTAGATAAACAATTTAAAAATTGGAAAAAAAGTGAGCCCTTATATCAAAGTTTGCTCATTACATTTTAATGATAGTGACTACAAAAAATATTTTCAATTTTGTATTTATTATCGCATATCTTGAAAATTCCTGTTATTGTGTGTGGGTTTGTAATGCACAAGTTTGTAGGCATAATGCATAAATCTTTATGAACTCTCTGTTTTTTTCAGTGACTCCACACAATATTATATGCCCAGCATTGTAGATTTCTACCCCTTGGTAAGCAATACGGGAATTATTATTTCCCCCAATATAGTTAAAATAATCGACAATGGAAAACCGCCATAACTTAAAACCAGATCACAAAATATAGTATTTTAGATGTTTACAAGTAATGTCACTTCACAAAATCAGAAAATCCCAAACAATTATTTATTTTTTGTCGTTTTTTGATACACTTTTCGCTATTATTTACTAGTAAATGTCAAGTGGTATCTGATTTAGAATGGTTTCAAAAAAATCCGCGTGGCGCTACGATCTTAAATTTTTTCCCCTATACTGTATAATATTAATATTTATTATAGTTTAAGGGGTCGTTTCGGGCTGTAAAAATGCAATACTCGGGTCGCCAGTTTGACACCACTGACCTAGGATATAACATTTGATTTTCCTGCCATAATAATTCATTACGCCTAAAAGTAGGCAACTTCAGCACCAGTACTGCTTGACAAATCACCTAGATCTTGGTACTACAACCAACATAACCTGAATTATATAGTTTAATTAATTTTATAGTATTTAATATTATACTTAACGTGAGTACCTTATATACAGTGACAGAATAAGGTTATTATGAGACCTAGGATGCCTTGATAGAATGGTTCCCTAAAGGAAGTAAAAACAAAGTAACGACAAAAAAAAAAAAACAAAAAAATAAAAACAGGCACACTCAGGACCCAAAAAACTTGAAATATCTTACTTATAATTTATTTTACAGCAAAAATGTATAACCAAAATTGTTAATAAACACGTAATTTTTAATGCTTTTTTTTAATGTATATTTGGGGTGATATGGGCACGCCACCTAAAAAACAAAAAATATCCAATAAGGTTATATAAAATAGAGACGGAACACGGGCGACTTGTTATGCAGCCAACACCTCCTTAAGCAGGCACTCCTAAGAGTTGTGCGGGTTACTTAAATTTTTTTTTGTTTGTTTTTTTTTTAATACTGTAAACTGCATATTTTAATAAAATAAATTTAATAAATAATATTAAATTGACCTGAATTTATTAGCATATTTTTAAGGTATTAGTTGGTTTTTAAATTACATACAATTAAAATATGATCGAAAAAAGCATGAAGCCTTGATTTTTTTTTTAATGTTAAGTGGACAATTCTGTTAATTTAAAAATAAATGAATTCTATGTCTATCTAGACACCTTTTTTTCTCGATCATATTGTATTGCAATGATTCAAATTCTTTCTAAATTTAAAACGGACAGATATTATACAGTGAATTTATTTTTTAATGCAACATGTACTATGTCATTACCATGGATACAGTTTTTGACAGCAATATAAATCGTGTTCATTTTCATTTGCAACATAGACAATTAGTGCGTATACTTTTGCTCATTGCTGATTTAAAAATTAATTAACATGTATACAGATGAAGAAAAAATAATTATGGTAACTTGGTATAACTCCCAAATGAGTTTACGAGAAGTTTCTGCTGTATTTACTGCAACTTATGCAGATCGGCCAATACCAAATCCCTCTACAATTTTAACTAGTTAATAAATTTCATCGCGAAGGATGTCTTAAGTCAAAACATAATAAAAAAAGAACAACATCCCACGTGCTTACAGAAGAGCAGTTGGAAATATTATTACAAGTGGAAGAAAACAATCAAAATACTTTAAGATCAATTGCACAAACCTTTGTGTCACTATTGGATGTGTTTTTAAATTTTTAAAAAAAGTAAAGTTTCGATCATACAAATTTCAAAATCATCAAGAATTGTTAGAAAGGAACGGAGCAGTATGTATGGATTTTTGTTTTGAAATGTTTGAAAAAATTAATTCCGATCCAACAATGCTTCAAATAATTTTATTTACTGACGAAGCAACGTTTACTCTAAATGGTAAAGTGCACAGACAAAATTTTAGGTACTGGAGTCGAGAAAATTTACATTTGTTTCATTCCGAACTCAAAGGCCGCAAAAATTAAATGTTTGGGCCGGGAGAATAGGAACCAAAATTATAGGACCAAATTATAGGAAATATATATATAAAATGTATATATTTTTCAACATTATATTTATAGTGTTTGGATATAACGACCTACCAGTGGCGGTCGGTGAATCATTTTTGGGTAAGCAATTACAAAGAATACACACGCTTGTGCTTTGTCGTTACAGCTATACTGCTGTTGAGCGATATAATACGAGCTTGTCCGATCATACTAATTGCATACCCAAACATGTTTCACCGACCGCCACTGCGACCTATGGTTATAACGACCGAATTTCATTGGTCCCTTTAACGTCCTAATAAACGATATCCACTGTACTTTTATCTTAAGGCGAAAAAATTTTTTTACGCATTATATATTTTACTCGGGATTTGAATTTATAAAATTTCAAATTAAATTTCGACCCATCTGAGAAAAAATGTTCGCCATCGCTGGCATAGTGTGGCATAGTCATTGAAAATATCTCACTTAAAAAAATCCAGTAGTTTCCAATGTGAATTAATTTAACTTGAAATGCTTTCCATAGATTTCATCTAGTATCCAATTATAATAAGGAGAAATGAGAGTAAAAACCATTATATCCTTATTGCATTTATTTTTTGAACTATAAGATGCAATCCCTTGTAAAAAATGTTCATTATCTTCATCAAGTAATGGTCCTCCAGCATCATTTTGGCAGATTCCATCCCATCGTTTTTCACCCACATATTTAACACATATATTCTCCTCAGTTATTTCTTCTTCATATATTGCTTTACATACTTCTAAATCCATTGGTGTCAAATGATATTTTAAACTGTTTGAATTTTCATCATTTATAGCGAAAATTAAATTATTTGCTGTATTCTGTAATTCATCTTTTAATAATTGCAAGTTTTCAACTTTAGATTCAACAGATTTTGTCAGGTAGATAAGAGCAATATCATTTGTGAATGGAGCTGCATATTTTGGATGTTTAATCGTTTTTACGGATGTATATGATGCATTATTTTGGTGTGGCAAGGTAATGTTCACTATTCCATTAGGAGATCTGAAATCATGATTACTTTTAGCGCAAAAGCTGCGTCCAGAGCTCTTCAAATTAGTAGACTGTTCATTGTGCATTGTGGATAAGTTTAGTACAAGGGTCGGCAACCTGCGGCTCCGGAGTCGCATGCGGCTCTTGAAAGAAAATATTGTGGCTCTTTGAATATTGGCTGGTTTTTATTTTAATATAATTTATTTTTTAATTTTCAACTTTCTGCCTGTATTATACAGGTTTTGTATTGTTCAGGATGTTTTACGGTGCAATTCACGCCCGGTAATTCCCCAAATTACTGCATATTCCTTTTAGAAGAAGTAATTTCTTTCGAAAACAAGTTATCTGTATTTGTGAATGTTTTAGGTGCAGAAACATTTTTATATTTTATTAAATTACAAAAACATAAGGACAATAACAAAGTTATTGATGCAAATTTTTTTGCACAAACTATTGTTAACATGCAAGAAGCTTTTGTAGATATATTTAAAGAGTTTAGAAAATATAAAGCTACACTAGCTTTTTTGACAAAACCAATTGAAACAGATATGCAGCAATTACATTTATCACCATTCCCATTGATTAATCAGGCACAATTTGAACTTCAATTATTGGATTTGAAATCCAAAGATTTATGGAATAATATATTCTTAAAACTTAATTATGAACTGGAAAGTTTAGAAAGAGAAAAGTGCATTTTATCTTCCCAGCATAAGTGGGCCGAAATTCACAATCTTCAAAATGTAGATAAAGTTGTTTTCGAAGATTGGACCGTGTTCTAGAATCGTTCAATCATTTAAAAAATTATGCTTTTGGACTACTGATAATTTTCCGATCCACATATTACTATGAGCAAGACTTTTCACATATGAAATTAATAAAGTCAGTTAAGAAGCAATCTTACTGACCTGAAACTAGAGTGCTGCCTAAAGTTAAAGATTACTGAATATTCACCAAATATTGAAGTCTTATTGAACACTATGCAGGAGCAATCGGCCCATAAAAAAAATTATTATATTGTAATATACTGGCAAGTGCAATAGGTATCACAAACTAAATGTATAAGTAAATATTAATTTATTGTAATACTTGATTATTTTAAAACAAATAAACAATTTTTACGTTTTTTTCTTAAATATAACATATATTTTTTAGCGGCTCTTCCATGTTATTGTTTTTTTTTTCAATATAGATTTGGCTCTATGTCACCGAAAGGTTGCCGACTCTTGGTCTAGGACGACTACCGGACGAACGATACAGGAGAACCAGGAGGCCGAAGAAGACAGAAGACAGGAAAAATCAAGACAGAAGACAGGAAAAATCAAGATAGAAGACAGGAAGAATAAAGAGGGAAGGCATGAAGAACTAGCCACTCCGTCATGAAGAATAGTCCACTACGACAGTCCCATGGCGGAGAGGAGGCAAGCGGGGTTTTTAGTCTGTATACCACTTGTGGAGAGTGCGACACTACCTGAATAAGGTGTCTATAAAAGATATCCACTCGATAAGAAAAAAAAAAAAAAAATAGAGTTTGTTTTGGCAACATTTGGGACGCGGAACTTGGAGGGGTGGCAGGTGAACATGTACATACGCCTTAAGGCAGCGCACAGCCCTATAGTTCCCTATAGTTTCTCATACAAAACTAATAATCTGAAATAAAATTAATAACAATCTATATATCAAAATTTGCAGAGAATTTTTATCTATCTAATAGGATATTTTAAATTTTAGAAAAAACTGTTATGTAATTGTAATTAAGCAAATTGCATTATAGGCGCCATCTTGTAAACCAATCGACGCATATTTGTGTACGATGCGGCAAATTGTAGCTAAAGCTTCATTCTACAAAAAGGATTTTAGCTATTTTGTTCTATTGTGAAAACTACTTATAGTTATTGTACTTGGTAGTCTATATTTGCCGCCATCTTGATTCTGCAGCGGTTCTCAAAATAGTTGTAACGGGTAAAAATGATTTAATTTTTGTGAAGAATACATGTGCCAAGTGGAATTCTATTATCATCAAGTATAATATTTTTCGACGAGGGTTCTAAACTATAAGTAATCAAGTCGAAAAAAATGTTGACGTATTATTTGAACATTTCTACACAAAACTATATAAATATAAAAGTTATTTGAAACCCATAAATAGATTTAAAAAATTACAGAACAATGTTGCTGATGTCAATTATTAAGTTATTGAGCGATAATATTTTTACAATAAATATTTCTACAATTAAAAATATGCTATTAGATAGATAAAAATTCGGTGCAAAATTTGATGTATAGATTGATACTAATTTTATTACAGTTTGTTAATTTTGTATAAGAAATTAATAACTTCTGGGGGTTATACGCAGCCTTAAGTACGAGTTCGAACTCGGTAAATTTTTTTGTCCGTAGCGATTTTTTTCGTGAAACAGTTTTTTCTAGTGCGTTCTAAAAATGAGATTAACATTCATTTCAAGCAACGGTGTGCTATCAGGTTTTGTTTCAGACTTGGACACATGCCAACGGAAACTTTTGCAAAACTTCAGCAGGCCTACGGAGACAGTGTTTTGTCAAGGGCCCAGGTTTTTTGGTGGTTTAAGGCATTTTCTGAAGGAAGAGAGTTGATTGAAGATAAATCACGCAGCGAAAGGCCTTCATCTTCAAGAACCGATGAAAATGTCGACAGAATACGGGATCTTGTACGTTCAAATCGTCGGTTGACAGTCAGAATGATCGGGGAAGAGTTGAATTTGACTCACACTACCGTTCATTAGATTTTGACCAATGAACTGGGGATGAGAAATATGCAACAATGCGCCTTTTCCCACAGCAATATCAATAAACGAGTTTTTGACCAGCAAAAACATTCCTGTGGTTCCTCAGCCTCTTTATTCGCATGACTTGAGTCCTTGTGACTTTTTCCTCTTCCCTAGATTGAAAAATCACCTCAAGGGACGTCATTTTGGAATACTCGAAAATATTCAAACGTCTGTAAGCGACCAGCTGAAAGCTATTCCAGTATCCGAGTTCCAGCACTGCTATTAGGATTGGAAGAACCGTCTCTAGCGCTGTGTGGCTTCCCAAGGAAGTTATTTTGAGGGAGACAATATTGAATTGTAATTCTATTCGAATAAAAAAAAAAAAATTAAATCAGTCCGGTTACTTATTTTACACAACTCGTATAAGTTAACAAAGCTCAAACAGTTCGAACTAATAACCTGTATATTGGGAATATATATTTTTTCTTACTTACACTCTGTGAAGGCAACTAGCTGATGTTATAACCCATTCTGATGATATAAGGGCTCCTCTACAAAAGGGTTTCCTAATTTTGCTTCGCTTCTTTTGGATCAAATTTTGTATTATCACAGAAAAATCGTAATTATTTTCGGTTCTTCCTGTTACACAATAAATATATAACCTTAATATATATATATATATATATATATATATATATATATATATATAATTACACCCGAACCCGAACCGAAAACCGAAAAAAACCTATATTATTTCGTGAACCTGAACCTGAAGGTAACCTTGAGGTGAACCTCTAGGTAACTATCTGATAAATAAGGTGATACTTTCTGTGTTGAATAAATGTCATTCCGTCTTTCGAAAGAAATAGGGAAAAATTGCTAAACGATATGACATCTGGTGGGATTTTAGCAACTACAGAAATAGACATCTATCGTGCTTTTTTTTTATAAAAAATGTTTGCATAAAAATATAATTGCATAAAAACAAGTATTAATATTGTAGCAAAATTACAAAAACCACCAGTAAACATTAAAATTCACGTTGTTTATATGTAATGAATGTCTATTTTGAAGGTTCCAAGTATGCCGAAATAGTGCTTCGATCTTAAAATACTTCCCATATTTATCTAGCCGTTATTTATCTAATGGATAATGAGACTGACGTATTTAATAGGGGTTAGGCATGCTTTTTTTTATTTTTTATTATATTCCTCTTGTTGCATATAAACATAAAAAACAGTTTTGCATTTTTGTTTTAATTTGAAGGCTTAAAAAAATCATAAATGTATGTAGCGCGCGAAAACCACGTGTGACGTCATACCCTACATAAGTGTACTGCGTACAGCCTACCCAATCTACAGCGTACAGCCTACACAGTCTGTCGTGAACTTATTTGCTTGTATAACTTTTATAGGTTGTGTAAAGAGTGATTTTAATTAAAATAAAGTTTAATTCTATAAAAACATTTTATACATATTTACCGAATTAAATTTTATATTAAAATATATAACCTATATTGCAGTATTTCAATTATGCCTCTAACGTTTTGTAACTTCATGTAAACAATGTAGTAAAATTCTGACATCTAAATTACATATATATTTACATTTTACAGAGTTGCAGCGTTTATATTGTTTACATAAAGTTATAGAATACATAAATGGTTTACTTACGTCTGTTTTGACACCATTTATTTCTTCAGCACTGTAGCATTCATTATTTTTCATATATTCCATGAGCATAAAAGCATCAATGTTGGGTAAATTATCACTCTGAGCCCTAACAAAATCTTTATCTGCCATTTTAATAATAAATGCGTGAAAAATTGTTTAAAAACAAATACAAAACTCTCGAACAATACAATATACACACGTAAAGATTAAAGTCACTAGATTATACAAAGTAGCGCAAGCCTTTGAAGAAGCCGACAGACCCCAGGGTTTGATTGGCAACATTGCTTCCCCTATTAAGCAAACTAAAGCAGCAATTTTTACGTTCTTTATGTTCTTAAGTTTGCGTCTACGCTGTCACATCTCTCTTTCTCGTCTAATTTAATAACCTCCTTTGTCAGCGGTTTGAATATTTAAGGTTAAGTTTCATTTAAATTTATATATTATATCCATTTTATTTAATAAAAATAAAAAAAATAATTGAAATTGTACCACAATTTTGTTATAGTGCATCTTTGTTTAAAATAAAAATGTTGGTAGTACTAGTTTCTTATTTTTTTACTGGTGGAATCACTGAAAATCATTTGTGTTGGCGACATTTTTAGCCCCAGTATGGCCGCCGTTGCGCTACTTTGTATAATCTAGTGACTTTAGTAAAGATTTTGTTGTAGTCTGGGCCGTCTAGGGCTTGACGTCATGCTCAGTCGTATTTACTCGGCAACCTTCGTGCTGTGGTTGGCTTATTTCAAATTTACAATATTTTAATTAAAAAATTTGGCTGTAATATTAATTAAAATGTGATTTTTGTTTTGTTAGGTGACATAACTAACATTAACATATCAAAAAAAGTAGTTTTAAGGAAATATAAATTTTGATTGGCATTGCCAAGTTCCAGATAACCTTATCTGTCTAAGATAGTCACCTAGAGGTTTACCTGAAGGTGGAAAGAGCGGGCCTTAGTAGATTAAAAAAATATTTACTTCCAATATCTTCTACAGAAAGGGTTTCTTCATTTTTATCAGTCGAAGTTTCTTCATCTCCACCGAGAATCCTTTGTTTAGGAGAAGCAAAAATGAGGCAGGACTGTCCTATTCCAATTAGTAAACTAAAAAGAAAAATTTGTATCATTATTAATATATAGTTTTATTCTAGTTTCAAATAAATATATGCCAGTATTCTAGAGATATATATTTAAGAATATATTATATACATATATAGAATATAGAACAATATATCATTATTTTAATACTTAATGAACTATAAAAAACAATTAAAATATTTAAATACCGACAAATTTATATTTTTACATAATTGTTTTACAATCGTTTATTGATTTTGAAATAGTTACGAGATATGATAAAAAATATAAGAATTGAACGCGTTTCAGCGCACCTAGTAAGTGGAGATGAGCACGGTTCGGATATTATACGGTTACCTCACTTTGAATAGTCAGTATAAGGATGCCTCACTTTGAATAACCAATCAAAAGAACTTATGTTTCTGACGTCACTCAGAATCAAGATTATTAAAGTAAAGGTTGTCTCGTAACTTCTGACCAATCAGAGCGTGAGAGGGAATACGTCACATGTCTGCTTAGTTCAAACTAGCATACAAAATTAATATAGATGTTGCATTGTTTTAAATATTTTTATTGACTATATTCATAATAGATATTTATTTCAAGACAGTTCTACTGAATAAATAAAAACCTAAGGAAATTTTATACTGATTTATATAAAATTTAAGGTGATGGGTATTTGTATTAAAGTTAATAAATAACAATAAAATCGAATACAAATATAATTTTAGGAATATTTAAATAAAAATAGAAAAATAAATTGCTGTAATAATATAGTAATTAATAAAATTGTTTGAAATAATTTTGAATAAATATTTTATTTACATAATTTTATTTGTATAATTTGTATAATTCTATAGATTGAAATTTTGGAAGATATATAGTACTTATGGCCGGTTGCTAAAGTAGGAATTATCCCTAACTCAAGTTAAAATCATTTGTTTTTGTATGTTGTAGCATACAAAAACAAATGATTTAAACTTGAGTAAAGCCGCATTCAGAGCTCTTTAAATTAAGAGGTTGTAGACTGTGCTGTAAGTTATGTTTCTATGTATTCTTTTTAATGTTGCATGTACCGTTCACATCTGTTATAAATTAGTACTTTACGAATAGCCCTCCATCTGTGAATTTTGAAACCAACTATTTAGCTTCGTAAAATATTTTATCTGTATTATCGTTCTTATAATTCTGTTGTCTTAGATTTTAACTACTTAATTACCTAAATTGATCATATTTACTGTTCGTCTTTGTAATTTTGTCACTGATAGAATGCGATAGCCAATGTGTTTATATGTCTGTCTCATTAAAACATCTCACTACCTATAAGTTTAGAAAATTATGCACAATCCACAACAAACAGCGTATTAAATTTGGAGGTCTGAACGGTTTCACGTCTTACCATATGACAAACTTCTGATGACAGTGAACAGTCTATAATCTACAGTGCATAAGCTATTGATTTAAGAGCTCTGAATGCGGCTTTAGAAAACTCTTACGTTAGCAACCCGCCATTAGAAAATTAAATGTATTTAAATTTGAACTATTAAAAGATAATTTTTAAAATAAATAAACATAATAATAATGAAAAATATATAAATACAGTTACTTGAATATAAATATTAAGTTCATATTTTTTTTATATTTTTATTATCTTGTTTATCACCTGTTTCTTTAACCCTTTGACGTTGGAATTACTCGGTTCAAGACCTCTTCAGGAACTGAACAAAAGTGTTCAATGTAACACCATATTTTTTTAAGATGTTGATATATTTTTTAAATAGCAAACTTAATTTGTATATTAAATTTAAATCACCTTCGTGCAGCTGTCCAACCTTCTTTTCAGACAGTTGTGTTGACCTACAGAAATAAGATTTAGCTATTAAAAATAAAATTCCTGCTTGATTGTCATCATTTAGTTTTGTAAAACGCAAACATTTTCCTGGATTTATAAATAAATGGTATTTATTTTTAGGGTTTTGTAGGCATGACCACCAAAAAACCCTTATAACGTCACTCATGTGTCTGTCTGTCAGTACGGTAGAAATTATAGTCAAACGGCTGAATACAGAAATTTGAAATTTGGCATACTTGTACAGCTCTTTTTCCCACATATAGGAATACAAAAAAATCCATAACATTACTAGCCATAATTTAGCCATGAGTTAAAAAATAATAAATTTTGTCAAAAACACAAAAATTGCAATATTTTTCAAAAACGCAACCGGATTAAAAATTCCTCTCTTACATTTCCGGCTCAGATCACTGTACATTACCTATAGTAGGGAACCTAGTATTTGAATTATGTTCTACCTCCGATTTGAACTTTAGTGAGTCTTTCTGTGAAGGGTGTGTGAGCTCTACAAATTGGGAGCGGTTCGTAAGACATGACTGTAACTAGAGATGGGAATTTCGGCTCAGTTTGCAGAACCGGATCAGTGGAGGTCGTTCAGTTTGTTGAGCCGGTTCATTGATCCGGTTAAGTAAACATGTTTCCGAGACACAGGTCGGTCGTTAGTTCGTAGGTAGAACGTCACTTAGAGCCGGTCAGTTGTTGGTCGTTCGCTTGTAGGTAGACGTCGCTTAGAGCCGGCTCTTTCTTAGACCGGGTCAGTTGTCGGTCGTTCGCTCGTAGGTAGAACGTCGCTTAACCCGGTCAGTTGTCGGTCGTTCGCTTGTAGGTAGACGTCGCTTAGAGCCGGCTCTTTCTTAGACCCGGCTCTTTCTTAGACCGGGTCAGTTGTCGGTCGTTCGCCCGTAGGTAGAACGTCGCTTAGTCTCGGTTCTTATCTAACATTTTTGAAACAAACAATTCACTTTATGTAGCTACTGTATTTTAAACCAGATGTGTTAAGTTTATGGCGATGTTTATTGCCCTTATAACTCGGACATCTGGGATTTGGGCAATATTTTTAATATTTTTATATAGTATGGTTGTAAGAAAATACAGACTAAGCCTATTAGTTTCAAATAAACTGCCCTACAAATTGATGACAATAAATAATACACTTAATACACCGGTTCGTTCATGAACGACCCATCTCTAACTGTAACCAATCTAGTACTGAACCGCGTATGCCATATTTTTCGAGTTTAAATAGTAAAATTTCATGACTTACGCAATCAAAAGCTCGACTGAGGTCGCAAAATATACCAATAGGGTAGTCGTTAGCGTCAACGGTACAACAAATTTCTTTTAAAAATGCATTTATAGGAGCTAAGGTTGAGAATTTGCTACGAAAACCATGTTGTTGAGGAGTCAAAATGTTTTTAGTAGTGATGTAACTTAGCAGCAAATTTATATTCATAAATTTTAGCAAAGAATTTTAGTTATAAGAGTTTTTGGTGGTCATACCTACAAAATCCTACAAATGAAGGTGCGTCTACTAATATGCCCAGAGACTATATTAAATTGAAACTAGAGTTCGAAATAAGACACGTGTATTTCCAATCCCGATCCGTCATTGTCAGCGGACTGTCATTCAGTTATTTCCCGACTGTTTCAGGAGTTTTGTGCGTATCTTTGAAGTACCTTAACTTCATTCCGTGCTGGAATCTCACTCAGAGTTAAATATGTTCTACATTTCCGACGACATTAGTCCACTTTCTTCAGTTCTTGCCCTTCTACAAATTCCTTTTAGGGTCACATTTGATGACGTTGCTAATTCTTGTTTTACTTTAAATAGGTCACTTTTATCTCCTCATTCGTTGATCTTCATTCAATTTTTATACTAAAATATTTTACAGATGCGGTTTTCATTTTAAATTAAATCATCTAAATAAATAAAATTGGACAATATATTTGAATTTTTGTCTCTTCAAGGAATCCCTCCTTTCTTGCTAGTACTCCTATACAGGGTGTTGATTTTCTACTTTCTCGTTGGTTATACAGAACAAATTTAAATATAAAAATTGTTCAGAATTTTATTTTGAATTTAATAAATTCATAAAAACTAAATTTAATACATATTTAAAATATTTTAATTTAAAGATATTTTTTTTCTTATAAATTTTAACCATAGTGTGCATGATATAGGGAAATCGGCGAAACAGTGCAGTTGCGTCACTTGAAACGTCACAAAAAAATGTGACGTCAGGTTTAGTACGTTTCCATTCATCTATTTAACGATTATAATATTTGTACGCTGTCACTTGTATCGAAATGAAATGAAAATATAAGAATAAGAACAGAATAGAAACAAATAAACTATTCTAATAGGCAAAATAGTCCTACAAAGGACTGATGTGATCCAAAAATATGATCAAAGAAAAGAAAATGAGATTAAGTTGAATATAACCTAAAAACTATGCAGTACACACAAAATCAAATAAGAAAATATATAACTAAACACTAAACTGCTAAATAAACAACAAACTAAATAAAAAAGGTTTATAGAAATTACTATAAGTTAGATATTTGAACACAAGTATCAAAACATACCAGACGTATTATTAAATGACATATGTAAACATCGTTTTATTCAGGGATACCAATACAAATGTTCCTGTATTAAATAAACACTTTTAAAATTTGTAAATCTTCAAAATGACTATCGAGCACAAACTAAATATGACTTTAAAAGGTATGTTTCAGTAAAATAAAAGAGTAAAGAGCACTATTAGTCTATAATTCACATGCAAAAAAATCGATTTAGTTATTTTTTCGCTACTAAGTTTGTCATTGAAGTTATGACGCAAAATGACGAACTGCGCTGTTTCAGCGACTGAGCTATATTGGAGCTTTATAGTAAAAAATGGCGTCATGGCACACTATTTTAAATAATTTGTTAATTTCAGTAGAAAAAAAAAATAAACATAAAAAATTAAACATTTAATGTAAATGAGTATAATCTGTCTCAATTTGTAATACGAAACTAGATCTGGTTACTTTGGTGACTATTGTGGTGTAAACAGACTTTGGCGTATCCGTGTGAACCAATACTATGATAATATTATAAATGTATTGTCAATATACAACATAAAAAATGAACTTTACCTGTTAGTTACGTATTACAAAATGAGACAGATAATATTAAATTTAGTTTTTATGAATTTATTAAATTCAAAATAAAATTCTGAACAATTTTATAATTTTTTCTGCATAACCAACGCGGTAGTAGGAAATCGCATATATCTGTTTTTACATGTTAAATTCCTATATGTACTTGGTCGATTCAACACCGTTTATATGACAAAAATTGTTAAAAATATACAAACAAATATTTTTTACGTGGAGACGCTCTAAAGCAAATCTTGAAATATCCCACTACTTATTTTTTACGTTTAGAAAATACTCTTATAAACAGTTTGAGAGCCACTACTGCTTTAGGTACATATCCATGAAGTTTTTCGATTTTTTTTTAGATCTATCGTACAGGTAAAATATGTTTGTTTACCCACATTGCATGCAGGTACGGCGGGTAGTCTATATTACAAAGCTACTTGTTAAATTCATATATCTATAAACAAGTTTATAGATAATTGGTTAAATTAATTTTTAGGATTTATAAAGCCGCATTCAGAGCTCTTAAATCAATAGACTGTAGATTACGGCTTGTAGTCTGTTGGTTGTCACTTATAAGTTTGTCATATGGTCACGCGTTAAGCCATTCAGACCTCTAAATTTAATACGTTGTTTTTTGTGGATTGTGGATAATTTTCTAAACTTATAAGGAAATAAATTTAAGATCGTAGCGCCGCGGTGTTGAATTTTGGAACGTAGATAAAGGGTACTTGATGTTATTGTTATAAGCAGTTCACTTTTATAGGAACAAACTAAGAGGAAATTTTGTCAACAAAAATCATTTTCTTCCCTCTTCATATTAAACTGGGTCTAATGAAGCAGTTGAACAAAGATGGTGATTGTTTCAAATATATATCTGAAACATTTCAAAGTCTCAGTAATGAGAAGCTAAAAGCTGGCATTTTTGACGGACCACAAATTAGAAAATTAGTGAATGATCCACATTTCACTGTACATATGGATGATATGGAGAAGAATGCATGGCAGTCTTTCGTGGCACTTATCAAATATTTTCTTGGGAATAAAAAAGCCGTAAACTATGTGGAGGTCGTTGAAAATTTGATTGAAAATTATCATCATCTGGGGTGCAACATGAGCGTGAAACTTCATTTTTTCAACAGTCATCTTGACAAATTTCCTGTCAATCTTGGAGATGTTAGTGATGAACAGGGTGAACGTTTTCAGGATTTAAAAGAGATGGAGAGACGTTATCAAGGAAGGTGGGATACTCACATGATGACTGACTGCTGGAGTATTAAAAGAGACTTATCGGGAATGGTGCACTCCCGAAGATCTTACAAACGACCATTTAATCCTTAAATTATTTTGTATTTTTATTTAAACACTCCAATGCATTACAATGTAATTAAAACTGTTCTCATTCTCATTCTTTCACTATAAATAAAATTTTAAGAATATTTTCTAATTGTTTAGTCCTTATTGTTCGCCAAATTTGTACCAATTACAGTATCGACGTCTAAAATTAAACGATAGAAGCATTATTTGGCCGAAAATATGTATTTGTTGTAGAGAAAAAATCTGATGTGATACGCAAAAGCTGATATTTGAGTTCAACCAAATTAGTAAGAAACAAGTCTTAAATGTAAGTCAGCAAAAATTGTGTTGACGAATGTAATCATTCCTAGTTACAACAAATATTTTGGGTTAAAAAATCAGTAGTAAACAAAAAATAATACAAAAATTCCAAACAACTTAACAAAATATAAAAAACGTAAGTTTTGAACATAAAGTTGGAAAAATACAACTGAGTGTTTTTGCGTGCGTCTGTCTGGTTTTGTTAGTAGGCGTCTAGCGTCCTTGCGCTCTCTATGACGCTCCGCATCGCGATGCCAGTATCTGCGTGCAAGCAACACAGTACGGCCGCCTCTTAACACTAGGTCCCGAACAGATGCTATCGCCGTCATCCTCAGAAATATCTGCGAGACGTCGCTCCCAACTTTACGTAACAAAAAATCAGCGCGAAAATAACCTCTACAAATTGTAAACCAACAGAAAATTAGTGAAAGTTGAACGTTTCAAACGTGTTTATTTATTTTTATAAACTTAACAAAAGTCGATCAACTTGTTTATTTACACTTTTTTCTTAATAAATCCCTCAAATTTCAACATTAAATAAATATTTATTCAATAGTGACAGTAAATACAACTTTTATGTACTTTGAAGTAGTTTTAAAAACTTTTTAAACAAGTGAATAAATAAACAATATAGTTTTAAGTAATTTGTAGTGTAATATAAGTGCATTTTTCAGTGACAGTGCATGTTTTAACAAGTTTAAATAATATCTTTGCTATAAACCCTCTGAAATGAGATTAAAATGTCGAAAACTATTAAAAAACTAGAAAATTATGTGATTTATGTGCTCTAATTCTAGTTTTTGGCGACAGTTTGTCTAGTTCCCATTTACGCAGAAGTCATCTAGAAGGTCAAGGGTTTTCTGTAAGTAATTATAAGATATTAAAGTGATAAAATTATTGTGTACATCACAAGAATGTTAACAAATTTATTAAGTTGTTTAATGACGAAGGTGTGGACTATGGACGTAGTTTTTAATAAGTTATAACGATTTTTAGAAATATTTCTAGGGACATTAAGATTGTTAGGACGTATTTATTTATTTATTTATTTATTTATTTATTTATTTATTTATCTAGCCAGTAACTACAGATTTAAACACAAGTGCACAAGTCCAGTTACACAGTACTGAGACAAAACAATACAATTATAATAACAACTAGTGCACCCGTTGCCAACTGTGTTGGCAAATACATCAATACCTTAATGTGGAACTTGCTCGACACCTCAGACTTCTTTCTCTAGACATACGCCTGACTTCATCCAATTCAAATTGAATCAACTCTTCGTCCATTATTAAAAACTGGACAAATAATGAGTATTATTCCGAATTATTTATTCATTAACTTTTTAAGATGAGAAAACGATTCATTTTCACGCAGTGCATTACATTTATAGTGTTAAAACTAAAAATCAGCTGTGGCCACCACAGGACCGACCGCCATCATAAAGTATTTGTATAAAATATATTCTAGCAGCAGAGTAGAAATAACTTGACCTAATATTTTCTAATAGAGATATTATTTATCATGACTATGGAAACGTTACATGTAAGTATGAAAAAATTGAGACTTGGAAATTTTTTTCGTTTTATCAAAAAAACCTCTCAAATAGTTATTAGTTATTGCATTTAGAGCAACTTTTGTTAAATAAATTTTTTCGAAATATTTTCCAGTTGTTAAATATTCGCAAAAATCTTAAAATCGACACGAGTAAACTCCCATTTTTAGTCAACCGATTTTTACCAAAAGTTGATCAACTCGTGTCATTGATGGCAGAAGCTTAAATATGAAGTTTCATAAAAATCCTTTTAGCCGAATTTGCTCTGCACGTGTACACAGACAGACAGACGGACGGACGGACGGACAGACAGACGGACGGACAGACAGACGGACGGACAGACGGACGGACAGACGGACGGACGGACGGACGGACAGGCAGACCGACAGATATCATGCTAAAAATAGTCAAAACGTTATGTAGGGACCTCAATTCTTGGAGATCCATCGAAATCTCGAAATGTCAAAATCGGTATGATCACAATACCTCCCTTATATATGTTGGCGGTCGGTAAAAATGATTTGAGACGTTAAATTTAAAATATATTTATTAAAATAAATTTTCTCCACGACCACTATAGAATTTACCAATTCTAAAACCAATTTTGACTACAGAAAGTTAATATTCTAACACAAGAGTTGGAATGTTATTCTAAAGCACTTATCTTCTTATGCATTTTTCGTGTATTTCATTCCATCACTTGTTATGGAATAACTATTCCATACTTATTGTCTTTTGTTTTTGTAGGGTTACATTAAGATATATGCAACGTTTACATTAAATAAATGCAACATAACTTCCTAACCTAAAATAGTGGGCGATGTGCGGCAAATTAAATTAAAATTAAACAAATAATAAATAAAAAAAATAGTTTAATTAATTGATAAATTTGTTATGTAATATAAATTATTTGTTAAGATAAAATGTTTGTTAAAATAATTATTTGTTGTTTTTTTTTTTCTTTCTGGTGGTCGTGGAGAAAGTAGGGTCTGTGACTCGGTTGGAAGAGAAAATTCGTTGCTCGTGGTTCCTAACGCTCGCCTGCGGCTCGCGCTCGGAATGTTCCACTCGCATCGAATTTTCTCATTCCAACCTTGTTACAGAATATACTATTCCAATTCCTTATATAATATAAAAATACGCACACGGAAAAAACGCCCACGGAAAAAAGCGCACATGAAAAAATACACACACGGAAAAAAGCGCACACGGAAAAATACACACACGGAAAAAAGCGTAGTTACACTATATCTCAAATCAGTTTTTTCATGCCAATTTTTTTATAGGGGCTTTATGACACAAACTTTAATTCTTTTTATCGGCATGCTGCATGAAACCGCGGAAAATCATATTATTTATATTACAAGATCATGTGACCTTTTGAGCCCTTTGTGACCCTATGAATCGTATGCCTATAATTTTTAAGACTTTAAATTTGTTTTAACTTTCTTTTCATAAAAGGGCATTATTAAATCAGAGAAAAACACAAAATTTTGTGCAAGTGGAAATGCAGTTTTCCATATAACCGGAAAACGTGCAGGGGTTTAGTACCCTCCTTTTTTTGTTGTCACAGGGTAAATATTCTCTCCTCCAAAAGGCATGCTGAAGGAAATCGGAGACCATAAACTGTCATGAGCTCCCGGTCTATAAACATAAATCAGTATGACGCAACAGCCCCGAAAAAAATTTCAGCCAGGGGCCCCAAGCTTGACTACCCACTTATATCTACAAAATCCTAAAAATGAATGTTTTTTCCACTATGCACTTATGAATCCTTTTATTAACAACATAAATATCTTCGCAGTTGCTCTGTTAGGACAAATAATCTCGCTAAAATATGTTTTATAAACAGTTTCCCGTTTACTCTCTCTTTCAGAATTCTTGCCGCAATGTTATGAAGTTTTCAAATTCCAATTTCTTTTAACGGTTGATATTGGCGCCACAGGACTTGCTCTTTATTGTATATATTAAAGTATTTTATACGAACAATATCGTAAAATATCATTCATGTTCCATAGATTCAAAAAGAGAGGGAAGTTTTTTTCGCTTCAAGTAATTGATAACGAGATAAAAAACGATTTTAATATCATGGCTCTTCTCAATATTGTAATTCAATAGCTTCTTGAATGTAGAACTGAATGATGTTTGAAGAATGTAAAAGGAGTAAACTGAGAAATAATTACAATTTTAAATTACCAATATAGGTATTTACCGACAATGCTTGACAAAAAACCCGGAAACTTACAAAAGAAATTCATGGTGGAATGACAGTCAGCCTATGAGTAGAGATGACAGTAAACAATAAATAATTAATCGATTAATTGATCATTTGATTAATCGAAATGTTATAATCTTTTTTCTTTTTTAAAAATTACTAGTTTTGAAATCTAGTTCCGCTTCAACCAAAGAAACAGATAATAAGTAGACTATATCAAGGTCAAATAAATCGAATGTGTCGGTTGATTGGTTTCTCTGAAAATTGTTCGCGTTGGAGGCAATTCAAGTATTTTCAAGAAGGTACGACTTGAAAGTGCAATATTTTTTATTATATATTTTTTTTAATTGCTCTCCGAGCTACAGATAACTCAAGACTCTTGAGTCAAGAGTAAGGATGCAAATGTGTTTAAATTAAAATGGAAGGCACTTTGAACACTTGTAAATGAAAATACTTTATTTTCAAGTCATTATAGCGTATATTATTGTCATTTAAAAATATCACAGTTTTTTGTCAACTGTAAAAGATATTAAAAAAATGTTTAATTAAAAATTGTTGAAAACCGCTATCCAAAGATATCCAATATAACATATGTTCCTATTTAAAAATTCGAAATTGTCCTTGATATCCTGTACTTTCGGGTTTTTTCCGAAAAATTTCAATACTACCATTCAATTTTGTGGTTAAATTTTAGTTAAAAATTTTTCCCAACTTGCTTACACGTCGCTTTTTCGAAAAAACTTCCCATTATCTTGAAACACCATAATATAGGGGGGCCGCAGACAATATATACATAATTTCGGGGGGTCCCAGGCCAAAAAAGGTTGAGAAACACTGCACTAGCCGACAAAAAAAAAATGGGACTGTCTTAATGTTGTATTTTAAAGGCTGATATTTTTTTTAACCGAATTATTACGAAACTATAAGTAATGGGAGGTAATACAATGTCTGCATAAACAAATATGTTTTGTTGCTAATTAAACTGGCTGTAACAATAAATAATGCCCGTTTGAACGAAGACTGTGTAATATCGCATATTAAGTAAGTTTTAATACAAATAATTACTACTACTAAATACTAACTCATTGTTTGTTGCAAGTAAAATTTTGCCATTAGTTACCCATCTTAGAGATTTCTAAATTCCTTTTTTTTGTGCAATAAAATTAAAATGTGGCCAGAAGACGTTGTACAAGCTGCGCTATTATATGAAGATGGCCGCAGTATTGGAATATCGTTGTCGTTTTGGATGTAGCTAAAAACTATTAATTACGCGATAAAGCGCCATCAGCGAACAGCGTCCACGAGCAAAAAACGCCCGAAATAACTGATTTATTACCTTAATCGTTCTACGCAATCGTGACTTAACTTTTCTCACACGTCATTTCGAAGAAGGTTGAAATTTGGCATTTTCATCACGAACTGTCCAAAGACGATTGAGTAGACAAGGACTTGTATTCAGAAGATCTGTAACTTGTCAGGCTTTTCTCGCAAATGATCGAGTTGGAAGATTGCGTTTCGCTCGTGAGTATTTGAACTGACTGGACGCAAACTGTAGCAGTATATTGTACAGAAATGAGTAGCGGTTGAGTTTAATTCTCCAGATGGGCGAGAACGAGTGTTCTGAAAGCCTTGTAATATAGGGACTTTATTGGACAGAAAAGAGCTAAGTCATCTACCGACCAGTGTTTCAACAATGCAACTAAGTAATTTCTTGAAAATAAAATAAAATTATAGATTAATAATAAATTAATCGATTAAATATCAATTAATCGAAAGAAAAAATATCATATGGTTAATTGATTAATTGAAACAAAATAATCGAGTATTTCAATCATTCGATTAATCGTTCCATCTCTAGTAAGTACGATATGAAAAACCAATGTTGAAGCTACTGTAAATAAATACAATAAACAAAATAGGATGAGCTTCGCATCATTTGATTCATATTACCAATTCGAGCACAATACTGCTGTGTAATGTAAATATTTGACAGCAATTGTTGAAATTATATAAATATTTCTTTTTGCATTTCCCGCATTTTTTTCCTATTTATTTATTTTGTTTAATATAACATCATCAGAGATGAGAGGGTTGAGAGACGGGCGAAACCGGTACAAATAACCGGGATCTGGGACTGGCCAGTTTTTTTTTTTAATCACTAATACATTTTATTATTTATAATTTTGTTGCATAATTTCTTTAAATTTTTTGACGGTAATTGTATATACAGTATTGGCCATAAAGATAGCAACTTTTGATAATCCTCTTTTATTTTTATTCTATTCAATATTTTTAAAATTAAAAAATGTAATTCTTACCTTTAACAATCCTCTACATATATTATAGTAAAAAATTAAATTTTAACATTAAATTCTATTTTTTTTTATAGTATTTATTATTTTTACCTGGACATAAAGATAGCAACTACTCTTAAAAAAATCTTTTTTTTTATTTATTAAGAAAATAAATTATTATTAACAGATAATTTTTAATATTTTGTATAGTAACCACCAGTATTTATAACTTCCCGACATCTTTTCGGCATTGATTCTAATAATTTCTTGATCATTTCATTATCAATATTAGACCAGGCACCCTGCAAAGCTTTAAACAATTCTTCAATATTTGAATGTGTTTTGTTTCTAATCTTTCTGTTGACAATCTCCCAAAGGTTTTTTATTGGATTTAAATCGGGTGACTGTGACGGCCAAGTCATTACGTTAATTTTTTAATCCTCGAACCATTTTTTTACCAACTTCGAAGAATGTTTTGTGTCATTATCATGCTGAAAAATATGTTTTAAAGGCATGAACTCATCAGAATAAGGTTTCATAACATTTTGAAGGATGTCTATATATTTAAATCGATCCATTATTCCTTCAATGTGGTATAGAGGATCCATACCATATCCCGAGAAACAGCCCCATACCATCGCACCGCACTCCGCCATGTTTAACTGTTGGCAAGGTGTATTTTTGAACAAATATTTTATTAGCGGGCTGCTAATAAAATATTAGGAGGCCTTCCTAACGTAACTTACACCATCACTTTTAAACAAATTGAACTTAGATTCATCACTAAAAATAACTTTTTTCCATTGATCCACAGTCCAGTCAATATGATTTTTAGCAAATTTTAATCGGGCCTTCACATTCTTTTTGGATAGAAGTGGTTTTTTAGCAGGAAGGCGACTAAAAAGATCCTCACTAACTAATCTTCTACGAATAGTTCTTGTTGAGATGTTTTCTTGATCCATTTGTGGCAAAAGGCCCAAAATTTTCTCCGATGACAGAAAGGGGTTATTGGTAGATAAATAAATAATTTTTTTATAAGTTCATTTTTTAGTTTTTCGTGGCCGTCCTGGAATTTTTTAAACTTCAAACGTACCTTCTTCTCGAAATCGTTTTATAATTCGCGACACAGTAGATTTATAAACATTTAAATTTTGTGAAATCACATTTTGCAGCAGCTCGTCTTTAAAACCAGAAATTATTAAGTTTCTAATTTCACTTGAAACAGTTTTACTACGACCCATGATTGACAAATATAAACTGAAATATTACTTGTGCACAACATATTATTTATGGATAAAATCTGCATATAACAAGAAAATTCAAGTAGTTGCAATATTTTTGTCCAAGCAAAAATGAATAAATAATTTATTATTAATCTGTAAGTCAGATTATTTGATTATTGATTGATGTAACAAACAAAATATGATTAAATTATAGAATTAAGAGTATTTATTTTCCAATATTATTATTAAAATTTGAAAAATTGAAAGATGTTAAATGTTGCAATCTTTATGGCCAATACTGTATATAGTCAGAAACCTCTTCTACCATTCGGTGTAGAGGTTGTTCTTCTCAGTCTATTTCTTTTATGAAGTTGCGCCAATCTGTCTTATTGTGAGCCTTATTTTCTGCTTCTTTCCATGTCAGTTCTTTTTTATCTAGGATTTGTGACACTGTTTGGTTCCATGTTTTATGAGGTCTTCCTCTTGGTCTGCTTCCTGAAGTTCTGGCTTGCCATATATTTATTGACTTTCTTGCTTCATTCTTGTGATGTGACCATACCATCTTAATTCTGTCTGTATATTGTTTCTTCTACTGCTTCGACCTGTAGCTCTTCTTGTATTGTTTCACTTCTTATTCTGTCAAGTTTTGTGACACCATTAACTCTTCTTAAAAATTTCATTTATGCATTTTGAACTTTGCTCTCGAGCCGATCGGAAAGTATCCAGGACCCGCAACCATATGTTAATGTGGGTAGGTAAATCGTTTTGTATACTAGGAGTTTTGTGTTTTTACTTATTTCTTTTGATTTTATTCAGGGCCTGGAATACATTTGCTGAATCTTTAATTCTACTAATGATTTCTTTTTCGTCTCTCCCTTTGCTCTCTAATATAACTCCTAAATACTTAAAGCTGCTGACCTGTACAATTTTCACTGCGTCCAGAGTTAAATTTATCTGAACTTCCTCTTTACCAATGACCATTACCTTGATTGTACTGTGGTTTATTTCCATATTTCTTTTAAGTAACGCCTCCTTCCATATATTTACATTTGCTTGTAAGTCTTCCTTATTTTTTGCGCATATTACTATGTCGTCTGCAAACGCACATTCGGCAATGTTCACTGGTTGTAGGTTACTGTATCCAATATTACGCTTCTTCACTCTATTTTTAATTTCTTTCATGGTATCATCCATTAGAATGATGAAAAGTACTGGACTCAGGACTCCCCCCTGTCTTACACCTTCTGTTGTTATAAATTCATCGGACTGCATAGTTCCTTGCCTGATGTAATTTCTGGTGGTTGTGTAGAGGCTACGAATTGCCTGGATTAAATTTTCTTCTACTCCGAGTATCTTAAATACCTCCCAAACCTAGGCGTAGATTTTTAGTAGTTAATTTTTATTGCCATCTCTAGTACTACTTACTATATAGTATAGGACAGCGAAAAGAATTTTGAATGTAATTGCTGTAAATTCAGCAGAAGCTGAAAGAAGGTTCAGGGTGATGAATGACATAATTGATGTGAAAAGAAATAGTTTATTAGTCGACACTACAAGTCATTTAATGACAGTAAATTTGATGGGTAAATCTTTAGAAGAATTTGACCTCCTATCTCTGTCTCTCTCCTCTCTCTGTCTCTCTCTCTCTCTCTCTCTCTCTCTCTCTCTCTGTCTCTACTTACTTTCCTTTCTTCCTTCCTCCCTCCCTCCCGCCTTCTCTCTCTTTAGCGTACTTGTTGTTAAACATTTTGAATATCACCCCGATCATATGCATTTTTTTTTCGTACAAAATTTCGTAAAAATATGTCTAGACATTTTTGTGTGAATATCGGACAGACAGACAGACAGATAGACAGACAGACGGACGGACAGACAGACAAACAGATAGACAGACATACAAACAGACAGACAGACAGATAGACAAAAAAATTTTTTTTGCGGATGTTGTCTTATAATCATCTGAAAAGTGTAGAAATCGATATAGCCTTCAATTTTATTAATATAGATTGTTGTAAAAAAATCGTGCATCACTGTTTAAAACTAAAAAAATTAAAATTGGACGCAAGTATTTGCCATATTCAATATTTCCCAATTCTATTATATTCATGGAAAATTGAATCTTGTCTGTCTTACCTATTCTTTTTAAGGACAATGATGAAACGAAGGACTCTGCTAAAATTTCCATGTTAAAGGGAATGTCCATATTACTTCAAATTCGTCCTTTATATTAATGTCAGCGTGAAAAACAGACTAACCCAGTATTAATGGAGATTTTTTTATCCCAATTTTACAAAAGCTGCTGCAAGCTTTCATATTGTCGCTTTGATTTAACACTCATCGCTAACCTAACATACTTCTATGAGTACGATATTTCAGTATTAATTCCAATACAGGGTGTCCAGAAATATTTCACACTTTTGAGGTACACTGCCGTGTACCTCAACATGCTTTAGCAATCATTCGTTTGATACCTTCTTGAGTTATTTGAGAATGAGATGAAATTGTATTTTCAACAAGATGGGACACCTCCCCACTTTCATTACGATGTTAAGGCTTATGTGAATGAAAATTTCTCAATCAGATGGCTTGGACGAAGCGGCAGTGTTGAGTATTATCCATGTTCACTAGATTTAACGCCATTGGATATATATTTTATATATGATCTTTATATATTCTGAATCTGGTAATACATTTTGTAGGTACAAAAAGTGGCAACTAAGGGCCGGTTTCTGAAAGCTTAGTTAACTATAACTAAATAGTTAGAAAAGGGTTGTTATGGTTACTTTTGGGATTGTTATATTGTAACCGAGTTTAAACTCGGCTAAGCTTTCAGAAATTGGCCCTCTATCTTTCTCCAGAAATGGTAGCGATGTGTAGACTTCTTCTTCTTAGAGTGTCATGCTCGATGCTCTGAACTGACAAGTTCGTACTGAACATATTTCGAACGTAGGCTATTTCCCCGCATACAGTTGTGTTGTGTGTGTTGCCTGTATATAACAATTATATGGGACCTACAATAGGGGATACGCATAAAATTTATATTTCCTTAAAACTACATTTTTTTGATATTTTAATGTTAGTTATGTCACCTAACACAACAAAAATCACATTTTAATTAATATTATAGCCAAATTTTTTAATTAAAATATTGTAAATTTGAAATAAGCCGACCACGCCGCGAAGGTTGCCGAGTAGATACGACTGAGACTGTAAGAGTTTGACGTCACAGATACAGACAAAACATAATGTTTACGTGTTTATATTGTATTGTTTGAGAGTTTTGTATTTGTTTTTAAACAATTTTTCACGCATTTATTATTAAAATAATTTATAAAATATATGTACTCACATTAAAATGGTTTTCACAAACATAAAATTTACTTTTTTCTGAAATATCGGTTTTATTTCGCCTCATAGCTTTTCTGTTGTTTTTCGTCATCAGGTAATGATATAAATTATTTTTTTGGATTTCTAATTGAACTATTTGTGCACATTGGTACTAAACAATATTTTCGACTATGTTTCGAAGTACTGGGGCCTGGATCTTCCATATTTTATATATTTTAATATAAAATTTAATTCGGTAAACATGTATAAATTGTTTTTATAGAATTAAACTTTATTTTAATTAAAATCACTCTAACTTTACATAACCTATAAAAGTTATACAAACAAATAAGTTCACAACAGACTAAAAATAATTGTCTACCCAGCGTACATAGTCATGTACGCTGAGTAGACTAGTAGTGTCGTGTGTCAGTTACAAGGGTATGACGTCACACGACGTTTTCGCGCACTACATACATTTATGATTTTTTTAAGCCTTCAAATTAAAAAAAAAAAACTGTTTCTTATGTTTATATGCAACAAGAGGAATATAATAAAAAAAATTAAAAAAATCATGCCTATCCCCTATTTATTATAGTGGAATCCGACCACTAATTATTTTGGGGAAATTTTACTAGTGGTTTTACCTCGGTGGTTGCTCGATGCCTTCCGAGGGAGAAACGGTCGGAAAAATGTAATGTGATGGCGGTCGGTCCTGTGGGGGCCACAACTGATTTTTTTTCATTGAATTGAGACATTTTGCGTACACTTATAGCAACATATTTTGGTATATAAAATAAATATATACCTTTATAATTTTGTTGGCATTAACAAGAATTTTATTTTAATACTGTGATAAATAGAAAGATCTTTTTGGCAGAGGATAATTTTGTGATCGCCTTGAGTTTATATCTTTTATCTTTATATAAATTAATCCATACACAACTTGTTGTGGCATGCTGGGATGATATCTTAATCAATTCTTCTGAATTAATCTCTAAAACAATTCAAGATATTTATTTAAACAAAGGTTATACAGGTCGAAGTAGAATAACTGAATATTCGCTATGGTTTACACATTTGCGACGATCGCTCAAAAAGTAAAAAACCTTTGGTTAATTATTAGCAACTAATTGGAGTTCTTGACTATATTTAGAATAGTAAATGGTTTAGTTATGTTCGATAAATTATGATGTGTTTAGACGTGTGCATGTATGTAGGGCCTTCTAAGCACTCGGCTACCCTTAACATACTCAGATATCAACTGATATTACATTATCGACTGTAACTCCTGCACGAGATTAATTAATGATGTATCTCATTCTGTCAGATCAGCTCTAGGATAACTGATATTCTTGCTAACACATACAGATGGTTCAATTTGAAAGTACTTCTATATAAAGGATATACAAGGTGTCTCAAAAGAAATTTTATATTTATTTAGCTTACTGCGTGAACGCAACGTATCCGAGGGGCGCGGGGGTTATGTCAATCGGTAGCCTGGCTCTTGGGAATTCAGTCGCTATGGAGAGTTTCTCGGGAGCAGACCGCGCGTTATGCGTGCGAGAGTTTTACAAAAACGGTGATTCGGCGACTGTAGCGCGTAGAAAATTCTGCAGTATTCGAGGTTTTCGCCACTTAAATGATGCGCCAAGCATTCCTCTCATTCGACATTGGGTTAAAAAGTTTGAAGAGACTGGTACAACGCTGGATAAATCAAAATCCGGGCGACCTAGGTCATCAAGAACGGTAGAAAACGTGGAGAATGTTAATCAGTCTGTTCGTGACGACCCGAACCTTTCAATTCGGAAGCGCGCAAGTGCTTTAAATGTGCATAGATCATCATTACATCGCATTATGCACAAAGACCTAAAGCTGCACCCCTACAAAATTCAATTGGTGCAAGAATTAAAGCCCCAAGATGCCAGTCAGAGGCTTAATTTCGTAAATCAGGTGATTGAGCGATTTTCAACGTTTACCAACATTTTGTTTTCGGATGAAACTCATTTTCATCTTAATGGCCACGTAAATAAGCAGAACTGCCGCTACTGGAGTGTAACGAATCCGAAACGCAAACATCAGAAACCCATACATTCGCCTAAAGTGACCGTATGGGCTGCGATGTCGGCGCGAGGAATTATCGGCCCTTACTTTTTGAAGACGAAAGGGGGCGTGCAGTTATAGTGAATTCAGAGCGTTATGTGGAGATGTTAGACAACTTCTTGGTACCTGAACTGCAAAACTTTCCTGGCTATAACGAAAGAACATGGTTCCAACAGGACGGAGCAACTTCACACACGTCCAATATGTCTCTGCCACGTGTTCGTGAAATTTTCTCAGGCAAATTGATCTCCCGGAGAGGTGACATAAATAAGCCTCCACGCAGTCCAGATTTAACCCCTATGGACTTTTTCCTATGGGTTTATCTTAAATCTAAAGTTTACGCCAATAAACCGACTTCACTGGCGCATTTGAAAGAAAATATCCGTCACGAAATAAGCCATCCCTGAGTCCACCTGCCGAGACGTCATAAGTAATTTTACTGTTCGATTAAATGAGTGCCGAGAACGCAAGGGTCTACATTTAGACGATATTATTTTTAAGAAATAAATCCCCAAAAAGTGTATTTTAATAATTAATAAACATTTTTTCTATATACGGCTTACTTTTTTTTTAATCGATCCACTAAATATAAAATTTCTTTTGAGACACCTTGTATTAGGTGATGTCCGTTTTTTTCTTCTAGAAAAAACTTTATTATGAAAAAAAAAAACATGAAAAAATACATTATACAAAGTATTAGCCATCACTTGCTATTATTTTGTCCCACCTGTCTGGCAGTTGTTGTATTCCGTGACGGAAAAACGGCTCGTCCTTCGAAGCGATCCATTCATTGAGCAATTTCTCTATTTCTTCATAATTGTAGCGAACCCGTTACGTTACTTTAAAACGTACCATTTATTATCCACTAGGTAGCGAGCCTGTGATATATATATATAAAGTCTGATCTCAAACTGAAGTGAGATTCCTGACTAAAGGAGTTCGATAGTAGGCGTGAGTGTTGTCCAGGGTTCATCATTACGATATGTGCCTTAAATGATATGTATTAGTACTTACCAACCGACAGATGAAGCATCTTGTAATAAGTCTGGTTCTTAAATGTTCACTTAAGTTCTTAAAAGTGAAAGTTAAGTAAGACGGTGTAAAATTAATGAATTTGATTTATTATAATAAATATTTACAAAAAGTTAAGTTTGAAAGGGTAAAATGTAATTAAATTAATGAATAAAACAAAACAAACAGAATCGAATAGTCCACCAGAATGCCGACACAGTGCTTCTAAGAATTTAACAAATTAGATGTTAATGCTATGCAGACCGAATACTGACTGATCTCCTCTTCAGAGAGACGTCTTTTTATAAGTAATTTTTAGGCATTTCGTGGAAAAAGGGTAAAAAGGTTGTTCAAGGAATTGTCAAAGTTATTAGATAATAACAATAAACTTTTTATTATTATTTTAGCCGAATTTGCTCTGCACGTGTACACAGACAGACAGACGGACGGACAGACAGACGGACAGACGGACGAACGGACAGACAGACCGACAGACATCATGTTAAAAATAGTCAAAACGTTATGTAGGGACCTCAATTCGTGGAGATCCATCGAAATCTCGAAATGTCAAAATCGGTATGATCACAATACCTCCCTTATATATGTTGGCGGTCGGTAAAAACTCTGGAAGGACACCTAAGTAATTTTATAGATATAGATGTTAAATCTCTCTCGGCCATAGAGATCAATTCATCAGGTCAATTCCCTGTATATAGTTATAAAGAACTTGCTAAATTTTGTAAAACATATTGTAAAATTCATCTCTACATCTCGAGGTTGAGAACTATTGTGACAGACAAGTTATTTTAATGTCACTGAACAGATTTCTGGTTTGATAAACATAGAATCTAGTGTTGACATTCTATTATTATTTAAATATAATTACGTGTAATTGCTATAACATAAATGGCAGAACAATAGAAAATTGGCTAAATAATAATTTAATAATAATTAGTAGTGTCATGTATTAAAATAACAGATGTCCATTATGGCTTTAACATAATATTAATATAATTATGAAATGGCAGCCCGTAATTTTGTTTTGGTCTGAGTGGAAAGCGTACACGATGCGACTGTTTTGAAAGTATTTTTAGTTTTAAAACGAGTTACATAAGAAGTAGTTTGACTGAAATCTGTTAGTCTTCTTATTTTGGCATAAGACATATTAGTTTTGATACACGTTTCTAAATTAGTACTGAACTCAAATTTATAAGAACTGTCACAGAATTTTTTGCATTTTTCTTTATGTGGACACAAAATATACAGTCGTATTTTTACCGACCGCCAACATATATAAGGGAGGTATTGTGATCATACCGATTTTGACATTTCGAGAGATCTTCACGAATTGAGGTCCCTACATAACGTTTTGACTATTTTTAGCATGCTGTTTGTCGGTTTAAACAGTGTAGTAGAATTTTTGTAGTAGAACGGCACGAGTTGATCAACTTTTGGTAAAAATCGGTTGACTAGAAACGGGAGTTTACTTGTGTCGATTTTAAGATTTTTGCAAATATTTAACATCAGAAAAATATTTCGAAAAAATGTATTTAACAAAAGTTGCTATAAAAGCAATAACTAACAACTATTTGAGACATTTTTTGATAAAACGAAATTTTTTTGAATAAGTATCAATTTTTTAGGGTTTTGTAGGTATGACCAAAAAACCCTTATACCGTCATTTTGTCGTCTGTCTGTCTGTCTGTCTGTCTGTCTGTTCGGTAAAAATTGTAGCCAAACGGCTAAACCTAGAGAGTTGAAATTTGGCATGCTTATACAACTCTTTGACCCGCACATAGGAAAAATACTAAAACATCTAAAAAACATACCCCCCTAAAAATATAAACAAATATGTGCTCATCGAAAACAAATTTTTTTTTTTTTTAATTCTGAGTAGGGTATCAAATGAAAGCCCGTAGTACGTGGATTAACGATCAAATTTTTATTTTTGCAAAATAAATTATTTTGTGGCGATTTTTGCCAAAATTGTGCAACAAAAATTTTGTCCCACACCCTGTAGCCCAGATAGTTTAAACTAAAAATCTAAAAAAATTCTAAGTAATGTATATTGGTGTAAACCGAAATAGTACAACAGGAATTTTTGATCAGATCATGGAAAATAACGCATTTTTTGTAGTTTTTGGTTCACAAAGTACAAAAGTTATACCAATGTAATGGTTAGAGCACTGGTGTCGTAAGCTAAAATGCGCTGGAAACGAGGGTTCCGAGTTCGAGTACGGAGTGAATTTTATTTTTTCTGTGTTTGTTTGCATTTTTATTATGTTGAAATTATTTTGTCAAAATTCTAGTTATATTTTGACAAATGTTGCATTTAATTTTTAAGAGCGTAAATTTAATAACCAGTCTTATTATATGATTAACAGACGATAAATTATTTTAAAAATGTCGTTCATTTTGCCGTGATTACTACAAAGTAAAATTTGTCCTACACACTCAGCATGCCGCCTTCACTTATTATATACCTGCGAAACCCTGAAATGTGTGAATATTCACACTTCACTTCAATTTTTCATACGTAACGTTTCTATGGTCATGATAAATAATATCTCTGTTAGAAAATATTAGGCCAAGCTATTTCTACTCTGCTGCTAGAATGTATTTTATACAAGTACTTTATGATGGCGGTCGGTCCTGTAGTGGCCACAGCTGATTTTTTTTTTTTTAGATTTGCATAAAAAATCCTTTAATAGTGAACGTGTAACATAATAATTGTAAAATTCGGAAAGTTATTAATTATTATAGTTTATTTTTGTTTTTTATCCTCGGAGTACATGCCGAAATTCGTAATTAAACTTCAATCCGCCTCTGGCTACCAAAGCAAAAGTCTGGAAAGTTACATGTATGTAGTGGCAGTAGTTATTTTATAATTCTGTAAATAAATACGTCTTTAAAGAGTTACAATGCTGAAGTATTATCACAACCATGTTAAATGTGAATAAACAAAAGTTTTCTTTGAAACCGAAAGTTTTTAAAAATAAGTTTTGAAATATTCTGTATTATATTTAGAAATATATTTCAACATATCAAATATTAAATGAAAATGTAAAATCTCCTTTATACCCTTTTCACACTAGATCTTTAAGATCGGATGTTTAAGTGAATGGATCTTTAAACGCTAATGTGAAACCGTACGGCCTCGTCTAAACACGACCGATGTTTAAGACAGAGATCTGCGTCTTAAACTTCGCCCGCATTGCCAACTTAATTCCCATTATAAAAAAATACTCCTTAAATTTGTGCTTCTCTTCTTTTATCTATGTTCAGCTGTTATCATTTTATATATCGAGGTTATGAGAAGATTATTTGCGTTATTATTTAAATAAATATAAAAAATAAACTTCTCCCAACCTCGATATACAAAATAATGACAGAATAAATTCAAACGATATGAAATTATGTTGGCAATACATACTAGCTTTACATGGAGATTTCTTCTTCAAATTAAACATCAAGTGTGAAAGCAAACCGATATTAAACATCGATGAAGTTTAAGTTCAATCGTCTTAAAGATCTAGTGTGAAAAGGGTATTAGAGAATTCTACATGTTAAAACAAAAACATTTTTGTAATTTCTGCTTTCTTGGAATCTACGTAGAGGACAAGACTGGTAAACAAATTTAAACTTTTTTTTGCTGACTTAGATCTGATACTTGTTTTTAACTAATTTTGGGGTGCTGATTTTAAAAATGTTAACAGTTTCTACCTATCACGTCAAATTTTTGTTCTATCGTATTTTGACTTTTTTTTACCTTTTCACGTTCTGATATACGTCTTCTTTTAATTTCAACTTCGTTCTTGTTATCCAATATATTTCGTAGGAACGTCTTACATGCAGGTACTTGTTATAGACCTTTTTACAACAGCGGGGGTTGCAAGGTCAATATATATAAGGGAGGTATTGTGATCATACCGATTTTGACATTTCGAGATTTCGATGGATCTCCACGAATTGAGGTCCCGACATAACGTTTTGACTATTTTTAGCATGATGTCTGTCGGTCTGTCTGTCCGTCTGTCCGTCCGTCCGTCTGTCCTTCTGTCCGTCTGTCCGTCTGTCTGTCTGTCTGCGTACAGAACAAATTCGGCTAAAAGGATTTTTATGAAACTTCATATTTAAGCTTTTGACATCAATGGCACGAATAGATCAACTTTTGGTAAAAATCGGTTAACTAGAAATGGGAGTTTACGTGTCAATTTTAAGATTTTTGCGAATATTTAACTACAGAAAAATATTTCTAAAAAAATTGTTTTATAAATGTTGTTATAAAAGCAATAACTAACAACTTTTATTTGAGACATTTTTTGATAAAACGAAAAAATTTTGAAAAATTTTTCATAATTTTTTCTTAGGCCCAGTTGCACAGTAACCGCTTAAGTTTTTATTTAGGCTTAAGTTTTAGTTTATGGTTTAGTTGTTGCACAGTTTCAGTTTTTGGTTTAAACTTAAGCTTAAACAAGAAAATACTTAAGCGGTAGATTTGTTTGGATTAATCCAAAATAAACTGTCAAATAGGATAGGTTATGTGTCATATTAAAATTGATCAGATTAATTTGATTGAATGAAAATGTTATATATTAATATATTTCGCCGCATACCCGTCTATAGGCATCTGTATGATTATATTAATCAATGAGATGATGAAAAATTTTACAATAGATTTCAAGTAAATAGTAATATTAAGTAAATAAAGTTGTAATTCAATATTATATCATATTAAACATTTAATTAACCATCCTATTAATAGGTAAGTTAGTGCCTTGGTACACAAATACCAAATATTTTATGAAATAATATTTACAGGAACCACGCATTCACTTCAATACAAATCCTACGATATTATATTATTGGAAGTATGTAGGGAGTTTACTGGTTGCCATAAATCTACAGCTTCAAAAGATATAGGGAAAATATCGAGAAATATCGCAATTTGTACCTTGCGTCATCAATATATTAAGATGCCTAATATTCAAATGGAACAGTGTAATGTACGCCAAGACTTTTGCTATATCGCACGGTTTTTTCAATTGATTGATCATTCTTCCAAATCTAGAAACAGATGTTAATTTTATAAACAATATACCTAATACAGTAATAATTCAAAACAGAAAATATAATAATAACATTCGAGTTAGGAACAATAATAAATGTTTATTTTTCTAATTTATAATGTATAAATAATAAAATTCTTTATAAATGATAATATCTTGTCTATGACCTGCCGGTAATTTAAAATTTATTAATTCCAACTCTTTCTCTGAGCATTCTGCCATTGAACCACCTCCAGTCACTTTCACCTCCTTCAGTGAATACTTATTATCGGCTTTTTTTTTTTTTTCTTGTACATGTTTTAGTTTTCTTTCATATATATATTTTAATATTCTGTTTCTCTGTAAGAGTGACCGATTACATTGTTAAATTCATCATGTATGTTCGTCCAAGGAGATTTTTTTTCTTCCACAACATTTAATTTATTTTTTTACACACAATAATATATTGTATTTATATTTTTTAAACAAATTTTATAGAAGACCAACTCATCTAATAAGTTCGTCGTACATTTATTTTTACGTTTCGTTGACCGTATTTTCCATTGCTGGTAAAATTTGCATTATTTGTATAATAAACTACTTGACAAGTGACATTGATACATAACATTGACAGTTATGTTTATATTGAATTTCAAAATTTCCCCGCCAAATATTCATTTTCCATATTACCAACTTTGTGAATTTATCACATCAGTTGGCTTAGCTAAGTATTTTTATATTTTTGACTGTGCAACATCTGGCGCTTAAGTATTTGGTTTAAGCTGAAGCTTAAGGTTTAGCTAAACTCATACTTAAGTGGTAACTGTGCAACTGGGTCAAAGACCCAGTTACGTTTTTTCATACGTAACGTTTCCATGGTCATGATATATAATATCTCTGTTAGAAAATATTAGGCCAAGCTATTTCTACGCTGCTGCTAGAATGTATTTTATAAAAGTACTTTATGATGGCGGTCGATCATGTGATGGCCACAGCTGATTTTTTATTTTAATATTAGAAAATAATATTATGTAAAATATTTCGGAAATGCGTTGTTTTTTTATATCTGTTAAAAACTGTAGCCACATAATTGGACGGGTGTCAAAAATAGAAACCAAAACAATAAAAATATCTTTTTAAAAAATGAACCTTGCTATAGAATTTGTGATATAATTACAATGGCTGTCAACTACAATTTCAGTTTTTATTTGTAAAGTAATTAATCACTGCAATTTCTACATTCAGATTATGGAATTCAATAAAAAATCAAAAACATATGTAGAAATGTATTGAGTAAAGATAACAATATTATTACTTAATGGTAAATCGACGTATGTCATGTTATACAAGAGTTATTGTAATCCGTATTGAAAAATATTTACATCATTCGTGTCACTGTAACGTATTATACAATTTATTATTTAATATATGTTTATTATCTTTTGTGTTTTTTGGTTATACGCAGTATTGGAGATTCTGCTGCCCGGGGCGGTCCCTAAATTTGCCACCCCTTTCAATACCCATCAAACATACTTAGACGAAAAGTCAAAATGACATATAATAAAAAATAAAATAACACTATCTTTAAGTATATTGTCACAATTATGGAATAATTGTATTCTAATGTCCCAATTCCTTGAGCGGACTTTAGGCTGTGTAGGTCATGGTTGCTGATGTACGGTTTTGGGAATTAAAGAAAGTGCAGAGTGTTGCGTGTTTGACAACATAAGTTTTGAACTACATTCTAATGTGTTGATAAACATTATTCAATTGTGATGACTATGGTCTTTAATTGCTGCCAACAATTACACAAATGAATAATGTTTCCAAAACAATTTAGGTAGGACCTGACGTCATAGTGTCCTGGTTAACCGTTACAAAATGGTCTTAGGGAATAGAGCCGTGGTTAGTCATTCTTGGTAGTCAAGTAGTTGTCATTCTTGTGAGCTGCCCAAGGACCAGCCCAGCTGTTAAGTCGCTAAGACGAGAAGTGAGTGTCGTCTACAGGGCTTCTCCACGTGTTCGCCCCGTCCAGATACCTGGGGTGGTTCAACCGATTCTGGAGAAGCCGGGGCAAGAACAAGACTTACATCAGCTTCTAACTGACAACACCAGCAGCCATTTTGGCCAACAATTGTATTCTGATGTAAATTAATATTATATAATAAATTTTGTAGAAAAGATTCCGTTTTTGAATTCACCCCATGACAATATGAAACGAAAACTTTAATTTCAACACATAAAGTACAAACAGAGCATATGTTACGCCGAGTTAGTAAACCATGCATAGTTTGTGAAAAAAATGGATATTACTCGTGAAGGTTTTCTTTGGATGATTTTTTACGATTTTAGTAGGCCTTACTCAACAACAATGCATAGATTCGCTTCGTTCAACTTTTGGTAATGAAGCACCATCAGAAAACACTGTTTACAATTGGTTTGCAGAATTTCGTCGTGGTCGTGCGTCCATCAGTGATGAATCTCGTGAAGGTCGATCAAAATCGGTTCTGATTCAAAAAAACATCGATGCTGTGCACAAAATGATAGAGGCATCCTTTGGAATATCGCAGACTGCAATACATTCGATTTTGCATGAACATTTAGCTGTGAAAAAGATCTGTTTCCGATGGATTCCGCATAATTGGACCGAAGCTCAAAAAAAGCTCGTGTTGATTGGCGTAAAGGAATGCTAAAAAAATTCAACCTAGGCACTGCAAAATCCGTATACAACATCATTACAGGTGACGAAACTTGGATTAATTTATATGAACCGGAAACTAAGCAACATCCACTGTTTGGGTCTTTTAAGATGAACCGAAAGCCACAAAAGTTGTTCGTTCACGAAGCACTTCCAAGAAAATGTTCGTTTGTTTCTTCGGTTGTACTGGATATGTCCCATTCCTTTAGAGGATCAGAGAATAGTTAATGGTATACAACAATTTGTTTGCCAGAAGTCATCGACAAAATCAGGAAAATCAACCAAAAACGTCGCATCATTCTTCATCATGGCAATGCAAGCTCCCACGCAGCACGTCAAACAATTATTTAAAGGAGAAAAACATCGAATTAATGTCTCATTGCCCGTATTCACCCGATTTATCCCCTAACTATTTTTTTTTTGTTCTCCAATGTCAAACAAAAAATGTATGGGCAGCGATTTTCATCACTTCAAGAAGATGTTGAAGGCTTCGAAAATCATGTTTTTGAGATCCATCTTCAGAGTGGAAAAAATGTTTTGAGAATTGGTTCGAACGCATGCAAAAATGTATATATCTTAAAGGCGAATTTTTTGAAAAGTAATAAAACAGTTTGTTCCAAAAAAAAATTTTCTTTCTTAGTTTTTGTAAAAACTTAAAAGGTAGCTCTCGTGGTTATAAATAGATCTAATATAAATTTTTTATTTGAGTCAATTTAGTGAAAAGTAGTTAAAGTTGATGGTGTTTTAAAATATCTTATATCTTTGATAAATGTTCCGAGCTATTTAGTATCATCGATCAATCTTGTCATAGAGTAAAGGAATTTTGCAGTACATAATTTTTCCATATATTTTATATGAAATACTGTGCATGCATGAATAATGGCAAATATTCCAAATATGCTGTATACCTGTCATCTACAAAATATGAACAAATTTGTGTATCATTCCTGAAAAACATGGCATATTGCAAAAAATTCTTGAACACTATTGGCTAGACAGATTTATTTTTTGCATCAGATCAATGGTTTTCAACCTTTTTTAATAGACTAGTTGATCTTACAAAGATGGGATATGAGCCTTGTTGAATAAGAATTAAAATGAATGTGATTTTAAACAAATTAAAGAGACACTCGCTGTTCTAACAAAATGGAGAATTTTGATCAAAATTGTGTTGAATTGCAAGCAAGAAGCTCCAGATCAACTGAAATCACAACCGCCAAATAGTCCAGATTTAAATGTATTGGATCTTGGCTTCTTCAATTCTGTACAATACTTACAATATACAGTTTCACCGAATACAATCGACGAACTGATTGAATGCGTACAAAATGCATTTAATGCATTAAACATACAAACCCTTGATAATGTTTTTCTAACATTGCAAACTTGTCTAGAAGCAACCATGTTAGCAAAAGGATGGAATTACTATAAGATTCCGCACATTAATAAGGCAAAACTTCATGGTAAGGGACGATTACAAACAACATCATGTTCCATACAAGCTGTGGAGACAGCCACGTCCTTGTTAAATTAAAACTTTTTGTATTCTTTGTTTTACTAGATATTTTTAACTATTTCATACACAGGCGAATTAAGCGGTGGGCGGACTGGACGGCCGCCCGGGGCCCACGAAGCCGAGGGGCCCACTGAGAAAAAGTCACAAGGACTCAAGTCAGGCGAATAAGGAGGCTGAGGAGCTACAGGAATGTTTTTATTCGCCAAAAACTCTTTTATGGAAATTTCAGATTTTTCTCATCTCTAATTCATTGGTCAAAATCTGATGAATGGTAGTGTGAGTCAAATTCAACTCTTCCCCGATTATTCTGGCTATCAACCGACGATCTGAACGCACAAGATCCCGGATTCTGTCGACATTTTAATCGATTCTTGAAGATGAAGGCCTTCCGCTGCGTGATTCATCTTCAATCAACTCTCTTCCTTCTGAAAATGCCTTAAACCACTAAAAAAAACTGGGTTCTTGACAAAACACTGTCTTCGTAGGCAAGTTTTGCAAAAGTTGCACTGTGCCCAAGTCTGAAGCAAAATCTGATAGCACACCGTTGCTCGAAATGAATGTCACTAATTTTTAGAACCCACTAGAAAAAACTGTTTCACGAAAAAAATCGATACACACAACAAAATTACTCTAGCGAGTTCGAACTCGTAGTGGAGGCGTATCACATGTTCACCTGCCGCCCGTCCAAGTCCCACGTCGCAAATGTTGCCAGATCAAACGCTATGTTGCCAGTCCGGTTACTTAATCTACACAACTCGTGTGTTTATTTTTTTTTGCGTAAACTTTAATTTAGAGTTCCATTGTAACAAATGTTACCGGCTCTACACCAGTGTTTCCCAACCTTTTTTAACCATGCCCCACCTAATTCTTTCTAAAATTTTGATGCCCTCCTATGTTACATATACATAGGGTGACCATCCGTCCCGGTTTTCCGGGATTGTCCCGGTTTTAGGTCAATTGTCCCGGTGTCCCGAAAAATGTTTTCGGGACGGTCGATTGTCGCGGTTTATACATAATTCTGCATTTATAAGAAAAGAAATATTACAACTAGTCAATCTGAGAGGTGATGTTCGTTTTTTTGCTCTTCACTTGGATCTGGGAGATGAGGTCCTTTTTTTGCTCTTTACTTGGATTTGGGAGGTGAGAACCTTTGTTTTTGCTCTTCATTTAGATCTGGGAGATGAGGTCCTTTTTTTTGCTCTTTACTTGGATTTGGGAGGTGAGAACCTTTTTTTTGCTCTTCACTTGGATCTGGGAGATGAGGTCCTTTTTTTTGCTTTTCACTTAGATCTGGGAGGTGAGGACCTTTTTTTTTGCTCTTTACTTGTATTTGGGAGGTGAGGACTTTTTTTTTGCTCTTCACTTGGATCTGGGAGATGAGGTCCTTTTTTTTGCTTTTCACTTAGATCTGGGAGGTGAGGACCTATTTTTTGCTCTTTACTTGGATTTGGAAGGTGAAGACCTTTTTTTTGCTCTTCACTTGGATCTGGGAGGTGAGGACCTTTTTTTTTGCTCTTTACTTGGATTTGGGAGGTGAGGACCTTCTTTTTTTCCCCTAAGTCCCGGTTGCCCTTCACTGAAATCTGGTCACCCTACATATACATATTTTTTTATATTCAAAAATTTAATTATTCCCTAAACGAGGCCTAATTACAACTTGTTCAGGACACAAAACTTGGGTTTTAGGAAGAAATCCTTAGGAAATTGCCCCCCTGAACAATCAAGTTGCCCCCATGTGGGGCGTCGGACCCTCGTTGGGAAACACCGCTCTACACTGACTATTTTTGGGGCACTGATCTTACTCAACAATGTATTTCAGGTAATTGCCGATGCATGGACTCATAACATTTTACCCATAAATTAAATTCCTGCGGTGAACGTTGGTATTTCATATATAGCAACTCCCACGTAATAATAACAATACCCTTTCATTTTCCACGTTATTAAAAGGTCGTTAAGATACGTATTCCTTAATTAAAACCCTATTATATTTTAAATGTTCATTTAATTTAAACCGATAATTTGATTTATCAGCAGCATCTGAAAATTTTGACAAATACTCATCGTTTTTGCTGCTCTAAGGTTTTAGAAAATTAAGGATAAAGCTAAATTAGGTTTTAAATGCGGTTTAATGAGAAAATTTATACAATTTACTGGCGTTAATTAATTTGAGATCAACCTTTTAGAATGTTTTTGCGTTCTGTCAACCATATCTTTCTTACTTAGCAAAGTAAAAACGGTGATAATCCGATAAAAATATTTCGAAAATTATTAAGTAATCTGATAATCGTTAGTTGTGGCTACCTTTTAGTGCTATTTTTTTGTCTTATTTTATTCCTAGTAATTAGTGGTTGGTTATTTCTTTCCAGGCTTTGTCTCATTCTTTTCCGTCCTACCTATTTCGTTCTTAATGTCAATGTGAGGTAGGATTGTTCATCGAAGGCAAAACATCGATGTTAACATCGGCGCTTACTATCGATGTTGAAAAAACATCGAAGGAAAAACATCGATGTATCGGAAACATCGATGTTTTATTGATATTAAAAAAAACTATTTATTTATATTATATAGGTTTTATTTAATAATTTAAAGGTAAAATACGAAAAAAGTAACATATAATACACAAAAAGCATTTATTAGATTCTGAAATAGAAATATTCCTTTTTAACAGTAATTAATTTCACATTAACATTATTATACCCAATATAATAATCCTAATTTGTACCTACAGTCTATTCCAAACGATTAGGCGGAACTAACCGCAATTTTCATTTTTGTAATTTGTCATTAGATATTTTTTTTATATATTGAAGTTGACTTTTACTGAACAAAATGATCAAAAGCTTCAATCAATCGGTAAAAGTAACTAGAATTGAAAATCTAGTTCTGCCTAAACCAAAGGAACAGACCTTACTATTTTTACATTTCTAAAATGAAATATTGGATTTTATTACAATACTAATATAGTAATCTTAAAGTTAATTTTATAATATTTAACATAAAAATAACACTGTCATACACAATTATTTTTATACTTTTTTAAGTTGAAATAAAGTCTGTTCCTTTGGTTTAGGTGGAACTAGATTTTCAATTCTAGTTACTTTTACCGATTAATTGAAGTTTTTGTTCATTTTGTTCAGGAAAAGCAACTTCAATATATAAAAAAATAGCTAATGACCACTTACAAAAATCCAGGGATTGGAGGAATAACAACTGGGAAAGTGTCAACAAGACTTAAAAAGAAAAAGTGTGTTGGCGTCTTTGGTCGTTCGCATTGTTTGCAAAAATTAGAAGTTTCTTCTTATTTTTTCGTATTCTGCTAACTGCTAAGAAGAATAAGAACTAACACTATTAGTATTGTTATATCACAATAGATGGCGCTTATATTTTGTGTACTAATTTAATACTTGCATAAGTATCCATTTTAAAGGCATTTCCTCCTCTACAAAGGAAAGCATGACATACTGCAAGATACTGACATAATAATAATAATAATAATAATTTAATAATAATTTATTAGCTGTAAATGCACATTTACATGAATGTTTTACATAGTCAAGATAGTCAAATAGGGAAAACTGTCTTACACACCCTGATCTTTTGTGAGAAAAGTAATGTACTCTTGTAAGGAGTAAGGAGCACAAGAGATCAGAATCTGTTTAACATTATTAATTAACTGCTTTTCTGTCATTGCTTTAATATGATCGGGTAATAAGTTATAAAGTTTGACACCAATGTATCTGTAACTTTGTTGCATAATATTGAGATTACACTTAGGCAAAACAAAGTTGTCCTTATTACGCGTGTCATATTTATGCAGATTTTTGTGTGAAACCAGTAAGTCAATCTGTTTCCTGGTAAATTTTATACACTCGAGTATATAAACAGCGGGTACAGTTAAAATGCCACTGTCTATAAACAGTTTCTTAGCATGAGCTCTGAAATGGGCTTTGTTGCTAATACGTACAGCTCTTTTTTGTAATATAAAAATTCTATTGGCGTGCACAGAGTTGCCCCAGAAAATGATTCCATAGGTAATAATACTATGAAAGGTGGCAAAGTACGTACATCTGAGGATACTACCACTAACATAGTATTTTAGTTGTCTCAGTAAAAAAACTGCCGAAGCTAGTTTGCTTGAAATATAATCAATCTGCGCATGCCAATCGAGTTTATTATCAACATAAATACCAAGCCATTTCGCACTCATACTGAAATCTTCAATTTTACAGTTTTTCTTAATATTAAAAAGTACTTTTTGTGTTTTGTCACCATTTAAATATAGCTTATTTGCATCAAACCATAACTGTGCTTCAGCTTGTGCAGTCTCTAGTTGAAACCTCAGCAAATCTTCCGATTTGTGTGTCGCATATATAGTTGTATCATCCGCATACAAACAGACCTGCGAAGATATATTCAGCGGTAAATCGTTAATAAATAAGATGAAGAGCAAAGGCCCAATGACCGAGCCTTGTGGAACTCCTGCTCTTACTTCCCGATAAGTGGAGGATTGTTTATTGAATACCACGTTCTGTTTTCTGTTGTATAAGTATGATACAATAAGTTTTATAGTATTGTCTCTAAATCCATAAAATTCTAATTTATGTATAAGAAGTTCATGATCCACACAATCGAAAGCCTTGCTGAGGTCACAAAAAACAGCAGATGCAAAACAGCCTTGATCCACAGCGTCATGTATTACAGTCATCATATCGTTAATGGCATCTATAGTACTAAATTTTGTCCTGAAACCAAACTGGTTGTTGTTTAAAATTTTATATTTTTCTAAAAATTTTGATATCCTTGTTTTTTTTTCTCATAAACATTCACGTCCATTAATCTAGAAAATAGGGCCCACTCCGTTCCAAGAAAAATATCCCCATGCCATAACACTACAGCCGCCGTGTTTTATTGTCTTTGTAGTGTACTTAGGATTGTACCTCGTGCCTGCGTACTCATTTGATAGATACCATGTTTAAATAAAACAATTTTTGTTTCATCAGACCATTGAATCAGACCATCAGAATATTGCGCTATTTTGACTGTGGCCAAAGTTGGTGTTCTTTGGCAAATAGAATTCTATTTTCCCGTTGTCTCTTGTTTAACAGCGGAGTTTTCCTTGGTCTTCTAGCTTTCAGATTTGCTTTCACAAGGCGTTTTCTTACAGTTGATGCAAAAATTGGCAAGACTAATTCGTTATTTATCTGTGTAGAAGTAATAAAAGGGTTTAACTTTGCACACCTTACAATTTTTCTATATGTTGTCAGCGAAGTTTTAGATATCCGACCCCTATTTTCAGGTTCTAGAGTAACACTTTTTGGCATTAGATACCATTTTAGCGGAGCATCCTATCAACTTCTGAATAAATTTATAAGTTTTACCAGAATTTTACGTTTATAAAATGAACTGACATTTCTCCTGTGTGCAATGTTTAACCCTACCCATCTTAAAATAAGAAAGATATTTAATATTTTCCGTGATTTTAAATACAAGGTGTTTCAAAAGAAATTTTATATTTATTTAGCTTACTGCGAGAACGCAACGTATCCGAGGGGCGCGGGGGTTATGTCAATCGGTAGCCTGGCTCTTGGGAATAGTCGCTATGGAGCGTTTCTCGGAAGCAGACCGCGCGTTATGCGTGCGAGAGTTTTACAAAAACGGTGATTCGGCGACTGTAGGGCGTAGAAAATTCTGCAATATTCGAGGTTTTCGCCACTTAAATGATGCGCCAAGCATTCCTTTCATTCGACATTGGGTTAAAAAGTTTGAAGAGACTGGTACAACGCTGGATAAATCAAAATCCGGGCGACCTAGGTCATCAAGAACGGTAGAAAACGTGGAGAATGTTAATCAGTCTGTTCGTGACGACCCGAACCTTTCAATTCGGAAGCGCGCAAGTGCTTTAAATGTGCATAGATCATCATTACATCGCATTATGCACAAAGACCTAAAGCTGCACCCCTACAAAATTCAATTGGTGCAAGAATTAAAGACCCAAGATGCCAGTCAGAGGCTTAATTTCGTAAATTTTCTCAGACAAATTGATCTCCCGGACAGGTGACATAAATTGTCCTCCACGCAGTCCAGATTTAACCTCTATGGACTTTTTCCTATGGGGTTATCTTAAATCTAAAGTTTACGCCAATAAACCGACTTCACTGGCGCATTTGAAAGAAAATATCCGTCACGAAATGGCAGCCATCCCTGAGTGCACCTGCCGAGACGTCATAAGTAATTTTACTGTTCGATTAAATGAGTGCCGAGAACGCGAGGGTCTACATTTAGACGATATTATTTTTAAGAAATAAATCCCCAAAAAGTGTATTTTAATAATTAATAAACATTTTTTCTATATACGGCTTATTTTTTTTTTAATCGATCCACTAAATATAAAATTTCTTTTGAGACACCTTGTATAAATTCAACTTACTTTTCAATATACACAAAAATGTAATTGCTATGTAAAATATTACTTAATTGTCAAAAAGAAATGACTATATTTCAAACTACTGTAATGTCTATTACGTAAAAGAGTTCTTAGTCCATCTCATTATAATAAAGAATGTTAAACGTTTAGTCATACATGTCCCAACACCATTTAAAGTATGATACCATATTTAAAGCGGTATAACTTTTAAACTTGTAATTAAAAGGCAATTAACTTCGCAAAGAAAATTTAAATTGATATATTTTCAACGAGAATTTTTTTTGGGCACTTAACCTAATCTAATTTCTTCATTTAATTTTAAATTTTCTTTTTTAACTCTTTGAATAACATCACAGATTTTCATATAGTCGTTTCAAGAAATTAGATTTTCGTCATTAATTTTCAAGATGACTTTTAAAGTTGTTTCTTTTTGCTTCTACACTGTTCAAATATTTGAAGGTCGGTATTTCAAGACATTGTATATTTTACATTTTCCTTTGTAAATGAACGGATGATGTAGTGTGCAAACTAAAACGAAATGAAGGTCAGATTGGAAAATTGGGTTAACTGATAACATATTATGGAACATGGATTTTAATACGAGGACTATCCAATTGGATACAACAATGCCCGATGGCGGCGCTACGAGCGCTGTGAACAGCTGATTGAAACGAGTAATGTGAAAGTTGTCCATATTTGTTTACATGTTAAATCATCGATTTGCAATGGATAATAAACAGCTATCCTTATTAAATTATTTAATTTTTTTAAGTGCAACACCTTCTTCTAGGTGTGTAGTTGAAGGAGAAGAGTTGTTAAACGCCGGAAATCTTATGTTGTGCGGAATTTTGGACAAAAATGATGAGCATGTCGACATATGTGGGTTATGTTTACAAACAAGCAGTTTGAGAACACTACCTCACGAAGTCACTGGGAAATTAAAATTTAGTAATGATGTTGAAGTTTTAAATATGTCCTGCACATGTAAAGCAGGAACTACATGCAAACACATTTCAGCTATCCTATTATTTTGTGCCAGGTGGTTAACAAACCAAAATGAAAGAAGCCAAGATCAGGGCATTGATTGATTGTGAAATATTTGATTTATCTTTTTTTTGTGTGGTTTCTGTTGGTTTTACTTTTTGTTCCAGAAACAATATATTGAGTATGGAAATATTAACCAGCACAGATTTAAAATGCCTGTGGTCTACTTTTAAGAAACCTGTCTTACAACAGTATGAACCGAAACCTCTGTTAGAAACTCCTTGCCTAAATAAATTGATTAAAAACAAAAGCAGGCACTGAAAGTTCAGTGAAAATGTATTAGAAAAGCTGCGTACAGAATTTGAGACCGCTTGCCCTAATTCTGCATTAAAATTACCCGGGTAGATATTTAATTATGTTCGAGAAGGATTTTTATAATTTAGTGTTTGTTTTTTATTTAATTTGTTTAATAAATACTAGTTTGTTATTATCACTTCCACAGCACCAAATTTATTAACAGTTCACAAATTGTTTCTCATTTGGAAAATAGTGGAAGTAAATATTTTTGTTACTTCCTTTTCTAGAGTGACAGCCAAACACACACCAATTTGTGTTATAATAACTCATTATAACATAAAGTAATATAAAAAAGAATAATAATTGCTATCAAAAGTTAATATAACAAACAAACTGCAACACTAACTTTTAAAAGCAATACAAACTACACGAGAAAACACATGTAAACCAGATGTAAACAATAAACTATTACTCGTTTCGCTAAGTTCAGTTATAGTCCGCTTGGCGTCACTTCATAGCGCTGTTGAGCCCAATAAATTCTCGAACGATGAACGATTTGGTTTTTCAATTTAAAATTAAATTTATTTTTTAATATGATCACCATTAACACCCATACTTATTCCAAAGATGTTCTAAGGTAGAGGTTTCCAAACTTTATCGGAAGCGGGCCACATCAGTATTTCTTAAATAAATGGCGGGCTGGACAATTTGAATTCGGCTGGGCTCTTGGCGCTTGATTTTAGAAACAAGCTTCTAGAACTTTCGAGAAGTTTGTTGTCCAATATTTTTTCCAAAATTTTCTCTTCTAAACTTCTAGAATTCTTTAAAAAATCTTCTTTCGTCATTTTAGAATATTCCAGATGTTCTTCTTTCATTTTTCTTGAATTTTCTAGAAGTTCTTCTTTAATTTTTTTAGAACTTTCCTCCTGTCTCTTAGAAATTTCTTCCAATTTCCTTGATTTTTCATCCTGAATTATTCTAAAGTTTTCCAAAAATGCCTCTTTAAATTTTCTAGAATTTTTCAGAAGCTCTTCTTTCATATTTTTAAAATGTTCGTCCTCTTTCCTAGAATTTTTCAATAATTATTCTTTTATCATTCTAGAATTTTTCAGTTCTTCTTTAATTTTTATAGCATTTCTTCTAATTTCCTTGAATTTGCATCCTGAATTATTTTAAAATTTTCCAAAAATTCTTCTTTCATTTTTCTAGAATTTTCCGAAAGCATTTTACTAGGATGTCGTCCTGTCTTCTAGAATTTTCTTCCAATTTCCTTGAATTTTCATCCTGAATTATATTAAAATTTTACAAAAATGTTTTTTTCATTTTTTTAGAATTTTCCAGAAGCTCTTGTTTCATTTTAATAAAATTTTCGTCCTGTTTTCTAGAGTTTTCTCCCAATATCCTGGAATTTTCATCCTGAATTATTTCTAAATTTTCCAAAAATTCTTCTTTAATTTTTTTAAAAATTTCGTCCTGTCTTCTAGAACTTTCCAGAAGTCCTTCTTTCATTTTTTTAGAATTTTCTTCCAAATTCCTTGAATTTTCCTTATGAATTATTTTAAAATTTTCAAAAATTCTTCTTTAATTTTTCTAGAATTTTCCAAAAGATTTTCTTTCATTTTACTAGAATTTTCGTCCTGTCTTCTAGTATTTTCTTCCAATTTCCTTGAATTTTCATCCTGAATTATTTTTAAATTTTCCAAAAATTATTCTTTCATTTTCCTAAAAATTTCGTCCTGTCTTCTAGAATTTTCCAGACGTTCTTCTTTCATTTTTCTAGAATTTTCTTCCAATATCCTTGAATTTTCATCATGAATTATTTTAAAATTTTCCAAAAATGCATTTTTTATTTTACTAGAATTTTCCTGTCTTCTAGTTTTTTTTCAAATTTCCTTGAATTTTCCTCAAATTTTCCAAATAGTTTCAGAAGCTCTTTAATTTTATTAGAATTTTCGTTCTGTTGTCTTCTAGAATTTTTCAGAAGTTCTTCTTTCATTTTACTAGAGTTGAAAAATTTTCGTATTCAAACATAAAATTCTCTCTCTTCATTTTCATTCAGGAGAGCTTCACGATGCCACTTCTGAAAAGCCGCTTTATTTCACATTGTGGAAAGACAACGCGTTTTTAATTCCATTTTAAGTTCACTGACTTTAAATTCCTTTAATTTTTTTACCTTCCATTTTGCTGTTCTGTTCCATTTCTGACAGCAGTTGTAACTTGTTCGGGTTCTACAAACAAAAACGCAGAATTTTCCGATATTTGGTTTATTGTCGTGTCTAAATAGTTCTGAAAAATACAGCGAGCATACAGGAATTTCCTTTGAATAGTTGATAGAACGGCGGTATTTACACCTTCGTTCAACACCGGTACTGTTCGTTTCTGGGGGGGGGGGGGGGGGGTGAGGACTCCTGTCTGTATACAGCTGGTCTGTAATCCTAAACAACAACATATCGTATCTAAACGATTACCCGTGCAATGCCGGGTAATTCAGTTAGTAAGTAAATAAAAATACAGAATATTGCCAAGAATAAAAATAATGTTATAATTTTTCTGTTAACATATTATATTTATAACACCACAAATTCTAAAGAAAATAATTTAGTGACATCTATTAATATATCACGTAACTAAAAATACAAACTGGAATTTGGTTATGAGATAATCATGAAATGTTTTTAAAGTGTCATTTAAGTAACATACTTAATACAACGTAATAATTTAACTGGTTTATTTCTGAATTGAATTAATTAAATGACTGTAAATAACTGAGATACGTCAAAGTTAAAATATGGAGTTTATTAATAGATCTGGGAATATCTGATCAAATGTTCTTATCTTCTATCTGGGTCTGCTCAATGTTTCCGCTATCTTTAAAGATAATGAGTTATAGATCTATTATTTCCTTTTAGTTACCCATAATCTATCGAACTTTAGTGGTTTAGTTTTAGCGATTAACACTAGTCACCTAGATCTCCTAGATCTTGGTACTACAACAACATTAACCTGAATTATAAAGTCTAATTAATTTTATAGTATTTAATACTTAACATGAGTACATTATATACAGTGACGGAATAAGGTTTTTATGAGACCTAAAGCCGCATTCAGAGCTCTTAAATCAATAGCTTATGCACTGTAGCTTATAGACTATTCACTGTCACCAGTAAGTTTGTCATATGATAAGACATGAAACCGTTCAGACCTCCAAATTTAATACGCTGTTTGTTGTGGATTGTGCATAATTTTCTAAACTTATAGCTAGTGAGATGTTTTAATGAGACAGACATATAAACACATTGGTTATCGCAGTCTATCAGTGATACCATAGTTATCGAATGCCTTTACATAACCTAACATAATGTCATCATTAACAATTCTTGCTCAAAATTACAAAGACGAACCATAAATATGATCAATTTAGGTAATTAGGCAGTTAAAATCTAAGAAAACAGAATTATAAGAACGATAATACATATAAAATATTTTACGAAGCTAAATAGTTGGTTTCAAAATTCACAGATGGAGGGCTATTCGTAACGTACTAATTTATAACAGAAGTGAATGGTACATGGAACGTTAAAAGAATGCATTAAAGCATAAGTCAGAGCGACACAACGCAGAGTCTATAACTCGTTAATTTAAAGAGGTCTGAATGCGGCTTAAACCACTTTGCTAGAATGGACCCCTAAAGGATATCGAATCGAAGTGATGAGCAAAAGAAAAGAAAAGTAGGCACGTTATGGGTCCCAAAATCCCTAAGCAAACAAATTGTTTTTATTCTATACTTTTTACCGACCGCCAACATATATAAGGGAGGTATTGTGATCATACCGATTTTGACATTTCAAGATTTCGATGGATCTCCACGAATTGAGGTCCCTACATAACGTTTTGACTATTTTTAGCATGATGTCTGTCGGTCTGTCTGTCTGTCGGTCCGTGTACACGTACAAAGCAAATTCGGCTAAAAAGATTTTTATGAAACTTCATATTTAAGCTTTTGACATCAACTAACACCTTTTATTTGAGATATTTTTTGATAAAACAACATAAATTAAACAAGTACTTTGTGATGGCGGTCGGTCCTGTGGTGGCCACAGCTGATTTTTTCATTTGGATGAATATGTAATGAGTTACGAGGGAGCAGAGCTATGCCAAATAATCAGTAAAAGTATTTTAAATTCCAAATACCGATCAAAGAATTTGAAATAACAAATACTATTAGTCATCACCGATAAAAAGTATTTGAAATATCAAATACTATTCAATTATTTAATAAATATTTTCACAAGGTTGATTTGTCGACACTAAATGATAAATCTATTCTCCAAGCAAGATTGACGTTAATATTTCTAACACCATTTTAAACATAAATGGTATTCGTTAAGCATATTTGTGTTAAAATTTTAATGAAAAAATTATTACTTTTTAAAGTGAATTCTTTACAGTAAAGCTAAGAATGGCCCTTCCTCATTTTTGTGATACAAGTAACCATGTTGAGTTACCAGACGTAAGTTCAAGAAATTGTATAGAAAGGAAGTAAATGGAGTATTGAAGAGCAGTTTTTGTTGAGACACAGAACTTAAAATTATAATCCTCTGAAAGCTACAAAAATCACTTATTTCTCTGCTGTGCTTCACAATATCGCATTTACAGTACATTTTAATGGTTTATTATTTGAAGAAATAATGGATTAAAATGATAATAAAGATTCCAACAATGTTATTCCACATAATCCAGGTTGTAACAGTTATTTTATGTTTTGTATTTAATTATTTAATAATTGATATAACTAAACACATTTATAAAAATAAAATAAATTCACATTTTATTCAAAAATGAGATAAACTACTAGAATGTAGTATATAAATTGACTAAATAAAAGTTGAATATAGTTATCTTTTTACTTAATGCAATGTGGAAATATGAGTTTTACAGGACCAAACATATCTGTTCCATTTTAAAAATAAATTTAGACTGAAATATTGCGTTAAGATTTTCTTGTCATTTGATACTTGTCAAAAACGTTAATACTCAAATATCAAAGAAAAATATAGGCTCTCTACATGATATTAAGCACCTCGCGTTAACAAATATGGTATTAATGTCTTATAGAATTGCATTTTTAGGGTTTTGTAGGTATAACCACCAAAAAACGCTTATAACGTCACTCATGTGTCTGTCTGTCTGTCTGTACGGTAGAAATTGTAGCCAAACGGCTGAACATAGAAAGTTGAAATTTGGCATACTTATACAACTTTTTGATCCATATATAGGAAAACTATAGAGAGTTCAAAAAAATACAGCGCGGGATAAATATAAACAAATATGTATTTAATAAAAAAATAATTTTTTTTTTTAAATTTTGAGTGGCATACCAAATGAAACCTCTGAATGCGTGGTTTAACAAATGAATTTTTATTTTTGAAAAATCATTGTTTTAAATTGGATATTGTACTATTTCCCAAAGGGATTGATTTAAAATTCTGAAAAAAATCTCCGTAATGAACATTGATGGGAACCGGAATAGTTCAACAGGAATTTTTGACCAGATAAATTTGTCGAAAAAGGAAGATTTTTTCATCGATAAAAAAAATATTTAAAAAAAAAATTATTGTATGGTATCAAAAGAAAGCTCTTAAGACGTAGGTTACGGAACGATAGACAGTTTTTTTTTTAATTCGGTTCTTTCAACACGAATTTAGCCAAAAATATGCAAAAGTTCTTGTCCCGCACCCTTTTACCAAAAAGTGTTAAATCAAAAATCTGAAAGTATTATAGGTAATGTATAATCTGAGCCGGAAACGTACGAGAGGAATTTTTGATCAGATTGTGTTTTTGAAAAATATGGCAGTTTTTGTGTTTTTGACATTTTTTTTTTTAATTCATGATTAAATTATGGCTAATAATGTTATGGATATTTTGTATTTATAGCTAAGATAGTGCGTGTATTTTTTTGGAATTAAAAATATTAAAAAAATAATATATTTTTTTAATAGTTGCGAACTGAGTTACTCACACCACACCACACTACACTCAACACTGTAAAATATTTCTTAAAATACTTTCCCTATTAAATACCTGCAAAACCTGGAATTGTGTGAAAATTCACACTTCACTTCAATTTTTATTTGATAAAGGCGTTAGACATAGTGTTAAAATAAAAAAAAATATCCTGACAAAAATTTAACATTTATTACAGAATACACCCGAAAGTATGCTTAAGTTGTTAAATAATAATTAAAAATAGTTTATCATAGTATTTGAGCTATATTTCATCTTTTTGTCCGTTTTAAAATCCACTTTACTTCTTAACATTAAGTTTTAGTAACCATACATGTTCATAAAAGTGTTAAAAATTCAATTAAATTTCTACAACTCCGCAAATAATGTAATTCAGTAAAAAAATTCAATAATAGAAGGAAAATCCTCTTATCACTTCAAAACAGACACAGCATGCAACATTTTTTCTTTATTTCACGTTTTTTAAATTCTGTTTCTATTTAATTGCAAAAAAATTATATTTTCATTAACTAATCCGTCAGCGACATGTTAAAAGCATAAACAAATCAGAAAATAACCTGTCAGAAATAAAAAAAAAAAAAATTAACTATTAACTTTTGTCAACACAAATCCAGAATTTTTGTTAGGTGAGCCAATTTTTTGTTTTTTTGTGAAAATTTTTACATCAACACCTTGTCCAATTGTATGTTGATATGGCGATTTACTTAAAAACATCGCTCGTGGAATTTCAGACACTTGTTAAAAATATGATTTGCAGATTGAATAAAAAGACTAAATAAAAGACGCTATATGAATTTCTACATACAATTTTTTTTTATGGAAACCCGTCATTCCAAATACCACAATTGCTGTCAATATTTTGTTTACGTATTAAAAAGTGATTATTGACATTTATTTTGATAATTTAAAGTATCAGGTCGTCAAGGATGAAATATGTAGAAAAAAATTGATGTGAAGTGTGAATATTCACACATTTCAGGGTTTCGCAGGTATATAATAAGTGAAGGCGGTATGCTGAGTGTGTAGGACAAATTTTACTTTGTAGTAATCACGGCAAAATGAACGATATTTTTAAAATAATTTATCGTCTGTTAATCATATAATAAGATTGGTTATTAAATTTACGCTCTTAAAAATTAAATGCATCATTTGTCAAAATATAACTAGAATTTTGACAAAATAATTTCAACGTAATAAAAATGCAAAAAAAAACAGAAAAAATAAAATTCACTCCGTACTCGAACTCGAAAGCCTTCGTTTCACACCAGTGCTCTAACCCATTTCGCTATCGCACGCCTTGCATGTGACTGTCTTACATTGGTATAACTTTTGTACTTTGTGAACCAAAAATCACAAAAAATGCGTTATTTTCCGAAAACATAATCTGATTAAAAATTCCTGTTGTACTATTTCGGTTCACACCAATATACATTACTTAGAATTTTTTTAGATTTTTAGTTTAAACCATCTGGGCTACAGGGTGTGGGACAAAAATTTTTTTGCACAATTTTGGCAAAAATCGCATCAAAATAATTTATTTTGCAAAAATAAAAATTTGGTCGTTAATCCACGTACTAAGGGCTTTCATTTGATACCCTACTCAGAATAAAAAAAAAATTTTGTTTTCGATGAGCACGTATTTGTTTATATTTTTAGGGGGGTATGTTTTTTAGATGTTTTAGTATTTTTCCTATGTGCGGGTCAAAGAGTTGTATAAGCACGCCAAATTTCAACTCTCTAGGTTTAGCCGTTTGGCTACATTTTTTACCGAACAGACAGACAGACAGACAGACAGACAGACAGACAGACAAACAGACAGACAGACGACAAAATGACGGTATAAGGGTTTTTTGGTCATACCTACAAAACCCTAAAAAGGCAAAGTTGGTTAATAACTTATAAATATAAGGAATTATTTTATTCATCAAAGTATGCACCCATATTGTCTATACACTTTTGCTATTTAAGCGGCAGGTTGTTCAGGCCGGTGGCATAAAACCCTGGCGGACGAGAGTCAATGAATACCAGAAAGGCCAGTTTTACAGCATTGTCGGAATTAAACTTTTTTCCTGTTAAAAAGTTGTCCAAATTGCGGAAGAAGTGGTAGTCAGTGGGGGCTAGGTCTGGTGAGTATGGAGGATGATGAAAAAGTTTCAACTCCAATTCCTGTAGTTTTGCCACAGTCATTTGTGCTAGATAACGCTAGACCACACGTCTAGCGTTATCATGCAAGAAGATAGGAGTCGATCTGTTGACCAATCTAGGCTGTTTTTCTTTTAGTTTTTGCATCATTTCGTCCAGTTGGTTGCAGTATATTTCTGCTGTGATCGATGAGCCAGTTTTTTTTTTTTTTTAGTTTGGTTTTTAAGTTACCTGTACGAAATTTGGCGAACCAATTTGATATTCAGACCAATTTTGTAACTCAGTTACTATGATTTTAGTAACTACCAGGTCTACAAGTATGAAATGCGATTTTTTTTAAATAAAACACATTATACTCAAAAGAACAGTAAAATTTTATTTATTCAAAGTATGCTCCATTAGAAGTTATACATTTTTCCCATCTTTCAGGCAATTTGTGAATACCTCGCCAGTAGAACTCTTCCCCTTTCCCTGCAAACCATTCATCTAGCCATTCTTTCACATTTTCATACTAGGAGACTAAGTACAAGGAAGCATAATAGAAAGAGAAATTAAATTACATATACAGGCACAAACGACAAGGATAGAAAAAGGCATTTTTTCCCGATATACAACCAAATAAGAATCACCAACCGGCCGAGGAATTTGATATGAACGAAAGACTGAAAGTAATAATTTACAAAGTTTTTTGAACCAATTATTAAATTACTGAAAGAAAATTATAGTAAAAACAAACTTTTTTGAACCAATTATTAAATTACTGAAAGAAAATTATAGTAAAAACAAACGTTTTTCCTGCTTTTGAAGGAGTAAATGATGTTCTGCTATAATTTCATTTATTTATTTTCGAATTAATGAATAACAAATTAAGCAAAAAAATTATCCAGGTTTCATTTTGCGGGTATTAAGTGGGGTTTGTTAAATTTGTTTGATTGGTCAATATTTAACGAGTTATTATTGCGAAAAAAACACATTAAAAGTTTGAAATGATAACGTTCGCTGGATGTTCATCAATTTTCTAACTTTTTAATTACATTTTTGTCATTTTGTTTAACTTTTTTTTTTAAATTATTGGGTATATTATTAAAATAATTATAGAAAATATGGAAAATATAAAGACAGACAAATCACTAATGACCGGTTGCTAGGAATAAGTTAATTTTTTTAATTTTAGATATTTAAATAACTATTTATTTTATAATTTTTCAGTTGCTAAATTGGAGTGTTTATTTTTAAAATTTAACCGGACTGATTTTTAATTTTTTTTTTATTTGATTATAATTATAATTCAATACCGTCTCCCTCAAAATAACTTTCTTGGGAAGCCACACAGCGCTGGAGACGGTTCTTCTAATCCTCATAGCAGTGCTGCAACTTGGATACTGGAATAGCTTTCAGCTGGTCGGTTAAGAACGTTTGAATATTTTGAGGTGATTTTTCAATCTTGGGAGGAGGAAAAGTCACAAGGACTAAAGTCAGGCGAATAAGGAGGCTGAGCAGCCACAGGAATGATATCCTTTTGGTCCTGTGAAAGGTTTTTTGGAACCATTTTTGCGTAGATTTTTCTTACGACGATCTGAACGCACAAGATCCCGGATTCTGTCGACATTTTCATCGGTTCTTGAAGATGAAAGCCTTCCGCTGCGTGATTCATCTTCAATCAACTCTCTTCCGAAAATGCCTTAAACCACCAAAAAACCTGGGTCCTTGACAAAACACCGTCTCTGTAGGCCTGCTGAAGTTTTGCAAGAGTTTTCGTTGCACTGTGTCCAAGTCTGAAGCAAAACCTGATAGCACACCGTTACTCGAAATGAATGTCACTCATTTTTAGACATTAGAAAAAACTGTTTCACGAAAAAAATCGCTACGGACTACAAAATTACTCTAGTGAGTTCAAACTTGTACTGAAGGCGTATCACAAGTTCACCTGTCTTCCTTACAAGTCTCGCGTCCCAAATGTTGTCAGATCAAACGCTATGTTGCCAGACCGGTTACTTAATTTACACACCTCGTATGTTATAACAATGCAAATAAACCAAATCCTATCTTTAAATTTTAGGAGGTCATTGCTGGCAAAATGTTACCTTTTGATAAATAAACAAAATACGTCACTTTAGAAACAATCTGTTGGCAAAGAATGTATATAATTTCAAAATAAGATTCTACGTATTGTAAATCTTATTCATGTAAGATCGTGTATTCATTTTATTGTGCATGAAGTTGAAAAGATTAAATTAGATTCTGCTTGAACAAATAAGTAAAGTTCAGCTATATAGGTAATGTTCTTCATATTTAACTTCTGCTTTAGCATATTCTGTAATTTGATTTTAAACCGACTAAACAATTTTTAGATAATGTATTTGAAAGCTTTATTACAAAGAGAATGCTATTGTAAGTAAATCACATGTATGTACAGAGTAGGGTTGTACATCGAAGGTAAATCATCGATGTTTAACATCGATGTTAACATCGGCTCTTACTATCGATGTTGCAAAAAACATCGAAGGAAAAACATCGATGTATCGGAAAAATCGATGTTTTATTAATATTAAAAAAGGCTATTTATTTATATTATATAGGTTTTATTTAATGTAAAGATAAAATACGAAGAAAGTAACACATAATACACAAAAAGCATTTATTAGATTTTGAAATAGAAATATTCCTTTTTAATAGTAATTAATTTCACATTAATATTATTATACCCAATATAATAATCCTAATTTGTACTTACAGTCTATTCCAAACGATTAGGCGGAACTAACCGCAATTTTCATTTTTGTAATTTGTCATTAGATATTTTTTTATATATTTGACTTTTCCTGAACAAAATGATCAAAAGCTTCAATCAATCGGTAAAAGTAACTAGAATTGAAAATCTAGTTTCGCTTAAACCAAAGGAACAGACCTTACTATTTTTACATTTCTAAAATGAAATATTGAATTTTATTACAATACTAATATAGTAATCTTAATGTTAATTTTATATTATTTAACATAAAAATAACACTGTCATACACAATTATTTTTATACTTTTTTAAGTTGAAATAAAGTCTGTTCCTTTGGTTTAGGTGGAACTAGATTTTCAATTCTAGTTACTTTTACCAATTAATTGAAGCTTTTGATCATTTTGTTCAGGAAAAGCAAACTTCAATATATAAAAAAATAGCTAATGACAACTTACAAAAATCCAGGGATTGGAGGAATAACAACTGGGAAAGTGTCAACAAGACTCAAAAAGAAAAAGTGTGTTAGCGTCATTGGTCGTTCGCATTGTTTGCAAAAATTAGAAGTTTCTTCTTATTTTTTCGTATTCTACTAACTGCTAAGAAGAATAAAAACTAACACTATTAGTATTGTTATATCACAATAGATGGCGCTTATATTTAGTGTACTAATTTGAATAAAAATTAAATTTTTAAGATTCCAGCGCCTCTAGCGGTAGTTTCTGAATTTCAAAGTTTAAACATCGACATCGGTAGTAGACATCGATGTTTTATCGATGCTATCGCCAGCTGACCATCGATGGTAAAAACATCGATGTTTTAAAAACAAACATCGATGTTTTCGATACATCGATGTTTTTTTCCCATCCCTAGTACAGAGTGAATTTCAATATTTGTTATCTACGAGGATTACTACTTAACTTTTGTGAATAGCGAGGAAAACAGCAAAATTTGTTTATTTAAATATTTCTTATTGTTTTTCAAAATATCCACCTTCAGGTTCAATGCAGTTTTCCATCCTCAAAGTGAAACCAATCCTCAAAGAACTGGGACCATCGTTCAGATTTCATCTTAGAAACGAGATTTTCATAGGCTTCGATCGTCGCTTCAGTGCTATAAAATTTTTATCTGCGTATTTTATCCTTTATAAAAGGGAACCCAGCAAACATTCAACCATCGGTCGAATGCCGGCAAACTGCTTTTTCTGTTGGTAAATTGCTGGCACGAAAAGTTTGCGCAACGCCAGTAGTAATAATATAATTCACATTTGTATTTCGCACTCCTCCTATACGAAGTACTTTACCAGCATTTAATGCGATTATTTTGCACTTTACCGCTGCTGGGCCGGCAATTGATACGCCAATGGGCCAGCTAACGGCCACGGGGACACCGGGGTACTGGCCCATTACTTTCAATTCCGGGGAGTATGTGCTTCAACAGTACTGGCCCGTATAAAAATGTTTGCTGGGAAGATAAAGAAGTCACAAGTAGAGATGGCTTGAAATACTCGATTATTTTGTTTCAATTAATCGATTAATCATACGAGGTGTGTATATTAAGTAACCGTACTGATTTTTAAATTTATTTTTATTCGAATAGATTTACAATTCAATATGGTATCCCTCAAAATAACTTCCTTGGGAAGCCACACAGCGCTGGAGATGGTTTTTCCAATCCTCATAGCAGTGCTGGAACTCGGATACTGGAATAGCTTTCAGCTGGTCGGTTACGACGTTTTGAATATTTTTAAGTGTCCCAAAATGATGTCTCTTGAGGTGATTTTTCAATCTTGGGAAGAGGAAAAAATCACAAGGACTCAAGTCAGACGAATAAGGAGGCTGAGGAGCCACAGGAATGTTTTTACAGACCAAAAACTCGTTTATTGAAATTACTATGTGACAAGGCGCATTGTCATCCCCAATTCATTGGTGAAAATCTGATGAACGGTAGTGTGAGTCAAATTCAACTCTTCCCCGATCATTCTAATTGTCAACCGGCGATCTTAACGCACAAGATCCCGGATTCTGTCGACATTTTCATCGGTTCTTGATGATGAAGGCCTTCCGCAGCGTGATTCATCTTCAATCAACTCGTTTCCTTCCGAAAATGCTTTAAACCAACAAAAGACCTGGGTCCTTGACAAAACACTGTCTCCGTAGGCTGCTGAAGTTTTGCAAAAGTTTCCGTTGCACTGTACCCAAGTCTGGAGCAAAACCTGATAGCACACCGTTGCTCGAAATGAATGTCACTGATTTTTAGAACGCACTAGAAAAAACTGTTTCACGAAAAAAATCGCTACGTACAATAAAATTATTCTAGCGAGTTCAAACTCGTACTGAAGGTGTATCACATGTTCACCTGCTGCCTGTTCAAGTCCTGCGTCCCAAATGTTGCCAGATCAAACTCTATGTTCCCAGTCCGGTTAATTTACACACCTCGTAAGTTCTGATTTATTATATAACGTTGAGTTGTCTTAGAAAAGTGGAGCGTAATTCGTGATATTGTGGTTGATATTCGATGAAAGCTTTTAAGTTAAATGATTGGTTGATAACGTTTACTTAGTGATATAAACTATCAGAATCATATTATACAATACATTAGGCTTCTGTTATTAATTCAGTTTGAGTTGTTTGTGTTGGTAATAGCTCTTGATTTGCACGTTCGACTGATCACGCGAAGATCGTAATAGAGGATATTATGCTTAACCGCAGGCTAAATTGAGAAATTATATTTCCATTTTCTTCAAGTTTCTACTTCAGATTTAAAGTGGTTATTCACGAATTTCAATACGTCGAGACGTTTATTATAACTGTAGATTTATATTTCCCATCTTAATCTAAATTTACAGATTTCTAATCCTGATGAGGCTTTTGTTAATATATATCAGTGCTCCAATCGGTGTATTGCGACACTCTGCAATAAGCGTATTGCGAAATTTATGGATTAAATAAATTTGAATTATAGTGAGGTCAAAAGACAGCCCAGCTGATAGTGCCCAAGGAAGAAGTTATTGATATAATTTTTAGACGTTCATATATACATATATTTTTAATTTTTATTTACAATAAATATTTAAATAAGAAACTTTACCTCTGAAGATATATTGCTTGTTTTATCGTTTTATTTAAACTCTTTTAGCCAAATCTCTCTTTTTATATATAGGTAATACATAATTTTTAAAAATTAATATTTTTTAAACTTTTTCAAATTTCCCATTATACTGAATTTATGCCGTATAAATAACGTAAGTGTATTCAATATCTTATTAATCAATTCCTTTATTACATAAAAAAAAAAAATCACTTGCTAATCCTGTTACTACGCCCATGCCCTAGCTGTAACTTATTTTAAATTTCCCGCTATACTGTATTTGTCCAGTGCAAATCGTATTCAGTTCGCAGCGCTATCTACTCTTTTCTAATTTGACATAGAGTATACACTAATAAAATACACCTAGGCCCCGCTTTGCGTAGTTTCATTTTGCGTTGTTTCGAACTAGCGTCGCTTCTAAAAATACACCAATTTTCGCTTTGCGTCATACATTTTTCGTTGCGAAGTTGCGAAGTTTTGACTATTTTTAGCATGAGGTCTGTCTGTGTACACGTGCAGAACAAATTCTGCTAAAAGGATTTTTATGAAACTTCATATTTAAGTTTCTGCCATCAATGGCACGAGTCGATCAACTTTTGGTAAAAATCGGATGACTAGAAACGAGAGTTTACTCTTGTCGATTTTAAGATTTTTGCGAATATTTAGCAACAGAAAAATATTTCGAAAAAATTTATTTAAAAAAAGTTGCTATAAATGCAATAACTTATAGCTTTTATTTAAGACGTTTTTTGATAAAACGAAAAATTTCGAAATTTTTTTGTAAAATTCAAGTCTCAATTTTTTCATACTTATATGTAACGTTTCCATGGTCATGATAAATAATATCTGTGTTAGAAAATATTAGGCCAAGTTATTTCTACTCTGCTGCTAGAATGTATTTTATACAAGTACTTTATGATGGCGGTCGGTGGTGTAAATGTTCTGTCTTTTTCGAACCTCTTGCAGGTAATGGGTAAGGTGACCAGACGTCCCGTTTTGCATCATTTATCCCGGCGTCCCGAAAGATACCCTTTGTGTCCCGGTTTAGAATTCTAAAAAAATGAACTTCACGAACCCAATTTTTTTTAATATCCCGCAAGCCCTCAAAATATTAATTTATTTACAAATATGTCTATCAAATATTTTACAAGCTAGATAAACAAATTTTCAAATAAAAACAAAGATATTTAAATATCAAGAAGTGAAATTTATCAGTTCTAAATTATCGGATATGATCGATCATCTTGTTGATGAGGGTTTACTAGATTCAAACACATTCTATCAGACGGTTGATGAATTCTTCGGCACATCTTTAAATTATTTAGAAGAGTGGACAAACTGTTTCCAATTTGGATCCATATTTTAATGGGTTTTACTGTAAGCAATACCAACATGGAATGATGTTACAAAATCAAAACGCTTGGTGAATAAATATCTGGATATTTCAGTGCATAAATTCTCCGCAATTGATGAAGAATTGCTATTTATGGAAATAACGAGGATAAAGAAATTTTAGGAAGAAAAATCAAATGAGGATGAAATTAAAACTGACAGCGCAACAAATAAGTGGAAAAAAGTTTTCATTTTGATGAGAATTCTATCCCTTGTCAGTATACAAAGCTAATCGTCGAATTTTGCTTTCAGTGTTCCAGCAACCAATAGTCCAATTGAAAGAGTATTCAGTCTTGTAAATTCTTTTTGGAGAGAAGAAAAAAGTAGGATGCATGTCAATACATTAAAAGGAGTCACATCAATAAAAGTAAATTCGAAAGTAGTATGGATTTCTACGATAAAATATCCAAGAATAAAGTTTTGCTGGAAAAAATTCACAAATCCAAAAAGTATTCGTATAAGTAAAATTTCTTTCTTGTAGTATTGTTTGTAATTATTAATTTATTTATCTGTGGCTTATGAATAAATAATTTGATAAAACGATTTTTTTTATTCGTCCCGGTTTATGATTTTCAAAATCTGGTCACCTTAGTACTGAGGTAAAATCTTTAATTAATAGATCAGTTAATTAATACCATTTTTAAAATTTTTATCTAAAATGTCCATAAGACCTGTCTAGCCAATAATCCCGTTCAAAATGACATATCCGTTCCAGTTTTTGTGCGGGGTTGGTACAAAATTTCCATGCCATTTTTATGTTATATATGTATTATTCTGATAATAATGAACATTTCACATGTTTCGGAGGCAGGTGTATAAACATGAATATATATGAGCCGTTTTTCATGGATTGAAACCGTCATTATTAGTAATAATATTATTAGTATAATTTATTTGGGTATTGTTTTGAATATATAGTAATATAAATCTATGTAGGATTACTTAAATTACAATAATCGGATTATTTGATGAATTTTGGTTGAAAATTTTAACTTTCAGTTAACTTTATTTAACAAAATCGTATTAAAACCATGAATTATTTTTGCTATAAATAATATAAAGAGTTAGTTAGTAAGTTAGTAAAATAATATAAAGACTTTTATTTGATTTAGAATTAATATTTTATTAGTAGTATCATTAAGGATTCCACACACCAAAGCGGCCGCGGTGGCGGCCACGGTGGCGATAATGTAGCGGCCTAACGCAACCTATACAATACAATGAGACCACGCACATACAAGCGTTCCGCTATCTGAGAACGCCACCGACTGCAGCGTTCAGTCTTGCGATCACCAAACACTGGCGGCCAAACTCGACAAGTTGCGTTAGGCCGCGCGATATTCATTGTTTATATACCACAGAGTGAATATATTTAAGAAAATAATGTCGAAAATAGATAATTTAACAGAAAAAATCATAGATCAGTAAAGGATCATTTAATTTTGTATGACTTAGCACATCCTGATTACAAGAATATTAGGAAAATAAATAAAGTGTGGGACGAAATAGGAAAAGTTTTGGAAATTGATAGTAAAGTCTGTTCCAAACGATTAGGCGGAACTAGATTTTGCAATCTAGTTACTTTCATCGTTTAAATAATGCTTTTCAGCCGTTTTGTTTAAGCTTTGTAAATCATACTTGCAACAAACATTTTTTGGTTAAGGTTAATATCATTTTAAAATGTCATTTTCTTTATATTTTGATTTTTTGTGTCATTCTTAATACAAATATCCCATTTATTTATTTTTTGTCATTAAAATATGTAAGAAAATTAATTTAAGTTTGACATATGTCATTCGTTTCCATGGTTTCATTGTTGGAATTTTAAATTTTAACATTCCAAAGGGGAAAAATGAAATAACCCAAGCAAGGTCCAATATTATCATACAACTATATACCGTGATTCACTAACTGATCGCTACCGCTACCGCCACTCCCACCGCGTTAGTGTGAGGAGACCTGATCGCTACCGTGGCCGCCACAGTGACCGCCACCGCGGCCGCTTTGGTGTGTGGAATCCTTTAAACTAATGTAAATATTAATTAATATTATAAATGCATTCAGTATAATTTCTTACTACTAATTTCCACCGGGTTAAAAAGGTTTCTTGACGATCTAAGGGTTTTTGGTTATACCCTCGAAAGTCTAAAAGAAAATTTTCTATTTTCATTTGAAAAGTTAATTTAATTAGAGACTAAAAGCCGTTACATCAACCATTTTTAATCAAATTTCAACACATGTTTTCAAGAATTTACAACGCACGTCATGGCGTGATTTTATATTATTCCACTGGAAGAAAGACGCAATTGCATACGTATTTACTACCCTGCTCAACCATAAAACAAGTTCACATTGATGCATAAAATGCCAAACCAGATATGACAAGCTTTTTAGCTGAAAGGTTGCATAAAAGCTATAAACTATAAGCAAACCACACACAGCTCTAAATATATGTATACAAAGTAAGAGAGTACGTCTGTCTGTCTTTATGTTACCTTAGAACTCGAGAATGGCTTAACCTAATTTATTTAAAGCCCATTTAGACCAGCGGTTCTTAACCGGGGGGTCCCGAAAAGACCTTAGGGAGCCCCGAAATTAAAAGAAAAAATTTAATTTTTACCAGTTTTTGCGTTTAAAATTACAATAAACTTAATTAAGCAATAAATTATTAAGAACATTTAAAATATTATTTCCAATATTTTCTTGGGGGGGACAGAAAATATTTAAGGCTAGTTGGGGGGTTCCGAGTATAAAAATGTTAAGAACCGCTGATTTAGACAACCAGATTAAGTTAGAAATATTATTTTGTTGGATATCGGTCGAATTAAAAAAATTGATGTGAAGTGTTAATTTTCATACATTGCAGGATTTCGCAGGTATAATAAGTGAAGGCGGCATGCTCAGTGTGTAGGATAAATTTTGATTTGTAGTAATCACGGCAAAATGAACGATATTTTTAAAATAATTTATCGTATGTTAATCTAAGAGCTTTAAAAATTAATTTTATGTTAAAATATTTTTTTGTTAATTTTAATTCGAATACCTAAAACAATTATTTAAGTTTCTAAATATGTGTAGTATTTTTTTGTATTAAGTTAAATGCTCTGATTTCGTATATATTGAAACGTAGAATTAAATTATAATTCCAACAATTCACACTGGTTATTAAATTTATGCTTTTAAAAATTAAATGCAACATTTGCCAAAATATAACTAGAATTTTGACAAAATAATTTAAACAAAATAAAAATGCAAAAAAAAACAGAAAAAATAAAATTGTCTCCAGCCCTAGAGCGAACCCTAGTTTACAGCTTAGGAAGCGAGAAGGCTAACCATTAGACTATGAACGCTTATTAGTTTACTGTGTTACAGAACGTATTAAATATTTCACATCGTCAACCAAAAAATACAAAAAATGCGTTTTTTTCCGAAAACAATATCTGAACAAATATTTCTGTTGTACTATTCCGGTTCACATCAATGTTCATTACTTAGAATTTTTTCAGATTTTTAGATTACCCTCTCTGGCTTACAGGGGTGGGACAGTTGTTTTTTGCACATTTTTGGCAAAAATTGCGTCAAAATAATTTATTTTGCAGAATTAAAATTTTGATCGTTAATCCACGTACGGGTTTTCATTTGATATCCTATTCAGAATTAAAAAAAAAAAAAAAATTCGATGAGCCAAATTTGTTTATATTTTTAGGGTGATGTTTTTTTTAGATATTTTAGTGTTTTTCCTATGTGCGGGTCAAAGGGTTGTATAAGCATGCCAAATTTCTACTCTTTAGGTTTCTCCGTTTGGCTACAATTTTTACCGAACAGACAGAAAAAAGATTTAAAAAAAATAAAAGTACCAATTTATAACTGAAGTTAGTTGTAGTAAACAAAGCAATGAAAAAAAATTGTTTTTAAATGTTCAATAGTTCAACTTTTCATCAACAAACGACATAAGTAAATGTTTTCTTTAGTTATTGACGTCATGGTTCCATTTTATAATCGCCCTATAGAAGAAAATATTTTCTAAAATCAGTGGATTTCAAACCAAAGCACAAAGTTATATATTTTTTATATTCATGTGTAGCATGTAAAAATTCTACTTTAATATTTTTCCTACTACTTTGCTGAATTAAGTCTTGTCTAGGGGCGCCGAATTATGTCTTGCCCAGGGGCTCCAAAGATCCTCGCGCCGGATTTGGTTACCTTAAACGCCTAGACGTAAAGTATGAGGACCATAAAAAATAGAAACAGATGTAGCGTTAATTTTATTTATATAAATTAAACAAGAAAATAAATGTATAAAATCTGAACATAATATAATTTTATTTTGTGCGTGTTCATAGATGGAATTTTTGCAAATCTCAAATTTAACTAATTGCTTTGTATTTCATGTAGATAGAGAATGTAATATACATGTAGCAGCTGTAATTATACATATACCATACTCACGCAATTAAGAAAATTACGTTTTTTGCCTTCTCCGTTTGTTTCTTTTATCTAAATTGTAATAATTAAAAATAATTAAATTTCTTAACATGAACTTTATTAAATATTTCGACCTCAAATACTCCCACTGAAGAGCTGTGACAAGACAATAATATTTTCCATTTTATTTTGTAAATAAAATTATTTTAAGACATAAAAACCACCGTAGTTGGGTGGTAGCTAACTATTTTGTTCTGAAGGTCTTGGGTTCAAATCATAAGAACAGTTTGATGCAGTTCGTGTTCAAAATTTAGAAAAAAGTCTTACATGTAAAAATGTTTGTCTTTGACCAATCTGGACAAAATTTAGTAATGGGGAGTAAAATAATCCGAGAAAGGTTCTAGTGAGGGTTCTGACTACGGCTGTGTCCCCCTAGGGACAGTTATGAGGATACGGCTAGTTTTTTACCGACCGCCAACATATATAAGGGAGGTATTGTGATCATACCGATTTAGACATTACAAGATTTCGATGGATCTTCACGAATTGAAGTCCCGACATAACGTTTTGACTATTTTTCTGTCGGTATGTCTGTCTGTCAGTCTGTCTGTCCGTCGTTCTGTGTACACGTGCAGAGCAAATTCGGCTAAAAGGATTTTTATGAAACTTCATATTTAAGCTTTTGACATCAATGGCACGAGTTGATCAACTTTTGGTAAAAATCGGTTAACTAGAATGGGAGTTTTGCGAATATTTCACAACAGAGAAATATTTCGAAAAAATTTATTTAACTAAAGTTGGTATAAAAGCAATAACTAACAACTTTTATTTGAAACATTTTTTTTTATGCAGGTACATTTCCTTGGTTATCGTAAATTATAAATACACATTACGAAATTCTCAACGTAATGTAATATGTTATTTATTATTGTTACAATAATAACTACTCTGCTGCTAGAATGTATTTTATACAAGTACTATGATGGCGATCGGTCCTGTGGTGCCACAGCTGATTATTTTTTATGAACTTTTGTTCATTTTTCAGCGAGATTTTAATACTTATATGGAGTCTCCATATTCAATAAATTTGTTTAATAGTACATTTATTTTTGTGGTCCGCTGTAGAAAATTAAATATTTTACTGGTCCGTGGTACGTTTTCGGTTGAGAAACGCTGGGCTAAACCATACATATATGTATTGACATAATGTTTAAGTTTAACATCAGAGTTTTATAATGATATATCAATTATTTTAGAATAATAAACTAGAGCATTTCACGCAGAATCATAAAGTATTGTACACCACTGTAATGTAGAAAATGTTATGAGTGCAGAAAAACAACAGATATAAATTAACGAATGATATATGAGTATATGAAATGTGATTGATTGATTCGTGTTCGTTTAAAATAATGAAAATGAAGTTGAAAGCAATGAACCGTACATTGGGATGACCGCCGTTGATTTTAGGTAATGAAATTGTTTACCCCTATAATTGATGAGTTGGCAGCATAAAACTGCGTGAGAGCTTCAAACTTGACAGCATGTTAACAATGACCAGCTTTAAAATAGGAGGTAATTTCTGGCTACTTTCAAACAATGTAGCTATTTTTATAAACACAACTAAAAAATATACAAGGTTGTTTTAATTACTCAAGATTTTAGTTGTGATATTGGATTTAACTACAAGACGTAATTGTCAACAATCGTTTGTTGCAAACATATCATTTATCATCTGTAATAAGACAAACAAAATAAAACGAACAGATCTTGAAAAGATTCGAGTAATTTTGTAGAAGAATAATCGGTTCAAAAAGAAACCAAGAAATTTAACATTTCAGCCATGGGCACCCGCAGTATGGGGCAAGAGGAGCTTTTGCCCTCCTTGGGCAAAATGTAAACGTATCTCAGTGACAATATCGACTTCTTTCGTTAATAATCGGGCGTAATCGCAATACGTTTTTTTCGCAGAACATACGAGATGTGTAAATTAAGTAACCGGACTGGCAAGCGTTTGATCTGGCAATATTTGGGATGCGGGACTTGGAGAGGCGGCAGGTGAACATGTGATACGCCTTCAGTACGAGTTTGAACTCGCTAGAGTAATTTTGTTGTCCGTAGCAATTTTTTTCGTGAAACAATTTTTTCTAATGAGTTTTAAAAATGAGTGACATTCATTTCGAGCAACGGTGTGCTATCAGGTTTTGCTTCAGACTTGGGCACAGTGCAATGGAAACTTTTGCAAAACTTCAGCAGGCCTACGGAGACAGTGTTTTGTCAAGGACCCAGGTTATTTGGTGGTTTAAGACATTTTCAGAAGAGAGTTGATTGAAGATGAATCACGCAGCGGAAGGCCTTCATCTTCAAGAACCGATGAAAATGTCGACAGAATCCGGGATCTTGTGCGTTCAGATCGTTGGTTGACAGTCAGAATGATCGGGGAAGAGTTGAATTTGACTCACACTACCGTTCATCAGTTTCCTCATATGCATTTTTGATGTAAAGTAAATAATAAGGGAGATATTTCAAAAGTTTACTTTTAGAGTGTCCCCCCGTAAGTCCCCAAATATTCATCTAAATGAAAAAATGCATAAAAATAAAATATTTGTTTTCTTATTATAAACTATTTTTGTCATATTTGATTTTGCTGTTACGTCAATAATAAGGGAGATACATGTAGATTTTAGTTTTAGGGTCCCCCCCCCATAACTTTCCAAACTGTGAATCTATAAACAGTATTATTTTTGCGTCAACTATGAGATCAACTAATCTATTTAATTTGGAGATCAGTTTTAAAAATGTATTTACTATAATTCTGTTGACAATCATATAAATATTTAATAAGTGATTAGCTAAGTATTATTTATAAATTTGTTTTTGAAGCTTTGGTTTGAAAATTAGAAGATCATATTCCAACAATAAATATAAGATGAAATTTCCGGGAGAAAATATAAATAATTCAAGAAGTATTTAATGCTTGAGACAATGAAACCTTAGTTTCTTAAGAAGGATTGAAATTCTTCTTGAATTCATTTATTCGAAAAAGAGAGGAAAATATTTCTGAAACACCTGAACAATTAAATATAACGTATTTATACCGATTAAAATTTTATTCATAATTAATTTTTAATTTAAATTACCAAAAATAAGAACAAATGTAAAAATGAGAAATATTTCGTTTCATCTTTCGCGTCAGTTTTCTGGTTCCGTATGTGTGACGAAAAAAGCCACGTCCACACTATTAGACCGGGAGCTCATGACAGTTTATGGTCTCCGATTTCATACAGCATGTGACAACAAAGAAAGGAGGGTACTAAACCCCTGCACGCTTTCCGGTTATATGGAAAATTGCATTTCCACTTTTTTCCAAATTTTGTGTTTTTCTCTCATTTAATAATGCTTGCCCTTTTATAAGAAGAAAGTTAAAACAAATTTAAAGTCTTAAAAATTATAGGCATGCGATTCGCAGGGTCCCAAAGGGCTCAAACGGTCACGTGATCTTGTAATGAAAAAATATGATTTTTCGCGTTTTCATGCAGCATGCCGATAAAAAGAATTAAAGTTTGTGTCATAAAACCCCTATAAAAAAATTGGCATGCGGCCGAAAGGTGGATAATTTCGGAAAAATTTTGGGTGATTAAAAATTTTGGGTGCTTAAAAATTTTACAAAACTTTTCCGAAATTTTCCACCCTTGGGCCAACGAGGGCTGAATGACAATTTTTTTATAGGGGCTTTATGACACAAACTTAAATGAAAAATTTTGAAAAATTTTTCAAGAATTTTTCGTTTTATCAAAAAATTTGTGAAATAAAAGTTGTCAGTTGTTGCTTTTATAGCAACTTTTGTTAAATAAAATTTTTCGAAATATATCTCTGTTGTGAAATATTCGCAAAAATCTTAAAACCGACACGAGTAAACTCCCATTTCTAGTTAACCGATTTTTACCAAAAGTTGATCAACTTGTGTCATTGATGTAAAAAGCGTAAATATCAAGTTTCATAAAAATCATATCTGCCGAATTTGCTCTGCACGTGTACACGGAACAGACAGACACAGAGACAGACAGACAGACAGACAGACAGACAGACAGACAGACAGACAGACAGACGGACAGACAGACCGAAAGACATCATGCTAAAACTAGTCAAAACGTTATGTAGGGACCTCAGTTCGTGGAGATCCATCGAAATCTCGAAATGTCAAAATCGGTAAAATGTTGGCGGTCGGTAAAAAATATAGATCGAATTTTTTATCCGCGAGTATACATAATTTTGTTTGTTTAGTATCAACAACAATTATTTAAAACCTTTATACGTCAGTGTTCAGCTGTTTTCTTGCGCAGAATTGATGTTTCTTGTAAAGAAGATCTTTAGCACATTCGCTACGGGGCGCTTTTACATAATTCGTGTCTCCAGTACGGTATGCAAACGGTCATGCGAATTCATACGGTTCCCGCAGTTACGTACTTACGATTTGCGTATATATATACGGTTCCTGCAGTTTAGTTTTATCTATTAAATAATTTATTTTATTTATTCATATGGTAAACTATAAAAATAATCCAAACAAGTTGAAACCTGCAAGCGAACAAGATGAATCATGCGAGCGGATTTATACGTTTCCCGCAGTCTCAGACAAAAATAATGACTACACGGAAATCAAGGTTTGATATGTCTGTTTGTTTCATTTTTAGGGTTTTGTAGGTATGACCAAAAAACCCTTATACCGTCATTTTGTCGTCTGTCTGTCTGTTTGTCTGTCTGTCTGTCTGTTCGGTAAAAATTGTAGCCAAACGGCTAAACCTAGAGAGTTGAAATTTGGCATGCTTATACAACTCTTTGACCCGCACATAGGAAAAATACTAAAACATCTAAAAAACATACCCCCCTAAAAATATAAACAAATATGTGCTCATCGAAAACAAAAATATTTTTTTTTAAATTCTGAGTAGGGTATCAAATGAAAGCCCTTAGTAGGTGGATTAACGATCAAATTTTTATTTTTGCAAAATAAATTATTTTGATGCGATTTTTGCCAAAAATGTGCAAAAAAAATTTTGTCCCACACCCTGTAGCCCAGATGGTTTAAACAAAAAATCTAAAAAAATTCTAAGTAATGTATATTGGTGTGAACCGAAATAGTACAACAGGAATTTTTGATCAGATTATGTTTTTGGAAAATAACGCATTTTTTGTGGTTTTTGGTTCACAAAGTACAAAAGTTATACCAATGTAAGACACTCACATGTATGGCGTGCGAAGGCGACATGCGTTAAGGCACTCTTAAACTGGCTGGAAAACGAAGGGTTTCGAGTTCGAGTACGGAGTGAATTTAATTTTTTCTGTTTTTTTTTTGCATTTTTATTATGTTGAAATTATTTTGTCAAAATTCTAGTTATATTTTGACAAATGTTGTATTTAATTTTTAAGAGCGTAAATTTAATAACCAGTCTTATTATATGATTAACAGACGATAAATTATTTTAAAAATATCGTTCATTTTGCCGTGATTACTACAAAGTAAAATTTGTCCTACACACTCAGCATACCACCTTCACTTATTATATACCTGCGAAACCCTGAAATGTGTGAATATTCACACTTCACATCAATTTTTATTTGTCTGTATCATAATTATAATACTGCGGATGCGTTCGATTCCCGCAGTAAGTACCAAAATTTTGCTTTTTGCGGACTAATACGTCCGGTTCCCGTATACGAGACACAAAATTATTTTACGGCTTCGTACGGTTCCCGTAGCGAAAGGGTTAGTGGTCCTATAGTGTAATAAATAAAAAATTTCTTTTAATATGTGATCAAAAAATGTCGCCCTTCTGAAAGTGGCGTCTGAGGTCATCGCATCATCCCATGTGTCGACTATGCTCCTTACCATTTAACTGGTTGGAAAGTTCAAGTAAAATTTTCAAGTCATTTCGCTTGTATAAAGTTCTTGAAGAAAATTGCAAATTGAAATGTAACTTTCCACGCCATGAAACTCATTACATAGTTTAACAGAATGTTATTATGTTCGTATGTACTTTTTATTTTGTCAGAGCCGAGGCAATTTTTCAAGTGCTCATTGCATAGTGGCATAGTTGTTAAATTCTTCCTCTGCCTCTTCAACATGTCATGCACAATATTAATGACAGTTTTACGTGTCGCTGAAATATATTTCGCTACTTAATATTTCAAACTTTTTATTAAACAATATATTTTTATTATTTTTACGCTCATTATTTCCGTTCGTGTCAGTTTTTCGTTTAGAAGTTTAAATCAGTTTTTTGAACATATGTTTTTGTAATATAATTTTATTTTATGCTTTTATTTCAATAGATCATACTATGTTGATATTAATACAAGGGCCACCTTTTAAGTTTTTACAAAAACTAATATCCTTTTCACACTAGATCTTTAAGACGAGTGAACTTAAAGTTCACCGATGTTTAAGATCGGTATGCTTTCACACTTGATATTTAAATCTCTGGTGCTGTCATCAGCTACAGTAATTTTGTCCTTAAGTTACCGTCATGAAATTACCAGTTTTGAACTGTCTGCGCAGACGCACATTTTGAATTATTATAAACAAATAAGGATATTTCATTTCATTCTACAATAAAGACACTACAATAAAGAATATATTACACCTGTATTAACATGTAAGTTTATCTCAATTATTGTAGCTCTGTATTTTATTAAACACATTATTAAAATAAATAATTTTATTATAACAATAAGTATAAACTTCTTATAACGTCGATATAATACAGTATTCTTGTTTATGATAATATAAAATGTTGACAGCACAAATTCAAGGAGTATTTTTTTATAATAGAAATTAAGTTGGCAATGCGGACGAAGTTTAAGACGCAGATCTCTGTCTTAAACATCGCTTGTATATAGACGAGGCCATACGGTTTCACATTAGCGTTTAAAGATACATTCACTTTAACATTCGATCTTAAAGTTCTAATGTGAAAAGGGTATATGACATTTTTTTTTTGGAACAAACTCTTTTATTGCTTTTCAAAATATTCGCCTTTAAGATTTATACACTTTCGCATGATTTCAAACCAATTCTCGAAACATTTTTTCCACTCTGAAGTTGGTATCTCAAAAACATGGTTTTCGAAGGCTTCAACAAATTTTCGGGGTGATGCAAATCGCTGTCCACGAATTTTTTATTGGACATTGGGGAACAAAAAAAAGTCGTTAGGGGATAAATCAGGTGAATACGGGAATGATACATTAATTAGATGTTTTTCTCCTTCAAATTATCAATTGTTTGACGTGCTGTGTGGGAGCATTGTCAGCATGAAGAATGAAGCGACGTTTTTGGTTGTTTTTTCTGATTTTGTCGATGACTTCTGGCAAACAAATTGTTGTATAACATTCAGCATTAACTGTTCTTCGATCGTCTAAAGGAATGGTTGTGACATGTCCAATACAACCGAAGAAACAAGCAATCATTTTCTTGGAAGTGCTTCGTGAACGAACAACTTTTATGGGTGTCGGTTCATCTTGGAAGACCAAAACAGTGGATTGTTGCTTAGTTCATATGAATAAATCCAAGTTTCGTCACCTGTAACGATGTTGTATACGGATTTTGCAGTGCCTAGGTTGATTTTTTTTAGCATTCCCTTACACCAATCAACATGAGGCTTTTTTTTGAGTTTCGGTCAAATTTTGCGGAATCCATCGGGAACAGATTTTTTTCACAGTTAAATATTCATGCAAAATCGAATGTTTTGCAGTCTGCGATATGCCAAAGGATGCCTCTATCTCACGGTAAGTCACATGCCGATCTGCTTCAATCATTTTGTGCACAGCATCGATGTTTTTTTGAATCACAACCGATTTTGGTCAACCTTCACGAGATTCATCACTGACGGATGCACGACCACGACGAAATTCTACAAACCAATTTTAAACAGTCTTTTCTGATGGTGATTCATTACCAAAAGTTGAACGAAGAAAATATATGCATTGTTATTGAGTTAAACCTTTACTAAAATCATAAAAAATCATCCAATGAAAACCTTCACGAATAATATCCATTTTTTCACAAACTTGTTTTTTTAAACGCTCACTTTCAACAAACTCCTCGGTCAATTTATAAGCTGCCACTGATTTCACAATAACAAATGTCAAATTTTACGAATATAGTAATAACGCATTTCAATATTGCCATCTAGTGTTCATGTGTAAAAACATAAAAGGTAACCTTTGTACTTGTTAGATCTTTGGTTAACTGATCTCTCCATCTCTTAGTCGTCTTTCAATTGGTCGATGGGTATTCAATCTTCTCTTCTTTATCTACCTAACGATTTTGTCCTCTGTCATCTTATTTTTTTCCTCTTATATTTTAAGATCGTCGGCGTATATTTGATGGATGCTTTGTAAATTAGTGGTTTAATCAACAACGTAAATTAAAAATAATATCGGACCAATCACTGTTACCTGAGGGACACCACTAGTAAATGAATTATTTTCAATTATTCAAATTTCACAATTTTAAGGAAGTAGTCGCCTTGATGCTGCGAGTTTAAAATTAATGTCCTATATAAATTTAATTAAATTGTCATAACATTTTTATGTGTCGAGCAAAAAAAAATATATTTTCAAGCATATGCAATTTATTATAAACAGAATAAATAATTTTTCATTTCGAATAATTTAATACCATCACCAGGAATAGGAATATTATTTAGCATATATTTTTATATATAAAAAATCCTCGGGCTCTTATTGTGATAACGAATTCCCGCACTCTACCCTTGTACCAGGCTGAACAGATTTTGAAAGGATTAATTTAAATGTCATTTACACATTGGTGCGGCGTGCTTATCGTTGAGAAATAAAATGTCACCGAAAGCAATATAACACAGACTCATATCAAAACAATTAATCAAATTACGTTTACCATGACCTTACCGCTTGCTGCTTACTTTTCAGGCCGCTTTACTGATAACATAAATCCATATACTTTTTTACTCAAGATTAAAATACGGTAAAAAATGAGGTTTTAACATAGAATTAAAGCTGCTAATGCATCGTATTTTGCACTTCTTCAAAACAAAACTCCTGTCTAGGAACACCAAGATCAGGTTATACCACGTTATTGTACGTCCCGTACTTATGTATGGCTCCGAAATATGGACCTTAACAAAGCGAGATCGATAACACCTCATAGTTTTCGAAAATAAAATATTACGCCGAATCTATAGTCTCATTCAAATTAATGGTGAATGGAGAATCCGCAAGAACAAAGATATCCGAGAACTGTACTCAGAGACGCAGTAAGGAAAACTTGCGCTAGGGGCAGAGTCGTGTTTTGGTGCCCTTGGCAAACAGAAAAAAGGTCCTCACTCCTCAAAATCCAAGTGACGGGCAAATAAAGGATTCCACACACCAAAGCGGCCGCGGTGGCGGCCGCGGTGGCGGCCACGGTAGCGATAGACTAGCGATCAGGTCTCCTCACACTAACGCGGTGGGAGTGGCGGTAGCGGTAGCGATCAGTTAGTGAATCACGGTATATAGTTGTATGATAATATTGATTGCGAGAATACAATAGAATAATTAATTGTATGTAGAGGAAAATAATAATCTACTTACAGTCTGTTTCAAACGGTTAGGCGGAACTAAATGGGAATTTCGTTCTTTTAGGTTGTCACTAAAAGGGACCTTGCTTGGGTTATTTCATTTTTCACGTTGGAATGTCAAAATTTAAAATTCCAACAATGAAACCATGGAAACGAATGACATATGTCAAACTTAAATTAATTTTCTTACATATTTTAATGACAAAAAATAAATAAATGGGATATTTGTATTAAGAATGACACAAAAAATCAAAATATAAAGAAAATGACATTTTAAAATGATATTAACCTTAACCAAAAAATGTTTGTTGCAAGTATGATTTACAAAGCTTAAACAAAACGGCTGAAAAGCATTATTTAAACGATGAAAGTAACTAGATTGCAAAATCTAGTTCCGCCTAATCGTTTGGAACAGACTTTACTATCAATTTCCAAAACTTTTCCTATTTCGTCCCACACTTTATTTATTTTCCTAATATTCTTGTAATCAGGATGTGCTAAGTCATACAAAATTAAATGATCCTTTACTGATCTATGATTTTTTATGTTAAATTATCTATTTTCGACATTATTTTCTTAAATATATTCACTCTGTGGTATATAAACAATGAATATCGCGCGGCCTAACGCAACTTGTCGAGTTTGGCCGCCAGTGTTTGGTGATCGCTAGACTGAACGCTGCAGTCGGTGGCGTTCTCAGATAGCGGAACGCTTGTATGTGCGTGGTCTCATTGTATTGTATAGGTTGCGTTAGGCCGCTGCATTATCGCCACCGTGGCCGCCACCGCGGCCGCTTTGGTGTGTGGAATCCTTAAAAGTCCTCGCCTTCGCAATGGCGCCGCTTAGTCAAACTTTATATTTCTAAACCTTTAAACCTTTATATTTCTATAAAATAGTGTGATTATGAAAATGTTTAAGGATTCTGTAAATAAGAATATGAAACACGTATATTTGTGGGCATAAAGTAAATGTTTGTATTTATTTGTACGTGCTCGTGAAGGACTGAATGTTATATCAATATATTGTGTACAGAACCTTTTAAGCCCCAAAACTGACACGTGTAAATACTCTCAATGCTAATGCTGCCAATTACTTTTGATAAATGTAATTGTACCACACGTCTCGAGTGTTTTGTTATTTCGTAGCGGGATTTAATCGGCTCACTGGCTCACTGAAGAAACTATTGTGTTCTTAAAGATGTCGACGCGGAAACTGATTGTTTAATATCAGTACCTCAGAGGTAAATTGTATTAAGTCACAAATGATAAATAGCTCAGAAAAGACGATTTAAGATTGCTTACTTCCTTGCGTTGATCGACTTGATACAATTTTAAAGCAACGTATATTGAAACTGGCTACAGCTATAGTTCCAAATTATTTTTCTATAAAGTATTAAGTCAATTGGCACTCAAATGTCATTTCTGATAAAAATGTGACTTGATACAGTTTACCTCTAAGGTGCTGATATGTAAAGTTTTGTATGTATAACCAATAATACTTACACTGTCACTCGTGTGTCTGTCTGTACCAGTGGAGGCTCGTGGAAATCTCTAATGGAGATGCTGCAACCAGAAGTATAATTCAGATTTTCTTCTGGAAAAAAGAAAATTATTTTTAAAATGGACATTTAACTACAAGTAAAATCATAAACTATCCGTCCGAAAATACGGTATGCATTTTGGTTTTTTTGTTGTCCGAAAATATGATAAACAGCTATACTCCACAGCTTGTATGGAACATGATAATGTTGTTTGTAATCGTTCTTTCCGATGAAGTTTTGCCTTATTAATGTGCGGAATCTTATAGGAATTGCCTCCACTTGCTAACATTGTTGCTTCGACAAGTTTGCAATGTTAGAAAAACATTATCAAGGGTATGTATGTTTAATGCAATAAATGCATTTTGTACATATGCAATCAGTTCGTCGATTGTATTCGGTGAAGCTGTATGTTGTAAGGATTGTATAGAATTGAAAAAGCCATCCAATACATTAAAATTTGGGCTATTTGGTGGTTGTGATTTCCAACATTCCTCACTGGTTATTAAATTTACGCTTTTAAAAATTAAATGCAATATTTACCCAAATATAACTAGGTTTTTGACAAAATAATTTAAACAAAATAAAAAAAAATGCATAAAAAACAAAAAATAAAATTGTCTCCAGCCCGGAAGCGAACCCTGTAGCTTAGGAAGCGAGAAGACTTACCATTAGACTATGAACGATTACTGGTTTACTGCGTTACATAACGTATTAAATATTTTACAACGTCAACAAAAAAATACAAAAAATGCGTTATTTTCCGAAAACATAATCTAATCAAAAATTCCTGTTGTACTATTACGGGTCACACCAATATTCATTACTTAGAATTTTTTCAGATTTTTAGATTACCCCCTCTGGCTTACAGGGGGTGGGAAAAAAAATGTTTTGCACAACTTTGGCAAAATTCGCGTCAAAATAATTTATTTTGCAAAAATAAAATTTTGATCGTTAATTCACGTACTAAGGGCTTTCATTTGATACCCTACTCAGAATTTTAAAAAAATATTTTTTTTTCGATGATTTTTAGATATTTTAGTATTTTTTCTATTTGCGGGTCAAAGAGTTGTATAAGCATGCCAAATTTCAACTCTCTAGGTTTAGCCGTTTCGCTACAATTTTTACCGAACAGACAGACAGACAGACAGAGAGACAGATAGACAGACAGAAAGACAGACAGACACAGAGACAGACAGACAGACAGAGAGACAGACAGACAGACAGACGACAAAATGACGGTATAAGAGTTTTTTGGTCATACCTACAAAACCCTAAAAATGTGTTTTCATTTTGCTTTGTGTTATACCTTCGTATTTTGCCTTTTGTTAAAACTAAAGTGACCATTCTTCTCGCTTCTTGTGGGACTGTCCCGCATTTTGATTGGGTGTCCCGCATTAAGATGCGTCCCGCAAAAGTCCCGCATTCTAACATTTTGTCCCGCATTGTAACTTGTATTTGAGGACCTTTTTTTTTTTTCTCTTCACTTGGATTTGGGAGGTGAGGACCTTTTTTTTGCTCTTCACTTAGATTTGGGAGGTGAGTACCTTTTTTTTGTACTTCACTTCCGTCCCGCATTGTCTTCTTAAGAAAATGGTCACCCTAGTTAAAACCAAACTTTTGATTTTACCAGTTTCAGCTTACATAACTTAATTTAAATTTATCAGAAAAATACAGAAAAATATTTAATTAGGATAAAACAAAGAAACGTATAAAAAAGATCAGATAACATAATCTCAGTCTAATTTCCTCCAGTGTTTTACGAACAAAGAGATAAGAAACCCCCAATTAATCCTTACAAGTTCAACAATTTACCGTCAGATACAACCCCCTATGATTGGTGGTTTAGTAGAACAACAACCACTGGTTTGTTACTTCGATGGTTAAACTTGTTTACCAAGATCAGTGCTTCGTAATTATTTAGAACTCATCTGCTTTTCTGGTTTATTACAGATTAGTAGATCAGATTATGGATCTCCTTGTTGGGGCATAGGGCCTTCACAGATATTCGTCATCTGAGTCTGTTCTGTGCGAAATATTTCGTTTGTTCAGTTTTTTATTTTCCCGACCTTAATATATAAAGGGCAAGTATTGTAATCGCGAAAATTTTCGATGTCGAGATTTTGACTGATCACGTTTCTTGATCCAGGGAATCCAAAAAACCTATTTTCGAAGTGCCGTCCGTATGTGTGTGTGTGTGTGTGTGTCTGTGTGTGTGTATACATGGTAACTTAAGAACGGTTCAACTTAGAGAGTTCGTTCTGATACTTAAAAATTCTTCTATTAATTGGGAAGAAGCCTATTGTTTTTTATAAAGATCCGAAACCGGAAAGGGAAGTTCTTAAACTATAAAATTTAAAAAAATCCATAACTATTAAACCAAGTCTTGGGCAATAATTTGCATAAAACATCTTTTTTCTTTAATTTTAAAATTTTTTTTTAAAAATTTGGTTTAATTTGATATCTCATTGGGCCTAAGAGATATTGAGTAATCCTACGACTACTTCTTAGTTTAATGGTCACTGACTGCTTTGAAGAGAGGTCTTTTTTTAAACTTAAAAGAATTAAAAATGTATTAAGGAGCACAATGCCTTAAGACTGGTTATCGGCTATGAGCATTCTGAGCATTGAAAGTGATAAACTTAGAAATATTAAAAAAAATCAGCTGTGGCCACCACAGGACCGACCGCCATCATAAAGTACTTGTATAAAATACATTCTAGGAGCAGAGTAGAAATAACTTGGCCTAATATTTTCTAACTGAGATATTATTTATCATGACCATGGAAATGTTACATATAAGTAAAAATTGAGACAAAAAAACATTTTGAAAAATTTTACAAAAATTATTCGAAATTTTCGTTTTATCAAAAAACGTCTCAAATAAAAGTTATTAATTATTGCTTTTATAGCAACTTTAGTTCAATAAATTTTTTCGAAATATTTTTCTGTTGCGAAATATTCACAAAAATCGACACGAGTAAACTCCCATTTTTAACCGATTTTTACCAAAAGTTGATCAACTCGTGCCATTGATGGCAGAAGCTTAAATATGAAGTTTCATAAAAATGCGTTCAGCCGAATTTGCTCTGCACGTGTACACAGACAGACAGACAGACGGACAGACAGACAGACGGACGGACAGACAGACCGACAGACATCATGCTAAAAATAGTCAAAACGTTATGTAGGGACCTCAATTCGTGGAGATCCATGGAAATCTCGAAATGTCAAAATCGGTATGATCAAAATACATCCTTTATATATGTTGGCGGTCGGTAAAAAGGAGGTGGTCTATTGAAAGGGACTAAAAATTTGAGTAGCCTGGGGCCTCGCGTTGTGTAAATCCGGCCCTGCCTGAGAGATATAAACAATATGTGCACTGCAGGGAAAATAATTAGATTTTTATGTCTGTTCCTTTAAATTTCCTGGTTTGTGTATCTCACTTTTTATATCCGTTACAGCAAAAATGTATACAAGAAGAAAACGTATGAATTACGGAAACCTCAGCTAGTAAGATATAATTTAAGAAGCAGACATGAATGTAGTGACACTAAACGCTGTGCTCCCATTAGTTTATTGAGCGCATCTCGTCAATTACTAGTTAGTTCTAATGATAGGATGCACGAATTGCCATCTTTAATCATGATTACATGCAAGTGACTATGAAAGATGAAACGCTCATATGTCATTCTTTTTTCAACTTAGTTACCATCCTCATTATACGAGGTAGACGCCAATACTCGCCGCCCTAATTATGGGTGAGAGAAATAAGGAAGAAGGAAGTACTGGAGTCCATGGTCATAAGGGATGAAACTATGTTTCTATGTTACTATGTATATATATATATATATATATATATATATATATATATATATATGAGTCATTCTTTTTCATCGAGAGACCCCATGCTGTCCAAAAATATATTAGTCTATGAAAGGTCTACCAGGGCTCATTCGATGCTTATTGTAGTCTAGTTTCGAAATCCGAGTGGCTCTTTTATGGAAACATCGTACCTTATCAAATATGGCCACCAATCCCACGTGACCTCTACCTTTTCTTCGATAAATCGATTATAAAGTCAACACAATCGAGTCAATTTGGGTGTCAAACCCCTGAAAATGTTACCTAAAGGTAGTTGAGGCGGCTGTTAATGAATTCAGGGTCAAATTTAGAAAATTCAATATGGCGGATGCAATATTGCGGCCGAAACCACGTGCCAAGTGAAGATTTTTTTAAAAAATGATTTGATTTCAATATATTATAATGCCTGGGCGTTTATGGGGTCACTGATGATGAATTCAGGGTGCAATTCAGAAAATTAAATATAGCGGATCCAATAAAGCGGATTCAATATGGCGGCTAAAACCACTTGATGAAAAGAGATTTTCAAAAAATCACTTGATTTTGTCCTTATTTAATACCTGGAGGTTTATGGAGTTTCTGATGATAAATCCAGGGTTCGTGTGAGAAAATTCAATATGGCGGCCAAAATCACTTGACAATCGGAGATTTTTAAAAAATCAATTGACTTCAAACTAATTTGGTACCTAAGGGTTTATGAGATCGTTCATGATAAGTCCAGGATCGAACCCTGTATTTTCTCAAAGTTTTTTCAGAAATCTTCCCTTATTAAGTTAAATAGAGTCGACACAGAAAAATTAAATTCAACAATCCACCTAAACACAACTAGAATTTCTGTGTCCGTAACACTGTTTCTAAATCTAACATCAAATTTTTTTATAATTTTTATTTTTTTAATTTTTTTTTTTTTGAATTTTTTTTTATTTGTCGAACTATAAAAATTAACTATTTTGACTTATAATTACACTATTCAAACTATAATTTCACAAATTTTTTCCAGAAATCTTTTTTTGGCCGCCATATTGAATCCGCTTTATTGGATCCGCCATATTTAATTTTCTGAATTGCACCCTGAATTCATCATCAGTGACCCCATAAACCCCCAGGCATTATATTATATTGAAATCAAATCATTTTTTAAAAAATCTTCACTTGGCACGTCGTTTCGGCCGCTATATTGCATCCGCCATATTGAATTTTCTAAATTTGACCCTGGATTCATTAACAGCCGCCTCAACTACCTTTAGGTAACATTTTCAGGGGTTTGACACCCAAATTGACTCGATTGTGTTGACTTTATAATCGATTTATCGAAGAAAAGGTAGAGGTCACGTGGGATTGGTGGCCATATTTGATAAGTTACGATGTTTCCGTAAAAGAGCCACTCGGATTTCGAAACTAGACTACAATAAGCATCGAATGAGCCCTGGTAGACCTTTCATAGACTAATATATTTTTGGACAGCATGGGGTCTCTCGATGAAAAAGAATGACTCATATATATATATATATATATATATATATATATATATATATATATATATATATATTGTGTCCTAGAGCTCCTCGCTAGAATATAGGGCCTTTGCAAACTCGCGCCATCGAGGTCTGTGAAGAGCAAACCTCTTCACCTGGCGCCATGTAGTTCCGTTGACATCAAATTCTTTGCGTATCGTTCTCGTCCATGTGGATACAGGGCGACCTTTACGACGGCTTCCCTGAAGGTTCCACTCTAATGCCATTCTGGAGAAGTCTAAATTTTTACTGCCTTCTGGAGGGAATACCCAAACCAGTTCCACTTTCTTGCCTGGATTTCTAAGTGGATAGGTTTTTGTGCTGTCGATTCCCAAAGATTAGTATTGGGAATATGATCTGACCAAGTAATGCGAAAAATTCTGCGCATACATCAATTAATAAAAACTTGGAGTTAAGGGTAATTTCTTTAGTGACTTTCCAAGTTTCGCAGCAATACATCAGAACTGATTTTACTTTTGTTTTAAATATGCGTACCTTAGTGTTACGAGAGATCTTATTGGATTTCCAGACTTCTTTCAACAAGCCATGCTTGTTGAGCTTTAAGTACTCTGTTGTTCACGTCCCTCGTAGTTCCTCCATCTCTCGTTATTTCACTAACGAGGTAGCAAAATTCTTCCAAATCTTCTAAATCTTCGCCGTTAATGGAAAATCTGTTGATGTTATTGGATCCGCATTACTTTGGGTTTCTCTTTATTAATGCATAAGCTAACTAAATTTGCCAAAGTACTTATACTTTCAAGTTTGGCTTACATATCTTCATAATTATGTGACAGAAAAAATATCGTCTGCATAGTTCAAATCTTCCAAACGGTTTTGGAAGTCCCACTGTATGCCTCTGTGTTCTGTGAGAGCATTACGAAGAACCCAGTCCAACACGGTGTTAAATAGTAGATGAGATAGTAGACAGCCTTGTTTAACTCCGCTTTTGACGGTAATACTTTTACTTCTCATTCCATTATGCACAACTTGCGAGCATAATTCATAAAACTGCGAATTAGTTTTCTAAGTGTATTGAAATGTTAATTTAGAGATGTAAGAAGTTTGAAGAAGACGAAATTATATTGAAAAACAATACTGCCATTTTATTTCTATCACCAAGTCTCCAACCTCGTATGCCTAGTGTTTCTGAAATCTCGACATTAGACTTATTTTCTCGAGAAATCTCGAGAAAAATAATTATATAATTATTAGAATATACATCTTTTTTTAATGTTGAAAATATTGTAGAGGATAAAAACATGTTAAAATTATAATCACCTTTAAAGTACTAAAGTAAAGGCGTCTAGCAAATTTTACATTTGTCGAGAAATGAAAAAATTATATTAAGTGTGAATTTTCACACATTTCAGGGTTTCGCAGGTATTTAGCAAGTGAATGGTGATTATTTGGAATGCCAAAACAAATTTTATGTTAAAATATTTTTTTATTAATTTTAATTCGAATGCCTAATACCATTATTTGGGTTTATAAATATTTGCAGTATTTTTTTTTTATATAGCAAGGTTCATTAACATTTTGAAAATTGCGCCTACGGCTTCAATTGGTTGTTTAAGTCATAAACTCCGCCCCTCTGATTTCGTATACATTCAAACATAGAATTAAATTATAATTTCAACACTTCCCACTGGTTATTAAATTTACGCTTTTAAAAATTAAATGCAACATTTGCCAAAATATAACTAAATAAAACAAAATAAAAATGCAAAAAAAAAAAACAGAAAAAATAAAAATTGACGGGATTCGAACAGTAGTTTCTTACAGTAGTTTCAACTCACGATGCGACAACGTTACCACTGTACTACGCAGGTTCACTCGTTTACTATGTTAAATAGCGGATTAAATATTTTACATATTTTAGTTAAAAACACAAAAAATTCGTTATTTTCCGAAAACACAATCTGATCAAAAATTCCTGTTGTACTATTCCGGTTCACACCAATGTATATTACTTAGAATTTTTTCAGATTTTTAGTTTAAACCATCTGGGGTACAGGGTGTGGGACAAAAATTTGTTTGTACAATTTTGGCAAAAATCGCCTCAAAATAATTTATTTTGCAAAAATAAAATTTTGATCGTTAATCCTATGTGCGAATCAAAGAGTTGTATAAGCATGCCAAATTTCAACTCTCTAGGTTTAGCCGTTTGGCTACAATTTTTACCGAACAGACAGACAGACAGACGACAAAATGATGGTATAAGGGTTTTTTGGTCATACCTACAAAACACTAAAAATGAGAATTAAAACTTTTTCTCGAGAAATTCTCGAGAAGAATCACTACCCAGCAAACATTCAACTAACGGCCGAATGCCGGCAAACTGCTTTTATGCTGGTAAATTACTGGCACCAAAAGTAAGTGCAACGCCAGTATTAATAATGTACTTCACATTTGTATTTCGCATTCCGCCTATACGAAGTACTTTACCAGCATTTTATAAGCACTCTTCTTCACTCATACTTTTTACTTAAAACCATCAGAAATAAATCTTGCAACTAATGCGATTATTTTGCACTTTACCGTTGCTGGGCCAGCAACTGATACATCAATGGGCCAGTAACGGCCACGGGGACACCGGGGTACTGGCCCATTACTTTCAATGCCGGGGAGTATGTGCTTTACCAGTACTGGCCCGTATAAAAATGTTTGCTGGGTACATATGCCCAATTTTTTGTGAGCGAAATTTTCTAATACCCTGGAGTCTTCTTACTGTAACATTGTATGAAATAGTCTACTTTTATTAATGTTGATTTAGTATATATTTACCTAAGGAGGAATTTTGATACTAACATATTTCGTGTAATATTACTAACGTTTATGTTATTTTATATGACTCGATGTTAGATCTAAAAGCAATATTAAATTTTAATATATTATTTTTATACAAAATTCAAGTTATTAAACATATCTTCGTATGTCATATTCTTGAAATATCTTTGTATTTTAATGAAATTATTTAAATTTATTTTAGTAAAATACACAGCTCATCCAGAAAATAACGAAAATTAGTTATTTTTATACATTTTTATCACAAAAAAGAAACAAGTTTACCATTTGAAGGACAGTTTTTTACTTATTCTTTAAAGAAATTTATGAAAATAAAGTTGAATTTTAATTACAGTAAAACTAAATATTAAAGTAATAAATAAAAAACAGGAATCTTTTTAAATTAACAACGTTTCTTATTTAATATTTAATTAAAAAGGACAACATTAGCAGTTAAATGAATTTTTTGTTGCGTAACGTTAAATGTAACTTATAATACTTATAAAAAAAGTAGAAAATTTTTCAGTTTGTTCATTAAATCCAAGACAATGACAATGTAATTTATATTTTCTTTAAATTAATTAAACAAAATTTTGTTCTTTTTGTGACAAATATATTTTTTTAATTCAATATTTATAAAAAAAATATGATGTCAAAATGATGAAAAAATATATATCAAAAATACGCATGAGAGCTGACGCCCCAAAGTCGAAAATGGAGCGCTGTAAAGATATATATTTGGGGAGCTATGGGGAGAGGTACCTATAAACGAAGTATCTCACTATTTAATTCCTTGCACTCCGTTGTCGCCGATAATGCGTCATTTAAAATATGAACTTCAAATATCAAAACCATTGTAAACAACTCTCATCCCACTTTCCCACATTTATTCCAAAATAATTATGCAATGAAAACCTCAAATGAATTCCAACAGAAAATCCAAAACATATTAGCAAACCTAAATCTTAATATTTCAACCATCCAAAAATCAAAGGTCAAAAATCCTCCGCCTTGGACAAGAAAACAACCTAAATTTATTTTAACCCTGTCCAAATATCCAAAACGTTCCACATCCCCATCTTTATACAAAAGTCTGTTGCAGGAAATAAAAGAAGTATACAGCGGAACGGAACTAGAGAATATCTACATAGAAAATTGACGGCAAAGTAGGAGCCGATATAGTGACTGACACCGAAACAAAAAAATACCACCTCCCAGAAACTGTATCCATCTACACGGATGAAGAATTTGCACTTCTAAAGGCTGTTGATGAAAATTCACCTCTACAGATTTTTCGAGAGCAAAGACGGAACCTTCTGAAGAGATGGCATTATGAAATTGCCTGAGCGTTTTTCCAAAGTGATAGAAAATAATGGACAGTACATTTGATAATAAAAGTTTTTTTTAGAATGTGTATTTTATTGAATAAAAGGTGAAAAACAAAAACGATGTAACAACCCAATATATGAGTCACTGGAGTGCAAAGGGTTATTTAACATAAAAAAATATATTTAGTTTAATTTAGAATAAAAATTAGCTGTGGCCACTACAGGACCGACCGCCGTCACAAAGTACTTGTATAAAATACATTCTAGCAACAGAGTAGAAATAACTTGGCCTAATATTTTCTAACAGAGATATTATTTATCATAACCATGGAAACGTTACACATAAGTGAAAAAATAGATAATTAGAAAAAAATCGTTTTATCAAAAAATGTTTCAAGTAAAAGTTGTTAGTTATTGCATTTATAGCAACTTTTGTTAAATGCATTTTTTCGAAATATTTTTCTGTTGTTAAATATTCGCAAAAATCTTAAAATCGACACAAGTAAACTCCCATTTCTAGTCAACCGATTTTTACCAAAAGTTGATCTACTCGTGCCATTGATGTCAAAAGCTTAAATATGAAGTTTCATAAAAATCCTTTTAGCCGAATTTGCTCTGCACGTGTATACACACAGACGGACGGACAGACAGACAGTCAGACTGACAGATAGACATACAGACAGACAGAGAGACAAACATCATGCTAACAATAGCCAAAAAGTTATGTAGGGACCTCAATTCGTGGAGATCCATCGAAATCTCGAAATGTCAAAATCGGTATGATCACAATACCTCCCTTATATATGTTGGCGGTCGGTAAAAACGATTATTTGGTACAGTAATACCCAGTCACTCGACGTTAATTCGTTCTGAAAAAGCGTCGAGTAGCGAATACGTCGAGTGGCGAGTCGAATTTCTCCATAAGAAATAAAGGGAATCATATGTACATATATAGGTATATTATTATATATTATATATATTATATTATAGGTACATATACATAGAAGGAAATACATATATTTATATGTTTTCCTTTTAGCTATGCTTGCATTTCTATCCTTTGGACCCATAATTATAAATATAAATCACTTATTTTAGCAAAAAACAAAAAGTTCATAGCTGCACTAAATCTGAGTTGTTCTGGTCAAGATATCTAGGCGCGAACTGCTGGCCATGCGTTCATTTTGTTTTGTTTACCAAAATATGTATCACGTGATCGGTACTCGATTACGCGTCGGATAGCGATGCCTCCGTCGACTCTCACTCTCGACATTTACGTCGAGTGGCGAAAACTTCGAGCTAAGAGGCAGTCGAGTAACGGGATATTACTGTACTTGAAACTGAAATATCTCACTTATCAATTATGTTAGAGCACAAATATACATTACAAAACCGTACGAAGTACGGGCACACCAGCTAGTAAATAATACTAAGGCAAGCGTTTAGCGATACTTACATTTCTACAAGTAAAAAGTCGAAAACCATCAGTTTGTTCATTAAAAACGAGACAAGGACAATGTAATTTATCTTTTCTGTAAATTACTAAAGTAAAATTTTGCGTTCTTCGAGGCAAAAAAATATGTTTCATCAGTTTCCTTTTCCACTGTTTTCATGTGAACACGATGTTAATTAGGATACAGTGGAGTTGCCAAATTACGTTTTACGAAATTTCGTGAATGAATGAAACCATACTACTTGGTTAGACTAAATTTAAACTTTAATTATTTAGGAAAATATATTTATTTAACTCATTTTGGTTTAATTTCTAACATTTGTTTAATTATACTCCACGGTAGAAATTCTGTGTGAGCAGTAATTTATTTTTAACCCTCGCAAATAAAATACAGGTGTAAACAAGAACGCATCTTATTTTTGTGACATTTTAGTTTATATAAAACATAAATTAAATGCTATTTTTAGGGTTTTGTACGTATGACCACCAAAAAATCCTTATGACGTCACTCATGTGTCTGTCTGTACGGTAGAAATTGTAGCCAAACGACTGAACATAGAAAGTTGAAATTTGGCATACTTATACAACTTTTTGACCCACATATAGGAAAACTATAGAGAGTTCAAAAAAATACAGCGCGGGATATATATAAACAAATATGTATTTAATGGAAAAATAAATATTTTGACTAAATTCTGCTAAGCATTAAGATTTTCGTTTAATATCTTAGCTAAAATTAAAAAAATATATTTGTATATACATGGATACATTTTTTTATGGGTAGAGAAGAGGTACCTTAATTTATTTTTGCAAATATCGACTAGGAAACTAAATAAATAACTGGCCGGTGGCTGGGATTCCATTTCTAGCAGAAAATCTGTTAGTTTTTCATATAGTCGCAATAAAAACTATGTTTTTGTAGGCGTTATGCTCTTGCGTGAGAAAAGATCGCCCGCAGTGTTGCCAGGTTTGGATTTGAATGATATTTTTGCAATTATATATATATAAAAAAAAAAAAAATATGTCTTAAAATATATATTATGGTATTATTAGAGATATTTGATACACGGTAGAAAAAATCTAATTGCAACTTAATAAGCAATAGAAATTCTAGTTTATAAATTCTGTAAAAATGTTCTTTGATTTTGTGTTTAAATTTTACTGTTATTTGATTGGTTTAATTTCGGATGATAGAGCGTTATATTCATAGAAATCTTTTATAAATAAACCATTTATAGTTAAAGATTAGTTTTTTTGAATATACCTAAATATTTAGACAGTTTCTTGTGAAATTGAATTAGTTTCATTATTAAAAATTATATTGTTAGATAAGTAAGTGGGTTTGCCAAGTACAATTTTATAAATCAAAATCATCGTATGAATACGTATATAAATTCTTACATTCAACCAGTTGAATGTATTTTACATAGTTTGAATTGAAGTACAACGACTGTTTAATATTTGTATACCAGCTTTTTCAAGGCATTAAGTAATGTAATGTCTAATAAATATAAAATTATTGAACAGTATTATGTCAAGATTCGGAAAAAAATTACAATATTCGCGACTGCAAATAACAGTGAGACATCTGGTGGTGACTGGCTAAATTAAACAGAAGCGTATATTTGGATAATATTTGTAGCGTGTTGTGCTGCAGTTTATGTGAATTAAGACGTATTTTAAAATATAGTGACTTAAATAAAGTGCTTTTTTGTCGAAATATTGTTTGAACAGATAAATATTAAGAAAAAACTTCTGACATATACGATTCTCGTCCGCCATCAGCTGTTGTACGCAGCGTCGCCAACGTTAGTTTCAATCGCGAAGAAAATTATTCAAAACGATTAAACTATTACCCTAGTCTCCCTTAAGTTATGTACAACTAATAGCCACAACAGCTTGCCCAAAAATGCAACTTATAAAAAGTTTTTTCTAACTTTTGTATTTAATAGGATAAAGTTTTTAAAACAAAACATATTTAACATTTTTTTTCTAGTAAACTTTTGTTATGAAACAATTTAAAGCAGCAGGTTATTTAAAAACTAGGTCAAAAAAATAGATAGGCGAATATCGAAATATGAACGATACTACGATGTAGTTTTGCCACAGTCATTTGTGCAGTATATGGTCGAGCGTTGTCATGCAATAAGATAGGAGTCGATCTGTTGGCCAATCTAGGCTGTTTTTCTTTAAATTTTTGCATCATTTCGTCCAGTTGGTTGCAGTATATTTCTGCTGTGATCGATGAGCCAGGTTTTCTTTTTTGTGTGGTTTTTTAATTTACCTGTACGAAATTTGGCGAACCAATTTGATATTGTCAGTATAAAACTAGTTAAAGTTGGCAATATTATTAACTACAAATTTAATCTTTGACGACCTGATATACAGACGATTCCGTTTAATTGGGCCACCGCTTAATTGGGGCAGCCGCTTATTTGGGCCAAATCTCAAAGAACAGAAACCAAACCAAAGAACCAACAGTAAATTTACATGTTTAATTGGGACAACATTCCGCTTAATTGGGACAGTAAATTTAAAATCACAGTACATATTATGTTACACATATTCTCGAGAAAAAATATGTATAAAGAATTTAATATTACCGCGTTATTTTATGCAGGAAGGAAATGAAGGGAGCCCTACATCCGCACTGTATACCTGTGCTGATTTTGTAGAAGTGAAATGTTACAAAAACAAAGACAGACTACACTTGACGCATTTTTGCATTGAATTAAATTGTATGTACCTATTTATTATTTTATTTTGGAATTTATTATTATTTTTTCTTAAAAGTTTATATTTTTTGGTTATAGTTAATTTATAGTTTTGTCCAAGAGTTTATAAAATAAAAATATTGAAAGAAAAATATGCGTTGTTTAATTTTATGTGAAATTCGCTTAATTGGGGCAGCCGCTTAATTGGGCCAAAATGCCTAAGTCCCGATGTGTCCCAATTAAGCGGAATCGACTGTATATGTTCTTTTAGGGTTCCTGAGATATGCTCAAAAAACTCATTTGTCTCTCTGTCTGTCTGCCTATCTGTCTGTCTATCTGTACGGTAAAAAATTTAGCCAAACAACTAGCCCTAGATACTTGAAATTTGACAAGCATTGAAATTATTTTATCTGAAAGTTCAAATTTCTATTTTAGTAAATATCCGTTCTATTGAGAAATCTTGTTTGTATAATTATGGTAAACAAGTAACGTGTATGCATTGGTGGTTGCGGCATCTGCAGGCGGTAAACAAGCAGACGTGTTGGCGGCGATCAAATCCATCCCAGGGTTCATGACTAGGAACGCAGACGCCGGTTTATATTTTACAAAACAATTTTGGTTTATGATGTTAAAACTTTTGACATATTTACAACGAACTTTCAATTCATTTCTTAAACTTGACACTTTATATAAATTTAAGAAGAACTTTGCTTAATATACTTGCATACTTCCGCATTATTCAAGGTTGCTTTTATTGGCTGAAGTTTAAATTCATATCCTTCATGAAGACATCTACCTAAGGCCCAGTATTTCGATCCATAGATTAAATTAACTATCTATGGGATAAGTTGTTATCAAGGGAATAAACGATTTTTTGCGTATTTCCAATTATTTATCTATAGAGTAACTAAGTTATCTATAGGATAAGTTATTCACAACGTGTAGGTACTGATAAATATTATCCATTGGATAAAAATGACAGATCTTGACAGATAGGTGTCAAAAAACATTTTATTGATAAACATATGTACATAATATAGGCATATATACGTAAAATATATATATTATAACAGGTACATACATAGGTATATACATATTACATACTTACACCTGTTTCCATTGTGTGTATTTTATTGTGTAATTACCTATATCAAAATAAATTCAAAATAATTTAGTAATCTACTTTAATTTAGACTGAAATAAAAAAATATTGTCGATTATTTTTCGATAATTTACATTTATTTTTAAAGAAAGAAATCATGGATGCTGATTTAGAAGATTTGCAAGCAGACGATGATGAAAAAATTGTAGAGTATTTAGAACGTCCATACATAGTTTGTGTTAGACCAAATCATATGAACCATTGAGATGAGAAATAACCGGCCGTATTTAATTTTCAGTGTTTTTGCATTTCTATTCTGTATGCAGGATGCATTAAACATAATGCAACTTTTTATCCCAGGCCCCTTGTTTATCTTTTAGATTTACAGCGTCAGTAGCTTTATTTTATATAATATTTTTACATTTTAACACAAGATTTACAAGTTGCCTTGTTTCGGAAATATTGAAATTTGCGCTTCTTGGACGTTTATCGCACATTTTTCTGAACATAATTTTGACAGTTGTCATTTATTATGACAGTTGTATCTATCTCTCTTTTATTCGTGCGAGTTGTGTGTCTCTCTTTGTTTAAGATAACGCTACTAATACCAACATAAAAAAACATTCGAAAATATTATTATCAATCAGAATAGCTATCTACGGGATAACTAGAGTTGGAAATACAGAAAGAAATTTATCCTAGCGACTATCAAATGGATAATATTATCCCATTGATAGTTATTCTTATAGATAACAGTAAGGTGGAAATACTGGGCCTAAGACAGGGTGTTTTAATCTACTGACAATCGACCATCTGAAGATAGACGATTGTCTAATATTTTTTTAAATCTGCTCGCTTTAATTGGTTGGTGAAATTCTAAATTTGGATGGCTCCTATATTGAGTATCTATAATATACTGTTACAAAGTAAAAATATAAATTATAATTAGGAAAATTGGCCCCGTTTTAATTAGCAGCTGGTAATCCAGTGTAGAACATTCTTTCCGAACCTTAAATAAAATTAGACATAGAATTTCTAAATATAATCCCACCAGTTTTCAGTTAATTTTAAAAATTCCTCGCGGTTATTATTCCAGATTTCATAAATTTTCTAGTTTATTTAACCATTCAAAGTTTTGTTTATTTTAAAGAGAAAAATTGCCAAGTTGAAATTCTGACACATGCAATTATTAACCCTTTACTGCATAGTGTGCCATATATGGCACACATCCGATTTTTATTTTTTATTTTATTTTTCAAACTGAATCAGAACGTTACTTCATGAATGTTCATATATGCCACATACACAGCAATGGATCCTGCAGTATCTCAAGTAATGGGCTGCAATAGATTTGAGGATATCAAGCGGAATTTGCACTTCAACGATAACTGTGAATTTATTGAGAAAGGACAACTAGAAGATTTTTTCTTTCAAAAATTCGAAGGCGACTGCTTTTAATCCCTAATGAAGAACACCTACCAATTGACAAACAAATAATATAGAATCATTTTCTTTTGTAACATAATGTAGAATCATAATGTTCCATGTATGGCGCAAACGCTAAATTATTATTTTAATTATTATATTTTCATAAAAATAATAATTAATATTTTAAATATATTTTTTTAATTAATTTTTTTATCAATAAGAACCAAATCCTAATGCTCATGAATTATTTCAGCCAAAAATAAAAATTCATGCAGTAAAGGGTTAAGAACACAATGTTGCAATTGTAGTTCATTGTACCTTTTCAGCTTGCCTTAGCACATTTCTTATGTGACAATGAGCTCTATATTGCGACATTTCCTCTATAAATGCACACTACGCATTTATATTGTCAATTACAAATAATGCAACTCATACAAATTGTAAATATGTATAAATATTGTATTATATTATAAATAAATCAGTCTTAGTTGAATCTCGGTCTTCTCACTATCCTTCGGGATACAACATTTCTGGTGGCAGCGGTGGGATAGTGAGAAGACCGAGATTCAACTAAGACTGATTTATTTATAATATAATACAATATTTACACTTTTCCCTCTTATTCCAATGCCTGTGTCCATAAATACCCCGCAGTATATATATCGATCCATCTTTTGATATTTTAGCACTCGATAGTACACATGAAAAATTCATCCCGATGAAAGGCCCTCTACTGACGAACTGCAATGTTATCAACAAGAAAATATACTTGTGTAACCAGATACTACCAGTGATGGAAGTTCACCGCAAAAACAATTGCGAGATTCAATTGTTCCAGTCCAATACGGCCATCCCGAAGAACTGCCGTATACGATATGTGGAATTAGCGGCTCCAGTATTCATTTCCCTCAAGGAATCCAACACATGGCCGTTTTCATCACAGTCCAGGGAAACCATCACCATCACATGCAAGACTCAAGGCGCTACACGGTCATACGACGAAAGGATATGAAGAAGAAGGTCGAAAACAACGACATCCCACTCACCCACCACCAAGTCATGAAGAAGAACACATCATTCACCTACTGGGCACTAGGTGCCACGGCGCTAATGATTATTCTTATATTATTGTCCAGGTTATGGAGCGCATGCCGCACTATTACGTGCCCCACAGCCAGCCGTTCAGTCGGACCAGAGCCACCCATCCAGATGGTAGTCATGGGAGAAAGTAGCCCAAATGTATCAAGGCCGGCAGTTCAACCAACCGAGGCCCCCACATCGCCCAGAGTTCCCACAATTAAATTCCCCTAAATTTTTATTTTTTATTTTAATTTTTGAAGATTCGTGGACGAATCTTTCATTATGGGGGGAAATGTTGCAATTGTAGTTCATTGTACCTTTTCAGCTTGCCTTAGCACATTTCTTATGTGACAATGAGCTCTATATTGCGACATTTCCTCTATAAATGCACACTACGCATTTATATTGTCAATTACAAATAATGCAACTCATACAAATTGTAAATATGTATAAATATTGTATTATATTATAAATAAATCAGTCTTAGTTGAATCTCGGTCTTCTCACTATCCTTCGGGATACAACAACAATACAGTATCACCCAAATGTGGATTGGAAACCATAAACTACATTTTCCAAACGTAAATTACCCATGTAAGCCGTTATTCAAAAATCCGTCCAAGAATACATAAATTCGAAATGAAAGAAAATATTTTTTGTTTTTATTTCCTGGTTCCTTTAGATATACGAGGTAAATTAAGTAACCGGACTGGAAACATAGCGATCTGGCAACAATTGGGACGCGGGCCTTTTTTTCGATTTTTTTCGTCAAACAGTTTTTTCTATTGCGTTCTAAAAATGAGCATTCATTTCGAGCAACGGTGTGCTATCAGGTTTTGCTTCAGACTTGAGCATGCAGCGGAAACTTTTGCAAAACTTCAGCAGGCCTACGGAGACAGTGTTTTGTCAAGTTAATTCACGACATGTATCTGCGGTGAGGGTACACAAGTGGTTAAGATCAGTTTATTTTTATTTATCAGGTCTGAAAGTATGCTTCAAAATAGATTGCGTACATTAGTATGTTGCATTTTCTGTCGTGACTCGTGACGTAATTTATATATAAGTTATAAGTAATTCACTATACAGAAAGAGTGGCCACAGGCCTATGGAGACAGTATTTTGTCAAGGGCCCAGGTTTTTGTTGGTTTAAGGCATTTTCAGAAGGAAGAGAGTTGATTGAAGATGAATCATGCAGCGGAAGGCCTTCATCTTCAAGAACCGATGAAAATGTCGACAGAATCGGGGATCTTGTATTGAGATCCGGGATTGTATTGTATTTGTCGTGAGATCGTTGGTTGACAGTCAGAATGATCGGGGAAAAGTTGAATTTGACTCACACTACCGTTCATCAGACATTTATTGGTCAAATATTGGTCAAAATAGATCTTATTATAATATGTTTTCTGTAAATAATTTGCAGTTGAATAAAAATAATTAAATTTTTCCTAATTATTGTTTAGTTATGTCAATAACTCAGTGGCGCAGCCAAGGGGGGGGGGCGACGGGCCTGGGCCCCTTCCAGGACCAGCAAATTACACGGCGCTGCCCGGGAAGTTAAAGATAAAATTTAACCACAACAGTAGTTAATTTTTCAATTACTTCATTGTGAACAATATTGGTATTTCCTTTTTTTTTTTCGTATAAATAAACATTTTTTTAATATTGCCTACTCTTGATAAAGTGACATAATTATTGTTCAAGTGAAAATACATCACTTTCCAAATATGCTCCAACGAATTATATGAAGAGGAGCGTTGATCCTTTTCCCCCCTGACACATCGACTAAAATATTCGCCCAGTCAAATGATAAAACTGTTTTAAACAACTAATTCAGATAAGATAAAGTGGAAATCTGACTTCGGTATAACCTTCAGAATGTAATTTTAAAATGACACCTTAAACGTGAAATAGAGTAAAAATAGTAGAAATATAATAAAGAGAGTAGTTTTGGAGACAACAGCGCTCTTAAAATCAGTATTTGATTTTATTTTGTAGATAAATGTGAATATCACCATCTTCTTAGGTATTTTTGAAATTATAATGTTTTACACACAAAAAGGACTGATATAAGTTGTACTGAACAACAGTGGCGTATTCAGATGGAGGGGGGGGGGGGCACAAGCCCCCTCTGAAGGTCCAATGAAATGAAAATTTAACATTTTTATCATAATCGTATAGCAAAATTACTTATGTATTTTACAATAATAATAAGCTATATTTTATTATGATAAGTGTTGAAATTAACAGAAAATGCACATTTACATTTTATTTTTAGGTCTTCGTAGGTATAATCAAGAAATCCTTATTCCGTCACATGAGTCTTTTCGTTCTGTAAAAATTGTGGACAAGCGGCTGATTTAGAGAACTGAACATAAGTAAGAGAAATATTGAGACTTCAAAAATATATCCAGCGAAAAATATAAATAAAATGTATTTATCGAAGAAAAAATCAAGTGAAAGTTTTTGATACAGGGATTAATAATTACATTTTTTTATCAACAAATAATGGAATTATTATTTGATATAAACATCAATATCCAACAGCAGGGGTGTCGAACTGATTTGGGTCGCAGTCTATTTTACATACAAAATGATAAGCAGTGACGGAATAAATATCTTTAAATATCTTTAAATATCCCGAAAGGTTTCTTGACATTTTTTTTATAAACAGAAAATGGGAAGAGAGTATATTTTACATTTTTAAATATATTATTCACCTAAATAAGCTCAAGTGATTTTGATTACACCGCTTCAGGGGCCAATAAAAATAAGGTTCAGGGCCGTATGCGGCCCGCGTACCCTCGAAATTTGATTCGGCCCTCCCCAAGACAAAATCCTGGCTGCGCCACTGCAATAACTAGTTAGGTAACAACAAATACAAAAAGTTCTGATCATGTAGGATTTTTATTAAATTAGTTATTTGAATAAAAGCGAAAAGTTGGGGGATGTAAAGTTAATGTCAAAATTGTTTCGCGGACCCACAGGAGTCCGCGGATGGCAGTTTAAGATCCGCTGGTATAGAGCATGCTGTGTTCGCAATGAGAAATAACAAAAGACGGAAGGTGTTTACAGAAAAATATTTTGGTTTGAATTATGTCAGAAATGTTATGCAAAACAACCTTAACACGAAGATGTAATTCTGACACGTGCAAAATTTGGAACAATATACTGTAACCTTGTAAAATTAGGAACTAGTTTCATACAAGTACATATATAATTATTAGGAACATAACAGAACATGATAAATAGTGGGTTGATGAGGTAGCAGGCTAATTAATGTATGTAATTCAGCAAATTGCTAACAGCAGTGTTGTGCTCCTTCTCCTAAGGATCCGTCTTAATTAAGGCAAAGCGCCGAGGTGTCTAGAATCATTCATTAAAGTATACGTTATCGCAAATGCACGAAATACACTAATATCTGTTTGCTTGTTTTAATATTCACTAATTACTCTTAACTATCAGTGATTCGTGAAGCAGATGTTGAAGTGCTTCTAAACTTACCCATGAGATGTCAGCAATCATCACCAGATATAAACAAAAAAGTTATCTAATCAACTACGTAGATCGCATCTTTAATTAAATTAAACTAGAGATTACTTCGTCCAACAGTAGTTGATGGGAACTGATGTTGCTACAGCTCAAAATACTTTAATCTTTTAAACGACTATAATAGATGGTGCAACTAATTTTATTTATTTGTCTTTGTTATTTCGAAAGTACGTAATTTAATAATTAGGGCAAGGTCATATTAATAGGGTGGCAAGGTAGGTTTTTATTGAATGTAATTTTAGATGAGTTACATTTTTTTTTATTACACAACACACGAGCGTGTAGGGTGTGACTGGAGGTTAAATGGATTTTCTTGACCTCTAGTGAACTGGCAAATTGTCATAAAACGCAAATATTATCAACTAGATCAGTGTTCTCCAACCGCTGATCCGTGGGGAAGCTACTGGATGAGAGCTACCTTTTAAGTTTTTACAAAAACTAAGAAAAAAATTGATGTGAAGTGTGAATTTTCACACATTTCAGGGTTTTGCAGGTATTTAGTAAGTGAATGATGATTATTTTGGATGCGAAAACAAATTTTATATTAAAATATTTTTTTTGTTAATTTTAATTCGAACGCCTAATACCATTATTTAGGTTTCTAAATATGTGCAGTATTTTTTTTTATATAGCAAGGTTCATTAAGAATTTTAAAAATTGCGCCTATGGCTTCCATTGGTTGTTATAAGTTCCGCCCCTCTGATTTCGTGTACATTGAAACAGAATTAAATTATAATTTAAACAATTTCCACTGGCTATTAAATTTACGCTTTTAAAAATTAAATGCAACATTTGCCAAAATATAATTAGAATTTTGAAAAAATTCTCCAGGAAAGTCTCTTCTCCAGGGTTCGATCCCTATCGGATTGGGTTACATGGGTGAAAAGTCAGCGTTAAATACCACTAGACCAGCACACACGTTAGAGTGTTGCTTGTTACAAAGCTATAACTTGTGTACATTATTAGCCAAAAATCACAAAAAATGCGTTTTTTTCCAAAAACCTAATCTGCTCAAAAATTCCTGTTGAACTATTCCGGTTCACACCAATGTACATTACTTAGAATTTTTTCAGATTTTTAGTTTAAACCATCTGGGCTACAGGGTGTGGGACAAAAAATTTTTTGCACAATTTAACAAAAATCGCTTCAAAATAATTTATTTTGCAAAAATAAAAATTTGATCGTTAATCCACGTACCAAGGGCTTTCATTTGATACCCTACTCAGAATTATAAAAAAATATATTTTTTTTCGATGAGCACATATTTGTTTATATTTTTAGGGGGATATGTTTTTTAGATGTTTTAGTATTTTTCCTATGTGCGGGTCAAAGAGTTGTATAAGCATGCCAAATTTCAACTCTCTAGGTTTAGCCGTTTGGCTACAATTTTTACCGAACAGACAGACAGACAGACAGACAGACAGACAGACAGACAGACAGACGACAAAATGACGGTATAAGGGTTTTTTGGTCATACCTACAAAACCCTAAAAAACTTTTTTTTTGATAAAACTGTTTTATTTAAGAATTCCTTACAGATGATATGAATATGCTTTTAAATTCATATAAAATCTGACTTGTTTTTGATTTCATTTTATTTATCTCTGTTGTAACTATTTGTAAATTTGTCAAAATTATAATGTTCTTGTATATTAGTTTTATTATGTATTTTTATTACTGTGACTTTAAACTAATATTTGAATCTGTTAATGATGTACGGTCTGTTCAAAAAGTATCGCGAATGTTGTGTTTTTTCAAAAATTATTTATTTATTCATGAATATCTATTTTGTCCCCTTCAAAGTAATCCCCACCAGATATTATACACTTGTGCCAACGTTTTTTTTCCAATCCTCGAAGCACTTGAAAAAATCATTTTTTGTGATCTTGTTCAGCTCCTCCTTCGATGCCGTCTTTATCTCCTCACTCGTAGCGTAGCGTCGTCCTTTCATGGGCCTCTTCAGTTTCGGGAACAAGAAAAAGACACAGGGGGCCAGATCTGGGGAATACGGTGGCTGCGGCATTATTAGAGTGTTGTTTTTGGTCTAAATTGAGCAATTTTGGTACGAATTTCGCGGCGACCCGTCTCATGCCCAAATCATTGGTAAAAATCGAATGGCACGAGCCAATCGATATATTTAGGTCCTCAACTTCTCTAACGGTGATTCGACGATTGGCCAATACTATTTTCTTCACTTCATCAATGTTTTCGTCTGTTGTTGACGTACTCGGGCGTCCGGCACGCTCTTCGTCGTTCACATTTTCTCGGCCCTCTGAGAACATTTTGTACCACCGATAAACGTTGCTTCGGTCCAAGGTAGCTTCACCATATGCTACAGTCAACATTCGGAATGCGTCCGCGCACTTAATTTTGTTTTTCACACAAAATTTGATACAGATTCTTTCTTGGAAATGCTTCGTGAACGAACAATTTTGTGGGTTTTGGTTCATCTTGGAAGACCCAGTGGATTGTTGCTTAGTTTCCAGGTCATATGAATAAATCCAATTTTCGTCACTAGTAACGATGTTGTATACGGATTTTGTAGTGCCTTGGTTGAATTTTGTTAGCATTCCCTTACACTAATCAACACGAGCCTTTTTTTGAGCTTTGGTCAAATTATGCGGAATACATCGGGAACAGATTCACAGCTAAATGTTCATGCAAAATCGAATGTATTGCAGTCTGCGATATGCCAAAGATGCCTCTATCTCACGGTAAGTCACATGCCGATCTTCTTTAATCATTTTGCGCACAGTATCGATGTTTTTTTGAATCAAAATTTTGGTCGACTTTCACGAGATTCATCACTGATGGACGCACGTCCACAACGACATTCTGCAAACCAATTTTAAACAATCTTTTCTGATGGTGCTTCATTACCAATAGTTGAACAAGCCAATCTACGCATTGTTGTTGATTTAGGTCTTTACTAAAATATTAAAAAATCATCCAACGAAAAACCTTCACGAGTAATATCAATTTTTTACAAACTTGTTTTTTTAAACGCTCACTGTCAACAAACTACTCGGTCAATTTATAAGCTGCCACTGATTTCACAATAACAAACTTCAAATTTCACGAATATAGTAATGACATTTCAATATTGCCATCTAGTGGTCACTTGTAAAAACATAAAAGGTAACCCTTGTATTACGCACACTGCTGTGTAACATTTACTTTTTATTGAGGTCTATTGAAAATTTAAGTCTTTCATTTAGAACTTTACATAAGTGTGGCATATATAATACTTTGATGTTATTTTGCTTCTTATTTTAGGAATGTATATGACGGCCTATCGAAGTTTATTTTCTTTTCTTTGACGAGCTGTTATAATAGTAGCTGCATGAAAGACTTGCAAACTGCTGTTTTAATAAGATTTTCTATTTCCGTTCTGTGACATCAATTTCCTCCTCCTAACAAGTATAAAGGTAATTTTTATTCAGATGATATGGTTTTTTTATATGCCTTTGGAATATCAGAACTACTTTTTTAGGGTTTTGTAGGTATGACCAAAAAACCCTTATACCGTCATTTTGTCGTCTGTCTGTCTGTCTGTCTGTCTGTCTGTCTGTCTGTCTGTCTGTTCGGTAAAAATTGTAGCCAAACGGCTAAACCTAGAGAGTTGAAATTTGGCATGCTTATACAACTCTTTGACCCGCACATAGGAAAAATACTAAAACATCTAAAAAACATATCCCCCTAAAAATATAAACAAATATGTGCTCATCGAAAAAAAAAATATTTTTTTATAATTCTGAGTAGGGTATCAAATAAAAGCCCTTGGTACGTGGATTAACGATCAAATTTTTATTTTTGCAAAATAAATTATTTTGAAGCGATTTTTGCCAAGATTGTGCAAACAATTTTTTGTCCCACACCCTGTAGCACAGATGGTTTAAACTAAAAATCTGAAAAAATTCTAAGTAATGTACATTGGTGTGAACCGGAATAGTTCAACAGGAATTTTTGATCAGATTAGGTTTTTGGAAAAAAAACGCATTTTTTGTGATTTTTGGCTAATAATGTACACAAGTTATAGCTTTGTAACAAGCAACACTCTAACGTGTGTGCTGGTCTAGTGGTATTTGACGCTGACTTTTCACCCATGTAACCCGATCCGATAGGGATCGAACCCTGGAGAAGAGACTATTTTTTTTTTTAATTTCTATATTGTTTAAATTATTTTTTCAAAATTCTAATTATATTTTGGCAAATGTTGCATTTAATTTTTAAAAGCGTAAATTTAATAGCCAGTGGAAATTGTTTAAATTATAATTTAATTCTGTTTCAATGTACACGAAATCAGAGGGGCGGAACTTATAACAACCAATGGAAGCCATAGGCGCAATTTTGAAATTCTTAATGAACCTTGCTATATAAAAAAAAATACTGCACATATTTAGAAACCTAAATAATGGTACTAGGCGTTCGAATTAAAATTAACAAAAAAAATATTTTAATATAAAATTTGTTTTCGCATCCAAAATAATCATCATTCACTTACTAAATACCTACAAAACCCTGAAATGTGTGAAAATTCACACTTCACATCAATTTTTTCAATTTTATATTCTACAAGCACGAGCCTCTATTTTAATATATTTCTTTCATCATTTTTACCGACCGCCAATATATATAAGAGAGGTATTGTGATCATACCGATTTTGACATTTCGAGATTTCGATTGATCTCCACGAATTGAGGTACCTACATAACGTTTTGACTGTTTTTAGCATGATGTCTGTCGGTCTGTCTGTCCGTCCATCTGTCTGTCGGTCCGTCTGTCTGTCTGTCTGTCCGTCTGTGTACACGTGCAGAGCAAATTCGGCTGAAAGGATTTTTATGAAACTTCATATTTAAGCTTCTGCCATCAATGGTACGAGTTGATCAACTTTTAGTAAAAATCGGTCGACTAAAAATGGGAGTTTACTCGTGTCGGTTTTAAAATTTTTGCGAATAATTCACAACAGAAAAATATTTCGAAAAAAATTATTGAACAAAAGTTGCTATAAAAGCAATAGCTAACAACTTTATTTTAGCAATAGCTAACCTACTAGTTTTAGGTCATTACGGACCAAACATTAATTTTTTCTAGACAAAATAAGATGTGAGAATTCCAAAACTTTAAACGGTATTTATCTCTTAACTTTGTTGCGATAAGATTTTTTTTAAATTTCATTAAAATCAAAATTTTCCCTAATAGTTTTAGGTCATTACGGACCAAACATTAATTTTTTATAGACAAAACAAGGTGTGAGAATTCCAAAAATTCAAACCTCAAGTCTCTATTTCTTACCTTTTTTGAGATATGAATTTTTAAAATTACAAAAAGTTTCAAAATTTTCCCTAATAGTTTTAGGTCATAACGGACCAAACATTATATTTTTCTAGACAAAACAAGGTGTGAGAATTCCAAAAATTCAAACCTCAAAGCTCTATTTCTTACCTTTTTTGAGATATGAATTTTTAAAATTCCAAAAAAATCAAAATTTTCAATAGTTTTAGGTCATTACGGACCAAACATTAATTTTTTCTAGACAAAATAAGGTGTGAGAATTCCAAAAATTCAAACCTCAAGTCTCTTTTTCTTACCTTTTATGAGATATGAATTTTTTTAAATTCCAAAAAAAATCAAAATTTTCCCTAATAGTTTTAGGTCATTACGGACCAAACATTATATTTTTCTAGACAAAACAAGGTGTGAGAATTCCAAAAATTCAAACCTCAAGTCTCTTTTTTATACCTTTTATGAGATATGAATTTTTTTAAATTCCAAAAAAAATCAAAATTTTCCCTAATAGTTTTAGGTCATTACGGACCAAACATTATATTTTTCTAGACAAAACAAGGTGTGAGAATTCCAAAAATTCAAACCTCAAGTCTCTATTTCTTACCTTTTTTGAGATATGAATTTTTAAAATTACAAAAAAATCAAAATTTTCAATTGTTTTAGGTCATTATGGACCAAACATTAATTTTTTCTAGACAAAATAAGATATGAGAATTCCAAAAATTCAAACCTCAAGTCTCTATTTCTTACCTTTTATGAGATATGAATTTTTTTAAATTCCAAAAAAAAAAAACAAAATTTTCCCTAATAGTTTTAGGTCATTACAGACCAAACATTATATTTTTCTAGACAAAACAAGGTGTGGGAATTCTAAAAATTCAAATCTCAAGTCTCTATTTCTTACCTTTTTTGAGATATGAATTTTTAAAATTACAAAAGGTTTCAAAATTTTCCCTAATAGTTTTAGGCCATAACGGACCAAACATTATATTTTTTTAGACAAAACAAGGTGTGAGAATTCCAAAAATTCAAACCTCAAGTCTCTTTTTCTGACCTTCTTTGAGATATGAATTTTTAAAATTACAACAAAATCAAAATTTTCAATAGTTTTAGGTCATTACGGACCAAACATTAATTTTTTCTAGACAAAATAAGATATGAGAATTCCAAAAATTCAAACCTCAAGTCTCTATTTCTTACTTTTTTTGAGATATGAATTTTTAAAATTACAAAAAGTTTCAAAATTTTCCCTAATAGTTTTAGGTCATTACGGACCAAACATTATATTTTTCTAGACAAAACAAGGTGTGAGAATTAAAAAAATTCAAACCTCAAGTCTCTATTTCTTACCTTTTTTGAGATATGAATTTTTAAAATTACAAAAATAATCAAAATTTTCCCTAATAGTTTTAGGTCATTACGGACCAAACATTATATTTTTCTAGACAAAACGAGGTGTGAGAATTCAAAAAAAACCTCAAGTCTCTATTTCTTACCTTTTTTGAGATATGAATTTTTAAAATTACAAAAAAATCAAAATTTTCAATAGTTTTAAGTCATTACGGACCAAACATTATATTTTTCTAGACAAAACAAGGTGTGAGAATTCCAAAAATTCAAACCTCAAATCTCTATGTCTTACCTTTTTTGAGATATGAATTTTTAAAATTACAAAAAAATCTAAATTATCAATCGTTTTAGGTCATTACGGACCAAACATTAATTTTTTCTAGACAAAACAAGGTGTAAGAATTCCAAAAATTCAAATCTCAAGTCTCTACCTCTTACCATTTTTGAGATATGACTTTTTGAAATTTACAAAATAAAATCAAAATTTTACCAATTAGTTTTAGGTCATTACGGACCAAATATTACAGAAAAAACATCGTAAAACTAAATTTTTTAAAGCTTTAAATCTTAGGTCTCTATTTCTTACCATTTTTGAGATATAGTTTTTGATTTAATACCCAATATCCAAAAATAACTACACTTTCACGAGACACCAAATATTCAATGTTATAATACGTACAAAAAATAACTTAGAATTTATAAGAAAGACATTTTAATGTTATCTCGATGTTTTGTTAACTACAAATGAATTAGTATGGGTTTAAAAAAATAATTAATCCTCTTAAATAAGTTGATAAGGAAATTTTATTTTTATATCATTAGCAGGAATTACGTAAACATTTATGCGACGAAACCTGCTTATCTGAAAAATATATAAACTGTGAATTTTCATAGTTTACAGGATTTCGTAGGCAGGGCTGATATTAAAAATATTTTAGAAGATAACATTCAAAATATGATTTATCACAGTAATACAGTTTTGAAATTATTGTAGAAAACATTACAAACCAATTTGCAACAAGTTTGGAACCTAATTTTACGACCTACTTATTTTTAAGGTCCCTAACAATTAATTCAAATATGTTATTAAAATTTTAAAGCGCTAAATTACGAAAAATCTATATTTAAATTTGAAAAAATCACGTTTTGCATGAACTGGGACAAATAATGGTTTAAATTGACAAAATAAGGATTAAATTTGATTTGAATGTTTATTATAATATTTATATGTTTATGTTTGTTAATATGGATCTTACTAGCATTAGCTTAATAAATAAACTATTTTTATTATTATTATTATTATTAACAAACATAGGTTTACATTATTTTATTTATTCTTTTTTTAATATTATTATGTATTTATTATTTTTTTGAATATGGAAATGCCAACTTTAATTTTCGAAACAATCATATCTCAAAAACGGTAAGAGATAGAGACCTGCGGTTTAAATTTTTGAAATCCTCAGACTTTAAATAGTTTAGGAAAAAATTGAAGATTTAGTGGCTAGCACACAACTTTATTAATAGGCCATCAAATAAAATTGTCGAAAAGTACCAAAAATTGAAAATTAAAAAATTGATGTGAAGTGTGAATTTTCATAACATTTCAGGGTTTCGCAGGTTTTAGTAAGTGAATGATGATTATTTGGGATGCCAAAATAAATTTTATGTTAAAATATTTTTTTTTTGTTAATTTTAATTCGAATGGGTAATACCATTATTTAGGTTTCTAAATATGTGTAGTATTTTTTTTTTATATAGTAAGGTTCATTAGGATTTTGAAAATTGTATAACCCCGCCCAGCCTGTCTTAATTTTTTCATAATTACATGTAACGTTTCCATGATCATGATAAATAATATCTCTGTTAGAAAATATTAGGCCAAGTTATTTCTACTCTGCTGCTAGAATGTATTCTATACAAGTACTTTATGATAGCGGTCGGTCCTGTGGTGGCCACAGCTGATTTTTTCTTTAAACGGGATTGTATCAGAGGAAATTGCTTACGGTGACAAAGTTCTTAGCTTTGCATATTGATGGAGAATTCACTTGGGATTATCATATGAATAAATCTTGTGTAAAAAAGTTAATTTCGCGCTGAACAAATTAAAATCTTCAATCTCTTATGGAACATTGTGCTTATTCTACTTCAGTGCTTTTCAGTCTAAGTTGGGGTATCGCATTTTGCTGTGGGGGGTTTGTATTTCGATTGACCATAATTGACCGAATTTATAAAATTCAGAAATATGCCGCAAATCTGCGTTCAAAGCTCTTTAAATTAGTTAACTGTTCATTGTGCGTTGTGGATTTGTTAAGTAGATAGTTATAACGTTTTAGGCAGCGTTTACAGCTAAGGAAATTAGTGCAGTACGAATAGTGCGCTTTCTGTGTCGCTTTAAACCAACAAGGGTGGCTTCGAAAAATATTTATTATCTATTATCGTGTTCCTAATTCTACTGTCCTAGATTTTTACTAACTAAACCTAACCTAATTACCTAAATTGATCATATTTACTGTTCGTCTTTGTAATTTTGGGCGAGATTGTTGTAATCGGCGTGAAGACAGTTTGTTAGGTTATGTAAAAGCATACAATGTAAAGGTTTTCTCCGATATAGACTGAGATAGCCAATGTGTTTATATGTTTGTCTCATTAAAACAACTCACTAACTATAACTTTGGAAAACTATTGATACTAACGTATTAAATTTAGTGCTCCAAACGATTGCTTGCGTTCCCATATTACAAACTTAAAGTTAAACTGAAAAAAAAGTTAAAAGTTAAACGGATGTGTTTAACAAAGATTGGAACTTAATAGCTATGTTATAAACAAGATTGTAAAAAATAAATTGAGTTGTAAAGAAATACTTCAAAGTATTTGAGGTTCCGCAGGAAATTTGCAATAAAATTTAATTTAGAAATTTTGTGTTTCTTAGAATATTGAATTTTATTACGTGTTTTTAAATGAGTCATTAAACCATCTGCCGCTACAAATTTAAGGAACTGTAAAGCTGCATTCAGAGCTCAGTAAATTAACACTCTGTGCGTTATGGATAGTTTTTAAACGAGTGCAATTGGTATGATCGGACAAGCTCGTACTATATCGCTCAACAGTAGTATAGCAACGACAAACCACGAGCATGTCCGATCATACCAAATGACCTCGTTTAAAAATTATCCATAGCGTACAACGTGTTGATTTACAGAGCTCTGAATGCAGCTTAACTTTTAAACCAGTTATCTTTGTGTTTGGATTTTTTTTTTCAAACTTTAAGTAAACAGTTTCATAATTATATAGCTAATTCCACCTGTCGCGTACCCAGGAATGTGCGGAAGACAAAATTATTTAAATTATGAATAAGGTTCACACTTCTTAATTTCAAGTGATGATCTAAAAAAAAAGAAGGTCCTCGCTTCGGAAATACAAAGAGACGACCTAAAACAAAAAAAGTCCTCACTTCTAAATTACAAGTGACAACCTAAAAAAAAGGTCCTTGCTTCGGAAATACAAAGTGATGACCTAAAAAAAGGGTCCTCACTTCTAAAATACAAGTGATGACCTAAAAAAAAAAGGATCCCCATCTCTATTTTTAAAATTTTCTAGGTTGTTTGTGTGTTTTTATTTCCTTCCTTCTTAGGGGGGGGGGCTCCCCTGGGTGCGCCACTGAATCCCACCATTTACGCTGGTAATTGGTAATTGATATTTTGGATAGTAACATTCGTATATATTTGTTACTATCTGTAATTTTTAATTTGTTTGAAGAGCATCATTGTCTACCATTTGTTAAATATAAATTTATGTAGAGTGTGATACAATAAATCATACTTTCATTATGGTTTCATTACTCCGTCAGACGTATATTTCATTCAAATGTCAAATAATTCCTACGCATTTTTGAATAATTTCTCATCTCCAGCAAGTATCTATCATTAATATTTCGACATAAATAAAATAAGACAGCATCAAGGTAGAAATTAAAAAAAAAGTGACAGTACCGATTTTGATATACGCCTCTGAATCCTGGACCACCACAGAAACGCATAGGTTCAAAATAAGAAGCCCTGAAATGAGATTTCTAAGAAAATTTGAGGGCAAAACAATATTAGAATAAGAAATTAGGTGTTCATAGCAAAAATAGACACAAACCTAGTAGAGACCATAAAAGAAGAAGTACAAGATGGCTGGGACATATACACAGATAAGTGGACAAAATAAAATAGTTTTTAAAAAAACTCCTTGGTAAAAAAGTCATGGATGGCATTCTGAAGTGTATGATCATTGGGGTTAAAATGAATATAGGTCAAACAATTTAAAATATAAAGAAAAGGTATTTTTAATTCTATAAAATAATTTCTACAGTCCTGTCGGTACGCCAATCCACCAATAACTCTAATAGCACGTCTCTGTAATCCAAATAATCTGGACACTTTAGCTGAGTGGCCCCATGCTAACAGACCATACACTATTTTTGATTCAAATAATGCATAATATGCAGTTAATAAATCACTTCAGGTGACATTATTTTTTAGGTTACGCAAGCAATAGACAGTTCTGCAGAGTTTACTTGCCGTATTTTCAATATGACTGTCCCAAGTTAAGTTAGCTCCAATTGTCACACCTAAAATCTAGCATAATCACAGTCTGACTGGGGTAATCTTAATAAAAAAATAGTAATAAAATTAATAGGAAAATAGTAATTGTTGTGTTTTAGAGCCGTTTAGGGTTAGAGAGATTGACGTGAACCATTCTTGAGTTCTCTTAATTAGTCTGGTATTTTTTAATACAAGATTGTCATAATTTACATCACTAGATATTAAGGTGGTATCGTTAGCATATAAAATTGTTTTACTATCATTTAAGTAACCGGGGAGATCGTTGATGTAAATTAGGAATAACAACGGACCAAGAATGGATTTCTGGGGTACCCCATGTATTATTTCCAATAGACCATATTAGTGTGTCGTCACATACATGTGCTGCCATCTGAGAGCTGAGTCCTTTTGAAGTTTAAAATACATGGGACATTACTTTTGTTACCTTAATTTTATAAATATTTTCAATTTTGGAGCATAAAATATGTATTTTTGATAAATATATACTAATATATACAGTCCAGATACTTTATATTATAGAATAATGATTTTATAAATATATAAATAAGGATTCGAAGATATATTTATAGGTTACGTTTTTAAATAATATGAAAATCGGAATATCTTTAGTATTTATTTAATTAACACTATGTAATCATTAATATTTTGTTTTAGAATGCATATTGGTGTATTGTTTTGCTCCGAATCGTAACAATTACATCTACATTATTAATTGCAATTTTTTTCGTTTTTTGACAGATGAAAATGAAAAACAATAATGGAAAATTAAAAACAACATATTATTCCTTTAAACCATTTAGATATGGCACACACACTAATTGCTATGTTACTTGCCATAATAACGATTATTAACGTAAATTTTTCAAAATTAACCTGCAAAATAATATTGTTCTGCAAAAATAGTGACATATTAAATTATAATGTATAAAATAAGAATTTTAATAAATAAATATTGACTTGTAGTTTTGATGTGAAGCACTCTCTTACTTTGAAAACTTAATTTATATTTCCAAAATACAATTAACAAAAAAACAACATGCTAAATTCAAATAAAAGGAATCCAACCGCGAGACGGCAGCACTGAATCCCATTTTGTGACGTAGTTACTAATATGGTCTATTGGTTAGAGTTCGTTCCTTTATTGTGTATGTATTGTCTCCTATTTGACAGGTAGGACAATAAGAATTTACAAGTATTGTCGTTTATCTTGTAGAGAGGCAATTTGTTTATTAGTAAACTGTGGGATATGCAGTCAACAGCTTTTGACAAGTCAAGAAATGTTGCCATACTATGCAAGCCATTTTCAAATCCTTCTATAACTTACCTAACAAATTCAAGAATTGCGTCAGCTGTGGACATCCCTGCTCTAAAACGAAATTGATTTTTATTTAGCAAATTATTTTTATTTAAAATATTTTACTCTAATTGGATAGTTATATACATTTTATTTATGAAATTTTATTTCTAAAACAACAGCAAAATTTCCTTACAATTGTTGGGTCTATTTGCGCATAGCAAAAATCTGGTGATTCATTCTTTTCTACAAAATTTTTGTGTGCGGAAGTTGGAAGGATGTTTTCGGAAATTGGAAAGATGTGTGTGGACAATACTTAACCGATTTGCGGCCGTACCCTCTCACACCTTAGAGGGAACGCTTACAGAGAAGTTAATGCCTGTCATTTGCACTAAACGAAGGAAAATACTGTCGAAAAGCAGAATTTTGTATATATGACCCCATACTGTAGCTAAATCTATGGACAATACCCATTATTGTGAATATTACAATCTCATCTACTGTCTAAAAGTTCTGTTCATTTAAGATTCTTCTTTTATTTTGTTAAACTTTTGTTTAGTTTAAACGAGTTTAACCTTGAATAGTTCTTTGTTGTTTTAATTGTTCGCTAAGAGGCGAAGTAAGCAGAAGTTTTCGAATGTACTTTTTGCTTTCTTAATGATAATGCAATGTTGTAGAAGCTACCATCGTGTTATCGCCTTTTTCATATCATATGGAATAATATAAAAACAAAAAGAAATCTTTGTTTTTATTATGTTTTACTTAGAATCGTTAACAAAATAGTATTATAACATTCTTTTAAAACAAAGCTATCTTAATATTTGTGAAATGCACTAAGAGCTAGTCGTACTAATGAGGTTTGTTAAAAACAATATGCGGACTAGCGTCATAAAACTTTATTAATAAAAACTTTATTATACATTTTAATAATCACTTTGGAAATACTGTTCTTTTCCATTTCTGGAAACATAGACACAGGGCCAGCCAGAGGGCGGTGCAAACTGTGCGACCGCACAAGGCCCCGTGCGACCTTAGTTTTTTTTTAAAATTTATAAAATGACTAAATCGGTTCTTTTCATAGTTGCAGTTTACCTTTAACAAATTATGAAATGATTTGGACTTATTTCTACTAAATATGTATATACAAATTCAGCTAGTACCGACATTTGTGTTTTTCGACAATGCAATTTTATCATTTAAAAAAAGATTCGAAAATTATCACCACCACGAAAATTTATTTGGCTTTTTGTACAATTCAGACAATATACAAAAGATGACTGAAGACGATCTACTTAAATGTTGCAAAGAATTAAATTTGTGTTTAAAAGACGACATTGATTGTACAGATCTTTTTTATGAAATTAAAATGTGTCGTCGGGTATTGTCGCCCAGAAATACAATTTTAGAATATATTTACAGGAACAATTTATCTGAATTGTATCCCAATTTAACTGTTTTTAAAGTAATACTGACAATTCCAGTAACAGTTGCATCGGCAGAGAGATCGTTTTCAAAACTGAAAATAATAAATAATTATTTACGATCTTGTATAAGTCAGGAGCGATTCTCTTTATGGCAATTTTGTCAATCGAGTCGGAGTTGGCAAGAAAACTAAATTATGACGAGATAATTAACAATTTTGCAATAAAACATGCCAGAAGGAATTATTAGTCATCATTACTGGTACGGCCTTCAAGGCCCTTGAAGGCCATAGCCGTCTCAATCGTTTTCCGCCATTTCTTCCGATTTTGTGTTATTGTCCTCCTGTTGTGTACACCGATAGACCGAGCATCCTGTGTTACACAATCAACCCACTTAAGCTTTGGTCTACCTCAATTCTACTACCTACTGGCACAATGGCACAATACGAAAGTCTCTTTGTACATGGTTTATTTCATTGGCTCCAGTCCATTGTAGTCGATTTAATTAAAAATGTTTCTTCATACCGATTAAACCGTTTTAAATTATATCCGCATCTCAATAAGGCCCTTTTGCATACGGTCTAAAACGTTCTATGGGCATTTGGGTTGCGTCATGATTTCAGTACTGTTTTCAGAATGAGATTTCATAACAATAGGTTTTCTTTGGCAGTGATCGTTATGAAATAGGTATTTATAAATCTTTTTAGCTATTTATATTATTTTGTTAAATATTAATTATAATTATTCATAAATTATTAGTGTAACTAATATGTACAAATAATAAGTGCAATATTGCAAAATACAAATATTTTGAATGTTTTTTTTTTTAGAAGAAGAAGGCCCCGCACGAGCATATTGCACCGGGCCCCGCTTTTTCTCGGGCCGGCCCTGCATAGACATATAGAAGCGTAGAAACATAGATACTTTTTGAAATTGCTTTTAGATCAGTTTCAGATTTTATTTGTCTCTTTAATCGTTCGAAAATAGCAATCTTTTAACAAATACTTATATATTAGTTCATACAACTCCTCAAGAGCAGATCCTCAATAAAACACCGCCATCTGTTGTGTTAAGGTCTTAATTTCGCCCAGGGCTGGCTCAGAGGTCGGGACTTCGGGGATTTTTCCCGAGGCCCCGCGCTTAATGGGGGATATTTCTAACAATTATTAGTAGCTAGGGCAAGTTTTTGACACCAAATGCATTATTTTCCCGAGGCCCCGTAAAACCCACAGCCGGCACTGATTTCGCCCCAGGATGTAAGTAAAGTAAATAAATATGTATTTAATGAAAATATAAATATACATTTTTAAATTATGAGTGGTATATCAAACGAAATCTCTTAATGCGTGGATCAACATGCAATTTTTTTGGTATATGGTTTTTGTCAAAAATAAATCAAAAAACGTTTGTCTCCCACCCTATCCTCCAGAGGGGTTGATCTAAAAATCTCCATAATGTACTTTGATGGGAACTGGAATAGTTCAACAGCAATTTTTGATCAGATACCAAAAATGTGATAAAAAAGTTCTTGTCCCGCACCTTTAAGGTGGTAACAACACCTTAAAAGTGGCTTAACACCCAAAAGGGGTTAAACCAGTGTTTCCCAAACTGTACGCCGTGGCGCACTGGAGCACCGCGAAGACCTAGACCTTTTTTTTGTGTGATCACTCTGTAGTTTAGAAGTGAGGACCTTTTTTTTAGTTTAGCCTACTGTGGTGCACATATTTCTAAATGTATTTAATAGAATTTTACTGCAGCCCTTTTTAAAACAGTTGTTCCAGTGTCAACGTGTATACTTTAGTTTAAAAATAATGCAATTTGAAATTCAAGGCACGTCTAAATGAATGTCATTCTAATATCTGTTTACACCGTCATAAATAGAACAAGCCGCGTGTTGCATTTTTGTTACAAAAAAAAACTTTAATACAATTTGTTTTGTTCTTTTCGCTCTATCCTACATCTGCACGGGTTAAAACAGGAATAATAAAACAATATTATATGGGCACACTGACCTATTTTATATTTTTTATACATCTTGCAAATGAACAAAAAGAGGTTATTCGACGGCTTTTACAAAAACTAAGAAAGAAAAAATCTTTTTGGAACAAACTATTATTGCTTTTCAAAATATTTGCCTTTAAAATTTATACACTTTTGCATGTGTTCAAACCAATTCTCGAAACATTTTTTCTACTCTGAAGTTGGTATCTCAAAAACATGGTTTTCGAAGGCTTTTTGAGATGACAAAAATCGCTGTCCACGCATTTTTTTTTGTTTGACATTGGCAACAAAAAAATCGTTAGGGGATAAATCAGGTGAATACGGGCAATGAGACATTAATTCGATGTTTTCTCCTTCAAATAATCAATTGTTTGACGTGCTGTATGGGAACTGCATTGTCAAGATGAAGAATGATGCGACGTTTTTGATTGTTTTTCCTGATTTTGTCGATGACTACTGGCAAACAAATTGTTGTAAGCCATTCAGCATTAACTGTTCGATCTTCTAAAAGAATGGTTGCGACATGTCCAGTACAACCGAAGAAATAAGCGATCATTTTTTTGGTAGTGCGTGAAAGAACAACTTTTAGTGGGAGATTGAGAAATAATGAAATGTAAATTAAATATTTATATAATATAATTGGAGAAATTGCCAATGGCATCGATAACCACGAGTGAAATTACGGCTGTCTCTGTTGGAGACAGTACAATTTGTAGACGTATCTGGTGACGTAACGTTACTGACAGCACCATAATAGGATTTATAATATCACTTAAATCTGCGGTAGCCTGCCTGCCAAACTGCGGTTCGCATACCGATGCTCCACTCAGACGCGATATTTACCTAAATCTGGAACAAGCTAGATATACACTCACCGACAAAAAAAAAGTATGAGAAGTGTGGATTTTCACACATTTCCGAGTTTTTTAGGTATTTAATTAGTGTAAGAAGCAAACATAATATAATAATAATAATAATAATAATAATAATAATAATAAACATTATTATTATTATGGAGACCCGGAGATAGAGAGATGCATTGGGCAACTTATGTCCCTCTGGAACACACAATTTGTTGTCCCAAGCGGATCAACTGCAGTGTCGACAGAGTGGATATATTTCAAGCGTGGGGTTTTCCAGGGAGATTCCCTAAGTCCGCTACTATTTTGCATCTCACTTCTTCCTCTATCGATCGAGCTTAGGCGCGGCAGTGGCTACATGGCGGGTCCCCCGTCGAGGCGTAAGCACAAAATTACCCATCTTTTTTACATGGATGATTTGAAGCTCTACGCCTCGAACGAGAGGAATCTGCAGACCGCCTTAGATACTGTTGCTGAGTACACTGCCGCGATATGTATGCAATTCGGGTTGGAAAAATGCGCTGTTTTTCATATACACAGAGGAAAAGGTTTAGACAACGGTGAAGACGTTCAATTGGTTGATGGGAGCATTATAAGACATCTTAATGCCGAAGGGTCTTACACATTTTTAGGCATCAGTGAGAGAGGTGTCCAAGATGTCACTCTTATTAAACAGGCCCTTCGCAGCAAGTATATGGCACGACTTAGGCAGATATGGAGATCCTGTCTGTCTGGCAAGAACAAGATCGCTGCCACAAACATGCTTGCTGTCCCATTAATTTCATACACTTTTGGTGTAATGAAATGGAATGTTGATGATCTTAAGGATCTCGACAGAAGAACCAGAAAGATCATGAACATCAACCGAAGTCTTCACCCGAAATCTTCTGTGCAACGCATTTACCTCCCTCGTCAAAATGGGGGTCGGGGATTACTGAATCTGGAGTGTTTGCACGATCGACTCGTCCTGGTTACAGCTAATAGTATCCTCAGAAGTCAGGACCCACTATTAAAATTCGTTAGTGAGCACGAATTTAGTGGCAAAGGGGCGTTTCTTTACCAGGCAGCGCGAAGAGCAGCAACGAGATTTAACCTGGCAGACTTGAGTTCCGTCAGAGAAAAGAGAGACAACAGAGTACAACAGAGTTACCAGTTCGGTGAAACGAGGGCAGATAGACATGTTGACAGAAGAACACATGAGTAAAAGTATGCACTCTGTGTTCTTCAGACATATTAAAAGTCTAGAGTTGTCTACCGAACTCACGTTCTCGTTTTTTAAGTCTGCGGGTTTGAGATCGGAAACAGAAGGTTTTGTGTTTGCGTGTCAGGATGGTGTTATAAATACTTTGGCGTACAGGGCCCGCATATTCCAAATAGCGGAGTCCACACTCTGTAGGTTATGCCACCACCATCCTGAAACAATTATGCACATTCTGTCTGCTTGTCCATCTCTTGCAGCGTCCAGCTACGTGTCTCGACATAATGCTGCTCTCCGCGTGCTCTACTATCATCTTAGACATGCCTATGGTATTGACCAAATACCGGTTATACCGTACGTCCCTTCTGACATAGAATCGGTGGTGGAAAATTCCAAGTGCCGAATTTATTGGAATTACTCCTTCCCCACCTCGAGGTTACTGACAGCCACTAAGCCGGACATAACCCTCCTGGATATCGAGACCAAACAGATGTTTGTGATCGAATTCTCAAGTCCAGCTGAGAAGAATATCTCTCTCAAGG